>CM060923.1:656802808-658052808 GCA_030737875.1 Allium sativum
ACCGTTTGGACTCCGGATCCGCGCCAATAAGATCAAGAAAGTTTCAAAATAGAAGTGAAACTGTCTGATATTTGGCATCGAATAAGTAGGTTTCGTGGTGCTCAAGTAATCAGGTAAAACACTGCCGCATGTTTGAAACTCAACCATTTCAAATATATATAATACTCATCATTAAATAATAATGTTTTTTAAAAAACACGTTTTGACTTTGGAAGTAGAATGTGTGAATAAGACGAAAAAGTTATCAAATATTAGTAGAATATTCATATTTTCATATTGACTGAGCAGGTTACTTAGTGACTAAGTAATCAGGTAAAACACTGCCACATGTTTGTTATCTACATTTTAAAGCATTTATAACACTCATCATTTTCATATTACCATTTGGACCCTGGATCCGCGCCAATAAGATAAAGAAAATTTCAAATTATAAATGAAACTTTGATGTTTGCATCGAATAAGTAGGTTTCTTAGTGCTCAAGTATTCAGGTAAACACACTGCCGCATGTTTGAAACTCTACCATTTCAAATACATATAATACTCATTATTGAATAATTTGTGTTTTTAAAAACACGCTTTGACTTTGGGAGTAGAGTTTGGTGTGAATAAGACGTAAAAGTTTTCAGAATATTAGTAAAATATTCATATTGTCTGAGTAGGTTGCTTAGTGACTAAGTAATTAGGTTAACCACTGCCGCACGTTTGCTATTCTACATTTTAAAGCATTTATATCACTCATCATTTGCCATATAACTGTTTGGACCCTGGAGACGTGCCAATAAGATCAAGAAAGTCTCAAAATATAAGTGAAACTTTGATGTTTGCATCGAATAAGTAGGTTTCTTGGTGCTCAAGTAATCAGGTAAAGCACTGTCTCATGTTTGAAACTCTACCATTTCAAATATATGTAATACTCATCATAAAATAATAGTTTTTTAAAAACAGGTTTCAATTTTGGGAGTAGAATTTGTGTGAATAAGATAAAAATGTTTTCAAATATTAGTAGAATATTAATATTTTCATATTGACTGAGCAAGTTGCTTAGAGACTAAATAATCAGGTAAAACACCGCCGCATGTTTGCTAT
This sequence comes from Allium sativum, assembly GCA_030737875.1. Lineage (NCBI taxonomy): Eukaryota > Viridiplantae > Streptophyta > Magnoliopsida > Asparagales > Amaryllidaceae > Allium > Allium sativum. The sequence goes on from CM060923.1 coordinate 656,803,896, forward strand.
TCTACATTTTAAATCATCTATAACACTCATAATTTACATATTACCGTCTTGACCCTGCACCCGCGCCTATAAGATCAAGAAAGTTTCAAAATATAAGTGGAACTTTGATGTTTGCATCGAATAAGTAGGTTTCTTGGTGCTCAAGTAATCAGGTAAAACACTGCCGCATGTTTGAAACTCTACCATTTCAAATACATTTAATACTCATCATTATATAATAGTGTTTTCTAAAAACACGTCTCGACTTTGGGTGTATAGTTTGTGTGAATAAGGCAAAAAAGTTTTCAAATATTAGTAGAATATTCATATTCTCAAATTGACTGAGCAGGTTGCTTGGTGACTAAGTAATCAAGTAAAACATTGTCACATGCTTGTTATTCTACATTCTGAAGCATCTATAACACTCATCATTTTCATATCACCAATTGTGTGACGGCCGGGAATTTCGCTCGATCTGAATCAGTCGTTAAACCGATCTAGACCGTTCGAAACCCCTGATCGTTGAGAACAGGACAAATCAGAACGCAGACGGAAGAACATGTCATTGCTATTACAACAATTCCATCAGATACAAGAATATACAGAGTATAAATGAATAAATTACATTCAATAAATATCAGAGATTACAATAAATTACATAGCAGCGGAAAATAATACAAAGCACAACTGAAGGTGATATACGGATACAGAGCTTTCCGGATATCGTTCCAGCTGTAAACCAGGATCCTGTGAATATAAATCTGCAAAACCAAAACTACTAGCTGCCCGTGCGGAAAATAGGGGCACCCAGAGTTTAGGTTAAAACAATAAACTCCAGGTCAGTCATGTGACTGGTGTGAGAACTAAAACAGTTATTAAAACTTTATTTTAAAAGAGAGTAATTCAAGGGACCACGCCGTATAACACGGAACGGGTTTCCTCCCAAGAATACCAGTGCATAGAATAAACAACGAAATGCTTTTTCGAAAAATGAAGCTATTATAAGACCCAGGTCCCATCACACAATGCAACGCAAGCCGGAGGATAGGGTTTTCCCTTATAATAGCCAAACATGCTTGGTACGTTTAAAACAAATCATTTGATACTATAATAAGTGTATAGTGTCAAAACAATTTCAATCGTAAATATCAATCATAGACGGCATAGCATCCCATGCTACTATGTCGCCATACAAGGCTCTACAAATAAAGCCGAAATATCTCGTATTGGAAATTGGATTTCCGTCATGAGTCGAGGCAAGGGGCAAGCTCCTCTCTGCTTCGAGACACTCTAGCAAATGTCTCAGGACTACGCACTCTGGGCAACCCTGGATCGGCTGGGCCGGTCCTCACTTACGTTAGAGGATTGGCAATTCCTGAACACACGTTTCCCGGTCCTTACAGACCTAATATCGAGGCGCCTCATTCCAACAACCACAAAGGTGAAAAGTATATAAATGTCAGGGCTGGTAAGTCACTGACACCACCAAAGCTAGAAAGAAACGTCGTGCTCTCCCAGCGGTCCGTATCCCGTTTTTAACTCATACCGAGGTGTGAGGCTCGCGACACGTTATACACAAAGCTACGCCACAAAGGCGTGCTTTGATCATCAACCACAAGACTTTGCTTTTCAACAGAAGCCTTGATCATTGCATCTTAGCGTGCCACACAGGCAATTCATGCCATGCGACTGATGTCCATCGATATACAACCTCTAAGCTCGTACGTCTCAGAGAAGGGCGTTAAGCAAAAGAATAAATTCTCCGCCGCCAAACAGATGTATATTTAATAGAAGTCAATCAACATAGAATAAAATCCTGTGTCAGACACACAATCCATTTACAAGTCGGTTCTGGGTCTGAACGAAATCGGAGGCACTTTCCTCGCGTATCCATCCATCTCCAAGTACGTCTGGACGACCACCAACTATTTCCATCCTCTTGGGTGTACAGCCCAATCAGGATCGTCAGTAATTATCCAAACGATGTGAAGACTTCCGGTCTTCGACCACCGTCTTCATCTTCGACTTATCGTCGAATCGGTTATTCAGAATGGGTGTAAACCCGGCCTTTCCGAACAAACCGCGTATATTAAAAACAAATGTTACACAAACTCAACATATGCCTCATTCCAATTCATTAGTCACTAACCTCAAATTAGCAAGAGAACAATTTCCCAAACATTAACCCCGAAGTCCGAAACCAACATCAGATCAATACCCAGGAAACCATTCTTCTTAGCCAACCTACAGCTAGTTTCTAAATTCCACATTCTTAGGGAAAGGTTCCCATTAATTTTATCCAAGATAAATTCTTTAAAATTTATCCTGTAATCTTCCTTTGGATGTCGTTTCAAACCAAATTATGGTTTTTCTAAACTAGTCGAGATTAGCGAACCACGCCGAAGTAATTATTTATTTTATTTCCCAATCCCAACCTATTCATCCCATGAAGCAAAACTGGTGATACTCCATATCTAACACCATGGTGTTATCGGTAAAATTAATTACCATTTCACGTTCAAATCTAATTAAAGATTTAACTATCGCTTTGGAGCAAAACTGGCGATACTCCATTCTCGCTCATTTTCTAAATTTGATAATTTAAATTATCAATTCGAATTTCAATCTAATTGCAGATTCATTAAAACTCCTTTTACTGGGTTAAAGAACTAGTGTCATTTAAAACACAGTTCACGACAAACCCAAATCACATTTTATTTATTATCGGGTTAAAGAACCAGTGTTGTTTTAAAACACAGTTTACGATAAACCCACAAATCAATTCTAGTTCAATTCAAATCAAATATATTAGGAATTCCGATTATTTAAAACCCCTTTTTAAATCTAATTAATTTATTTAAAAACAAATCGGGTTTTAAATTTAGTTCAAAATAGTTCATTTCGATAAAAATCCATTTTTATCTTTTCAGGTATGGAGTTTTTTCATCCCAATTTTTCTCAAATCACTTCTTATGATTTTACACAAATTATTAATAATTTTAATAATTTTATCAAGGTCCGTACAGTCGATTTCCATCAACGGCCATCGAACTGTACTTACAGCGAGCTTTTCCAAATTTGATTTGGACGTATCTCCAAATCCAACCGTTAGATTTTGAATTTCTAATATTCGTTAGAAAGCTCTTTTCGATACGAACCCAACGGTTTTGGTTTTAGGAGAATCCGACGGTCGGATCTCCCGTAATGTCCGTTTGAAATAAATGGTCGAAATTCGCGAACTGCCGCGGCGCGGCGCGTTCTATTCAGGCCATTATATTATATATATAATATATATAATATATATTTCGTCGATTTCTATTTAAAATGAATTTTATAAATAGTTTTGAATTCGTTTCAAAATTCATTTCAACTTCCATTTTAATTCAAAGCAAAATTGAATTTTTCTTTATAAATTCGTTTTAAAATTCATTTCTATTCAATTCAAATTTCAATTCAATTTGAATTCATTTCAATTCGCATTCAATTCAATTTGAATTCGTTTTCAATTCAATTCAATTTCAAAGTCGTTTTCTATTCGATTCAATTCAAATTGGTTTTCTATTCGATTCAATTCAAATTGGTTTTCTATTCGATTCAATTCAAATTGGTTTTATATTCAATTGAAATCAAATTCGTTTTGTATTCAATTCATTTCGAATTCACCTTTCGATATTCATTTTTTTTAAATGAATAAAATCGATATAAATATCGTTCACGTCCAAATGGCGTTAATTGTAATAACCCGAAAATCTGGGCCAGTTTAAAATTTTTATTTTGGCAATTTTAGCGAATTTTGATTATTTAAAATGAATCATTTTAAATAATATCGACGAGAAATTTATTTTGAATATAATTTGAACGTATATATTATATACGCCGTCGTTAGAATATAAATAATTATATATAATTATAAAATTGAAAATGGCGCGGTAGTTCGATAATTCGATTTCAAACTTCAATTGAATGTACCGGGTGCAAAACAATCCGGATTTTAGTGAAACTAAAAACATTGGGATCTATTTGGGAATATCTTTCCAACGAATCCGAATAATCGAAATTTCCTAACGGGAATCAAAAGATATGTCCTGTTGAAAATTCTGAATAGTCGCTATGGAATTCAGGCCCTTAAAAATGGACATTTTGCAAACGACCTCGGATTTCGACGAAACCAGTTTTGTTGGGTCCGGGATGTTAAGTTATTGCTAGGTTTCAAATTTCATAATTTTCCGAATCAATATATGAGCGTGGCAAAGGAAAACGCGTTTGACCGGTTTCAGTTGATTTTAATCGACTGGAAAATGGCCATTTTTCCAACGGTCTCAGAATTCGACGAAACTAGTTTTGTTAGGACCGTATCGTCAATACGAAGCTAGAAAATATTTTTCTGGAATTTTTCTAGTTAGTATGTGACCCCGGTAATTTGAAATGTACGTTTAAAATTCAATATAGTGATTTAAAGGTAAATTCAACGGAAACTAATCGAAACGATCAAATCAACCTATGTAACATATCCCATTGTGTTCAGAATAGGGGTAAAACGCTATGGACGACAGGCGGTGGGCCTCGTTTAGAGGTCGAAAATAAAAGTTGCTTTTTAATGATAAATAATAAAATAATAATAATAAAAAAAAAATATAACCCTCTCCTCCCTATAACCTTTGCCCCCTCACCCCCCCCCCCCCCCCCCCCGTTTTCGTTTAACAGAAAGAAACAGAAAAAAAAACACTGCTTCCAATCAATGTCGCACCTCAGCCTGGACGCCTCCCTCCGATTCGTCGCCTCCTCGACCTCAACAAGCCCCCTCCCAATCGCCTCCTCCTCTCTCCTCCCTATCCTCTTCAACCTAATGTCGCGAACCTCCACAAAGCCCTATGCCCTAGCCCCCAAATCGACTGTCGCCGCCTCTGTTCCCCCACCATCGCTACTGTGAGCACCCCCCTATTTGATCCACGCAGCACCCCCCCCCCCCCCCTCTGGTCAGTCTCCGACAGATTGTGTCAGTGTGATATGGGTGAGGGTACAAACAAGATGGGTTACAACGACTTCGGGTTCAAGTGGAAAGAGAAAAACAACAACAGTGAGTTTTTACAATTTTTATTTAACATAAAAACCGATTTTTTTGTTAAGGTAAAGTTTAGATTTTTATTAAGGTAAAGTTATGATTTTGATTAAGGTAAAGATACGATTTTTAGTCGTATAAAAATCTAATGTTTGGTTACAGAATAAAAAATATGATTTTTATATATTGAACTTCGAAATAAAAATATGATCTTTATATATTGAACTTCGAATTAAAAATATAATCTTTACTATATAGAAATATTAAAAATATGATTTTTATATTTTTAAAGTATTAAAAATATGATTTTTATATTTTTAAAGTATTAAAAATATAGTCTTTACTATATAGGTGATGTCAAAATATGATTTTTGTTTATGTAAAGAGTTAAAAATATAATTTTTACATGATCGGGATATTAAAAATGTCATCTTTATATGTGTAAAAAAATAAAAATGAGATTTTTATAAAGATGAAATCTTTAAACTTGAAAAAGCGAAGTCCATGTTTTATAAAGGCGAACTCTTTATTTTAGAAAAGGCGAAATCTTTACATGGAAAATAGCGTGATAAAAATATAATTTTTATCTATACAACATAGTAGAATAAAAAATATGATTTTTATATATTGAACTTCGAAATAAAAATATGATTTTTATATATTGAACTTCGAAATAAAAATATGATTTTTATATATTGAACTTCGAAATAAAAATATGATTTTTATATATTGAACTTCGAAATAAAAATATGATTTTTATTTATGGAATAGCGAAGTAAAAATTCGATTTTTACATAGGTGGTGAAAGCGGACAACGAAGATGACGAAGATGCGATAGCGATGAAAATTTCTACTAAGAAGAGCCGTGGAGCTAGGATAGCTATCTGTGAGAATTTCTCACCTTTCAATTTATTTTTCTAGTTATATATATATACTAGGATGCAGACGGTGCTTAGTAGCACCCGACACAATCGTCCACAGACCATGGACTTGTTTGTTTGGTTGCATAGATTAGTTATATGATGTGATTTGAAATTGAATTGTTGGGTGAAATAAATTGATTTGATTGATGTGTGAATGGCGTGGGCCTTCACTAGACTGGGGATAAGGCTAGGCCTTGTCCCGTTTCTAGTATCGTGCCGTTATGCCGCCGAAATTTTCTAAAATAAGTTAGAAAAATAAAAATATCATTTTATCGAAGAAATGAATTGAATAGAAATTCATATGTTGAAATAAAATGTTTTACCGTTAAAAATATAATTTTTAACGTGAATGTGAATAAATAAATATTCATTTACAAACCAAACGGTTTGTTTATGTACACCTATTTGACTGATATTGATTGGGTCGATAAATTTTACACATCGCCCAACTGCACAACTAAATCTGTGTTTGATTGTTTGAAACCCCACACGGGTGTTAGGATGAAATATGAAGTTCACTCATCCTGATTGATTGAATATGTCGATCGATTGATTGACAGGCTGTTATAAGCGTTAGATATCTATATTTGATGCTTATACAGTGTAGCGCACTTTGGTTGATGGTTGATTATTTTTCAATGTTATTATATACGTGTGATGTATGAAAATCCATATAATTAACATTATATGGTGATTGATTGGGCCTCATTCCAATGTAGAAAATAAAGAATATTATAAAATAAAAGTTCATGTGTTGACAGTACTCATCCATTGAGATTGGTCATGTGTTGAACGAAATATTTTAATAATAAAATTTACACCTTTATATATAAAATAAAAGTTCATGTGTTGACAGTACTCATCCATTGAGATTGGTCATGTGTTGAACAAAATATTTTAGTAATAAAATTTACATCTTTATATATAAAATAAAAGTTCATGTGTTGACAGTACTCGTCCATTGAGATTGGTCATGTGTTGAACGAAATATTTTAGTAATAAAATTTACATCTTTATATATAAAATAAAAGTTCATGTGTTGACAGTACTCATCCATTGAGATTGGTCATGTGTTGAACGAAATATTTTAGTAATAAAATTTACATCTTTATCGATATAAAATAAAAGTTCATGTGTTGACAGTACTCATCCATTGAGATTGGTCATGTGTTGAACGAAATATTTTAGTAATAAAATTTACATCTTTATCGATATAAAATAAAAGTTCTTGTGTTGACAGTACTCATCCATTGAGATTGGTCATGTGTTGAACGAAATATTTTGATAATAACAACTATTTTGAAAAAGAAATATTTGAAATAGAATATTTGAAAATAGAAATTTATGAAGCCGTGTTGATTAGATTGACGCCATTTTGACGTGAACGATATTTATATCGATTTTATCCATTTTGAAATGAATTGAATTGAAAACGATTTCGAAATGAATTGAATTGAAAACGATTTCGAAATGAATTGAATTGAAAACGATTTCGAAATGAATTGAATTGAAAACGATTTCGAAATGAATTGAATTGAAAACGATTTCGAAATGAATTGAATTGAAAACGATTTCGAAATGAATTGAATTGAAAACGATTTTAAAATGAATTGAATTGAAAACGATTTCGAAATGAATTGAAAACGAATTCAAATTGAATTGAAAACGAATTCAAATTGAATTGAAAGCGAATTGAAATGAATTCAAATTGAATTGAAATTTGAATTGAATAAAAAATGAATTTTAAAACGAATTTATAAAGAAGAATTCAAATTTTGATTTGAATTGAAATGGAAGTTGAAATTGCTTTTGAAATGAATTTTAAAACTATTTATATAATTCGTTTTAAATAGGAATCGACGAAATATATATTATATATATTATATATAAAATATAATGGCCTGAATAGAACGCGCCGCGCCGCGGCAGTTCATGAATTTCGACCATTTATTTCAAACGGACATTACGAGAGATCCGACCGTCGGATTCTCCTAAAACCGGAACCGTTGGGTTCGTATCGAAAAGAGATTTCTAATGAATATTAGAAATTTGAAATCTAACGGTTGGATTTGGAATTATGTCCAAATCAAATTTGAAAAAGGTCGCTGTAAGTGCAGTTCGATGGCCATTGATGGAAATCGACTGTACGGGCCTTGATAAAATTATTAAAAATAGTAATAATTTGTGTAAAATCATAAGAAATGATTTAGAAAGAATTGGGATGAAAAACTCCATATTTGAAAAGATAAAAATAGATTTTTATCGAAATGAACTAGTTTTGAACTAGAAATATAATTCTATTTATTTTTAGATAAATAAATTGAATTTGAAAAGGGTTTTAAAAATAACCAGAATTTCCAATGATTGCATTGGAGTGGATTTGAATCGAAATTGTCTTCGGAATATTTCGATGTTGGAATTCGTGATTATACAGGTGTTGTTATGGAAATTTGAAAGATATATTTATATCGTTATTTCCAATACGACATTTGTTAGTCGTAGAATTTGATATTGAATATAAGCCGATATATTTTCTATTCAGAGCCTTGTATTGAATATCAAATGTGATTTGGGGTTTGTTGTGAATGGTGTCTTCACTAACACTGTTCTTGAACCCAGTTGAGAAAAGATTAAATCTTTTTATTTAGATTTAATGAAGTGTACCAATTAAATAATATTTAATTGGAATTGAATTGATATTGATTTTTGGGTTTATCGTGGGCAGTGTTTTAAATAACACTCGTTCTTTAACCCGATAATTAATGAAGGTGATTTTGGGTTTATTGTGAACTGTGTTTTAAATGACACGGATTCTTTAACCCAGTTAACGATTAAAACTAAGTTGAGTTTTAATGAATCTTTAATTAGATTGAAATGGTCGAGAATGGAGTATCACCAGTTTTGCTCCAGGCGATAGTCAAATCTTTAATTAGATTTGAACGTGAAATGGTAATTGAATTTACCGATAACACCGTGGTGTTAGGTATGAAGTATTACCAGTTTTACTTCATGGGATGAATAGGTTGGGATTGGGAAATTAAAACAAATGATTACTTCAGTAAGTTTCGTAAATCCCGACTAGTTGAATCGAAATTCAAAAGTAGATTAAAGAATAAATTCAAGGAATTTATCTTTGATAAAATTAATGGGAATCTTTCCCTATGAATGTGAAATTTAGAAACTAACTGTCGGTTAGCCAAGCAGAATGGTTTTCTGGATATTGATCTGATGTTGGTTTCGGCCTTCGGGGTTAATATTTGGGGAACTATTCTCTTGATTAATTTGCGGTTAGTGACCGATGAATTGGAATGAGGCGTATGTTGTGTTTGTGTAGCACTTTTATAAAATATACGCGAGTTATTCGGAAAGACCGGGTTTATCCCATTCTGAATAACTGATACGACGATAAGTCGAAGATGAAGACGATGGTCGAAGACCGGAGGTCTTCACGTCGTTTGGATAATTACTGATAATCTTGATTGGGCTGTACACCCAAGAAGATGGAAACAGTTGGTGATCGTCCAGACGTACTTGGAGATCGATGGATATGCGGGGTACTAGGTGCCTCCGGTTTCGTTCAGACCCAGAACGGACTTGTAAATGGACTGTGTGTCTGACATTGGATTTTAGTCCGTGTGATTGATCTCTATTAAATATATATCTGTTTGGCAGCGGAGAATTTATTCTCTTGCTTAACGCCCTTCTCTGAGACGTACGAGCTCAGGGGTTATATATTGATGGATATCAAACGCATGGAGTGAATTGCCTGTGTGGCATGCCTAAGTGGCAATTGATCGAGGCTTCTGTTGAAAAGCAAAGTCTTGTGGTGATGATCAAAGCACGGCCTTTGTGGCGTAGCTTTGTGTAACGTTTACTTCGCGTGTTTCACACCCGGTATGAACCAAAAACGGGAGACGGACCTCAGGGAGGGCATGCGTTTCTTTCTAGTTAGAAGTGGCGTCAGTGGTTTTACACGCCCTGACGAGTTTGACTTATGTGGTTGTTGCTGTTGCGAGGCGCCTCGGTTTGATCGGACGATCCGGGTTTAAGTTTAATCCACATCGGTGGACCGGCCCTGTCGCTCCAAGGCTTGACTGAGTACTTGACTGAGACATGGGCTAGATTGTCTCGAATCGGTCGAGGACTATCTTTTGCCTCGGTTCATAGATGGAAATCCAATTTCCAAATACGTGACATTTGCGGTTTTATTTGTAAACCTATATATGGCGACATGATATATGGTACCCATGCCGCCTATGATTGATACTTATGATTTGAAGTTGTTTTATACACTATGCACTTATTATAATAGTATCAAATGATTTGTTTTAAAACGTATAAAGCATTCTTTGGCTGTTATAAGGGAAAACCCTATCCCCCGGCTTGCGTTGCATTGTGTGATAGGACCTGGGTCTTATAACAGCTTCATTTTTCTTTATTTAGCATCGCGCTGTTTGTTTTATGCACTGGTATTCTTGGGAGGAAACCCGTTCCGTGTTATACGGCGTGGTCCCTTGATTTACCTAACTTTTAAAATAAAGAATAATAACTGTTTTAGTTCTCACACCAGTCACATGACTGACCTAGAGTTTATTGTTTTAACCTAAACTCTGGGTGCCCTTATTTTGACACGGGCAGCTAGTAGTTTTGGTTTTGCAGATTTATATTCACAGGATCCTGGTTTACAGCTGGAACGATATCCGGAAAGCTTTGTATCCGTATATCTCATTCTAGTTGTGTATTGTATTATTTTCCGCTGCTATGTATTTAAATGTAATTTAAATCTCTGATATTTCTGTGTAATATTCATTGTTACTCTGTATATTCTTGTAATCTGATGCATTGTTGTAATATACAGTGAAATGTTCTTCTGTTTGTGTTCTGTTTTGTCGTGTTCTCAAACGATAGGGCGTTTCGAACGGCCTGAATCGGTTTAGCGACTGGTTCGGACCGAGCGAAATTCCCTGCCGTCACAGGTGGTATCAGAGCTTTGGTTTACAAAGCTCAGAGAACAAGGCACATTAGAACCATACGAGAGAATTCATCAGATATTGGATTAGTAATATCCAACTAGAATGACTCGTTAGAGATGGGATCATTAGTATCCTAGAACGAGTGTGAAGAGTAATTTTTTTTTTTAATGTGAAAACAAATTTTTGTTTTGAAAATTTAAATCAATTATTCGTATTTGATTATCTATTTATATTGAGTTGGACAGTCCAGTATATAAAGATTCTGCGTATACGTCTGATCCACGTGTATTTGAAATTTTAATATACTGGATAGATATAGAATCACACTCTAGTCGCCCGGAGATGAGTCAGATGATGAGGCCTCATCATCAGTGTTTATATTCGAGTGACGAAAGTGAGATTTCTATATATTTCCTATTGACTGGTGTGAGAACCAAAAATTAGATAGGGCCTATTGTTGTGATTTGGCATCAAAAATCTGATTTTTGAAATATGTATCAAAATTATGAATTTGAAACTCTAATTCACAAATTGATTGATGTTTGTGTTGTTTGTTTATTTGTTTGCTAATTTTGGACTATTATGCCTAATTGAATCAAATATTAAATTGTATTGAAAATTGGTCGCATTTGCTTGCATATACATATACTTACATTGAACAGGTCATAGCAAGGAGGCTAGAGCCAGAGAATAAAATTTGTTCGCCCGACAAATAGGTACATGTTTACTACATAATTTACTGTTTTGTTTGGGTGATGATGATTTTATGAGCCTATTGGCTAGCCGCTTGGCTTTTTCTTTTTCTTTTTGAGATTTGAAGGACCGGGGAAGCTATTTGAAATTCCCCGATGCTCCCGGTGCAGGGGAGGTTATGGCGAAATTTTTCGAAAATTTAGGGTGTTAGCCAAATTTTTGATATTTTGAAAATTCTCAGAAACTAAAGAGTTGGAGAATGGAAGTTAGATCGAGCATGGAGCTGATTAATCAAACCACTTTCGACTTTGTTCCTTTTCGGGGACGAAAAGTTTTAAGTGGGGGAGATTGTAATAACCCGAAAATCTGGGCCAGTTTAAAATTTTTATTTTGGCAATTTTAGCGAATTTTGATTATTTAAAATGAATCATTTTAAATAATATCGACGAGAAATTTATTTTGAATATAATTTGAACATATATATTATATACGCCGTCGTTAGAATATAAATAATTATATATAATTATAATAGAATTGAAAATGGCGCGGTAGTTCGATAATTCGATTTCAAACTTCAATTGAATGTACCGGGTGCAAAACAATTCGGATTTTAGTGAAACTAAAAACATTGGGATCTATTTGGGAATATCTTTCCAACGAATCCGAATAATCGAAATTTCCTAACGGGAATCAAAAGATATGTCCTGTTGAAAATTCTGAATAGTCGTTATGGAATTCAGGCCCTTAAAAATGGACATTTTGCAAATGACCTCGGATTTCGACGAAACCAGTTTTGTTGGGTCCGGGATGTTAAGTTATTGCTAGGTTTCAAATTTCATAATTTTCCGAATCAATATATGAGCGTGGCAAAGGAAAACGTGTTTGACCGGTTTCAGTTGATTTTAATCGACTGGAAAATGGCCATTTTTCCAACGGTCTCAGAATTCGACGAAACTAGTTTTGTTAGGACCGTATCGTCAATACGAAGCTAGAAAATATTTTTCTGGAATTTTTCTAGTTAGTATGTGACCCCGGTAATTTGAAATGTATGTTTAAAATTCAATATAGTGATTTAAAGGTAAATTCAACGGAAACTAATCGAAACGATCAAATCAACCTATGCAACATATCCCATTGTGTTCGGAATGGGGGTAAAACGCTATGGACGACAGGCGGTGGGCCTCGTTTAGAGGTCGAAAATAAAAGTTGCTTTTTAATGATAAATAATAAAATAATAAAAAAAAAAATATAACCCTCTCCTCCCTATAACCTTTGCCCCCCCCCCCCCCCGTTTTCGTTTAACAGAAAGAAACAGAAAAAAAAACACTGCTTCCAATCAATGTCGCACCTCAGCCTGGACGCCTCCCTCGGATTCGTCGCCTCCCCGACCTCAACGCGCCCCCTCCCAATCGCCTCCTCCTCTCTCCTCCCTATCCTCTTCAACCTAATGTCACGAACCTCCACAAAGCCCTATGCCCTAGCCCCCAAATCGACTGTCGCCGCCTCTGTTCCCCCACCATCGCTACTGTGAGCACCCCCCTATTCGATCCACGCAGCACCCCCCCTCTGGTCAGTCTCCGACAGATTGTGTCAGTGTGATATGGGTGAAGGTACAAACAAGATGGGTTACAACGACTTCGGGTTCAAGTGGAAAGAGAAAAACAACAACAGTGAGTTTTTACAATTTTTATTTAACATAAAAACTGATTTTTTTGTTAAGGTAAAGTTTAGATTTTTATTAAGGTAAAGTTACGATTTTGATTAAGGTAAAGATACGATTTTTAGTCGTATAAAAATCTAATGTTTGGTTACAGAATAAAAAATATGATTTTTATATATTGAACTTCGAAATAAAAATATGATCTTTATATATTGAACTTCGAATTAAAAATATAATCTTTACTATATAGAAATATTAAAAATATGATTTTTATATTTTTAAAGTATTAAAAATATGATTTTTATATTTTTAAAGTATTAAAAATATAGTCTTTACTATATAGGTGATGTCAAAATATGATTTTTGTTTATGTAAAGAGTTAAAAATATAATTTTTACATGATCGGGATATTAAAAATGTCATCTTTATATGTGTAAAAAAATAAAAATGAGATTTTTATAAAGATGAAATCTTTAAATTTGAAAAAGCAAAGTCCATGTTTTATAAAGGCGAACTCTTTATTTTAGAAAAGGCGAAATCTTTACATGGAAAATAGCGTGATAAAAATATAATTTTTATCTATACAACATAGTAGAATAAAAAATATGATTTTTATATATTGAACTTTGAAATAAAAATATGATTTTTATATATTGAACTTCGAAATAAAAATATGATTTTTATATATTGAACTTCGAAATAAAAATATGATTTTTATATATTGAACTTCGAAATAAAAATATGATTTTTATTTATGGAATAGCGAAGTAAAAATTCGATTTTTACATAGGTGGTGAAAGCGGACAACGAAGATGACGAAGATGCGATAGCGATGAAAATTTCTACTAAGAAGAGCCGTGGAGCTAGGATAGCTATCTGTGAGAATTTCTCACCTTTCAATTTATTTTTCTAATTATATATATATACTAGGATGCAGACGGTGCTTAGTAGCACCCGACACAATCGTCCACAGACCATGGACTTGTTTGTTTGGTTGCATAGATTAGTTATATGATGTGATTTGAAATTGAATTGTTGGGTGAAATAAATTGATTTGATTGATGTGTGAATGGCGTGGGCCTTCACTAGACTGGGGATAAGGCTAGGCCTTGTCCCGTTTCTAGTATCGTGCCGTTATGCCGCCGAAATTTTCTAAAATAAGTTAGAAAAATAAAAATATCATTTTATCGAAGAAATGAATTGAATAGAAATTCATATGTTGAAATAAAATGTTTTACCGTTAAAAATATAATTTTTAACGTGAATGTGAATAAATAAATATTCATTTACAAACCAGACGGTTTGTTTATGTACATCTATTTGACTGATATTGATTGGGTCGATAAATTTTACACATCGCCCAACTGCACAACTAAATCTGTGTTTGATTGTTTGAAACCCCACACGGGTGTTAGGATGAAATATGAAGTTCACTCATCCTGATTGATTGAATATGTCGATCGATTGATTGATAGGCTGTTATAAGCGTTAGATATCTATATTTGATGCTTATACAGTGTAGCGCACTTTGGTTGATGGTTGATTATTTTTCAATGTTATTATATACGTGTGATGTATGAAAATCCATATAATTAACATTATATGGTGATTGATTGGGCCTCATTCCAATGTAGAAAATAAAGAATATTATAAAATAAAAGTTCATGTGTTGACAGTACTCATCCATTGAGATTGGTCATGTGTTGAACGAAATATTTTAGTAATAAAATTTACATCTTTATATATAAAATAAAAGTTCATGTGTTGACAGTACTCATCCATTGAGATTGGTCATGTGTTGAACGAAATATTTTAGTAATAAAATTTACATCTTTATATATAAAATAAAAGTTCATGTGTTGACAGTACTCATCCATTGAGATTGGTCATGTGTTGAACGAAATATTTTAGTAATAAAATTTACATCTTTATCGATATAAAATAAAAGTTCATGTGTTGACAGTACTCATCCATTGAGATTGGTCATGTGTTGAACGAAATATTTTAGTAGTAAAATTTACATCTTTATCGATATAAAATAAAAGTTCATGTGTTGACAGTACTCATCCATTGAGATTGGTCATGTGTTGAACGAAATATTTTGATAATAACAACTATTTTGAAAAAGAAATATTTGAAATAGAATATTTGAAAATAGAAATTTATGAAGCCGTGTTGATTAGATTGACGCCATTTTGACGTGAACGATATTTATATCGATTTTATCCATTTTGAAATGAATTGAATTGAAAACGATTTCGAAATGAATTGAATTGAAAACGATTTCGAAATGAATTGAATTGAAAACGATTTCGAAATGAATTGAATTGAAAACGATTTCGAAATGAATTGAATTGAAAACGATTTCGAAATGAATTGAATTGAAAACGATTTCGAAATGAATTGAAAACGAATTCAAATTGAATTGAAAACGAATTCAAATTGAATTGAAAGCGAATTGAAATGAATTCAAATTGAATTGAAATTTGAATTGAATAAAAAATGAATTTTAAAACGAATTTATAAAGAAGAATTCAAATTTTGATTTGAATTGAAATGGAAGTTGAAATTGCTTTTGAAATGAATTTTAAAACTATTTATATAATTCGTTTTAAATAGGAATCGACGAAATATATATTATATATATTATATATAAAATATAATGGCCTGAATAGAACGCGCCGCGCCGCGGCAGTTCGTGAATTTCGACCATTTATTTCAAACGGACATTACGGGAGATCCGACCGTCGGATTCTCCTAAAACCGGAACCGTTGGGTTCGTATCGAAAAGAGCTTTCTAATGAATATTAGAAATTTGAAATCTAATGGTTGGATTTGGAATTATGTCCAAATCAAATTTGAAAAAGGTCGCTGTAAGTGCAGTTCGATGGCCATTGATGGAAATCGACTGTACGTGCCTTGATAAAATTATTAAAAATAGTAATAATTTGTGTAAAATCATAAGAAATGATTTAGAAAGAATTGGGATGAAAAACTCCATATTTGAAAAGATAAAAATAGATTTTTATCGAAATGAACTAGTTTTGAACTAGAAATATAATTCTATTTATTTTTAGATAAATAAATTGAATTTGAAAAGGGTTTTAAAAATAACCAGAATTTCCAATGATTGCATTGGAGTGGATTTGAATCGAAATTGTCTTCGGAATATTTCGATGTTGGAATTCGTGATTATACAGGTGTTGTTATGGAAATTTGAAAGATATATTTATATCGTTATTTCCAATACGACATTTGTTAGTCGTAGAATTTGATATTGAATATAAGCCGATATATTTTCTATTCAGAGCCTTGTATTGAATATCAAATGTGATTTGGGGTTTGTCGTGAATGGTGTCTTCACTAACACTGTTCTTGAACCCAGTTGAGAAAAGATTAAATCTTTTTATTTAGATTTAATGAAGTGTACCAATTAAATAATATTTAATTGGAATTGAATTGATATTGATTTTTGGGTTTATCGTGGGCAGTGTTTTAAATAACACTCGTTCTTTAACCCGATAATTAATGAAGGTGATTTTGGGTTTATTGTGAACTGTGTTTTAAATGACACGGATTCTTTAACCCAGTTAACGATTAAAACTAAGTTGAGTTTTAATGAATCTTTAATTAGATTGAAATGGTCGAGAATGGAGTATCACCAGTTTTGCTCCAGGCGATAGTCAAATCTTTAATTAGATTTGAACGTGAAATGGTAATTGAATTTACCGATAACACCGTGGTGTTAGGTATGAAGTATTACCAGTTTTACTTCATGGGATGAATAGGTTGGGATTGGGAAATTAAAAAAAATGATTACTTCAGTAAGTTTCGTAAATCCCGACTAGTTGAATCGAAATTCAAAAGTAGATTAAAGAATAAATTCAAGGAATTTATCTTTGATAAAATTAATGGGAATCTTTCCCTATGAATGTGAAATTTAGAAACTAACTGTCGGTTAGCCAAGCAGAATGGTTTTCTGGATATTGATCTGATGTTGGTTTCGGCCTTCGGGGTTAATATTTGGGGAACTATTCTCTTGATTAATTTGCGGTTAGTGACTGATGAATTGGAATGAGGCGTATGTTGTGTTTGTGTAGCACTTTTATAAAATATACGCGAGTTATTCGGAAAGACCGGGTTTATCCCATTCTGAATAACTGATACGACGATAAGTCGAAGATGAAGACGATGGTCGAAGACCGGAGGTCTTCACGTCGTTTGGATAATTACTGATAATCTTGATTGGGCTGTACACCCAAGAAGATGGAAACAGTTGGTGATCGTCCAGACGTACTTGGAGATCGATGGATATGCGGGGTACTAGGTGCCTCCGGTTTCGTTCAGACCCAGAACGGACTTGTAAATGGACTGTGTGTCTGACATTGGATTTTAGTCCGTGTGATTGATCTCTATTAAATATATATATCTGTTTGGCAGCGGAGAATTTATTCTCTTGCTTAACGCCCTTCTCTGAGACGTACGAGCTCAGGGGTTATATATTGATGGATATCAAACGCATGGAGTGAATTGCCTGTGTGGCATGCCTAAGTGGCAATTGATCGAGGCTTCTGTTGAAAAGCAAAGTCTTGTGGTGATGATCAAAGCACGGCCTTTGTGGCGTAGCTTTGTGTAACGTTTACTTCGCGTGTTTCACACCCGGTATGAACCAAAAACGGGAGACGGACCTCAGGGAGGGCATGCGTTTCTTTCTAGTTAGAAGTGGCGTCAGTGGTTTTACACGCCCTGACGAGTTTGACTTATGTGGTTGTTGCTGTTGCGAGGCGCCTCGGTTTGATCGGACGATCCGGGTCCGATGGAGTCATTCGTTGGCTCATTTACGCCCCAAAGGGCGGGGGAACGCATGTTCAGGGTTTAAGTTTAATCCACATCGGTGGACCGGCCCTGTCGCTCTAAGGCTTGACTGAGTACTTGCCTGAGACATGGGCTAGATTGTCTCGAATCGGTCGAGGACTATCTTTTGCCTCGGTTCATAGATGGAAATCCAATTTCCAAATACGTGACATTTTCGGTTTTATTTGTAAACCTATATATGGCGACATGATATATGGTACCCATGCCGCCTATGATTGATACTTATGATTTGAAGTTGTTTTATACACTATGCACTTATTATAATAGTATCAAATGATTTGTTTTAAAACGTATAAAGCAATCTTTGGCTGTTATAAGGGAAAACCCTATCCCCCGGCTTGCGTTGCATTGTGTGATAGGACCTGGGTCTTATAACAGCTTCATTTTTCTTTATTTAGCATCGCGCTGTTTGTTTTATGCACTGGTATTCTTGGGAGGAAACCCGTTCCGTGTTATACGGCGTGGTCCCTTGATTTACCTAACTTTTAAAATAAAGAATAATAACTGTTTTAGTTCTCACACCAGTCACATGACTGACCTGGAGTTTATTGTTTTAACCTAAACTCTGGGTGCCCTTATTTTGACACGGGCAGCTAGTAGTTTTGGTTTTGCAGATTTATATTCACAGGATCCTGGTTTACAGCTGGAACGATATCCGGAAAGCTTTGTATCCGTATATCTCATTCTAGTTGTGTATTGTATTATTTTCCGCTGCTATGTATTTAAATGTAATTTAAATCTCTGATATTTCTGTGTAATATTCATTGTTACTCTGTATATTCTTGTAATCTGATGCATTGTTGTAATATACAGTGAAATGTTCTTCTGTTTGTGTTCTGTTTTGTCGTGTTCTCAAACGATAGGGCGTTTCGAACGGCCTGGATCGGTTTAGCGACTGGTTCGGACCGAGCGAAATTCCCTGCCGTCACATTAATCTAATCAACACGGCTTCATATATTTCTATTTTCAAATATCCTATTTCAGATATTCCTATTTCAAATATTTCGATTTCAAATATTTCGATTTCAAATATTTCTATCAACAAATGAATATTTATTTCTGTCAACACACGACTAATCTCAACGAATGAGTACTGTCCACGTGTGACTATTTTTGTTATTTACTATAATTTATAAAAAATTAAGGTATCTATCGTTTGATATTGAATCAGACTCCAACCGTAATTTAGTGAGAGAACGATTTCCTGAATATTAACCCCGAAGGCCGAAACCAACATCAGATTAATATCCAGGAGACCACTCATCTTATCTATTTTCCAGTCAGTTTCTAATTTTATATATGATAAAGATGTAGATTTCAATTTTAAAATATTTCGTTCAACACATGACTAATCTCAACGGATGAGTACCGTCAACACATGAACCTTTATTTTATATTGATAAAGATGTAAAATTTATTATTAAAATATTTCGTTCAACACATGACTAATCTCAACGGATGAGTACAGTCAACACATGAACCTTTATTTCATAATATTGATAAAGAGGTAAATTTTATTATTAAAATATTTCGTTCAACACATGACTAATCTCAACGGATGAGTACAGTCAACACATGAACCTTTATTTCATAATATTGATAAAGAAGTAAATTTTATTATTAAAATATTTCGTTCAACACATGACTAATCTCAACGGATGAGTACAGTCAACACATGAACCTTTATTTCATAATATTGATAAAGAGGTAAATTTTATTATTAAAATATTTCGTTCAACACATGACTAATCTCAACGGATGAGTACAGTCAACACATGAACCTTTATTTCATAATATTCCTTATTTTCTAAATTGGAATGAGGCCCAATCAATCACCATATAATGTTAATTATATGGATTTTCATACATCACACGCATATAATAGCATTGAAAAATAATCAACCATCAACCAAAGTGCACTACACCGTATAAGCATCAAATATAGATATATAACGCTTATAACAGCCTGTCAATCAATCGATCGACATATTTAATCAATCAGGATGAGTGAACTTCAAATTTCATCCCAACACTCGTGTGGGGTTTTCAAACAATCAAACACAAATTTTATTTGTGCAGTTGGGCGATGTGTAAAATTTATCGTCCCAATCAATGTCTTTCAAATAGGTGTACATAAACAAACCGTCCGGTTTGTAAATGAATATTTTATTTTATTCACTTCACGTTAAAAATTATATTTTTAACGACAAAACATTTTATTTTAACTTACGAATTTCTATTCAGTTCATTCTTTAAATAAAATGATATTTTCTATTTTTCTAACTTATTTTAGAAAATTTCGGCGGCATAATGGCACGATACTAGAAACGGGACGAGGCCTAGCCTTATCCCCGGACTAGTGAAGGCCCACGCCATTCACACATCAATCAAATCAATTCATTTCACCACACAATTCAATTTCAATCAAATAATCTAACTAATTTTTGCAATCAAACAAACAAGTCCATGGTGTGTCGATGATTGTGTCGGGTGCTACTAAGCACCGTCTGCATCCTAGTATATATATATATATATATATATATATATATATATATTACTAGAAAAAGAAATTGAAAGGTGAGAAATTCTCACCGATAGCTATCCACTCATCTTGACTCTTCATTTATAGAAAACTTCGTCATTCTCGCCCTTTGTCGCTTTCGTTGCCCGTAGCCACTATATATATAAAAATCACATTTTTATTTCGCTATTCAATGTATAAAAATCGAATTTTTACTTAGCTATTCAATATATAAAAATCGAATTTTTTCCTTCGTTATTCAATATATAAAAATCGAATTTTTACTTCGCTATTCAATATATAAAAATCGAATTTTTACTTCGCTATTCAATATATAAAAATCAAATTTTTATTATGCTGTGTCATATAGATAAAAATTCCATTTCAAAAATATAGATTTCGCCTTTATAAAAATATCATTATAAAAATCATATTTTTATATTCATAAAAATCAAATCTTTATCACATTAAAAACAATATCTTTCTACGATAAGTATCATATTTTTATATAAGATGAAATCATACATTTCAAATCAAAGAAAACATATTTTTCTTATCACGGAAAACGTATTTCTCGAATCAAAGAAAATGAATTTTTCGAATCAAAGAAAACTACATTTTCCATTCAAAGAAAATCCTATTTTTCATTCGCTATAATTTATAAAAAAACATATTTTTATTCATCTAATATATAAAGAATATATTTTTATAAACGATTTCTTTACTATAAAGGTCGAATCCTTGTCATATTTTAAAACAATTCTACTTTTAAAACAATATTTTTCATAGAATAATAGAAATCATACTATATATATTTTATAAAAACTGATTTTATTATCAATGATTTTTACTGTAAAATTTTTTCTTAAACAATATCAAGTAAGAAAATAATTAACAGAGTAATCAGTGAATAAAATGAACCTCTTCCTCCTTTACAGTTAAAGGCCGACGTCCATTTTCAGATCCCCAAACCTAGGGATGGATTTTCACGACCACCAGAGCCCCTTTCCTGACGATTAGGCGCACCCACCTCGACAGCCTTCGCAAGGGCTTCCAGATGCTTCCCCCCACGCTCAGCTCGGTGGAATCCCAGGCGCGCAATTCGAGGGACAACGGCGGTTTTTAGGGTTTCCAGTTCGCAGAGGGAGGAGGGGTATGGTCTGCGATTGGAGGAGGGAAGGAGAAGAGGGGGCGGAGCGCAAGCCTCCAGCGGTCGTGGCGAGGGGAGCGACTGGCTCTGGCGGCGATGGCTGCTACGATCTTTTTTTTTCGTTTTCTTCTGATTTTGAAAAGTGAGGGGAGAGAGAAAGGAGAGAGGGCTATATATTTTATTTTATTTATTTTTAATTCCTTTGAAAGTTGACTTTTCATACGAATCTCAAATCGAGCCCAACGACTGTCGCCCCTAATGTTTTACCCCCATTCCGAACACAATGGGATATGTATTGCAGGCCAATTCGACTGTTTGAATCAGTTTCCGTTGAATTTAAAGTATAATTCTTTATATATTCAATTTAAACGCACATTCCAAATTAACGGGGTCACATACTAACTCGAAAAAATTCCATAAAAATATTTTCTAGCTTCGTATTGACGATACGGTCCTAACAAAACTAGTTTCGTTGAATTCTGAGACCGTTTGAAAAATGACCAATTTCCAGTCGATTAAAATCAACTAAAACTGGTCAAACGCGTTTTCCTATGCCACACTCACATATTGATTCAGAAAATTATGAAATTTGGAATCTAGCAATAACTTGACACTGCGGATCCAACAAAAGTGGTTTCGTCGAAATCCGAGTTTGTTTGCAAAATTTCCATTTTTAAGGGCCTGAATTCCATAGCGACTATTCAGAATTTTCAACTGGACATATCTTTTGATTCCCGCTATGAAATTTTGATTTTTCGGATTCGTTGGAAAGATATCATCAATTAGATCCTAATGTTTTTGGTTTCACTAAAATCCGGTTTGTTTTGCACCCGGTACATTCAATTGAAGTTTGAAATCGAATTATCGAACTACCGCGCTATTTTCAATTCTATTTATAATTATATATAAATATTTATATTCTAACGACGACGTATATAATAAATACGTCGAATTATATTCAAAATAAATTTCTCGTCGATTTTATTTAAAATAATTCATTTTAAATATTCAAAATTCGTCAAAATTGCCAAAATATAATTTTTAAACTGGCTCAGAATTTGCGGGTTATTACAATCTCCCCCACTTAAAACTTTTCGTCCCCGAAAAGGAACAAAGTCGAAAGTGGTTTGATTAATCAACTCTACATTCAATCTGGCTTGCATTCTCCAACTTTTCAGTTTCTGAGAATTTTCAAATTTTCAAAAATTTGGCTAACACCCTAAATTTTCGAAATTTTTTGCCATAACCTCCCCTGCACCGGGAGCATTGGGGAATTTCAAATAGCTTCCCCGGTCCTTCTAATCTCAAAAAGAAAAAGAAAAAGCCAAGCGGCTAGCCAAATAGGCTCATAAAATCATCGTCACCCAAACAAAACAGTAAATTATGTAGTAAACATGTACCTATTTGTCGGGCAAACAAATTTTATTCTCTGCTCTAGCCTCCTTGCTATGACCTGTTCAATGTAAGTAGATGTATATGCAAGCAAATGCGACCAATTTTCAATACAGTTCAATATTTGGTTATATTAGGCTAAATGTTTAAAATTAGCAAACAAATAAACAAACAACACAAACATCAATCAATTAGTGAATTAGAGTTTTCAAATTCATAATTTGATACATATATACAAAAATCCTGTTTTTGATGCCAATTCACAACAATGTGTTCTAGCTACATTAGTTTTGGTTCTCACACCAGTCTAATGGAAATATATAGAAAATCACACCTTCGAAACACGAACATAAATTTTGGTGATGGAGCTCCACCATCAAAATCATCTCCGAGCGACTAGAGCGTGATTCTATATCTATCCAATATATTAAAACTTCGAATATACGTTCATGACGCGTATATGCAAAACCTTTATATACTAGATTGTCCATATTCAAAATAAATAAATATTCAAATACGTTTAAAATGGTTTAAATTTTTCAAAACAAGATTGTTTTCATTTGAAAAATATACTCTTCACACTCGTTCTAGGATACTACTGATCCCATCTCTAACGAGTCATTCTAATTGGATATTGCTAATCCAATATCTGATGAATTCTTTCGTATGGTTCTAATGTGTCTTGTTCTCGAGCTCTGTAAACCAAAGCTCTGATACCAAATGTGACGGCCGGGAATTTCGCTCGATCTGAATCAGTCGTTAAACCGATCTAGACCGTTCGAAACCCCTGATCGTTGAGAATAGGACAAATCAGAACGCAGACGGAAGAACATTTCATTGCTATTACAACAATTCCATCAGATACAAGAATATACAGAGTATAAATGAATAAATTACATTCAATAAATATCAGAGATTACAATAAATTACATAGCAACGGAAAATAATACAAAGCACAACTGAAGGTGATATACGGATACAGAGCTTTCCGGATATCATTCCAGCTGTAAACCAGGATCCTGTGAATATAAATCTGCAAAACCAAAACTACTAGCTGCCCGTGCAGAAAATAGGGGCACCCAGAGTTTAGGTTAAAACAATAAACTCCAGGTCAGTCATGTGACCGGTGTGAGAACTAAAACAGTTATTAAAACTTTATTTTAAAAGAGAGTAATTCAATGGACCACGCTGTATAACACGGAACGGGTTTCCTCCCAAGAATACCAGTGCATAGAATAAACAAAGAAATGCTTTTTCGAAATATGAAGCTATTATAAGACCCAGGTCCCATCACACAATGCAACGCAAGCCGGAGGATAGGGTTTTCCCTTATAATAGCCAAACATGCTTGGTACGTTTAAAACAAATCATTTGATACTATAATAAGTGTATAGTGTCAAAACAATTTCAATCATAAATATCAATCATAGACGGCATAGCATCCCATGCTACTATGTCGCCATACTAGGCTCTACAAATAAAGCCGAAATATCTCGTATTGGAAATTGGATTTCTGTCATGAGTCGAAGCAAGGGGCAAGCTCCTCTCCGCTTCGAGACACTCTAGCAAATGTCTCAGGACTACGCACTCTGGGCAACCCTGGATCGGCCGGGCCGGTCCTCACTTACGTTAGAGGATTGGCAATTCCTGAACACACGTTTCCCGGTCCTTACAGACCTAATATCGAGGCGCCTCATTCCAACAACCACAAAGGTGAAAAGTATATAAATGTCAGGGCTGGTAAGTCACTGACACCACCAAAGCTAGAAAGAAACGTCGTGCTCTCCCAGCGGTACGTATCCCGTTTTTAACTCATACCGAGGTGTGAGGCTCGCGAATTCACGTTATACACAAAGCTACGCCACAAAGGCGTGCTTTGATCATCAACCACAAGACTTTGCTTTTCAACAGAAGCCTTGATAATTGCATCTTAGCGTGCCACACAGGCAATTCATGCCATGCGACTGATGTCCATCGATATACAACCTCTAAGCTCGTACGTCTCAGAGAAGGGCGTTAAGCAAAAGAATAAATTCTCCGCCGCCAAACAGATGTATATTTAATAGAAATCAATCAACACAGAATAAAATCCAGTGTCAGACACACAATCCATTTACAAGTCCGTTCTGGGTCTGAACGAAACCGGAGGCACTTTCCTCGCGTATCCATCCATCTCCAAGTACGTCTGGACGACCACCAACTATTTCCATCCTCTTGGGTGTACAGCCCAATCAGGATCGTCAGTAATTATCCAAACGATGTGAAGACTTCCGGTCTTCGACCACCGTCTTCATCTTCGACTTATCGTCGAATCGGTTATTCAGAATGGGTGTAAACCCGGCCTTTCCGAACAACCCGCGTATATTAAAAACAAATGTTACACAAACTCAACATATGCCTCATTCCAATTCATTAGTCACTAACCGCAAATTAGCAAGAGAACAATTTCCCAAACATTAACCCCGAAGGCCGAAACCAACATCAGATCAATACCCAGGAAACCATTCTTCTTAGCCAACCTACAGCTAGTTTCTAAATTCCACATTCTTAGGGAAAGGTTCCCATTAATTTTATCCAAGATAAATTCTTTAAAATTTATCCTGTAATCTTCCTTTGGATGTCGTTTCAAACCAAATTATGGTTTTTCTAAACTAGTCGAGATTAGCGAACCACGCCGAAGTAATTATTTATTTTATTTCCCAATCCCAACCTATTCATCCCATGAAGCAAAACTGGTGATACTCCATATCTAACACCATGGTGTTATCGGTAAAATTAATTACCATTTCACGTTCAAATCTAATTAAAGATTTAACTATCGCTTTGGAGCAAAACTGGCGATACTCCATTCTCGCTCATTTTCTAAATTTGATAATTTAAATTATCAATTCGAATTTCAATCTAATTGCAGATTCATTAAAACTCCTTTTACTGGGTTAAAGAACTAGTGTCATTTAAAACACAGTTCACGACAAACCCAAATCACATTCTATTTATTATCGGGTTAAAGAACCAGTGTTGTTTTAAAACACAGTTCACGATAAACCCACAAATCAATTATAGCTCAATTCAAATCAAATATATTAGGAATTCCGATTATTTAAAACCCCTTTTTAAATCTAATTTATTTATTTAAAAACAAATTGGGTTTTAAATTTAGTTCAAACTAGTTCATTTCGATAAAAATCCATTTTTATCTTTTCAGGTATGGAGTTTTTTCATCCCAATTTTTCTCAAATCACTTCTTATGATTTTACACAAATTATTAATAATTTTAATAATTTTATCAAGGTCCGTACAGTCGATTTCCATCAACGGCCATCGAACTGTACTTACAGCGACCTTTTCCAAATTTGATTTGGACGTATCTCCAAATACAACCGTTAGATTTTGAATTTCTAATATTCGTTAGAAAGCTCTTTTCGATACGAACCCAACGGTTTCGGTTTTGGGAGAATCCGACGGTCGGATCTCCCGTAATGTCCGTTTGAAATAAATGGTCGAAATTCGCGAACTGCCGCGGCGCGGCGCGTTCTATTCAGGCCATTATATTATATATATAATATATATAATATATGTTTCGTCGATTTCTATTTAAAATGAATTTTATAAATAGTTTTGAATTCGTTTCAAAATTCATTTCAACTTCCATTTCAATTCAAAGCAAAATTGAATTTTTCTTTATAAATTCGTTTTAAAATTCATTTCTATTCAATTCAAATTTCAATTCAATTTGAATTCATTTCAATTCGCAATCAATTCAATTTGAATTCGTTTTCAATTCAATTCAATTTCAAAGTCGTTTTCTATTCGATTCAATTCAAATTGGTTTTCTATTCGATTCAATTCAAATTGGTTTTCTATTCGATTCAATTCAAATTGGTTTTATATTCAATTGAAATCAAATTCGTTTTGTATTCAATTCATTTCGAATTCACCTTTCGATATTCATTTTTTTTAAATGAATAAAATCGATATAAATATCGTTCACATCCAAATGGCGTTAATCTAATCAACACGGCTTCATATATTTCTATTTTCAAATATCCTATTTCAGATATTCCTATTTCAAATATTTCGATTTCAAATATTTCGATTTCAAATATTTCTATCAACAAATGAATATTTATTTCTGTCAACACACGACTAATCTCAACGAATGAGTACTGTCCACGTGTGACTATTTTTGTTATTTACTATATTTTATAAAAATTAAGGTATCTATCGTTTGATATTGAATCAGACTCCAACCGTAATTTAGTGAGAGAACGATTTCCTGAATATTAACCCCGAAGGCCGAAACCAACATCAGATTAATATCCAGGAGACCACTCATCTTATCTATTTTCCAGTCAGTTTCTAATTTTATATATGATAAAGATGTAGATTTCAATTTTAAAATATTTCGTTCAACACATGACTAATCTCAACGGATGAGTACCGTCAACACATGAACCTTTATTTTATATTGATAAAGATGTAAAATTTATTATTAAAATATTTCGTTCAACACATGACTAATCTCAACGGATGAGTACAGTCAACACATGAACCTTTATTTCATAATATTGATAAAGAGGTAAATTTTATTATTAAAATATTTCGTTCAACACATGACTAATCTCAATGGATGAGTACAATCAACACATGAACCTTTATTTCATAATATTGATAAAGAGGTAAATTTTATTATTAAAATATTTCGTTCAACACATGACTAATCTCAACGGATGAGTACAGTCAACACATGAACCTTTATTTCATAATATTGATAAAGAGGTAAATTTTATTATTAAAATATTTCGTTCAACACATGACTAATCTCAACGGATGAGTACAGTCAACACATGAACCTTTATTTCATAATATTCCTTATTTTCTAAATTGGAATGAGGCCCAATCAATCACCATATAATGTTAATTATATGGATTTTCATACATCACACGCATATAATAGCATTGAAAAATAATCAACCATCAACCAAAGTGCACTACACTGTATAAGCATCAAATATAGATATATAACGCTTATAACAGCCTGTCAATCAATCGATCGACATATTTAATCAATCAGGATGAGTGAACTTCAAATTTCATCCCAACACCCGTGTGGGGTTTTCAAACAATCAAACACAGATTTTATTTGTGCAGTTGGGCGATGTGTAAAATTTATCGTCCCAATCAATGTCCTTCAAATAGGTGTACATAAACAAACCGTCCGGTTTGTAAATGAATATTTTATTTTATTCACTTCACGTTAAAAATTATATTTTTAATGACAAAACATTTTATTTTAACTTACGAATTTCTATTCAGTTCATTCTTTAAATAAAATGATATTTTCTATTTTTCTAACTTATTTTAGAAAATTTCGGCGGCATAACGGCACGATACTAGAAACGGGACGAGGCCTAGCCTTATCCCCGGACTAGTGAAGGCCCACGCCATTCACACATCAATCAAATCAATTCATTTCACCACACAATTCAATTTCAATCAAATAATCTAACTAATTTTTGCAATCAAACAAACAAGTCCATGGTCTGTGGACGATTGTGTCGGGTGCTACTAAGCACCGTTTGCATCCTAGTATATATATATATATATTACTAGAAAAAGAAATTGAAAGGTGAGAAATTCTCACCGATAGCTATCCGCTCATCTGGACTCTTCATTTATAGAAAACTTCGTCATTCTCGCCCTTTGTCGCTTTCGTTGCCCGTAGCCACTATATATATAAAAATCACATTTTTATTTCGCTATTCAATGTATAAAAATCGAATTTTTACTTCGCTATTCAATATATAAAAATCGAATTTTTACTTCGTTATTCAATATATAAAAATCGAATTTTTACTTCGCTATTCAATATATAAAATTCGAATTTTTACTTCGCTATTCAATATATAAAAATCAAATTTTTATTATGCTGTGTCATATAGATAAAAATTCCATTTCAAAAATATAGATTTCGCCTTTATAAAAATATCATTATAAAAATCATATTTTTATATTCATAAAAATCAAATCTTTATCACATTAAAAACAATATCTTTCTATGATAAGTATCATATTTTTATATATGATGAAATCATACATTTCAAATCAAAGAAAACATATTTTTCTTATCACGGAAAACGTATTTCTCGAATCAAAGAAAATGAATTTTTCGAATCAAAGAAAACTACATTTTCCATTCAAAGAAAATCCTATTTTTCATTCGCTATAATTTATAAAAAAAAAACATATTTTTATTCATCTAATATATAAAGAATATACTTTTATAAACGATTTCTTTACTATAAAGGTCGAATCCTTATCATATTTTAAAACAATTCTACTTTTAAAACAATATTTTTCATAGAATAATAGAAATCATACTATATATATTTTATAAAAACTGATTTTATTATCAATGATTTTTACTGTAAATTTTTTTCTTAAACAATATCAAGTAAGAAAATAATTAACAGAGTAATCAGTGAATAAAATGAACCTCTTCCTCCTTCACAGTTAAAGGCGACGTCCATTTTCAGATCCCCAAACCTAGGGATGGATTTTCGCGACCACCAGAGCCCCTTTCCTGACGATCAGGCGCACCCACCTCGACAGCCTTCGCAAGGGCTTCCAGATGCTACCCCCCACGCTCAGCTCGGTGGAATCCCAGGCGTGCAATTCGAGGGGGAACGACGGTTTTTAGGGTTTCCAGTTCGCAGAGGGAGGAGGGGTATGGTCTGCGATTGGAGGAGGGAAGGAGAAGAGGGGGCGGAGCGCAAGCCTCCGGCGGTCGTGGCGAGGGGAGCGACTGGCTCTGGCGGCGGTGGCTGCTACGCTCTTTCTTTCTTTTTTTCGTTTTCTTCTGATTTTGAAAAGTGAGGGGAGAGAGAAAGGAGAGAGGGCTATATATTTTATTTTATTTATTTTTAATTCCTTTGAAAGTTGACTTTTCATACGAATCTCAAATCGAGCCCAACGACTGTCGCCCCTAATGTTTTACCCCCGTTCCGAACACAATGGGATATGTATTGCAGGCCAATTCGACTGTTTGAATCAGTTTCCGTTGAATTTAAAGTATAATTCTTTATATATTCAATTTAAACGCACATTCCAAATTATCGGGGTCACATACTAACTCGAAAAAATTCCATAAAAATATTTTCTAGCTTCGTATTGACGATACTGTCCTAACAAAACTAGTTTCGTTGAATTCTGAGACCGTTTGAAAAATGGCCAATTTCTAGTCGATTAAAATCAACTAAAACTGGTCAAACGCGTTTTCCTATGCCACACTCACATATTGATTCAGAAAATTATGAAATTTGGAATCTAGCAATAACTTGACACTGCGGATCCAACAAAAGTGGTTTCGTCGAAATCCGAGTTTGTTTGCAAAATTTCCATTTTTAAGGGCCTGAATTCCATAGCGACTATTCAGAATTTTCAACTGGACATATCTTTTGATTCCCGCTATGAAATTTTGATTTTTCGGATTCGTTGGAAAGATATCATCAATTAGATCCTAATGTTTTTAGTTTCACTAAAATCCGGTTTGTTTTGCACCCGGTACATTCAATTGAAGTTTGAAATCGAATTATCGAACTACCGCGCCATTTTCAATTCTATTTATAATTATATATAAATATTTATATTCTAACGACGGCGTATATAATATATATGTCGAATTATATTCAAAATAAATTTCTCGTCGATTTTATTTAAAATAATTCATTTTAAATATTCAAAATTTGTCAAAATTGCCAAAATAAAATTTTTAAACTGGCTCAGAATTTGCGGGTTATTACAAATTGGACCATGGATCCGCGCCAAAAAGATCAAGAAAATTTAAAAATATAAGTGAAACTTTGATGTTTGCATCGAATAAGTAGGTTTCTTGGAGCTCAAGTAATCAGGTAAAACACTGCCGCATGTTTTAAACGCGACCATTTCAAATACATATAATACTCATCATTAAATAATAGTGTTTTATAAAACACGTTTCGACTTTGGGAGTAGAATTTGAGTGAAAAAGACGAAAAAGTTTTGAATATTAGTAGAATATTCATATTTTCATATTGACTGAGCAGGTTGCTTAGTGACTAAGTAATCAGGTAAAACACTGCCGCTTGTTTGCTATTCTACATTTTAAAGAATCCATAACACTCATCATTTGCATATTACCGTTTGTATCCTGGATCCACGCCAATAAGATCAAGAAAGTTTCAAAATAGAAGTGAAACATTGATGTTTGCATCGAATAAGTAGGTTTTGTGGTGCTCAAGTAATCAGGTAAAACACTGCCACATCTTTGAAACTCAACCATTTCAAATACATATAATACTCATCATTAAATAATAATGGTTTTAAAAACACGTTTCGACTTTGGAAGTAGAATTTGGGTGAATAAGACGAAAAAATAATCAAATATTAGTAGAATATTCTTATTTTCATATTGACCGAGGAGGTTGCTTAGTGACTAAGTAATCAAGTAAAACACTGTCGCACGTTTGCTACTCTACATTTTAAAGCATCTATAGCACTCATCATTTGCATATTACCATTTGGACCCTGGATCAGCGCCAATAAGATCAAGAAAGTTTCAAAATACAAGTGAAGCTTTGATGTTTGCATCGAATAAGTAGGTTTCTTGGGGCTCAAGTAATCAGGTAAAATACTGCCGCATGTTTGAAACTCTTCCATTTCAAATACATATCATACCCATTATTAAATAATAGTGTTTTTAAGAACACATTTCGACTTTGGGAGTAGAATTTGAGTGAATAAGACGAAAAAGTTTTCAAATATTAGTAGAAACATATTTTCATATTGACTGAGCAGGTTGCTTAGTGACTAAGTAATCAGGTAAAACACTGCCGCATGTTTGCTATTCTACATTTTAAAGCATCTATAACACTCATCATATACATATTACCGTTTGGACCCTGGATCCGCGCCAATAAGATCAAGAAAGTTTCAAAATATAAGTGAAACTTTGATGCTTGCATCGAATAAGTAGGTTTCTTGGTGCTCAAGTAATCAGGTAAAACACTGCCGCATGTCTGAAACTCTACCATTTCAAATACGTATAATACTCATCATTAAATAATAGTGTTTTTAAAAGCAATTTTCGAATTTGGGAGTAGAATTTATGTGAATAAGACAAAAAAGTTTTCAAATATTAGTAGAATATACATATTTTCATATTGACTGAGCAGGTTGCTTAGTGACTAAGTAATCAGATAAAACACAGACGCATGTTTGCTATTCTACATTTTAAAGCATCTATAACACTCATCATATGCATATTACCATTTGGACCCTGGATTCGCACCAATAAGATCAACAATGTTTCAAAATATAAGTGAAACTTTGATGTTTGCATCGAATAAGTAGGTTTCTTGGTGCTCAAGTAATTAGGTAAAACACTGCCGCATGTTTGAAACTCTACAATTTCAAATACATATAATACTCATCATTAGATAATAGTGTTTTTAAAAACACATTTCGACTTTGGTTGTAGAATTTGTGTGAAAAAGACGAAAAAGTTTTCAAATATTAGTTGAACATTCATATTTTCATATTGACTGAGCAGGTTGCTTAGTGACTAAGTAATCAGGTAAAACAATGCCGCATGTTTGCTATTCTATATTTTAAAGCATATACAACACTCATCAATTGCATATTACCATTTGGAACCTGGATCCGCGCCAATAAGATCAAGAAAGTTTCAAAACATACGTGAAACTTTGTGAAAACCCGTAACTTCCCTGTAAAGGAAAGCGTCAGATAGTTCGAGAACAAGCCACAACAGAACGCATACAGAAGAACATTTCATTGTTATTACAACAATGCATCAGATTACAAGAATGTACAGAGTATAAATGAGTATTACACAAAAATTTCAGATATTTAAATTACATTTAAATACATCGTAGCGGAAAATAATACAATACACAACTAGAAGAGATATACGGATACAAAGCTTTCCGGATATCATTCCAGCTGAAAACCAGGATCCTGTGAATATAAATCTGCAAAACCAAAACTACTAGCTGCCCGTGTGGAAAATAGGGGCACCCAGAGTTTAGGTTAAAACAATAAACTCCAGGTCAGTCATGTGACTTGTGTGAGAACTAAAACAGTTATTAATCTTTATTTTAAAAGTTAGGTAAATCAAGGGACCACGCCGTATAACACGGAACGGGTCTCCTCCCAAGAATACCAGTGCATAAAACAAACAGCGCAATGCTAAATAAAGAAAAATGAAGCTGTTATAAGACCCAGGTCCCATCACACAATGCAACGCAGCCGAGGATAGGGTTTTCCCTTATAACAGCCAAAGAATGCTTGATACGTTTAAAACAAATCATTTGATACTATTATAAGTGCATAGTGTATAAAACAACTTCAAATCATAAGTATCAATCATAGGCGGCATGAATGCCCCATAACACTATGTCGCCATGTATAAGTTTACAATCAAAACCGCAAGACGTCGTATTGGAAGTTGGGTTATCATTTATGGTATGAACCGAGGCAAAAGATAGTCCTCTACCGATTCGAGACTGTCTAGTCCGAGTCTCAGGATCAGAGCTCGAGTGACCCTTGGATCGTCAGGGCCGGTCCACACGGAGTGGATTAAAATGCCTGAACATGCGTTTCTCCGCCCTATGGGGCGTAAATGAGCCAACTAAATGACTCCATCGGTTCGAGAACGACCGATCAATCCGAGGCGCCTCGCAACAGCAACAACCACATAAGTCAAACTCGTCAGGGCGTGTAAAACCACTGACGCCACTTCTAACTAGAAAGAAACGCATGCCCTCCCTGAGGTCCGTCTCCCGTTTTTGGTTCATACCGGGTGTGAAACACGCGAAGTAAACGTTACACAAAGCTACGCCACAAAGGCCTTGCTTTGATCATCACCACAAGACTTTGCTTTTCAACAGAAGCCTCGATCAATTGCCACTTAGGCATGCCACACAGGCAATTCACTCCATGCGATTGATATCCATCAATATATAACCCCTGAGCTCGTACGTCTCAGAGAAGGGCGTTAAGCAAGAGAATAAATTCTCCGCCGCCAAACAGATATATATTTAATAGAGATCAATCACACGGACTAAAATCCAATGTCAGACACACAGTCCATTTACAAGTCCGTTCTGGGTCTGAACGAAACCGGAGGCACCTAGTACCCCGCATATCCATCGATCTCCAAGTACGTCTGGACGATCACTAACTGTTTCCATCTTCTTGGGTGTACAGCCCAATCAAGATCATCAGTAATCACCCAAACGACGTGAAGACTTCCGGTCTTCGACCATCGTCTTCATCTTCGACTTATCGTCGTATCGGTTATTCAGAATGGGATAAACCCGGTCTTTCCGAATAACTCGCGTATATTTTAAATAAGTGTTACACAAACACAACATATGCCTCATTCCAATTCATCAGTCACTAACCGTAAATTAATCAAGAGAATAATTCCCCAAATATTAACCCCGAAGGCCGAAACCAACATCAGATCAATATCCAGAAAACCATTCTGCTTAGCTAACCGACAGTTAGTTTCTGATTTCACATTCATAGGGAAAGGTTCCCATTAATTTTATCCAAGATAAATTTCTTGAATTTATTCTTTAATCATCTTTTGAATTTCGATTCAACTAGT
The DNA here is from genome assembly GCA_030737875.1 of Allium sativum. Taxonomy (NCBI): domain Eukaryota; kingdom Viridiplantae; phylum Streptophyta; class Magnoliopsida; order Asparagales; family Amaryllidaceae; genus Allium; species Allium sativum. The sequence continues at coordinate 656,838,792 of CM060923.1, forward strand.
CGGGATTAACGAACCTTACCGAAGTAATCATTGGTTTTAATTTCTCAATCCCAACCTATTCATCCCATGAAGTAAAACTGGTAGTACTTCATATCTAACACCACGGTGTTATCGGTAAATTCAATTACCATTTCACGTTCAAATCTAATTAAAGATTTAACTATCGCCTGGAGCAAAACTGGTGATACTCCATTCTCGATCATTTTAATCTAATTAAAGATTCATTAAAACTCCACTTAGTTTTAATCGTTAACTGGGTTAGAGAATCAGTGTCATTTAAAACACGGTTCACGATAGACCCAAAATCACATTCATTAATTATCGGGTTAAAGAACGAGTGTTATTTAAAACACCGTCCACGATAAACCCAAAAATCAATATCGATTTAATTCCAATTAAATACTATTCAATTGGTACACTTCATTTAATCTAAATAAAAAGATTTAATCTTTTCTCAACTGGGTTCAAGAACAGTGTTAGTGAAGAAACCATTCACGACAAACCCAATCACATTTGATATTCAATATAAGGCTCTGAATAGAAAATATACCGGCTTATATTCAATATCAAATTCCATGACTAACAAATATCGTATTGGAAATAACGATATAAATATATATCTTTCAAATTTCCGTAACAACATCCGTATAATCACGAATTCCAACATCGAAATATTCCGAAGACAATTTCGATTCAAATCCACTCCAATGCAATCATTGGAAATTCCGGTTATTTTCAAAACCATTTCAAATTCAATTTATTTATTTAAAAATAAATAGAATTATAATTCTAGTTCAAAACTAGTTTATTTCGATAAAAATCTATTTTTATCTTTTCAAATATGGAGTTTTTAATCCCAATTCTTCACAAATCATTTCTTATGATTTTACACAAATTATTAATATTTTTAATAATTTTATCAAGGTCCGTACAGTCGATTTCCATCAATGGCCATCGAACTGCACTTATAGCGACCTTTTTCAAATTTGATTTGGACATAATTCCAAATCCAACCGTTAGATTTCTAATTTCTAATATTCGTTAGAAAGCTCTTTTCGATACGAACCCAACGGTTCCGGTTTTAGGAGAATCCGACGGTCGGATCTCCCGCAATGTCCGTTTGAAATAAATGGTCGAAATTCACGAACTGCCGCGGCGCGGCGCGTTCTATTCAGGCCATTATATTATATATATATAATATATATAATATATACTTCGTCGATTTCTATCTAAAACGAATTATATAAATAGTTTTAAAATCGTTTCAAAAGCAATTTCAACTTTCTTTTCAATTCAAATCAAAATTGAATTCTTCTTTATAAATTCGTTTTAAAATTCATTTCTATTCAATTCAAATTTCAATTCAATTTGAATTCATTTCAATTCGCTTTCAATTCAATTAGAATTCGTTTTCAACTTAATTCAATTCCAAAGTCGTTTTCTATTCAATTCAATTCAAATTGGTTTTCTATTCGATTCAATTCAAATTGGTTTTCTATTCGAATCAATTCAAATTGGTTTTCTATTCGATTCAATTCAAATTGGTTTTCTATTCGAATCAAATTCGTTATATATTCAATTGAAATCACATTCCTTTTCTATTCAATTCATTTCGAAATCGTTTTCAATTCAATTCATTTCAAAATCGTTTTCAATTCAATTCATTTCGAAATCGTTTTCAACTCAATTCATTTCGAAATCGTTATATATTCAATTCATTTCGAAATCGTTATATATTCAATTCATTTCGAAATCGTTATATATTCAATTCATTTCGAAATCGTTATATATTCAATTCATTTCGAAATCGTTATATATTCAATTCATTTCGAAATGAATAAAATCGATATAAATATCGTTCACGTCAAAATGGCGTCAAACTAATCAACACGGCTTCATAAATTTCTATTTTCAAATATTCTATTTCAAATATTTCTTTTTCAAAATAGTTGTTATTATCAAAATATTTCGTTCAACACATGACCAATCTCAATGGATGAGTACTGTCAACACATGAACTTTTATTTTATATCGATAAAGATGTAAATTTTATTACTAAAATATTTCGTTCAACACATGACCAATCTCAATGGATGAGTACTGTCAACACATGAACTTTTATTTTATATCGATAAAGATGTAAATTTTATTACTAAAATATTTCGTTCAACACATGACCAATCTCAATGGATGAGTACTGTCAACACATGAACTTTTATTTTATAATATTCTTTATTTTTCAAATTGGAATGAGGCCCAATCAATTACCATATAAAGTTAATTATATGGATTTTCATACATTACACACATATAATAGCATTGAAAAATAATCAACCATCAACCAAAGTGCACTACACTGTATAAGCATCAAATATAGATATCTAACGCTTATAACAGCCTGTCAATCAATCGATCGACATATTTAATCAATCAGGATGAGTGAACTTCAAATTTCATCCCAACACCCGTGTGGGGTTTCAAACAATCAAACGCATATTTTATCTGTGCAGTTGGGCGATGTGTAAAATTTATCAACCCAATCAATGTCCTTCAAATAGGTGTACATAAACAAACCGTCTGGTTTGTAAATGAATATTTATTTATTCACATTCACGTTAAAAATTATATTTTTAACGACAAAACATTTTATTCCAACATATGAATTTCTATTCAGTTCATTCTTTAAATAAAATGATATTTTTATTTTTCTAACTTATTTTAGAAAATTTCGGCGGCATAACGGCACGATACTATAAACGGGACGAGGCCTAGCCTTATCCCCGGTCTAGTGAAGGCCCACGCCATTCGCACATCAATCAAATCAATTCATTTCGCCAAACAAATCAATTCAAACCGAATAATCTACTCAACTACACAACCAAACAATTTAACAAACAAGCCATCCATGGTCTGTGGATGACGGGTGTCGGGTGCTACTAAACACCGTCTGCATCCTAATATATATATATATATATATATATATATATAACTAGAAAATTTAAATTGAAAGGTGAGAAGTTCTCACCGATAGCTATCCAATACCACGACTCTTCATTGAGAGAAATCCTCGCCTTTTTGTCACCTTCGTTGTCCGCTTTCACTACATATGTAAAAATCGAATTTTTACTTCGTTATTCAATATATAAAAATCACATTTTTAATTCGAAGTTCAATATATAAAAAATCACATTTTTAATTCGAAGTTCAATATATAAAAATCACATTTTTAATTCGAAGTTCAATATATAAAAATCACATTTTTAATTCGAAGTTCAATATATAAAAATCACATTTTTAATTCGAAGTTCAATATATAAAAATCACATTTTTAATTCGAAGTTCAATATATAAAAATCACATTTTTAATTCGAAGTTTAATATATAAAAATCACATTTTTAATTCGAAGTTATTTTTATTTTAAAAACCAATGCTTTTTTAGATTTTCAAAAACAATGATCTATATACAAAAATCCCAATTCTTTCTGTTCTATGTTTTTTTTTCAGTTTTAAAACAATTGATATACATATATAAATATAAATAAATAAATAAAACAAAGAGAGGCTTACTGTGTTCGGATTTTCAGGTGGCTCCACCATTAGGGTTGGAGTTCGCCATCGCCACCGACGTCGTGGAGGAGATCGGAGCCCGCCATCTTGGAGTCGCCAGCGTCGCCTACCTCCACCCGCTTCGCCTACATGCCGCGCACCACTGGAAGTCGCCAGGCCCCGCTCGACGCCACCGTCAGCCCAGGAAATCGCCACCAAGGTCACGAGTTCGAGCTCGAGAATCGAGTTGTCCGCCCATCCGACTTCGATCCAGCAACCACGATTCTGAAGCCCTCGAAGGGCGCTGCGATTCTCATTTTAAATTTTTTTTTTTTCTGAATGCCGATTGAAAATCAAAAGGGGGGGGGAGGGCCAGCGGAATTTAAGGGGAGAAGAGAAGGATTATATTTTTTTTATTTTAATTTGTAAAAAGTTGACTTTTACATACGACCCCTAAACGAGGTCCACCGCCTGTCGTCCATAGCGTTTTACCACCATTCCGAACACAATGGGACATGTTTCGTAGGTTGATTCGATCGTTTGAATCAGTTTCCGTTGAATTTACATTTAAATCTCTATATTGAATTTTAAACGTACATTTCAAATTACCGGGGTCACATATTAACTAGAAAAATTCCAGAAAAATATTTTCTAGCTTCGTATTGACGATACGGTCCTAACAAAACTAGTTTCGTCGAATTCTGAGACCGTTGGAAAAATGGCCATTTTCCAGTCGATTAAAATCAACTGAAACTGGTCAAACGCGTTTTCCTTTGCCACGCTCACATATTGATTCGAAAAATTATGAAATTTGAAACCTAGCAATAACTTGACACCACGGACCCAACAAAACTGGTTTCGTCGAAATCCGAGGTCATTTGCAAAATGTACATTTTTAAGGGCCTGAATTCCATAGCGACTATTCAGAATTTTCAACTGGACATATCTTTTGACTCCCGCTATGAAATCTTGATTTTTCGGATTCGTTGGAAAGATATTACCAATTAGATCCTAATGTTTTTGGTTTCACTAAAATCCGGATTATTTTGCACCCGGTACATTCAATTGAAGTTTGAAATCGCATTATCGAACTACCGCGCCAATTTCAATTCTATTTATAATTATATATAAATATTTATATTCTAACGACGACGTATATAATATATACGTCGAATTCAATTCAAAATAAATTCCTCGTCGATATTATTTAAAATAATTCATTTTAAATAATTAAAATTCGCTAAAATTGCTAAAATAAAAATTTCAAACTGGCCCAGATTTCCGGGTTGTTACAATCTCCCCCACTTAAAACTTTTCGTCCCCGGAAAGGAACAAAGTCGAAAGTGGTTTGATTTATCAACTCTACGTTCGCTCTGGCTTCCATTCTCCAACTTTTCAGTTTCTGAGAATTTTCAAAATTTCAAAAATTTGGCTAACTCCCTAAATTTTCGAAAAATTTCGCCATAACCTCCCCTGCAATGGGAGCATCGGGGAATTTCAAATAGCTTCCCCGGTCCTTCAGATCTCAAAAAGAAAAAGAAAAAGCCAAGCGGCTAGCCAATAGGCTCATAAAATCATCATCACCCAAACAAAACAGTAAATTATGTAGTAAACATGTACCTATTTGTCGGGCAAACAAATTTTATTCTTCGGCTCTAGCCTCCTTGCTATGACCTGTTCAATGATATACAAGTATGCAAGCAAATGCGACCAATTTTCAATATAAGTCAATATTTGATTCAATTAGGCGTAATGGTTCAAAATTTATCAAACAACTAAACAAGCAACACAAACATCAATCAATTAGTGAATTTAACGTTTCAAATTCATAATTTGATATATATAAAGAAAATCATATTTTGGTGCCAAATCACAACAATGTATTCTAGCTATATTAGTTTTGGTTCTCACACCAGTCTAATGGAAATATATAAATATCACATCTTCAAAACACGAACATAAATTCTGATGATGATCGATCAATCATCAGAACCATCTCCGGGTGTCTAGAATGTGATTCTATATCTATCCAGTATGTTAAAATTTCAAATATACGTTTGCAAGGCGTATATGCAAAATCTTTATATACTGGACTGTCCAAATCAATATAAACTAAATAATCAAATACGAATAATTGATTTTAAATTTTCAAAACAAAATTGTTTTCATTTTACAAATATACTCTTCACACTCGTTCTAGGATACTACTGATCCTATCTCTAACGAGTCATTCCCATTGGATATTACTAACCCAATATCTGATGAATTCTTTCGTATGGTTCTAATGTGTCTTGTTCTCTGAGCTTTGTAAACCAAAGCTCTGATACCAACTGTGAAAACCCGTAACTTCCCCGTAAAGGAAAGCGTCGGATAGTTCGAGAACAAGCCACAACAGAACGCATACAGAAGAACATTTCATTGTTATTACAACAATGCATCAAATTACAAGAATGTACAGAGTATAAATGAGTATTACACAGAAATATCAGAGATTTAAATTACATTTAAATACATCGCAGCGGAAAATAATACAATACACAACTAGAAGAGATATACGGATACAAAGCTTTCCGGATATCATTCCAGCTGAAAACCAGGATCCTGTGAATATAAATCTGCAAAACCAAAACTACTAGCTGCCCGTGTGGAAAATAGGAGCACCCAGAGTTTAGGTTAAAACAATAAACTCCAGGTCAGTCATGTGACTGGTGTGAGAACTAAAACAGTTATTAATCTTTATTTTAAAAGTTAGGTAAATCAAGGGACCACGCCGTATAACATGGAACATGTCTCCTCCCAAGAATACCAGTGCATAAAACAAACAGCGCAATGCTAAATAAAGAAAAATGAAGCTGTTATAAGACCCAGGTCCCATCACACAATGCAACGCAGCCGAGGATAGGGTTTTCCCTTATAACAGCCAAAGAATGCTTGATACGTTTAAAACAAATCATTTGATACTATTATAAGTGCATAGTGTATAAAACAACTTCAAATCATAAGTATCAATCATAGGCGGCATGAATGCCCCATAACACTATGTCGCCATGTATAAGTTTACAATCAAAACCGCAAGACGTCGTATTGGAAGTTGGGTTATCATTTATGGTATGAACCGAGGCAAAATATAGTCCTCTACCGATTCAAGACTGTCTAGTCCGAGTCTCAGGATCAGAGCTCGAGTGACCCTTGGATCGTCAGGGCCGGTCCACACGGAGTGGATTAAAATGCCTAAACATGCGTTTCTCCGCCCTATGGGGCGTAAATGAGCCAACTAAATGACTCCATCGGTTCGAGAACGACCGATCAATCCGAGGCGCCTCGCAACAGCAACAACCACATAAGTCAAACTCGTCAGGGCGTGTAAAACCACTGACGCCACTTCTAACTAGAAAGAAACGCATGCCCTCCCTGAGGTCCGTCTCCCGTTTTTGGTTCATACCGGGTGTGAAACACGCGAAGTAAACGTTACACAAAGCTACGCCACAAAGGCCTTGCTTTGATCATCACCACAAGACTTTGCTTTTCAACAGAAGCCTCGATCAATTGCCACTTAGGCATGCCACACAGGCAATTCACTCCATGCGATTGATATCCATCAATATGTAACCCCTGAGCTCGTACGTCTCAGAGAAGGGCGTTAAGCAAGAGAATAAATTCTCCGCCGCCAAACAGATATATATTTAATAGAGATCAATCACACGGACTAAAATCCAATGTCAGACACACAGTCCATTTACAAGTCCGTTCTGGGTCTGAACGAAAACGGAGGCACCTAGTACCCCGCATATCCATCGATCTCCAAGTACGTCTGGACGATCACTAACTATTTCCATCTTCTTGGGTGTACAGCCCAATCAAGATCATCAGTAATCACCCAAACGACGTGAAGACTTCCGGTCTTCGACCATCGTCTTCATCTTCGACTTATCGTCGTATCGGTTATTCAGAATGGGATAAACCCGGTCTTTCCGAATAACTCGCGTATATTTTAAATAAGTGTTACACAAACACAACATACGCCTCATTCCAATTCATCAGTCACTAACCGTAAATTAATCAAGAGAATAATTCCCCGAATATTAACCCCGAAGGCCGAAACCAACATCAGATCAATATCCAGAAAACCATTCTGCTTAGCTAACCGACAGTTAGTTTCTGATTTCACATTCATAGGGAAAGGTTCCCATTAATTTTATCCAAGATAAATTTCTTGAATTTATTCTTTAATCATCTTTTGAATTTCGATTCAACTAGTCGGGATTAACGAACCTTACCGAAGTAATCATTGGTTTTAATTTCCCAATCCCAACCTATTCATCCCATGAAGTAAAACTAGTAGTACTTCATATCTAACACCACGGTGTTATCGGTAAATTCAATTACCATTTCACGTTCAAAACTAATTAAAGATTTAACTATCGCCTGGAGCAAAACTGGTGATACTCCATTCTCGATCATTTCAATCTAATTAAAGATTCATTAAAACTCCACTTAGTTTTAATCGTTAACTGGGTTAAAGAATCAGTGTCATTTAAAACACGGTTCACGATAGACCCAAAATCACATTCATTAATTATCGGGTTAAAGAACGAGTGTTATTTAAAACACCGTCCACGATAAACCCAAAAATCAATATCGATTTAATTCCAATTAAATATTATTCAATTGGTACACTTCATTTAATCTAAATAAAAAGATTTAATCTTTTCTCAACTGGGTTCAAGAACAGTGTTAGTGAAGAAACCATTCACGACAAACCCAATCACATTTGATATTCAATACAAGGCTCTGAATAGAAAATATACCGGCTTATATTCAATATCAAATTCCACGACTAACAAATATCGTATTGGAAATAACGATATAAATTTATATCTTTCAAATTTCCGTAACAACATCCGTATAATCACGAATTCCAACATCGAAATATTCCGAAGACAATTTCGATTCAAATCCACTCCAATGCAATCATTGGAAATTCCGGTTATTTTCAAAACCATTTCAAATTCAATTTATTTATTTAAAAATAAATAGAATTATAATTCTAGTTCAAAACTAGTTTATTTCGATAAAAATCTATTTTTATCTTTTCAAATATGGAGTTTTTCATCCCAATTCTTCACAAATCGTTTCTTATGATTTTACACAAATTATTAATATTTTTAATAATTTTATCAAGGTCCGTACAGTCGATTTCCATCAATGGCCATCGAACTGCACTTATAGCGACCTTTTTCAAATTTGATTTGGACATAATTCCAAATCCAACCGTTAGATTTCTAATTTCTAATATTCGTTAGAAAGCTCTTTTCGATACGAACCCAACGGTTCCGGTTTTAGGAGAATCCAACGGTCGGATCTCCCGTAATGTCCGTTTGAAATAAATGGTCGAAATTCACGAATTGCCGCGGCGCGGCGCGTTCTATTCAGGCCATTATATTATATATATAATATATATAATATATACTTCGTCGATTTCTATCTAAAACGAATTATATAAATAGTTTTAAAATCGTTTCAAAAGCAATTTCAACTTTCTTTTCAATTCAAATCAAAATTGAATTCTTCTTTATAAATTCGTTTTAAAATTCATTTCTATTCAATTCAAATTTCAATTCAATTTGAATTCATTTCAGTTCGCTTTCAATTCAATTTGAATTCTTTTTCAACTTAATTCAATTCCAAAGTCGTTTTCTATTCGATTCAATTCAAATTGGTTTTCTATTCGAATCAATTCAAATTGGTTTTCTATTCGATTCAATTCAAATTGGTTTTCTATTCGAATCAAATTCGTTATATATTCAATTGAAATCACATTCGTTTTCTGTTCAATTCATTTTGAAATCGTTTTCAATTCAATTCATTTCGAAATCGTTTTCAATTCAATTCATTTCGAAATCGTTTTCAATTCAATTCATTTCGAAATCGTTATATATTCAATTCATTTCGAAATCGTTATATATTCAATTCATTTCGAAATCGTTATATATTCAATTCATTTCGAAATCGTTATATATTCAATTCATTTCGAAATCGTTATATATTCAATTCATTTCGAAATGAATAAAATCGATATAAATATCGTTCACGTCAAAATGGCGTCAAACTAATCAACACGGCTTCATAAATTTCTATTTTCAAATATTCTATTTCAAATATTTCTTTTTCAAAATAGTTGTTATTATCAAAATATTTCGTTCAACACATGACCAATCTCAATGGATGAGTATTGTCAACACATGAACATTTATTTTATATCGATAAAGATGTAAATTTTATTACTAAAATATTTCGTTCAACACATGACCAATCTCAATGGATGAGTACTGTCAACACATGAACTTTTATTTTATATCGATAAAGATGTAAATTTTATTACTAAAATATTTCGTTCAACACATGACCAATCTCAATGGATGAGTACTGTCAACACATGAACTTTTATTTTATAATATTCTTTATTTTTCAAATTGGAATGAGGCCCAATCAATTACCATATAAAGTTAATTATATGGATTTTCATACATTACACACATATAATAGCATTGAAAAATAATCCACCATCAACCAAAGTGCACTACACTGTATAAGCATCAAATATAGATATCTAACGCTTATAACAGCCTGTCAATCAATCGATCGACATATTTAATCAATCAGGATGAGTGAACTTCAAATTTCATCCCAACACCCGTGTGGGGTTTCAAACAATCAAACGCATATTTTATCTGTGCAGTTGGGCGATGTGTAAAATTTATCGACCCAATCAATGTCCTTCAAATAGGTGTACATAAACAAACCGTCTGGTTTGTAAATGAATATTTATTTATTCACATTCACGTTAAAAATTATATTTTTAACGACAAAACATTTTATTCCAACATATGAATTTCTATTCAATTCATTCTTTAAATAAAATGATATTTTTATTTTTCTAACTTATTTTAGAAAATTTCGGCGGCATAACGGCACGATACTAGAAACGGGACGAGGCCTAGCCTTATCCCCGGTCTAGTGAAGGCCCACGCCATTCACACATCAATCAAATCAATTCATTTCGCCAAACAATTCAATTCAAACCGAATAATCTACTCAACTACACAACCAAACAATTTAACAAACAAGCCATCCATGGTCTGTGGATGACGGGTGTCGGGTGCTACTAAACACCGTCTGCATCCTAATATATATATATATATATATAACTAGAAAATTTAAATTGAAAGGTGAGAAGTTCTCACCGATAGCTATCCAATACCACGACTCTTCATTGAGAGAAATCCTCGCCTTTTTGTCACCTTCGTTGTCCGCTTTCACTACATATGTAAAAATCGAATTTTTACTTCGTTATTCAATATATAAAAATCACATTTTTAATTCGAAGTTCAATATATAAAAAATCACATTTTTAATTCGAAGTTCAATATATAAAAATCACATTTTTAATTCGAAGTTCAATATATAAAAATCACATTTTTAATTCGAAGTTCAATATATAAAAATCACATTTTTAATTCGAAGTTCAATATATAAAAATCACATTTTTAATTCGAAGTTATTTTTATTTTAAAAACCAATGCTTTTTTAGATTTTCAAAAACAATGATCTATATACAAAAATCCCAATTCTTTCTGTTCTATGTTTTTTTTCAGTTTTAAAACAATTGATATACATATATAAATATAAATAAATAAATAAAACAAAGAGAGGCTTACTGTGTTCGGATTTTCAGGTGGCTCCACCATTAGGGTTGGAGTTCACCATCGCCACCGACGTCGTGGAGGAGATCGGAGCCCGCCATCTTGGAGTCGCCAGCGTCGCCTACCTCCACCCGCTTCGCCTACATGCCGCGCACCACTGGCAGTCGCCAGGCCCCGCTCGACGCCACCGTCAGCCCAGGAAATCGCCACCAAGGTCACGAGTTCGAGCTCGAGAATCGAGTTGTCCGCCCATCCGACTTCGATCCAGCAACCACGATTCTGAAGCCCTCGAAGGGCGCTGCGATTCTCGTTTTAATTTTTTTTTTTTCTGAATGCCGATTGAAAATCAAAAGGGGGGGGAGGGCCAGCGGAATTTAAGGGGAGAAGAGAAGGATTATATTTTTTTTAATTTTAATTTGTAAAAAGTTGACTTTTACATACGACCCCTAAACGAGGTCCACCGCCTGTCGTCCATAGCGTTTTACCACCATTCCGAACACAATGGGACATGTTTCGTAGGTTGATTCGATCGTTTGAATCAGTTTCCGTTGAATTTACATTTAAATCTCTATATTGAATTTTAAACGTACATTTCAAATTACCGGGGTCACATATTAACTAGAAAAATTCCAGAAAAATATTTTCTAGCTTCGTATTGACGATACGGTCCTAACAAAACTAGTTTCGTCGAATTCTGAGACCGTTGGAAAAATGGCCATTTTCCAGTCGATTAAAATCAACTAAAACTGGTCAAACGCGTTTTCCTTTGCCACGCTCACATATTGATTCGAAAAATTATGAAATTTGAAACCTAGCAATAACTTGACACCACGGACCCAACAAAACTGGTTTCGTCGAAATCCGAGGTCATTTGCAAAATGTCCATTTTTAAGGGCCTGAATTCCATAGCGACTATTCAGAATTTTCAACTGGACATATCTTTTGATTCCCGCTATGAAATCTTGATTTTTCGGATTCGTTGGAAAGATATTACCAATTAGATCCTAATGTTTTTGGTTTCACTAAAATCCGGATTAGTTTGCACCCGGTACATTCAATTGAAGTTTGAAATCGCGTTATCGAACTACCGCGCCAATTTCAATTCTATTTATAATTATATATAAATATTTATATTCTAACGACGACGTATATAATATATACGTCGAATTCAATTCAAAATAAATTTCTCGTCGATATTATTTAAAATAATTCATTTTAAATAATTAAAATTCGCTAAAATTGCCAAAATAAAAATTTCAAACTGGCCCAGATTTCCGGGTTGTTACAATCTCCCCCACTTAAAACTTTTCGTCCCCGGAAAGGAACAAAGTCGAAAGTGGTTTGATTTATCAACTCTACGTTCGCTCTGGCTTCCATTCTCCAACTTTTCAGTTTCTGAGAATTTTCAAAATTTCAAAAATTTGGCTAACTCCCTAAATTTTCGAAAAATTTCGCCATAACCTCCCCTGCAATGGGAGCATCGGGGAATTTCAAATAGCTTCCCCGGTCCTTCAGATCTCAAAAAGAAAAAGAAAAAGCCAAGCGGCTAGCCAATAGGCTCATAAAATCATCATCACCCAAACAAAACAGTAAATTATGTAGTAAACATGTACCTATTTGTCGGGCAAACAAATTTTATTCTTCGGCTCTAGCCTCCTTGCTATGACCTGTTCAATGATATACAAGTATGCAAGCAAATGCGACCAATTTTCAATATAAGTCAATATTTAATTCAATTAGGCGTAATGGTTCAAAATTTATCAAACAACTAAACAAGCAACACAAACATCAATCAATTAGTGAATTTAACGTTTCAAATTCATAATTTGATATATATATAAAGAAAATCGTATTTTGGTGCCAAATCACAACAATGTATTCTAGCTATATTAGTTTTGGTTCTCACACCAGTCTAACGGAAATATATAAATATCACATCTTCAAAACACGAACATAAATTCTGATGATGATCGATCAATCATCAGAACCATCTCCGGGTGTCTAGAATGTGATTCTATATCTATCCAGTATGTTAAAATTTCAAATATACGTTTGCAAGGCGTATATGCAAAATCTTTATATACTGGACTGTCCAAATCAATATAAACTAAATAATCAAATACAAATAATTGATTTTAAATTTTCAAAACAAAATTGTTTTCATTTTACAAATATACTCTTCACACTCGTTCTAGGATACTACTGATCCTATCTCTAACGAGTCATTCCCATTGGATATTACTAACCCAATATCTGATGAATTCTTTCGTATGGTTCTAATGTGTCTTGTTCTCTGAGCTTTGTAAACCAAAGCTCTGATACCAACTGTGAAAACCCGTAACTTCCCCGTAAAGGAAAGCGTCGGATAGTTCGAGAACAAGCCACAACAGAACGCATACAGAAGAACATTTCATTGTTATTACAACAATGCATCAGATTACAAGAATGTACAGAGTATAAATGAGTATTACACAGAAATATCAGAGATTTAAATTACATTTAAATACATCGCAGCGGAAAATAATACAATACACAACTAGAAGAGATATACGGATACAAAGCTTTCCGGATATCATTCCAGCTGAAAACCAGGATCCTGTGAATATAAATCTGCAAAACCAAAACTACTAGCTGCCCGGGTGGAAAATAGGAGCACCCAGAGTTTAGGTTAAAACAATAAACTCCAGGTCAGTCATGTGACTGGTGTGAGAACTAAAACAGTTATTAATCTTTATTTTAAAAGTTAGGTAAATCAAGGGACCACGCCGTATAACACGGAACAGGTCTCCTCCCAAGAATACCAGTGCATAAAACAAACAGCGCAATGCTAAATAAAGAAAAATGAAGCTGTTATAAGACCCAGGTCCCATCACACAATGCAACGCAGCCGAGGATAGGGTTTTCCCTTATAACAGCCAAAGAATGCTTGATACGTTTAAAACAAATCATTTGATACTATTATAAGTGCATAGTGTATAAAACAACTTCAAATCATAAGTATCAATCATAGGCGGCATGAATGCCCCATAACACTATGTCGCCATGTATAAGTTTACAATCAAAACCGTAAGACGTCGTATTGGAAGTTGGGTTATCATTTATGGTATGAACCGAGGCAAAAGATAGTCCTCTACCGATTCAAGACTGTCTAGTCCGAGTCTCAGGATCAGAGCTCGAGTGACCCTTGGATCGTCAGGGCCGGTCCACACGGAGTGGATTAAAATGCCTGAACATGCGTTTCTCCGCCCTATGGGGCGTAAATGAGCCAACTAAATGACTCCATCGGTTCGAGAACGACCGATCAATCCGAGGCGCCTCGCAACAGCAACAACCACATAAGTCAAACTCGTCAGGGCGTGTAAAACCACTGACGCCACTTCTAACTAGAAAGAAACGCATGCCCTCCCTGAGGTCCGTCTCCCGTTTTTGGTTCATACCGGGTGTGAAACACGCGAAGTAAACGTTACACAAAGCTACGCCACAAAGGCCTTGCTTTGATCATCACCACAAGACTTTGCTTTTCAACAGAAGCCTCGATCAATTGCCACTTAGGCATGCCACACAGGCAATTCACTCCATGCGATTGATATCCATCAATATGTAACCCCTGAGCTCGTACGTCTCAGAGAAGGGCGTTAAGCAAGAGAATAAATTCTCCGCCGCCAAACAGATATATATTTAATAGAGATCAATCACACGGACTAAAATCCAATGTCAGACACACAGTCCATTTACAAGTCCGTTCTGGGTCTGAACGAAACCGGAGGCACCTAGTACCCCGCATATCCATCGATCTCCAAGTACGTCTGGACGATCACTAACTGTTTCCATCTTCTTGGGTGTACAGCCCAATCAAGATCATCAGTAATCACCCAAACGACGTGAAGACTTCCGGTCTTCGACCATCGTCTTCATCTTCGACTTATCGTCGTATCGGTTATTCAGAATGGGATAAACCCGGTCTTTCCGAATAACTCGCGTATATTTTAAATAAGTGTTACACAAACACAACATACGCCTCATTCCAATTCATCAGTCACTAACCGTAAATTAATCAAGAGAATAATTCCCCGAATATTAACCCCGAAGGCCGAAACCAACATCAGATCAATATCCAGAAAACCATTCTGCTTAGCTAACCGACAGTTAGTTTCTGATTTCACATTCATAGGGAAAGGTTCCCATTAATTTTATCCAAGATAAATTTCTTGAATTTATTCTTTAATCATCTTTTGAATTTCGATTCAACTAGTCGGGATTAACGAACCTTACCGAAGTAATCATTGGTTTTAATTTCCCAATCCCAACCTATTCATCCCATGAAGTAAAACTGGTAGTACTTCATATCTAACACCACGGTGTTATCGGTAAATTCAATTACCATTTCACGTTCAAATCTAATTAAAGATTTAACTATCGCCTGGAGCAAAACTGGTGATACTCCATTCTCGATCATTTCAATCTAATTAAAGATTCATTAAAACTCCACTTAGTTTTAATCGTTAACTGGGTTAAAGAATCAGTGTCATTTAAAACACGGTTCACGATAGACCCAAAATCACATTCATTAATTATCGGGTTAAAGAACGAGTGTTATTTAAAACACCGTCCACGATAAACCCAAAAATCAATATCGATTTAATTCCAATTAAATATTATTCAATTGGTACACTTCATTTAATCTAAATAAAAAGATTTAATCTTTTCTCAACTGGGTTCAAGAACAGTGTTAGTGAAGAAACCATTCACGACAAACCCAATCACATTTGATATTCAATACAAGGCTCTGAATAGAAAATATACCGGCTTATATTCAATATCAAATTCCACGACTAACAAATATCGTATTGGAAATAACGATATAAATATATATCTTTCAAATTTCCGTAACAACATCCGTATAATCACGAATTCCAACATCGAAATATTCCGAAGACAATTTCGATTCAAATCCACTCCAATGCAATCATTGGAAATTCCGGTTATTTTCAAAACCATTTCAAATTCAATTTATTTATTTAAAAATAAATAGAATTATAATTCTAGTTCAAAACTAGTTTATTTCGATAAAAATCTATTTTTATCTTTTCAAATATGGAGTTTTTCATCCCAATTCTTCACAAATCATTTCTTATGATTTTACACAAATTATTAATATTTTTAATAATTTTATCAAGGTCCGTACAGTCGATTTCCATCAATGGCCATCGAACTGCACTTATAGCGACCTTTTTCAAATTTGATTTGGACATAATTCCAAATCCAACCGTTAGATTTCTAATTTCTAATATTCGTTAGAAAGCTCTTTTCGATACGAACCCAACGGTTCCGGTTTTAGGAGAATCCAACGGTCGGATCTCCCGTAATGTCCGTTTGAAATAAATGGTCGAAATTCACGAATTGCCGCGGCGCGGCGCGTTCTATTCAGGCCATTATATTATATATATAATATATATAATATATACTTCGTCGATTTCTATCTAAAACGAATTATATAAATAGTTTTAAAATCGTTTCAAAAGCAATTTCAACTTTCTTTTCAATTCAAATCAAAATTGAATTCTTCTTTATAAATTCGTTTTAAAATTCATTTCTATTCAATTCAAATTTCAATTCAATTTGAATTCATTTCAATTCGCTTTCAATTCAATTTGAATTCGTTTTCAACTTAATTCAATTCCAAAGTCGTTTTCTATTCGATTCAATTCAAATTGGTTTTCTATTCGAATCAATTCAAATTGGTTTTCTATTCGATTCAATTCAAATTGGTTTTCTATTCGAATCAAATTCGTTATATATTCAATTGAAATCACATTCGTTTTCTATTCAATTCATTTTGAAATAGTTTTCAATTCAATTCATTTCGAAATCGTTTTCAATTCAATTCATTTCGAAATCGTTTTCAATTCAATTCATTTCGAAATCGTTATATATTCAATTCATTTCGAAATCGTTATATATTCAATTCATTTCGAAATCGTTATATATTCAATTCATTTCGAAATCGTTATATATTCAATTCATTTCGAAATCGTTATATATTCAATTCATTTCGAAATGAATAAAATCGATATAAATATCGTTCACGTCAAAATGGCGTCAAACTAATCAACACGGCTTCATAAATTTCTATTTTCAAATATTCTATTTCAAATATTTCTTTTTCAAAATAGTTGTTATTATCAAAATATTTCGTTCAACACATGACCAATCTCAATGGATGAGTATTGTCAACACATGAACTTTTATTTTATATCGATAAAGATGTAAATTTTATTACTAAAATATTTCGTTCAACACATGACCAATCTCAATGGATGAGTACTGTCAACACATGAACTTTTATTTTATATCGATAAAGATGTAAATTTTATTACTAAAATATTTCGTTCAACACATGACCAATCTCAATGGATGAGTACTGTCAACACATGAACTTTTATTTTATAATATTCTTTATTTTTCAAATTGGAATGAGGCCCAATCAATTACCATATAAAGTTAATTATATGGATTTTCATACATTACACACATATAATAGCATTGAAAAATAATCCACCATCAACCAAAGTGCACTACACTGTATAAGCATCAAATATAGATATCTAACGCTTATAACAGCCTGTCAATCAATCGATCGACATATTTAATCAATCAGGATGAGTGAACTTCAAATTTCATCCCAACACCCGTGTGGGGTTTCAAACAATCAAACGCATATTTTATCTGTGCAGTTGGGCGATGTGTAAAATTTATCGACCCAATCAATGTCCTTCAAATAGGTGTACATAAACAAACCGTCTGGTTTGTAAATGAATATTTATTTATTCACATTCACGTTAAAAATTATATTTTTAACGACAAAACATTTTATTCCAACATATGAATTTCTATTCAATTCATTCTTTAAATAAAATGATATTTTTATTTTTCTAACTTATTTTAGAAAATTTCGGCGGCATAACGGCACGATACTAGAAACGGGACGAGGCCTAGCCTTATCCCCGGTCTAGTGAAGGCCCACGCCATTCACACATCAATCAAATCAATTCATTTCGCCAAACAATTCAATTCAAACCGAATAATCTACTCAACTACACAACCAAACAATTTAACAAACAAGCCATCCATGGTCTGTGGATGACGGGTGTCGGGTGCTACTAAACACCGTCTGCATCCTAATATATATATATATATATATATATATATAACTAGAAAATTTAAATTGAAAGGTGAGAAGTTCTCACCGATAGCTATCCAATACCACGACTCTTCATTGAGAGAAATCCTCGCCTTTTTGTCACCTTCGTTGTCCGCTTTCACTACATATGTAAAAATCGAATTTTTACTTCGTTATTCAATATATAAAAATCACATTTTTAATTCGAAGTTCAATATATAAAAAATCACATTTTTAATTCGAAGTTCAATATATAAAAATCACATTTTTAATTCGAAGTTCAATATATAAAAATCACATTTTTAATTCGAAGTTCAATATATAAAAATCACATTTTTAATTCGAAGTTCAATATATAAAAATCACATTTTTAATTCGAAGTTCAATATATAAAAATCACATTTTTAATTCGAAGTTCAATATATAAAAATCACATTTTTATTTCGAAGTTATTTTTATTTTAAAAACCAATGCTTTTTTAGATTTTCAAAAACAATGATCTATATACAAAAATCCCAATTCTTTCTGTTCTATGTTTTTTTTCAGTTTTAAAACAATTGATATACATATATAAATATAAATAAATAAATAAAACAAAGAGAGGCTTACTGTGTTCGGATTTTCAGGTGGCTCCACCATTAGGGTTGGAGTTCGCCATCGCCACCGACGTCGTGGAGGAGATCGGAGCCCGCCATCTTGGAGTCGCCAGCGTCGCCTACCTCCACCCGCTTCGCCTACGTGCCGCGCACCACTGGCAGTCGCCAGGCCCCGCTCGACGCCACCGTCAGCCCAGGAAATCGCCACCAAGGTCACGAGTTCGAGCTCGAGAATCGAGTTGTCCGCCCATCCGACTTCGATCCAGCAACCACGATTCTGAAGCCCTCGAAGGGCGCTGCGATTCTCGTTTTAAATTTTTTTTCTTTTTTTTTCTGAATGCCGATTGAAAATCAAAAGGGGGGGGGAGGGCCAGCGGAATTTAAGGGGAGAAGAGAAGGATTATATTTTTTTTATTTTAATTTGTAAAAAGTTGACTTTTACATACGACCCCTAAACGAGGTCCACCGCCTGTCGTCCATAGCGTTTTACCACCATTCCGAACACAACGGGACATGTTTCGTAGGTTGATTCGATCGTTTGAATCAGTTTCCGTTGAATTTACATTTAAATCTCTATATTGAATTTTAAACGTACATTTCAAATTACCGGGGTCACATACTAACTAGAAAAATTCCAGAAAAATATTTTCTAGCTTCGTATTGACGTTACGGTCCTAACAAAACTAGTTTCGTCGAATTCTGAGACCGTTGGAAAAATGGCCATTTTCCAGTCGATTAAAATCAACTGAAACTGGTCAAACGCGTTTTCCTTTGCCACGCTCACATATTGATTCGAAAAATTATGAAATTTTAAACCTAGCAATAACTTGACACCACGGACCCAACAAAACTGGTTTCGTCGAAATCCGAGGTCATTTGTAAAATGTCCATTTTTAAGGGCCTGAATTCCATAGCGACTATTCAGAATTTTCAACTGGACATATCTTTTGATTCCCGCTATGAAATCTTGATTTTTCGGATTCGTTGGAAAGATATTACCAATTAGATCCTAATGTTTTTGGTTTCACTAAAATCCGGATTATTTTGCACCCGGTACATTCAATTGAAGTTTGAAATCGCATTATCGAACTACCGCGCCAATTTCAATTCTATTTATAATTATATATAAATATTTATATTCTAACGACGACGTATATAATATATACGTCGAATTCAATTCAAAATAAATTTCTGGTCGATATTATTTAAAATAATTCATTTTAAATAATTAAAATTCGCTAAAATTGCCAAAATAAAATTTTCAAACTGGCCCAGATTTCCGGGTTGTTACAAACTTTGATGTTTGCATTGAATAAGTAGATTTCTTGGTGCTTAAGTATTCAGGTAAAACACTGCCGTATGTTTGAAACTCTACCATTTCAAATAATTATAATACTTATCATTAAATAATAATGTTTTTAAAAACACGTTTCAACTTTGGGAGTAGAGTTTGTGTGAATAAGTCGAAAAAGTTTTCAAATATTAATAGATTATTCATATTTTCATATTGACTGAGCAGGATGCTTAGTGACTAAGAAATCAGGTAAAACAGTGCCGCATGTTTGCTATTCTACATTTTAAAGCATCTATAATACTCATCATTTTCATATTACCGTTTGGACCCCGGATCCGCGCCAATAAGATCAATTAAGTTTCAAAATATAAGTGAAACATATATGTTTGCAATGAATAGGTAGGTTTCTTGGTGCTCAAGTAATCAGATAAAACACTGCCGCATGTTTGTAACTCTACCATTTCATATACATATAATACTCATCATTAAATAATAATGTTTTTAAAAACACGTTTTGACTTTGGGAGAAGAATTTGTGTGAATAAGACGAAAGAGTTTTCAAATATTAGGAGAATATTCATATTCTCATATTGACTATGCTGGTTGCTTAGTGACTAAGTAATCAGGTAAAACACTACCGCATGTTTGGTATTCCACATTTTAAAGCTTCTATAACACTCATCATTTGCATATTACCGTCTGGACCCTAGATCCGCGCCAATAAGATCAGGAAAGTTTCAAAATATAAGTGAAACTTTGATATTTGCATCGAATAAGTAGGTTTCTTGGTGCTCAAGTAATCAGGTATAACACTGCCGCATGTTTGAAACTCTACTATTTCAAATACATATAATACTCATCATTAAATAATAGTGTTTTTAAAAACACGTTTCGACTTTGGAAGTAGAATTTGTGTGGATATGACGAATTTTTTTTCAAATATTAGTAGAATATTCATATTTTCATATAGACTTAACAGGTTGCTTAGGGACTAATTAATCAAGTAAAACACTGCCGTATGTTTGCTATTCTACATTTTAAAGTATCTATAACACTCATCATTTGCATATTACCATTTAGACCCTGGATCTGCGCCCATAAGATCAAGAAAGTTTCAAAATATGAGTGAAACTTTGATGTTTGCATCGAATAAGTAGTTTTCTTGGTGCTCAAGTAATCAGGTAAAACACTGCCGCATGTTTGAAACTCTACCATTTTAAAATACATATAATACGCACCATTAAATAGTAGTGTTTTTAAAAAAACTTTTCGACTTCGGGAGTAGAATTTATGTGAATAAGATGAAAAAGTTTTCAAATATTAGTAGAATATTCATATTTTCATATTGACTGAGCAGGTTGCCTAGTGACTAAGTAATCAGGTAAAACACTGTCGCATGTTTGCTGTTCTACATTTGAATGCATCAATAACACTCGTCATTTTCATATTACAGTTTGGACCCTGGATCCGAACCAACAAGATCAAGAATGTTTCAAAATATAAGTGAAGCTTTGTTGTTTGCATCGAATAAGTAGGTTTTTTGGTGCTCAAGTAATCAGGTAAAACATTGCCGCATGTCTGAAACTCTACAATTTCAAATACATATAATACTCATCATTAAATAATTGTGTTTTTAAAAAAACGTTTCGACTTTGGGAGTACAATTTGTGTGAATAAGACGAAAAAGTTTTCAAATATTAGTAGAATATTCATATTTTCATATTGACTGAGTAGGTTACTTAGTGACTAAGTAATAAGGTAAAATAGTGCCGCATGTTTGCTATTCTACATTTTAAAGCATATACAACACTCATCATTTGCATATTACCGTTTGGACCCTGGATCCACGCCAATAAGATCAAGAAAGTTTTAAAATATAAGCGAAACTTTGATGTTTGAATCGAATAAGTAGGTTTCTTGGTGCCCAAGTATTCAGGTAAAACACTGCCGTATGTTTGAAACTCTACCATCTCAAATACATATAATACTCATCATTAAATAATAATGTTTATAAAAACACGTTTCGTTTGTGGGAGTAGAATTTGTGTGAATAAGAAGAAAAAGTTTTCAAATATTAGTAGAATATTCATATTTTCATACTGACTGATCAGGTTTCTTAGTGACTAAGTAATCAGGTAAAACACTACTGCATGTTTGCTATCCTACATTTTAAAGTATCTATAACACTCATCATTTTCATATTACCGTTTGGACCCTGGATCCGCGCCAATAAGATCAAGAAAGTTTCGAAATATAAGTGAAAATTTGATGTTTGCATCAAATAAGTAGGTTTCTTGGTGCTCAAGTAATCAATTAATACACTGCCGCATGTTTGAAACTCAACCATTTCATATAAATATAATACTCATCATTAAATAATAGTGTTTTTAAAAACACGTTTCGACTTTGAGAGTAGAATTTGTGTGAATAAGGCGAAAAAGTTTTCAAATATTAGTAGAATATTCATATTTTCACATTGACTGAGCAGGTTGCTTAGTGACCAAGTAGTCAGGCAAAACAGTGCCGCATGTTTGCTATTCTACATTTTAAAGCATCTATAACACTTATCATTTGCATATTACCGTTTGGACCCTGGATCCGCGCCAATAAGATTAAGAAAGTTTCAAAATATAAGTGAAACTTTGATGTTTGCATTGAATAAGTAGGTTTCTTGGTGCTCAAGTAATCAGGTAAAACACTGCCGCATGTTTGAAACTCTACCATTTCAAATACATACAATACTCATCATTAAATAATAGTTTTTTTTAAAACACGTTTCGACTTTGGGAGTAGAATTTTTGTGAATAAGACGAAAAAGTTTTCAAATATTAGTAGAATATTCTTTCTTTCATATTGACTGAGCTGGTTTCTTAGTGACTAAGTAACTAGGTAAAACACTGCCGCATGTTTGTTATTCCACATTTTAAAGCATCTATAACACTCATCATTTGCATATTACCGTTTGGACCCTGGATCCGCGCCAATAAGATCAAGAAAGTTTCAAAATATAAGTGAAACTTTGATTTTTGCATCGAATAAGTAGGTTTCTTGGTGCTCAAGTATTAAGGTAAAACACTGCCGCATGTTTGAAACTCTACCATCTCAAATACGTATAACACTCATCATTAAATAATAGTGTTTTTAAAAACACACGTTTCGACATTGGAGTAGAATTTGTGTGAATAAGACGAAAAAGTTTTCGAATATTAGTAGAATATTTATATTTTTATATTGAATGAGCAGGTTGCATAGTTACTAAGTAATCAGGTAAAATACTGCCGCATGTTTGCTATTCTACATTTCAAAGCTTCTATAACACTAATCATTTGCATATTACCGTTAGGACCCTGGATCCACGCTAGTAAGATCAAGAAATTTTAAAAATATAAGAGAAAATTTGTTGTTTGCATCAAATAAGTTGGTTCTTGGTGCTCAATTAATCAGGTAAAACACTGCCGCATGTTTGAAACTCTACTGTTTCATATATATATATATATATATATATATATATATATATATAAAATACTCATCATTAAATAATAGTGTTTTTTAAAAACATGTTTCGACTTTGGGAGTAGTATTTGTGTGAGTAAGAATAAAAAGTTTTCAAATATTAGTAGAATATTAATATTTTCATATTGACTGAGCAAGTTGCTTAGTGACTAAGTAATCAGGTAAAACATTGCCGCATGTTTTCTATTCTACATTTTAAAAAATCTACAACACTCATCATTTACATATTACCGTTTGGACCCTGGATCTGCCCCAATAAGATCAAGATAGTTTCAAAATATAAGTGAAACTTTGTTGTTTGCATCGAATAAGTAGGTTTCTTGGTGCTCAAGTAATCAGGTAAATAACTGCCGCATGTTTGAAACTCTACTATTTCAAATACATATAATACTCATCATTAAATAATAGTATTTTTAAAAACACGTTTCGAATTTTGGAGTAGAATTTGTGTGAATAAGACGAAATATTTTCAAATATTAGTAGAATATTCATATTTTCATATTGACTGAGCAGGTTTCTTAGTGACTAAGTAACCAGGTAAAACAGTGCCGCATGTTTGCTATTCTACATTTTAAAGCCTCTATAACACTCATCATTTGGATATTACCATTTGGACCCTAGATTCCCGCCAATAAGATCAAGAAAGTTTCAAAATATAAGTGAAACTTTGATGTTTGCATCGAATAAATAGCTTTCTTGGTGCTCAAGTATTTAGGTAAAACATTGTCGTATGTTTGAAACTCTACCATTTCAAATACATATAATACTCATCATTAAATAATAATGTTTTTAAAAACACGTTTCGACTTTGGGAGTAGAATTTGTTTGAATAAGAAGATTTTTTTTTCAAATATTAGTAGAATATTCGTATTTTCATACTGACTGAGCAGGTTTCTTAGTGGCTAAGTAATAAGGTAAAACATTGCCGCTTGTTTGCTATTCTACATTTTAAAGCATCTATGACACTCATTATTTGCATATTACCGTTTGGACCCTGGATCCGCGCCAATAAGATCAAGAAAGTTTCAAAATATAAGTGAAACTTTGATGTTTGCATCAAATAAGTAGGTTTCTTGGTGCTCAAGTAATCAAGTAAAACACTGCCGCATGTTTGAAACTCCACAATTTCATATACATATAATACTCGTCATTAAATAATAGTGTTTTCAAAAACATGTTTCGACTTTGAGAGTAGAATTTGTGTGAATAAGACGAAAAAGTTTTCAAATATTAGTAAAATATTAATATTTTCATACTGGCGGAGCAGGTTGCTTAGTGACTAAATAATCAGGTAAAACAGTGCCGCATGTTTTCCATTCTACATTTTAAAGCATCTATAACACTCATTATTTGCATATTACTGTTTGGACCCTGGATCTGCGCTAATAAGATCAAGAAAGTTTCAAAATATAAGTGAAACTTTGATGTTTGCATCGAATAAGTAGGTTTCTTGGTGCTCAAGTAATCAAGTAAAACACTGCCGCTTGTTTGAAACTCTACCATTTCAAATACATGTAATACTCATCATTAAATAATAGTCTTTTTAAAAACACGTTTTGACTTTGGGAGTAGAATTTGTGTGAATAAGATGAAAAAGTTTTCAAATATTAGTAAAATATTCATATTTTCATATTGACTGAGCCGGATGCTTAGTGACTAAGTAATCAGGTAAAACTGTGTCGCATGTTAGTTATTCTACATTTTAATGCATCTATAACACTTATCATTTGCATATTACCGTTTGGACCTTGGATCCGCGCCAATAAGATCAATAAAGTTTCAAAATATAAGTGAAACTTTGATGTTTGCATCGAATAAGTTGGTTTCTTGGTGCTCAAGTAATCAGGTAAAACACTGCCGCATGTTTGAAACTCTACCATTTCAAATACATATAATACTCATCATTAAATAATAGTGTTTTTAAAAACACGTTACGACTTTGGGAGTAGAATTTGTGTGAATAAGACGAAAAAGTTTTCAAATATTAGTAGAATATTCATATTTTCATATTGACTAAGCAGGTTGCTTAATGACTAAGTAATCAGGTAAAACACTACTGCATGTTTGCTATTCTACATTTTAAAGCATCTATAACACTCATCATTTGCATATAACCGTTTGAACCCTGGATCCGCGCCAATAAGATCAAGAAAGTTTCAAAATATAAGTGAAACTTTGATGTTTGCATCGAATAAGTAGGTTTCTTGATGCTCAAGTAATCAGGTTAAACACTGACGCATGTTTGAAACTCTACCATTTCTAATACGTAAAATACTCATCATTAAATAGTAGTGTTTTTAAAAACACGTTTCGACATTGGAGTAGAATTTTTGCGAATAAGACGAAAAAGTTTTCGAATACTAGTAGAATATTCATATTTTCATAGTGACTGAGCAGGTTGCTTAGTTACTAAGCAATCAGGCGAAACGCTATCGCATGTTTGCTATTCTACATTTTAAAGCTTCCATAACACTCATTATTTGCATATTACCGTTTGGACCCTGGATCAGTGCCAATAAGATCAAGAAAGTTTCAAAATATAAGTGAAACTTTGATGTTTGCATCAAATAAGTAGGTTTCTGGGTGCTCAAGTAATCAGGTAAAACATTGCCGCACGTTTGAAACTCTACCATTTCAAATACATGTAATACTCATCATTAAATAATAGTGTTTTTAAAAACATGTTTCAACTTTGGGAGAAGAATTTGTGTGGATAAGATGAAAACTTTTCGAATATTAGTAGAAAATTAATATTTTCATATTAACTGAGCATGTTTCTTAATGACTAAGTAATCAGGTAAAAACACTGCCGCATGTTTGCTATTCTACATTTTAAATCATTTATAACACTCATAATTTACATATTACCGTCTTGACCCTGGATCCGCGCCTATAAGATCAAGAAAGTTTCAAAATATAAGTGGAACTTTGATGTTTGCATCGAATAAGTAGGTTTCTTGGTGCTCAAGTAATCAGGTAAAACACTGCCGCATGTTTGAAACCCTACCATTTCAAATACATTTAATACTCATCATTATATAATAGTGTTTTTTAAAAACACGTCTTGACTTTGGGAGTAGAGTTTGTGTGAATAAGGCAAAAAAGTTTTCAAATATTAGTAGACTATTCATATTTTCATATTGACTGAGCAGGTTGCTTAGTGACTAAGTAATCAGGTAAAACACTGCCACATGTTTGCTATTCTACATTTCAAAGCATCTATGACACTCATCATTTGCATATTACCGTTTGGACTCCGGATCTGCGCCAATAAGATCAAGAAAGTTTCAAAATAGAAGTGAAACTTTGATGTTTACTTCGAATAAGTAGGTTTTGTGGTGCTCAAGTAATCAGGTAAAACGCTGCCGCATGTTTGAAACTCAACCATTTCAAACACATATAATACTCATCATTGAATAATAATGGTTTTAAAAACACGTTTCGACTTTAGAAGTAGAGTTTGTGTGAATAAGACGAAAAAGGAATCAAATATTAGTAGAATATTCATATTTTCATATTGACTGAGTAGGTTGCTTAGTTACTAAGTAATCAGGTATAACACCGCCGCATGTTTGCTATTCTACATTTTAAAGCATCTATAACACTCATCGTTTGCATATTACCATTTGGACCCTGGATCCGCGCCAATAAGATAAAGAAAGTTTCAAAATATAAGTGAAACTTTAATGTTTGCATCGAATAAGTAGGTTTCTTGATGCTCAAGTAATCAGGTAAAACACTGCCGCATGTTTTAAACTCTACCATTTCAAATACATATAATACTCATTATTGAATAATAGTGTTTTTAAAAACACGTTTCGACTTTGGGAGTGGAGTTTGTGTGAATAAGACGAAAAAGTTTTCAAATATTTGTAGAATATTCATATTTTCATATTGACTGAGCAAGTTGCTCAATGACTAAGTAATCAGGTTAAACACTGCCACATGTTTGCTATTCCACATTTTAAAGCATCTATAACCCTCATCATTTGCATATTACTGTTTGGACCCGGGATCCGCGCCAATAAGATCAAGAAAGTTTCAAAATATAAGTATAACTTTGATGTTTGCATCGAATAAGTAGGTTTCTTGGTGCTCAAGTAATCAGGTAAAACACTGCCACTTGTTTGAAACTCTACCATTTCAAATACATGTAATACTCATCATTAAATAATAGTGTTTTTAAAACCAGGTTTTGACTTTGGTAGTAGGATTTGTGTGAATAAGATGAAAAAGTTTTCAAATATTAGTAGAATATTAATATTTTCATATTGAGTGAGCAGGTTGCTTAGTGACTAAGTAATCAGGTAAAACACTGCCACATGTTTGTTATTCTACATTTTAAATCATCTATAAGACTCATCATTTACATATTACCGTTCGGACCCTGGATCCGCGCTAATAAGATCAAGAAAGTTTCAAAATATAAGGGAACTTTGATGTTTGTATCGAATAAGTAGGTTTCTTGATGCTCAAGTAATCAGGTAAAACACTGCCACATGTTTGAAACTCTGCTATTTCAAATACATGTAATACTCATCATAAAATAATAGTGTTTTTAAAAAACATGTTTCGACTTTGGGTGTAGAATTTGTGTGAACAAGATGAAAAAGCTTTCAAATATTAGTAGAATATTAATATTTTCATATTGACAGAGCAGGTTGCTTAGTGATAAAGTAATCAAGTAAAACACTACCGCATGTTTGCTATTCTACGTTTTAAATCATCAATAACACTCATCGTTTACATATTACCATTTGGACCCCGGATCCGCGCCAACAAGATCAAGGAAGTTTCAAAATATAAGTGGAACTTTGATGTTTGCTTCGAATAAGTAGGTTTCTTAGTGTTCAAGTAATCAGGTAAAACACTGCCGCATATTTGAAACTCTACCATTTTAAATTCATTTAATACTCATCATTAAATAATAATGTTTTTAAAAACACGTTTCGACTTTGGGAGTTGAGTTTGTGTGAATAAGACGAAAAAGCTTCTAATATTAGTAGAATATTCATATTTTCATATTGACTGAGCAGTTTGCTTAGTGACTAAGTAATCAGGTAAAACACTGCCGCATGTTTGCTATTCTACATTTTAAAGCATCTATAACACTCATCATTTTCATATTACCGTTTGGACCCTGGATCCGCGCCAATAAGATCAAGAAAATTTCAAAATATACGTGAAACTTTGATGTCTGCATCGAATAAGAAGGTTTTGTGGTGCTCAAGTAATCAGGTAAAGCACTGCCGCATGTTTGAAACTCAACCATTTCAAATACATACAATACACATCATTAAATAATAATGTTTTTGAAACCACATTTCGACTTTGTAAGTAGAATTTGTGTGAATAAGATGAAAAATTTATCAAATATTAGTAGAATATTCATATTTTCATATTGACTGAGCAGGTTGCTTAGTGACTAAGTAATCAGGTAAAACACTGCCGCATGTTTGATGTTCTACATTTTAAAGCATCTATAACAATCATCATTTGCATATTACCATCTGGACCTCGGATCCGTGCCAATAAGATCAAGAAAGTTTCAAAATATAAGTGAAACTTCGATGTTTACATCGAATAAGTAGGTTTCATGGTGCTCAAGTAATTAGGTAAATCACTGCCGCATGTTTGAAACTCTACCATTTCAAAAACATTTAATACTCATCATTGAATAATAGTGTTTTTAAAAACACGTTTCGACTTTGGGAGTAGAATTTGTGTGAATAAAACAAAAATGTTTTCAAATATTAGTAGAATATTCATATTTTCATATTGACTGAGCAGTTTGCTTAGTGACTAAGTAATCAGGTAAAACACCGCCGCATGTTTGCTATTCTACATTTTAAATCATCTATAACACTCATAATTTACATATTACCGTCTTGACCCTGGATCCGCGCCTATAAGATCAAGAAAGTTTCAAAATATAAGTGGAACTTTGATGTTTGCATTGAATAAGTAGGTTTCTTGGTGCTCAAGTAATCAGGTAAAACACTGCCGCATGTTTTAAACGCGACCATTTCAAATACATATAATACTCATCATTAAATAATAGTGTTTTATAAAACACGTTTCGACTTTGGGAGTAGAATTTGAAGTGAATAAGACGAAAAAGTTTTAAATATTAGTAGAATATTGATATTTTCATATTGACTGAGCAGGTTGCTTAGTGACTAAGTAATCAGGTAAAACACTGCCGCTTGTTTGCTATTCTACATTTTAAAGCATCCATAACACTCATCATTTGCATATTACCGTTTGTACCCTGGATCCGCGCCAATAAGATCAAGAAAGTTTCAAAATAGAAGTGAAACTTTGATGTTTGCCTCGAATAAGTAGGTTTTGCGGTGCTCAAGTAATCAGGTAAAACACTGCCACATCTTTGAAACTCAACCATTTGAAATACATATAATACTCATCATTAAATAATAATGGTTTTAAAAACACGTTTCGACTTTGGAAGTAGAATTTGGGAGAATAAGATGAAAAAATAATCAAATATTAGTAGAATATTCTTATTTTCATATTGACCGAGAAGGTTGCTTAGTGACTAAGTAATCAAGTAAAACACTGTCGCGTGTTTGCTACTCTACATTTTAAAGCACCTATAGCACTCATCATTTGCATGTTACCATTTGGACCCTGGATCCGCGCCAACAAGATTAAGAAAGTTTCAAAATATAAGTGAAGCTTTGATGTTTGCATCGAATAAGTAGATTTCTTGAGGCTCAAGTAATCAGGTAAAATACTGTCGCATGTTTGAAACTCTTCCATTTCAAATACATATCATACTCATTATTAAATAATAGTGTTTTTAAGAACACATTTCGACTTTGGGAGTAGAATTTGTGTGAATAAGACGAAAAAGTTTTCAAATATTAGTAGAATATACATATTTTCATATTGACAGAGCAGGTTGCTTAGTGACTAAGTAATCAGGTAAAACACTGCCGCATGTTTGCTATTCTACATTTTAAAGCATCTATATCACTCATCATATGCATATTACCGTTTGGACCCTGGATCCGCGCCAATAATATCAAGAAAGTTACAAAATATAAGTGAAACTTTGATGTTTGCATCGAATAAGTAGGTTTCTTAGTGCTCAAGTAATCAGATAAAACACTGCCTCTTGTTTGAAACTCTACAATTTCAAATACGTATAATACTCATCATTAAATAATAGTGTTTTTAAAAGCACTTTTCGAATTTGGGAGTAGAATTTATGTGAACAAGACAAAAAAATTCACAAATATTAGTAGAATATATATATTTTCATATTGACTGAGCAGGATGCTTAGTGACTAAGTAATCAAGTAAAACACAGACGCATGTTTGCTATTCTACATTTTAAAGCATCTATAACACTCATCATATGCATATTACCGTTTGGACCCTGTATTCGCGCCAATAAGATCAAGAAAGTTTCAAAATATAAGTGAAACTTTGATGTTTGCATCGAATAAGTAGGTTTCTTGGTGCTCAAGTAATTAGGTAAAACACTGCCGCATGTTTGAAACTCTACAATTTCAAATACATATAATACTCATCATTAAATAATAGTGTTTTTAAAAACACATTTCGACTTTGGGTGTAGAATTTGTGTGAAAAAGACGAAAAAGTTTTCAAATATTAGTTGAACATTCATATTTTCATATTGACTGAGCAGGTTTCTTAGTGACTAAGTAATCAAGTAAAACAATGCCGCATGTTTGCTATTCTACATTTTAAAGCATATACAACACTCATCATTTGCATATTACCATTTGGACTCTGGATCCGCGCCAATAAGATCAAGAAAGTTTCAAAACATACGTGAAACTTTGATGTTTGCGTTGAATAAGTAGGCTTCTTGGTGCTCAAGTATTCAGGTAAAACACTGCCGTATGTTTGAAACTCTACCATTTCAAATACTTATAATATTCATCATTAAATAATAATGTTTTTAAAAACACGTTTCAACTTTGGGAGTAGAGTTTGTGTGAATAAGGCAAAAAACTTTTCAAATATTAATAGAATATTCATATTGTCATATTGACTGAGCAGGATGCTTAGTGACTAAGAAATCAGGTAAAACAGTGCCGCATGTTTGCTATTCTACATTTTAAAGCATCTGTAATACTCATCATTTTCATATTACCGTTTGGACCCTGGATCCGCGCCAATAAGATCAAGAAAGTTTCAAAATATAAGTGAAACTTTGATGTTTGCAATGAATAGGTAGGTTTCTTGGTGCTCAAGTAATCAGATAAAACACTGCCGCATGTTTGAAACTCTACCATTTCATATACATATATTACTCATCATTAAATAATAGTGTTTTTAAAAACACGTTTTGACTTTGGGAGAAGAATTTGTGTGAATAAGAAGAAAGAGTTTTCAAATATTAGTAAAATATTCATATTTTCATATTGACTATGCTGGTTGCTTAGTGACTAAGTAATCAGGTAAAACACTACCGCATGTTTGGTATTCTACATTTTAAAGCTTCTATAACACTCATCATTTGCATATTACCGTCTGGACCCTGGATTTGCGCCAATAAGATAAGGAAAGTTTCAAAATATAAGTGAAAATTTGATATTTGCATCGAATAAGTAGGTTTCTTGGTGCTAAAGTAATCAGGTATAACACTGCCGCATGCTTGAAACTCTACCATTTCAAATACATATAATACTCATCATTAAATAATAGTGTTTTTAAAAACACGTTTCGACTTTGGAAGTAGAATTTGTGTGGATATGACGAAAAAGTTTTCAAATATTAGTAGAATATTCATATTTTCATATAGACTTAACAGGTGGCTTAGTGACTAATTAATCAAGTAAAACACTGCCGCATGTTTGCTATTCTACATTTTAAAGTATCTATAACACTCATCATTTGCATATTACCATTTAGAACCTGGATCTGCGCCCATAAGATCAAGAAAGTTTCAAAATATGAGTGAAACTTTGATGTTTGCATCGAATAAGTAGGTTTCTTAGTGCTCAAGTATTCAGGTAAAATACTGCCGCATGTTTGAAACTCTACCATTTCAAATACGTATAACACTCATCATTAAATAATAGTGTTTTTAAAAACACGTTTCGACATTGGAGTAGAATTTGTGAGAATAAGACGAAAAAGTTTTCGAATATTAGTAGAATATTCATATTTTCATATTGACTGAGCAGGTTGCTTAGTTACTAAGTAATCAGGTAAAATACTGCCGCATGTTTGCTATTCTACATTTCAAAGCTTCTATAACACTCATCATTTGCATATTACCGTTTGGACCCTGGATCCACGCCAGTAAGATCAAGAAAGTTTCAAAATATAAGAAAAAATTTGTTGTTTGCATCAAATAAGTTGGTTTCATGGTGCTCAATTAATCAGGTAAAACACTGCCGCATGTTTGAAACTCTACTGTTTCACATATATATATAATACTCATCATTAAATAATAGTGTTTTTTAAAAACGTGTTTCGACTTTGGGAGTAGAATTTGTGTGAGTAAGAAGAAATTTTTTTCAAATATTAGTAGAATAATTATATTTTCATATTGACTAAGCAGGTTGCTTAGTGACTAAGTAATCAGGTAAAACACTGCCGCATGTTTTCCATTCTACATTTTAAAAAATCTACAACCCTCATCATTTACTTATTACCGTTTGGACCCTGAATCCGCGCCAATATGATCAAGAAAGTTTCAAAATATAAGTGAAACTTTGTTGTTTGCATCGAATAAGTAGGTTTCTTAGTGCTCAAGTAATCAGGTAAATAACTGCCGCATTTTTGAAACTCTACTATTTCAAATACATATAATACTCATCATTAAATAATAGTGTTTTTAAAAACACATTTCGAATTTTGGAGTAGAATTTGTGTGAATAAGACGAAATTTTTTCAAATATTTGTAGAATCTTCATATTGACTGAGCAGGTTTCTTAGTGACTAAGTAATCAGGTAAAACAGTACCGCATGTTTGCTATCCTACATTTTAAAGCCTCTATAACACTCATCATTTGCATATTACCGTTTGGACCCTGGATTCGCACCAATAAGATCAAGAAAGTTACAAAATATAAGTAAAACTTTGATGTTTGCATCGAATAAGTAGGTTTCTTGGTGCTCAAGTATTCAAGTAAAACATTGTCGTATGTTTGAAACTCTACCATTTCAAATACATATAATACTCATCATTAAATAATAATGTTTTTAAAAACACATTTCGACTTTGGGAGTAGAATTTGTGTGAATAAGAAGATTTTTTTTTCAAATATTAGTAGAATATTCATATTTTCATACTGACTGAGCAGGTTTCTTAGTGGCTAAGTAATCAGGCAAAACATTGCCGCTTGTTTGCTATTCTACATTTTAATGCATCTATGACACTCATTATTTTCATATTACCGTTTGGACCCTGGATCCGCGCCAATAAGATCAAGAAAGTTTCAAAATATAAGTGAAACATTGATGTTTGCATCAAATAAGTAGGTTTCTTGGTGCTCAAGTAATCAAGTAAAACACTGCCGCATGTTTGAAACTCTACAATTTCATATACATATAATACTCGTCATTAAATAGTAGTGTTTTCAAAAACACGTTTCGACTTTGAGAGTAGAATTTGTGTGAATAAGACGAAAAAGTTTTCCAATATTAGTACAATATTAATATTTTCATACTGGCGGAGCAGGTTGCTTAGTGACTAAATAATCAGGTAAAACTGTGCCGCATGTTTGCTATTCTACATTTTAAAGCATCTATAACACTCATCATTTGCATATTACCATTTGGACCCTGGATCTGCGCTAATAAGATCAAGAAAGTTTCAAAATATAAGCGAAACTTTGATGTTTGCATCAAATAAGTAGGTTTCTTGGTGTTCAAGTAATCAAGTAAAACACTGCCGCTTGTTTGAAACTCTACCATTTCAAATACATGTAATACTCATCATTAAATAATAGTCTTTTTAAAAACACGTTTCGACATTGGGAGTAGAATTTGTGTGAATAAGATGAAAAAGTTTACAAATATTAGTAGAATATTCATATTTTCATATTGACTGAGTCGGTTGCTTAGTGACAAAGTAATCAGGTAAAACAGTGCCGCGTGTTAGTTATTCTACATTTTAATTCATCTATAACACTTATCATTTGCATATTACCGATTGGACCCTGGATCCGCGCCAATAAGATCAAGAAAGTTTCAAAATATAAGTGAAACTTTGATGTTTGCATCGAATAAGTTGGTTTCTTGGTGCTCAAGTAATCAGGTAAAACACTGCCGCATGTTTGAAACTCTACCATTTCAAATACATATAATACTCATCATTAAATAATAGTGTTTTTAAAAACACGTTTCGACTTTGGGAGTAGAATTTGTGTGAATAAGACGAAAAAGTTTTCAAATATTAGTAGAATATTCAAATTTTCATATTGACTAAGCAGGTTGCTTAATGACTAAGTAATCAGGTTAAACACTGCCACATGTTTGCTATTCCACATTTTAAAGCATCTATAACCCTCATCATTTGCATATTACTGTTTGGACCCGGGATCCGCACCAATAAGATCAAGAAAGTTTCAAAATATAAGTAAAACTTTGATGTTTGCATCGAATAAGTAGGTTTCTTGGTGCTCAAGTAATCAGGTAAAACACTGCCGCTTGTTTGAAACTCTACCATTTCAAATACATGTAATACTCATCATTAAATAATAGTGTTTTTAAAACCATGTTTCGACTTTGGGAGTAGTATTTGTGTGAATAAGATGAAAAAGTTTTCAAATATTAGTAGAATATTAATATTTTCATATTGAGTGTAACAACCCGCAAAATCAGGACCAATTTATAATTTTTATTTTAGGAAATTTTAATGAATTTTGACAATATAAAATAATTTATTTAAATAATAATGATCACAAATTTGATTTAAATCGAAGTTAGAATGAATGATTTAATTTTTATTATAAAAAGAGTTAGAAATAACGCGGTAGTTTGAAAAGTCAAACTTGAACTTTGACTGACCGTACAGGATGCAAAATTTGACGGATTTTAGTGAAACCAAAAATATTAGAATCTATTTAGAAATATCTTTCCAACGAATCCGAAAAATCGAAATTTCATAACGGGAATCAAAAGTTATGGCCAATTCAATATTTAGAAAGGTCGCTATGAAATTTATAAGGGCCGACGGCGTTCTCGTTCTTTAATGGCGTCCAGAATTTCATGGCGTCAGCTTCCAGCATCACTCAAGAAAATCTTTTCGCAACAGATCCTTCATCTTTTAAACAACACTTGACTTACAAAGAGGCTCTATTAAACAATCCAGCTCCAATTATCGAGGAAAACAAAACGCAGTATTCAAGAACTGATTCATATTCCTCCAAATTGAATTATGTCAAATCAAAGAAAGGCTGCTTCAGATGTGGTGAATCAGATCACTGGGTTAGAGATTGCAGAAACCCAATTATATGTTTCAAATGCAAAAAAACAGGTCACAAAGGGTATCAGTGTTTTGAGACAAAGAAACCGCTTAGAACTCCGCAAAGAAATCCTTCAAATTCTTCTGATCCTCTGCCTGAAGTAACTACGCAGAGATCGCAAAAACTGCAGCAAAGAAAGAGGAGAATGGTGATCGGTAATGAGATTCATATTTCGCAGTTCACAGGTGATAACGATTTGGAGAGGCTTAATTCTTGGGTGGTTATTTCCATAGTTAAAGGTGAATTCTCGATGAACCATGTGGAGCAGTGTTTAAAGAAGGAGTTTAGCAAGTTACATCGGTGGGTCTGGAGTGTGAAACGTTTTAACAACGACTTTGTGGTGAAGTTCCCTCGAAATTTCTTGGAGGGTGAACGAATCTTGAATGTGGAGAGGGGAGTTCTTTGTCTGAGGCCATGGAGTCTTCGTTTCAACTCTGCTAAACCCAAAGAGATGACTAAAATCTGGATTACTCTGAAGAATCTTCCGCTTATCTTTAGAAATCGATGGATGATTAGCTTAATATTGATGAAGGTGGGGGAGGTTACGAACTTGCAACAGAAGATTTGGGATGTTGTGGATCTGTCTTATATTAGGGTGGAGGTTGAGGTCCCAATGCCAGTGTATTTGCCATCCCTGTTGAGAATTTTTTCACGCAGATCATATCATGAAGTGGAGATCAGCAGGTACTTTGGGAATCCAAACGAATTGCCAGATCTGAATGAGTTCAAGAACGTTGTATTCAGAAAGGACTCTGAGGGGATTTTGAAAACTTGGAAGGCCAAAAGTGATGTTCACCTTCAGAATGTCTTTCTGAATATTCCTGAGAGGTGGGGAGAATCTTCTAATGTTTTTGGAAGGTTTTCTGGCGTTGGGGATGTTCAGGAGGCTATGGAGGATTTGCATGTTGACGAAGAAAGGTTGCATGTGGAGGAAAGGATAGAAGATTTGCTTGAGAGTGAGGACCAGAGCAATGAACAAGTGGTGGATACTCTTACTGCTCCTGTGATGGTAGACAGTTCCAGTAAAGCATTCAAAGGCAAAGGAGTGGCTGGATCATCTGGTGTGACACTGCTTAGGAGGAGTGCACGGAGGAATCAGAACTTGGAGCATCCGCTGGAAGGTAGTGTTTTTGTTCCTGCTTTTTTAAATAGCTTGTCGAATGATCAACTATTTGACTTAGCTGCTAAAGCAGGTTTTAACATGAGTAGCATTGATGCTAGTATTGTTGATTTTAAGGAAAAGGAATTAGAGAGGGTTAATTCAAATAAATGATTATAGTGTCCTGGAATGTTCGTGGTTTAGGCAAACCTAAAAAATGCCATAGGATTAAGAATATTCTGTTTTCTCTTAATCCTGATGTTGTTTTCATTCAAGAATCTAAAATTGCTAATGCTGATAATTTCTGTTTCATGAATTTGGGGGGCTCAATGTTGAATGAGTGGAGCCACTTGAATGCTTCTGGCAGTTCAGGGGGTCTCATGATTGGTTGGAATTGTGATAAATGGGAGTTAAAACAGGAGTTAAAAGATGTGCATTGTTTGCATGTGGTGCTGTGTTTGAGAAGCTCTGGGGTTATCTACTACTTCACTAATGTATATGGCCCGCAAACCAGAGAAGAGAGGAAATTCTTTGGGATGAATGTTCACAATTTGATAAATCTTTTCATGGACCATGGTTGATTGGTGGGGATTTTAATGTAACTAGATTCTCTTTTGAGAGAAATAGAAGAGTTGATAACTATGGTGAGGAGATGGAGGATTTTGGGGAGTGTGTTAGGGAGTGTAATTTGATTGATTTGCCTCTAAATAATCGTAATTACACTTGGAGTAGTGGAAGGGAGGATCCAACTTTAGTAAAGCTTGACAGATTTTTTATAAATCCTGAATTTGAAGACCTTCATCCTCTTTCATCTCAAAAGGGCTTTGCGTCATTGATATCTGACCATTGTCCAATCATTTTTGATTCCGGAGATCGTCTAGCGAAGAAGTCTTTGTTCAGATTTGAGAAAATGTGGTGTTTGGAAGAGGGCTTTGATGTTATGTTGATGAACAAGTGGTCTGAATTCTCTAATCTGAATGAGGCTGCTAGTTCAATAAGAAGAAAATTGAAGCTTTTGAGGATGTTCTTGAAGAAGTGGAATAATGAAGTTTTTGGATCCATTAAAAAAAGAAAGGAGAACCTGGAGAATGAGATTCTAAATCTAAATATTACAGCTGAACAGAGATTGCTATCAGACTTAGAGAAAGTTACTTTGAAGGATAAGGAAAAAGAGCTTTTGAAAGTTATTGATCAAGAAGAAGTGCACTGGAGACAAAGATCTAGAGATCAATGGATTAAGGAAGGAGACAAGAACACTGGCTATTTTCATCGAATAGCCAATGGAAGAAGATGCTCAAATATGATATGCAGCATTGATCATGATGGTGTGGAGATTGCTAAGCAGGAGGATTTGAATAAAGTGTTCACAGATTTTTATGGGAAACTTTTTGGTTCAAATAGAAGTGTAAATTTGGAGGTTGACTGGAGACAATTATATCCAGTGAATTTGGATCTATCTTCTTTAGACTGTGATTTTTCTGAGGACGAGATTTTTGCCGCTCTTAATGAAATTCCTAATGATAAAGCACCAGGTCCAGATGGTTTTCCAAATTTTTTCTTTAAAAAATATTGGAATTGGATTAAGGTGGACATCATTAAGATGTTCAGAGATTTGGAGAATGGTTCCATTAATTTTGAAAAGATTAGCTATGCAAATATTGTTCTCATTCCAAAGAAAGAGGGTTCCTTATCTCCTTCTGATTTCAGACCAATTAGCCTATTAAACGGCACTTACAAGTTAATTACGAAAGTACTCGCCAATAGGCTAAAAGTGGTCATGGAGGGTCTCATTGACAAGTCACAAACCGCTTTTATTAAAGGCAGGCATATTCTTGAAGGGGCAGCCATGGTGCAAGAGATTGTATCCTACTGCTCACATAATTCTTTGCCTTGTGCTCTGTTAAAGCTGGATTTTGCCAAAGATTTTGACACAGTGGACTGGAATTTTATTCTGAAATTGCTGGAGGCCAGAGGCTTTGGCAGGAGATGGATCAGTTGGATTGATGGTATTTTTAAGGCAAGCAAAGCTAATGTGTTTGTCAATGGTGTGGCGGGAAAGACTATCAGTTCTAAGAGGGGGTTAAGGCAAGGTGATCCATTGTCACCGTTGCTTTTTGATCTGGCAGCTGATGTCTTTACTCAAATTTTGAAGCTGAGCTGTGTGAATGGGATTTTGAAGAGTTTTGGAGAAGATATTGTGATGGGAGGGATCACATCTTTGCATTATGCTGATGATACGATTATCTTCAGTAAGCCTGATTGTAAGTATATAGCGGCTCTCAAATTTATATTGTATGCATTTGAAAATATCTCTGGATTGCAGATTAATTTTCATAAAAGCTCTGTTTTAGTAGTGGGGACTGATTGCAAAATTGCTAATGATATTGCTGAAATGCTGAATTGCAAAGTAGGCTCTTTTCCCTTGAATTACCTTGGGCTTTGTATCAGACCAGGTAAATTGTTAAAAGATGATTGGTATACTCTCATTAACAAAGTTGATTCCAGATTATCCAAGTGGAAAGGTAGATCTTTATCCAAAGCAGGAAGGTTAATTCTGGTTAACTCTGTTCTCTCAGCTACTCCTTTGTACTGGTTGTCCTTTTATAACTTTCCAGATTGGGTTATCAAAAAGATAGATGCTGTGCGTCGAAGTTTTTTGTGGTCAGGGGATAGAAAAGCTAGTGCTGCTGTTTGCTTAATTTCTTGGCAACAGGTGTGCAAGGCTAAAGAGCAAGGGGGTTTGGGTGTTTTGAATTTGGCGGAGATGAATACTGCATTACTGTGTCGATGGTTATGGAGTATTTCTTCTCACAAAGATACTTTGTGGGGTGAATGGATAGCCAATGCTTACTATGATGGTGCTTTCTCAATTCATAAAAATGTTGATCATCCTTCAGCTTTTTGGAAGGGTGTGTTAAGATGCTCTCAGATTTTTAAGGTGCATTTTAATTTGAAAGTGAACAATGGGAAGTGGAGTTATTTTTGGCTGGATAAATGGCTTCTCCCTATTGCATTAATGTCAGAATTTGATTCTCTATATGAAATTTTGTGTGACAAGCTGGCTACAGTTTCAGAGGTTTATGATGCTTCAGCGGTTGGTTTCAAGTGGAGATTGAGCTTTAATAGAATTATTGAAGGAAGGGCACTTTCTCAGCTTTTGGAACTTTTCAGAATTTTGGAAAATGTGAATCTTAATGAGGAGATGGATGAATGTTTGTGGAGAAGCAAAAGAAAATTCTCAGTAAAGCAGTGTTACGAGCTTTTGAATTTTGGTGGTAGAAAGCTTGCGTACTTTTCGTGCATGTGGTGTTTTAAGGTCCCAATGAAGGTTCGAATGCATATGTGGACTGTTTTGCATGGGAAATTGAATACTAAAAGTTTGCTGAGAAGAAAGAATTTAAATGTAGATGCTGCATGTGTGTTGTGTGGAGCCGAGGATGAAGACAGTACACATTTATTTCATGGCTGTGATTTTGCTTTCTATATTTGGGTTAAATGTTTAGTTAATGCTAATATTGACTTGAAGTGGAAGGATTCTTTATCTGACCAGTCCCTGTTTTGGGAGAATATCCCTTCTATTCAACTTGCTTTGTTGAATTTGTCTTTTTGTTGGGCCATATGGTATGAAAGGAACAATAGGTGCTTTCGAAATGCTGCTACTTCATCGAATACAGTGTTGTTTCAAGTTTTGAAATTTTTCTATAAATGGATGGGTATTGACAATTGGTTATTTGTTGATTTTCTTACAGATGGCAGCGGAGCATGATGATTAGCTCCAAGCTGCTGGGAAGGAGGACGTTGGCCATTTTACTTTTGCTGTCTTGTAGTTGTTATATGTAGTGGATATATGTAGTATGTTTGTAGTGGTTACATTTTTGTAAGCTCCTGCGTGAGCGGTGGTTTTTACATTGTCGCTGTCTTTTGGCACATATGTGTGCGGTTTGTGTTGTAATTTGGCCAACTGGACTTTGTTTCTTTTATGCAGTATTTATACATGGCGGGGCAATGTATATTGCCTCTACCTTTCTGCTCAAAAAAATTTATAAGGGCCAAAATGCTAAATTTTGCAGAATAAGGAATTAGGACCCGAAACCATCTCCATTGGTTTTAGAATGTTGTTTACATATAAAAATGACTATAAGAACTTATATTTTTGAGTTTCGGAAAAATTCCACTATTTTTGGTATTTTTAAATATTAAAATATACACCTGAAAAATAGAATTTTTGCAAACGAACTCCGAATTCGACGAAACCAGTTTTTATGGATTCGGAATATTAAATTAAGGTAAAATTCTAAAATTTATAATTTTTGGAATTATTTTGTGGCCTGTATAATTTTTACAGTGGAAATACAGCCTATTTTCAGACTTCGGAAATTTATAATAAATTCATACGGAATCGGAAAATTACGAAATCAGGTTCGTTGGGTTCGTAATGACCTGAAATAATTATGTTTAAAATTTTATTAATTTTGGAATCAGCATGTATTTATAAGAATTTTTGAATTGAAGAAAACAGTTGAAAATTGAGTAATTGGGCACATAATGATATTTGGGCCCAAACCAAAATTAAACCCATGGTATATATTATCTTTTTTCTGAGTTTTAGGGCTGAAATTCGAAATGCACATCAGCCACTCTCTTTTCCATCATTTTTTCTCAATTTCCATGGCGGCTCCCTCTTCCTCTAAAATTCATAAAAAAATAAAATCTCTTCAAACCATAGCAAATTATATGTTTTCTCGAAGGTCTCGACGATACGAAGCTAATGGTGTAGTCGGTTTTGTCAAACAGCGCTCGGATTCGCCGGAATCTCGTCTTAAAGCTCGCTGTTTAAATTCAGAAGCTCAAAACGTAAATCAAGAAATTCCCGTGAATCGAGGAAGAATTAGACGAAGTCACGAACACGGAAGTTCTTCGTCTACGCAAGACGAAGATGCTCAGAAAATTTCAGGCAGTTTGGAGGTGTGAGGCGGCCTGTGGGACCCGCGAGGCGAAATCCTTTCTAGGTGATTTCCCGATGATCGGAGAAGCTTTAGAGGCGGCTCTTTCTGGTGGTGGTGCGTCTCGCCAAGACGAAGACATTGCCGGTGGTCCCGTGGCGTCAGGTGGCCTGAGGCAGCGGCAAAGTGCGGTCAAAGTTCGGCGGTGAACAGTGTTTTTCGGTCAATGGGCTGAGGGTATTTTCTATTTTATTTTTAAATTATTTAATTAATTTCCAGAACTTTAAAATTGCATAACTCACTCATACGAAGTCGAAAATCGACGATTTCAGGTGCGTTGGGATCGTGGCGACGAGACGGACGCGTGGACACTAATTTTGTCCAATTCTGAGACAGTGAAATTTTTAGGTATTTTCACGAATATTAATTAATTATTTAATTACCCGATCTTTAAAAATTCATAACTCTTTCATACGAGGTCCGTTTGGCGAACCGTAAATTGTGTTGGAATCACAAAATTAAGAGCTTCGCGATGGCGCAGACCGCAGCTGAAAAGGAGACAGTAAAATTTTGGCCAAAAATTCAATGTGAGGATTCTAATTTTATTTGTTTAATTAATTATAAATTATTTTCCTGCATTAAAAATAATTGTTTGATCGTTTAATTCTGACCTGAAATGTTGGGTGTTGTTTGGAGTGATAATTGTTGTTTGTTGAATGATTGTTGTACATGATTTGCAAAATCCGCTTGGATTTATATATATCTTATTTACGGTTGGAGAAATGAGATCTAAAATGAGATCATAACATATTTTATTCAGTATATATATATATATGTATATATATATATATATATGTATATATATATATATATATATATGTATATATATATATATATGTATATATATATATATATATATGTTAAGATTGGATTAGAACTTGTAAAACAAATAAAATCCTCTTTTATTTTTAGAACATGTACACAAATGAATTTCTTTTTGTCCTTAAA
Organism: Allium sativum; assembly: GCA_030737875.1. Classification (NCBI taxonomy): domain Eukaryota; kingdom Viridiplantae; phylum Streptophyta; class Magnoliopsida; order Asparagales; family Amaryllidaceae; genus Allium; species Allium sativum. The sequence continues at coordinate 656,882,148 of CM060923.1, forward strand.
AAAAAAAAAGAGTTTTTATTTACATTTCTGTTATTAATAAAAGAACAAGTTTTTATTTACATTTCTTTGTAAATAAATGAACACATTTAGATGTGATAAAAAGAAATAAAAAGACAATCTTTTTATATTGGAAACAAAAAGATGAAATTTTGACGATGAAAATAAAAAGACAATCTTTTTATATTTAAAATAGAAGAAGTTATCATTTTCATTGCAAAATAGAAAAAGTCATATTTTTACATTGCAAAATAGTAAAAGTCATATTTTTACATTGCAAAATAGAAAAAAGTCATATTTTTACATTGCGAAATAGAAAAGATTATATTTTTACATTGTAAAATAGTAAAGTTGATATTTTTACATTGTAAAATAGTAAAGTTGATATTTTTACTTTGTAAAATATAAAAGATCATATTTTTAAATCGCAAAATAGGTTAATCATTTATTTACACCTTCCTTTGTAAATGATAAGGCTAAAAATATGTTATTCACATTATTGATGTTTATATGGTGAAAGAAAAGAAACAAAGTTTTGTAAATCATTTTGTTTACATTTTCATTGTAATAGTAAAAGAGTAAAATATGTAAATCATTTTGTTTACATTTTCATTGAAATAGAAAAAGAGTAAAATATGTAAATCATTTTGTTTACATTTTCATTGTAATAGAAAAAGAGTAAAATATGTAAATCATTTTGTTTACATTTTCATTGTAATAGAAAAAGAGTAAAATATGTAAATCATTTTGTTTACATTTTCTTTGTAATAGAAAAAGAGTAAAATATGTAAATCACTTCGTTTACATTTTCTTTGTAATAGAAAAAGAGTAAAACATGTTAATCACTTTGTTTACATTTTCTTTGTAAAAGAGAAAGAGTAAAACATGTTAATCACTTTGTTTACATTTTCTTTGTAATAGAAAAAGAGTAAAACAGGTTAATCAGTTATGTAAATAAAAAGAATAGAATTTAGAAATATGTTTATTTACATTTCCTATAGTAGGTAAAAATAGAATTGTTAATATTGAATATTTTATCGTCATTTTGAATGCGGTAAAAATAGAATTGTTAATGCTGAATATTTTATCGTCATTTTGAATGCGGTAAAAATAGAATTGTTAATATTGAATATTTTATCGTCATTTTGAATGCGGTAAAAACAGAATAGTTAATGTTGAATATTTTATCGTCTTTTTGAATGCGGTAAAAATAGAATAGTTAATGTTGAATATTTTATCGTCATTTTGAACGCGGTGAAAATAGAATGGTTAATGTTGTCATTTTTATCGACATTCTTAGTGCGATAGAAATAGACAATGTTAGTGATTCATTTTTATCGACATTCTTAGTGCGATAGAAATAGACAATGTTAGTGATTCATTTTTATCGACATTTTTAGTGCGATAGAAATAGACAATGTTTGTGATTCATTTTTATCGACATTTTTGGTGCGATAGAAAATAAAAAGAACAGGAACATGAGAATCATTTATTTACAACTCCTATTGTAAATGAAAAGAGTAAAAATATGAGGACCACTTTATTTACAACTTCTTTTGTTAATGAAAAGACCAGAATATGTTGATCATTTTAATGGTATTTCTATGGTAAATAAAAGAACAAGACATGTGAATCCTTTTTATTTTCATTTTCTATTGTAAATGAAAAAGAACAACATTCTTGTCAAGACTTGATTAGTGAATTTAAATTGTCATTTTGAGTTAACATGTCAAATTTAGAAAACGAACCTTTCTATACATTAAAAGGATTAATTAGAAATGAACATTTTGTGTCATTAAAAAGGATTAATCAGAAATGAACACTTGGTGTCATTAAAAAGATTAAATTAAAAATAAACATTTTTTTTTATGCATAAGAAAAGAGATTAAAACAAAATACTCATTTTTGTATATTAAAAGTGAATTAGACAAAATGGACATTTTTGGCACATTAAAATGAATGAAGTAAAAATAGACATCTTTATTCATTGAACAAGATTAGACAAAATTATCATTTTGTTGCATTAGAAGTTAAGAAACAAAATAATCATATTTGTTTATGTTGAGAAAAAGAATGGATTTAAAATGTATGTTTTCATACATTAAAGAGAATGAATTAAGGATGTATATTTTTATACACTAAAAAGGAATGAAGTCAAATATTCATTTTGTCATTAAAATGAATGAGACCAAAAATATGCATTTTCGCAAATAAATAAAAGTCACGATTTTTATTGTCATATGTTTATAATAAAGAGTATTGAAATATTTGCCTGTGATGTTGTATTTTGATGTGTTAAATGTGATGTTAGTATATTCAAAATTGAATATTACACTTCCATTTATAAGTCATCCGACTTGTTTATGTGATTGGGACGATTATTTTTACACATCGCCCAAGTGCACAAATAATTTATTATTTGTTTGTTGGCTGAAAACCCCACACGGGTATTGGGACGATACTTGACTGACACAAATCTCAATGTTTAATTATATGTCTATCGATTGATCGACAGGCTGCGATGAGCGTTATTGTTTTATTTTAATGCTCACACAGTTGACATTGTCACTCTGGTTGTTAATGGATGGATTGAGTTTTATTTCCTATTATTACCCTATACATGAAATGTATGAAACCCATATGACCCAAATTATATGGTACGTGGTTGAGTCGCATTCCAATGCAGAATTTCTTTTTTTTATAAAGAATTTTTATATAATAAAAGGATTTTTGTAAAATAAAAGATTTTGTATTATAAAGTATATTTTACATTCAGAATCTTTTATATATAGAATATTTTATTGATTATTTTAAAATGTATTTTTTTTATAGTAATGAAGTAATATCTTTAAGATAAACCTTTTATTTAAGATCATTAGATCTTAACAATTATGTTTGGTGATTGATATGTAGACTGGATTTGTAGTGGACGATGTTTAAATAACATTTATCCTTTAATCCAATTTACATTGAAATTACTATTTGAAATTTATAAATCTATTTTATAAATTAAATCAAAATTCGAATAATAATAAATCTTTTTAGAAAGATTAAAAAAATTCAATTTATTTTGTCTTTGATAAAATTAATGAGAACCTTTTAGCAAAGATAATAATTTTTATTAAAAAGGATATTCAAAGTTGGAATGTGGCGTATGGTTGGTTTTAATTACAAATACGCGAGTTATTCAGAAAGACCGGGTCTAACCCATTCTGAATAATCATCACGACGATCAAGAGTCGAAGATGAAGACGGTGACTGAAGACCGGAGAGCTTCACATCGTTTGGTTGATGGTGACTGATATCTTGAATTGGGACTGATCCCCCAAGGCAAGGTAAAAAGTGATGATCTTCCAAACGTACTGGAGATCGACGGATACGTTGTTTCGTTCAGACCCAGAACGGACTTGTAAATGGATAGCATGCCTGACATTGAAATTTATTTCATGTAATTAAATTGGTTTTTATTTAATATATAAATGCATGGTGGCGGAGGATTTATTCTCTTGCTTAACACCCTTTTGTATGTTAAATAATTACCGATCGCATGATATGAGTTGTTGATGTGGTATGCCAAGTTGCACTTGATCAAGGCTTATTGTTGCAAAGCAGAGCCTTGTGGGATGATCAAAGCACAGTCTATTTAGGCATAGCTTTGTGTATATCGTGACTTCGCGAGCCTCACAGCCCGGTAGAGTCTAAAACGGGAGAAGGGAACGCAGGGAGTGCACACGTTTCTTTCTAGCTAGAGTGGTGCCAGGGACCTACCAGCGCTGGCATTTATTCATTGTGGTTGTTGGATTGTTCGAGGCCTCGGTTTATGCGGTCGCCACTGGCCGTAGTATAGGTCCAAAAGGACCGGGAAGCGTGTGTTCAGGCATAACTAATCCACAAAAGTAAGTGTGGACCGGCCCTGCAGGATCCAAGGGTTGGACAGAGTACCAATCCTGGGGCATTGCTAGAGTGTCTCAAATCGGTAAGGATCTCCTCCCTAGCCTTGACTCAGATGGAAACCCAATTTTCCAATACGACATCACGCGGTTTTGATTGTCTACCTATATATGGCAACATAGTGGGATGGGGCACTCATGCTGTCTAGGATTAATACATTTACTTTGATGTATTTCAAATTGGTTGCACACTATTATTATATAATACCGTGTTTATCGTATCAAGCATCTTTTGATCATTATAAGGTAAAACCCTATCCCCCGGTTTGCGTTGCATTGTGTGATGGGATTTGGGTCTTATAATGGTTTCATTTTTCTAAAAAGCATTGCGCTATTTTGACGATTTACTTTAGTCATGCACTGGCAATCCATAGGAGAAAACCCGTTCCGCGAAAGTGGCGTGGTCCTGTGATTAGCCTTATTATATTATATAGGTTAAGTAGAATTCTCACACCAGTCCCATGACTGACCTGTAGTTTTGTCCACTGGCAAACTCGGGTGCCCATATTTTCCACACGGGCAGTCGAGTAGCTATTTTTGCAGATATATTAAACATGATTCTGGGTTGAAGCTTAAAGCTGTGTCCAGAGATAGAAAGTCTTCCGCTGTGTTCTTCCGTTGCAGTATATTACATTTTTGTATTTATCTTCCGCTGTAATTATATTCCAATGTACTCTGATATGTATATTCTGTACTCTGATGTAACATTATACGATGATATGTTATAAAAGTCTTCTGTTGTTGTTTTAATATGTTGTATGCCCAAAGTTTAAAGTATTCGTAGATTTTCACTTTTTGGGTCAGACCTGTGTGGTTTATGGTCGATCCAAAGGGTGGGAATTTGCGGGTCTTTACAGTTGGTATCAGAGCCAGGTTAGCTCAAATCTTTGGGGTACAACTCATTAGAACTGGACAAAAGACTCATCAGAGATTGGATTAGTAATGTCCAATAAGAATACTCATTAGAGATAGGATCAGCAGTATCCTAGAATGAGTAAACTCGTTAGAGATGGGGTTAGTAATGCCCTAGAACGAGTTCAGAGTTACAAATTTATAATTAACGTATTTTCGATATTTATAATATATTTTGTGAAATATGATTTCTATATATATAAGGTTATGTATATTTTGAAAAGATAATCTACCATTAAAATTTAAAATTAAGATAGTTAATTTTACAATTTTTAGCTACGTTCCTTTTCGAGGACGAAAAGTTTTTAAGTGGGGGAGATTGTAACAACCCGCAAAATCAGGACCAATTTAAAATTTTTATTTTAGGAAATTTTAATGAATTTTGACAATATAAAATAATTTATTTAAATAATAATGATCACAAATTTGATTTAAATCGAAGTTAGAATGAATGATTTAATTTTTATTATAAAAAGAGTTAGAAATAACGCGGTAGTTTGAAAAGTCAAACTTGAACTTTGACTGACCGTACAGGGTGCAAAATTTAACGGATTTTAGTGAAACCAAAAATATTAGAATCTATTTAGAAATATCTTTCCAACGAATCCGAAAAATCGAAATTTCATAACGGGAATCAAAAGTTATGGCCAATTCAATATTTAGAAAGGTCGCTATGAAATTTATAAGGGCCAAAATGCTAAATTTTGCAGAATAAGGAATTAGGACCCGAAACCATCTCCATTGGTTTTAGAATGTTGTTTACATATAAAAATGACTATAAGAACTTATATTTTTGAGTTTCGGAAAAATTCCACTATTTTTGGTATTTTTAAATATTAAAATATACACCTGAAAAATAGAATTTTTGCAAACGAACTCCGAATTCGACGAAACCAGTTTCTATGGATTCGGAATATTAAATTAAGGTGAAATTCTAAAATTTATAATTTTTGGAATTATTTTGTGGCCTGTATAATTTTTACAGTGGAAATACAGCCTATTTTCAGACTTCGGAAATTTATAATAAATTCATACGGAATCGGAAAATTACGAAATCAGGTTCGTTGGGTTCGTAATGACCTGAAATAATTATGTTTAAAATTTTATTAATTTTGGAATCAGCATGTATTTATAAGAATTTTTGAATTGAAGAAAATAGTTGAAAATTGAGTAATTGGGCACATAATGATATTTAGGCCCAAACCAAAATTAAACCCATGGTATATATTATCTTTTTTCTGAGTTTTAGGGCTGAAATTCGAAATGCACAGCAGCCACTCTCTTTTCCATCATTTTTTCTCAATTTCCATGGCGGCTCCCTCTTCCTCTAAAATTCATAAAAAAATAAAATCTCTTCAAACCATAGCAAATTATATGTTTTCTCGAAGGTCTCGACGATACGAAGCTAATGGTGTAGTCGGTTTTGTCAAACAGCGCTCGGATTCGTCGGAATCTCGTCTTAAAGCTCGCTGTTTTCGAAATTCAGAAGCTCAAAACGTAAATCAAGAAATTCCCGTGAATCGAGGAAGAATTAGACGAAGTCACGAACACGGAAGTTCTTCGTCTACGCAAGACGAAGATGCTCAGAAAATTTCAGGCAGTTTGGAGGTGTGAGGCGGCCTGTGGGACCCGCGAGGCGAAATCCTTTTTAGGCGATTTCCCGATGATCGGAGAAGCTTAAGGGGCGGCTCTTTCTGGTGGTGGTGCGTCTCGCCAAGACGAAGACATTGGCGGTGGTCCCGTGGAGTCAGGTGGCCCGAGGCAGCGGCAAAGTGCGGTCAAAGTTCGGCGGTGAACAGTGTTTTTCGGTCAATGGACTGAGGGTATTTTCTATTTTATTTTTAAATTATTTAATTAATTTCCAGAACTTTAAAATTGCATAACTCACTCATACGAAGTCGAAAATCGACGATTTCAGGTGCGTTGGGATCGTGGCGACGAGACGGACGCGTGGACACTAATTTTGTCCAATTCTGAGACAGTGAAATTTTTAGGTATTTTCACGAATATTAATTAATTATTTAATTACCCGATCTTTAAAATTCATAACTCTTTCATACGAGGTCCGTTTGGCGAACCGTAAATTGCGTTGGAATCACAAAATTAAGAGCTTCGCGATGGCGCAGACCGCAGCTGAAAAGGAGACAGTAAAATTTTGGCCAAAAATTCAATGTGAGGATTCTAATTTTATTTGTTTAATTAATTATAAATTATTTTCTTGCATTAAAAATAATTGTTTGATCGTTTAATTCTGACCTGAAATGTTGGGTGTTGTTTGGAGTGATAATTGTTGTTTGTTGAATGATTGTTGTACATGATTTGCAAAATCCGCTTGGATTTATATATATCTTATATACGGTTGGAGAAATGGGATCTAAAATGAGATCATAACATATTTTATTCAGTATATATATATATATATATATGTATATCTATATATATATATGTTAAGATTGGAATAGAACTTGTAAAACAAATAAAATCCTCTTTTATTTTTAGAACATGTACACAAATGAATTTCTTTTTGTCCTTAAAAAAAAAAGAGTTTTTATTTACATTTCTGTTATTAATAAAAGAACAAATATAAAAGAACAAGTTTTTATTTACATTTCTTTGTAAATAAATGAACACATTTAGATGTGATAAAAAGAAATAAAAAGACAATCTTTTTATATTGGAAACAAAAAGATGAAATTTTGACGATGAAAATAAAAAGACAATCTTTTTATATTTAAAATAGAAGAAGTTATCATTTTCATTGCAAAATAGAAAAAGTCATATTTTTACATTGCAAAATAGAAAAAGTCATATTTTTACATTGCAAAATAGAAAAAAGTCATATTTTTACATTGCGAAATAGAAAAGATTATATTTTTACATTGTAAAATAGTAAAGTTGATATTTTTACATTGTAAAATAGTAAAGTTGATATTTTTACTTTGTAAAATATAAAAGATCATATTTTTAAATCGCAAAATAGGTTAATCATTTATTTACACCTTCCTTTGTAAATGATAAGGCTAAAAATATGTTATTCACATTATTGATGTTTATATGGTGAAAGAAAAGAAACAAAGTTTTGTAAATCATTTTGTTTACATTTTCATTGTAATAGTAAAAGAGTAAAATATGTAAATCATTTTGTTTACATTTTCATTGAAATAGAAAAAGAGTAAAATATGTAAATCATTTTGTTTACATTTTCATTGTAATAGAAAAAGAGTAAAATATGTAAATCATTTTGTTTACATTTTCATTGTAATAGAAAAAGAGTAAAATATGTAAATCATTTTGTTTACATTTTCTTTGTAATAGAAAAAGAGTAAAATATGTAAATCATTTTGTTTACATTTTCTTTGTAATAGAAAAAGAGTAAAACATGTTAATCACTTTGTTTACATTTTCTTTGTAAAAGAGAAAGAGTAAAATATGTTAATCACTTTGTTTACATTTTCTTTGTAATAGAAAAAGAGTAAAACAGGTTAATCAGTTATGTAAATAAAAAGAATAGAATTTAGAAATATGTTTATTTACATTTCCTATAGTAGGTAAAAATAGAATTGTTAATATTGAATATTTTATCATCATTTTGAATGCGGTAAAAATAGAATTGTTAATGCTGAATATTTTATCGTCATTTTGAATGCAGTAAAAATAGAATTGTTAATATTGAATATTTTATCGTCATTTTGAATGCGGTAAAAATAGAATAGTTAATGTTGAATATTTTATCGTCATTTTGAATGCGGTAAAAATAGAATAGTTAATGTTGAATATTTTATCGTCATTTTGAACGCGGTGAAAATAGAATGGTTAATGTTGTCATTTTTATCGACATTCTTAGTGCGATAGAAATAGACAATATTAGTGATTCATTTTTATCGACATTCTTAGTGCGATAGAAATAGACAATGTTAGTGATTCATTTTTATCGACATTTTTAGTGCGATAGAAATAGACAATGTTAGTGATTCATTTTTATCGACATTTTTGGTGCGATAGAAAATAAAAAGAACAGGAACATGAGAATCATTTATTTACAACTCCTATTGTAAATGAAAAGAGTAAAAATATGAGGACCACTTTATTTACAACTTCTTTTGTTAATGAAAAGACCAGAATATGTTGATCATTTTAATGGTATTTCTATGGTAAATAAAAGAACAAGACATGTGAATCCTTTTTATTTTCATTTTCTATTGTAAATGAAAAAGAACAACATTCTTGTCAAGACTTGATTAGTGAATTTAAATTGTCATTTTGAGTTAACATGTCAAATTTAGAAAATGAACCTTTCTATACATTAAAAGGATTAATTAGAAATGAACATTTTGTGTCATTAAAAAGGATTAATCAGAAATGAACACTTGGTGTCATTAAAAAGATTAAATTATAAGTAAACATTTTTTTTTTATGCATAAGAAAAGAGATTAAAACAAAATACTCATTTTTGTATATTAAAAGTGAATTAGACAAAATGGACATTTTTGGCACATTAAAATTAATGAAGTAAAAATAGACATCTTTATTCATTGAACAAGATTAGACAAAATTATCATTTTGTTGCATTAGAAGTTAAGAAACAAAATAATCATATTTGTTTATGTTGAGAAAAAGAATGGATTTAAAATGTATGTTTTCATACATTAAAGAGAATGAATTAAGGATGTATATTTTTATACACTAAAAAGGAATGAAGTCAAATATTCATTTTGTCATTAAAATGAATGAGACCAAAAATATGCATTTTCGCAAATAAATAAAAGTCACGATTTTTATTGTCATATGTTTATAATAAAGAGTATTGAAATATTTGCCTGTGATGTTGTATTTTGATGTGTTAAATGTGATGTTAGTATATTCAAAATTGAATATTACACTTCCATTTACAAGTCATCCGACTTGTTTATGTGATTGGGACGATTATTTTTACACATCGCCCAAGTGCACAAATAATTTATTATTTGTTTGTTGGCTGAAAACCCAACACGGGTATTGGGACGATACTTGACTGACACAAATCCCAATGTTTAATTATATGTCTATCGATTGATCGACAGGCTGCGATGAGCGTTATTGTTTTATTTTAATGCTCACACAGTTGACATTGTCACTCTGATTGTTAATGGATGGATTGAGGATTATTTCCTATTATTACCCTATACATGAAATGTATGAAACCCATATGACCCAAATTATATGGTATGTGGTTGAGTCGCATTCCAATGCAGAATTTCTTTTTTTTATAAAATTTTTTTATATAATAAAAGGATTTTTGTAAAATAAAAGATTTTGTATTATAAAGTATATTTTACATTCAGAATCTTTTATATATAGAATATTTTATTGATTATTTTAAAATGTATTTTTTTTATAGTAATGAAGTAATATCTTTAAGATAAACCTTTTATTTAAGATCATTAGATCTTAACAATTATGTTTGGTGATTGATATGTAGACTGGATTTGTAGTGGACGATGTTTAAATAACATTTATCCTTTAATCCAATTTACATTGAAATTACTATTTGAAATTTATAAATCTATTTTATAAATTAAATCAAAATTGGAATATTAATAAATCTTTTTAGAAAGATTAAAAAAATTCAATTTATTTTATCTTTGATAAAATTAATGAGAACCTTTTAGCAAAGATAATAATTTTTATTTAAAAGGATATTCAAAGTTGGAATGTGGCGTATGGTTGGTTTTAATTACAAATACGCGAGTTATTCAGAAAGACCGGGTCTAACCCATTCTGAATAATCATCACGACGATCAAGAGTCGAAGATGAAGACGGTGACTGAAGACCGGAGAGCTTCACATCGTTTGGTTGATGGTGACTGATATCTTGAATTGGGACTGATCCCCCAAGGCAAGGTAAAAAGTGATGATCTTCCAGACGTACTGGAGATCGACGGATACGTTGTTTCGTTCAGACCCAGAACGGACTTGTAAATAGATAGCATGCCTGACATTGAAATTTATTTCATGTAATTAAATTGGTTTTTATTTAATATATAAATGCATGGTGGCGGAGGATTTATTCTCTTGCTTAACACCCTTTTGTATGTTAAATAATTACCGATCGCATGATATGACTTGTTGATGTGGTATGCCAAATTGCACTTGATCAAGGCTTATTGTTGCAAAGCAGAGCCTTGTGGGATGATCAAAGCATAGTCTATTTAGGCATAGCTTTGTGTATATCGTGACTTCGCGAGCCTCACAGCCCGGTAGAGTCTAAAACGGGAGAAGGGAACGCAGGGAGTGCACACGTTTCTTTCTAGCTAGAGTGGTGCCAGGGACCTACCAGCGCTGGCGTTTATTCATTGTGGTTGTTGGATTGTTCGAGGCCTCGGTTTATGCGGTCGCCACTGGCCGTATTATAGGTCCAAAAGGACCGGGAAGCGTATGCTCAGGCATAACTAATCCACAAAAGTAAGTGTGGACCGGCCCTGCAGGATCCAAGGGTTGGACAGAGTACCAATCCTGGGGCATTGCTAGAGTGTCTCGAATCAGTAAGGATCTCCTCCCTAGCCTTGACTCAGATGGAAACCCAAATTTCCAATATGACATCACGCGGTTTTGATTGTATACCTATATATGGCGACATAGTGGGATGGGGCACTCATGCCGTCTAGGATTAATACATTTACTTTGATGTATTTCAAATTGGTTGCACACTATTATTATATAATACCGTGTTTATCGTATCAAGCATCTTTTGATCATTATAAGGTAAAACCCTATCCTCTGGTTTGCGTTGCATTGTGTGATGGGATTTGGGTCTTATAATGGTTTCATTTTTCTAAAAAGCATTGCGCTATTTTGACGATTTACTTTAGTCATGCACTGGCAATCCATAGGAGAAAACCCGTTCCGCGAAAGTGGCGTGGTCCTGTGATTAGCCTTATTATATTATATAGGTTAAGTAGAATTCTCACACCAGTCCCATGACTGACCTGTAGTTTTGTCCACTGGCAAACTCGGGTGCCCATATTTTCCACACGGGCAGTCGAGTAGCTATTTTTGCAGATATATTAAACAGGATTCTGGGTTGAAGCTTAAAGCTGTGTCCAGAGATAGAAAGTCTTCCGCTGTGTTCTTCCGTTGCAGTATATTACATTTTTGTATTTATCTTCCGTTGTAATTATATTCCAATGTACTCTGATATGTATATTCTGTACTCTGATGTAACATTATATGATGATATGTTATAAAAGTCTTCTGTTGTTGTTTTAATATATTGTATGCCCAAAGTTTAAAGTATTCGTAGATTTTCACTTTTTGGGTCAGACCTGTGTGGTTTATGGTCGATCCAAAGGGTGGGAATTTGCGGGTCTTTACAGTTGGTATCAGAGCCAGGTTAGCTCAAATCTTTGGGGTACAACTCATTAGAACTGGACAAAAAACTCATCAGAGATTGGATTAGTAATGTCCAATAAGAATACTCATTAGAGATAGGATCAGCAGTATCCTAGAATGAGTAAACTCGTTAGAGATGGGGTTAGTAATGCCCTAGAACGAGTTCAGAGTTACAAATTTATAATTAACGTATTTTCGATATTTATAATATATTTTGTGAAATACGATTTCTATATATATAAGGTTATGTATATTTTGAAAAGATAATCTACCATTAAAATTTAAAATTAAGATAGTTAATTTTACAATTTTTAGCTACGTTCCTTTTCGAGGACGAAAAGTTTTTAAGTGGGGGCGATTGTAACAACCCGCAAAATCAGGACCAATTTAAAATTTTTATTTTAGGAAATTTTAATGAATTTTGACAATATAAAATAATTTATTTAAATAATAATGATCACAAATTTGATTTAAATCGAAGTTAGAATGAATGATTTAATTTTTATTATAAAAAGAGTTAGAAATAACGCGGTAGTTTGAAAAGTCAAACTTGAATTTTGACTGACCGTACAGGATGCAAAATTTAACGGATTTTAGTGAAACCAAAAATATTAGAATCTATTTAGAAATATCTTTCCAACGAATCCGAAAAATCGAAATTTCATAACGGGAATCAAAAGTTATGGCCAATTCAATATTTAGAAAGGTCGCTATGAAATTTATAAGGGCCAAAATGCTAAATTTTGCAGAATAAGGAATTAGGACCCGAAACCATCTCCATTGGTTTTAGAATGTTGTTTACATATAAAAATGACTATAAGAACTTATATTTTTGAGTTTCGGAAAAATTCCACTATTTTTGGTATTTTTAAATATTAAAATATACACCTGAAAAATAGAATTTTTGCAAACGAACTCCGAATTCGACGAAACCAATTTCTATGGATTCCGAATATTAAATTAAGGTAAAATTCTAAAATTTATAATTTTTGGAATTATTTTGTGGCCTGTATAATTTTTACAGTGGAAATACAGCCTATTTTCAGACTTCGGAAATTTATAATAAATTCATACGGAATCAGAAAATTACGAAATCAGGTTCGTTGGGTTCGTAATGACCTAAAATAATTATGTTTAAAATTTTATTAATTTTGGAATCAGCATGTATTTATAAGAATTTTTGAATTGAAGAAAACAGTTGAAAATTGAGTAATTGGGCACATAATGATATTTGGGCCCAAACCAAAATTAAACCCATGGTATATATTATCTTTTTTCTGAGTTTTAGGGCTGAAATTCGAAATGCACAGCAGCCACTCTCTTTTCCATCATTTTTTCTCAATTTCCATGGCGGCTCCCTCTTCCTCTAAAATTCATAAAAAAATAAAATCTCTTCAAACCATAGCAAATTATATGTTTTCTCGAAGGTCTCGACGATACGAAGCTAATGGTGTAGTCGGTTTTGTCAAACAGCGCTCGGATTCGCCGGAATCTCGTCTTAAAGCTCGCTGTTTTCGAAATTCAGAAGCTCAAAACGCAAATCAAGAAATTCCCGTGAATCGAGGAAGAATTAGACGAAGTCACGAACACGGAAGTTCTTCGTCTACGCAAGACGAAGATGCTCAGAAAATTTCAGGCAGTTTGGAGGTGTGAGGCGGCCTGTGGGACCCGCGAGGCGAAATCCTTTCTAGGCGATTTCCCGATGATCGGAGAAGCTTTAGGGGCGGCTCTTTCTGGTGGTGGTGCGTCTCGCCAAGACGAAGACATTGGCGGTGGTCCCGTGGCGTCAGGTGGCCCGAAGCAGCGGCAAAGTGCGGTCAAAGTTCGGCGGTGAACAGTGTTTTTCGGTCAATGGGCTGAGGGTATTTTCTATTTTATTTTTAAATTATTTAATTAATTTCCAGAACTTTAAAATTGCATAACTCACTCATACGAAGTCGAAAATGGACGATTTCAGGTGCGTTGGGATCGTGGCGACGAGACGGACGCGTGGACACTAATTTTGTCCAATTCTGAGACAGTGAAATTTTTAGGTATTTTCACGAATATTAATTAATTATTTAATTACCCGATCTTTAAAAATTCATAACTCTTTCATACAAGGTCCGTTTGGCGAACCGTAAATTGCGTTGGAATCACAAAATTAAGAGCTTCACGATGGCGCAGACCGCAGCTGAAAAGGAGACAGTAAAATTTTGGCCAAAAATTCAATGTGAGGATTCTAATTTTATTTGTTTAATTAATTATAAATTATTTTCTTGCATTAAAAATAATTGTTTGATCGTTTAATTCTGACCTGAAATGTTGGGTGTTGTTTGGAGTGATAATTGTTGTTTGTTGAATGATTGTTGTACATGATTTGCAAAATCCGCTTGGATTTATATATATCTTATTTACGGTTGGAGAAATGGGATCTAAAATGAGATCATAACATATTTTATTCAGTATATATATATATATATATATGTATATATATATATATGTATATATATATATATGTTAAGATTGGATTAGAACTTGTAAAACAAATAAAATCCTCTTTTATTTTTAGAACATGTACACAAATGAATTTCTTTTTGTCCTTAAAAAAAAAAAAGAGTTTTTATTTACATTTCTGTTATTAATAAAAGAACAAATATAAAAGAACAAGTTTTTATTTACATTTCTTTGTAAATAAATGAACACATTTAGATGTGATAAAAAGAAATAAAAAGACAATCTTTTTATATTGGAAACAAAAAGATGAAATTTTGACGATGAAAATAAAAAGACAATTTTTTATATTTAAAATAGAAGAAGTTATCATTTTCATTGCAAAATAGAAAAAGTCATATTTTTACATTGCAAAATAGAAAAAGTCATATTTTTACATTGCAAAATAGAAAAAAGTCATATTTTTACATTGCGAAATAGAAAAGATTATATTTTTACATTGTAAAATAGTAAAGTTGATATTTTTACATTGTAAAATAGTAAAGTTGATATTTTTACTTTGTAAAATATAAAAGATCATATTTTTAAATCGCAAAATAGGTTAATCATTTATTTACACCTTCCTTTGTAAATGATAAGGCTAAAAATATGTTATTCACATTATTGATGTTTATATGGTGAAAGAAAAGAAACAAAGTTTTGTAAATCATTTTGTTTACATTTTCATTGTAATAGTAAAAGAGTAAAATATGTAAATCATTTTGTTTACATTTTCATTGAAATAGAAAAAGAGTAAAATATGTAAATCATTTTGTTTACATTTTCATTGTAATAGAAAAAGAGTAAAATATGTAAATCATTTTGTTTACATTTTCATTGTAATAGAAAAAGAGTAATTTTCATTGTAATAGAAAAAGAGTAAAATATGTAAATCATTTTGTTTACATTTTCATTGTAATAGAAAAAGAGTAAAATATGTAAATCATTTTGTTTACATTTTCTTTGTAATAGAAAAAGAGTAAAACATGTTAATCACTTTGTTTACATTTTCTTTGTAAAAGAGAAAGAGTAAAATATGTTAATCACTTTGTTTACATTTTCTTTGTAATAGAAAAAGAGTAAAACAGGTTAATCAGTTATGTAAATAAAAAGAATAGAATTTAGAAATATGTTTATTTACATTTCCTATAGTACGTAAAAATAGAATTGTTAATATTGAATATTTTATGGTCATTTTGAATGCGGTAAAAGTAGAATTGTTAATGCTGAATATTTTATCGTCATTTTGAATGCAGTAAAAATAGAATTGTTAATATTGAATATTTTATCGTCATTTTGAATGCGGTAAAAATAGAATAGTTAATGTTGAATATTTTATCGTCATTTTGAATGCGGTAAAAATAGAATAGTTAATGTTGAATATTTTATCGTCATTTTGAACGCGGTGAAAATAGAATGGTTAATGTTGTCATTTTTATCGACATTCTTAGTGCGATAGAAATAGACAATGTTAGTGATTCATTTTTATCGACATTCTTAGTGCGATAGAAATAGACAATGTTAGTGATTCATTTTTATCGACATTTTTAGTGCGATAGAAATAGACAATGTTAGTGATTCATTTTTATCGACATTTTTGGTGCGATAGAAAATAAAAAGAACAGGAACATGAGAATCATTTATTTACAACTCCTATTGTAAATGAAAAGAGTAAAAATATGAGGACCACTTTATTTACAACTTCTTTTGTTAATGAAAAGACCAGAATATGTTGATCATTTTAATGGTATTTCTATGGTAAATAAAAGAACAAGACATGTGAATTCTTTTTATTTTCATTTTCTATTGTAAATGAAAAAGAACAACATTCTTGTCAAGACTTGATTAGTGAATTTAAATTGTCATTTTGAGTTAACATGTCAAATTTAGAAAATGAACCTTTCTATACATTAAAAGGATTAATTAGAAATGAACATTTTGTGTCATTAAAAAGGATTAATCAGAAATGAACACTTGGTGTCATTAAAAAGATTAAATTATAAGTAACATTTTTTTTTTATGCATAAGAAAAGAGATTAAAACAAAATACTCATTTTTGTATATTAAAAGTGAATTAGACAAAATGGACATTTTTGGCACATTAAAATTAATGAAGTAAAAATAGACATCTTTATTCATTGAACAAGATTAGACAAAATTATCATTTTGTTGCATTAGAAGTTAAGAAACAAAATAATCATATTTGTTTATGTTGAGAAAAAGAATGGATTTAAAATGTATGTTTTCATACATTAAAGAGAATGAATTAAGGATGTATATTTTTATACACTAAAAAGGAATGAAGTCAAATATTCATTTTGTCATTAAAATGAATGAGACCAAAAATATGCATTTTCGCAAATAAATAAAAGTCACGATTTTTATTGTCATATGTTTATAATAAAGAGTATTGAAATATTTGCCTGTGATGTTGTATTTTGATGTGTTAAATGTGATGTTAGTATATTCAAAATTGAATATTACACTTCCATTTACAAGCCATCCGACTTGTTTATGTGATTGGGACGATTATTTTTACACATCGCCCAAGTGCACAAATAATTTATTATTTGTTTGTTGGCTGAAAACCCCACACGGGTATTGGGACGATACTTGACTGACACAAATCCCAATGTTTAATTATATGTCTATCGATTGATCGACAGGCTGCGATGAGCGTTATTGTTTTATTTTAATGCTCACACAGTTGACATTGTCACTCTGGTTGTTAATGGATGGATTGAGGATTATTTCCTATTATTACCCTATACATGAAATGTATGAAACCCATATGACCCAAATTATATGGTACGTGGTTGAGTCGCATTCCAATGCAGAATTTCTTTTTTTTATAAATTTTTTTTATATAATAAAAGGAATTTTGTAAAATAAAAGATTTTGTATTATAAAGTATATTTTACATTCAGAATCTTTTATATATAGAATATTTTATTGATTATTTTAAAATGTTTTTTTATAGTAATGAAGTAATATCTTTAAGATAAACCTTTTATTTAAGATCATTAGATCTTAACAATTATGTTTGGTGATTGATATGTAGACTGGATTTGTAGTGGACGATGTTTAAATAACATTTATCCTTTAATCCAATTTACATTGAAATTACTATTTGAAATTTATAAATCTATTTTATAAATTAAATCAAAATTGGAATATTAATAAATCTTTTTAGAAAGATTAAAAAAATTTAATTTATTTTATCTTTGATAAAATTAATGAGAACCTTTTAGCAAAGATAATAATTTTTATTTAAAAGGATATTCAAAGTTGGAATGTGGCGTATGGTTGGTTTTAATTACAAATACGCGAGTTATTCAGAAAGACCGGGTCTAACCCATTCTGAATAATCATCACGACGATCAAGAGTCGAAGATGAAGACGGTGACTGAAGACCGGAGAGCTTCACATCGTTTGGTTGATGGTGACTGATATCTTGAATTGGGACTGATCCCCCAAGGCAAGGTAAAAAGTGATGATCTTCCAGACGTACTGGAGATCGACGGATACGTTGTTTCGTTCAGACCCAGAACGGACTTGTAAATGGATAGCATGCCTGACATTGAAATTTATTTCATGTAATTAAATTGGTTTTTATTTAATATATAAATGCATGGTGGCGGAGGATTTATTCTCTTGCTTAACACCCTTTTGTATGTTAAATAATTACCGATCGCATGATATGACTTGTTGATGTGGTATGCCAAGTTGCACTTGATCAAGGCTTATTGTTGCAAAGCAGAGCCTTGTGGGATGATCAAAGCATAGTCTATTTAGGCATAGCTTTGTGTATATCGTGACTTCGCGAGCCTCACAGCCCGGTAGAGTCTAAAACGGGAGAAGGGAACGCAGGGAGTGCACACGTTTCTTTCTAGCTATAGTGGTGCCAGGGACCTACCAGCGCTGGCATTTATTCATTGTGGTTGTTGGATTGTTCGAGGCCTCGGTTTATGCGGTCGCCACTGGCCGTATTATAGGTCCAAAAGGACCAGGAAGCGTGTGTTCAGGCATAACTAATCCACAAAAGTAAGTGTGGACCGGCCCTGCAGGATCCAAGGGTTGGACAGAGTACCAATCCTGGGGCATTGCTAGAGTGTCTCGAATCGGTAAGGATCTCCTCCCTAGCCTTGACTCAGATGGAAACCCAAATTTCCAATACGACATCACGCGGTTTTGATTGTATACCTATATATGGCGACATAGTGGGATGGGGCACTCATGCCGTCTAGGATTAATACATTTACTTTGATGTATTTCAAATTGGTTGCACACTATTATTATATAATACCGTGTTTATCGTATCAAGCATCTTTTGATCATTATAAGGTAAAACCCTATCCTCCGGTTTGCGTTGCATTGTGTGATGGGATTTGGGTCTTATAATGGTTTCATTTTTCTAAAAAGCATTGCGCTATTTTGACGATTTACTTTAGTCATGCACTGGCAATCCATAGGAGAAAACCCGTTCCGCGAAAGTGGCGTGGTCCTATGATTAGCCTTATTATATTATATAGGTTAAGTAGAATTCTCACACCAGTCCCATGTCTGACCTGTAGTTTTGTCCACTGGCAAACTCGGGTGCCCATATTTTCCACACGGGCAGTCGAGTAGCTATTTTTGCAGATATATTAAACAGGATTCTGGGTTGAAGCTTAAAGCTGTGTCCAGAGATAGAAAGTCTTCCGCTGTGTTCTTCCGTTGCAGTATATTACATTTTTGTATTTATCTTCCGCTGTAATTATATTCCAATGTACTCTGATATGTATATTCTGTACTCTGATGTAACATTATATGATGATATGTTATAAAAGTCTTCTGTTGTTGTTTTAATATGTTGTATGCCCAAAGTTTAAAGTATTCGTAGATTTTCACTTTTTGGGTCAGACCTGTGTGGTTTATGGTCGATCCAAAGGGTGGGAATTTGCGGGTCTTTACAGTTGGTATCAGAGCCAGGTTAGCTCAAATCTTTGGGGTACAACTCATTAGAACTGGACAAAAAACTCATCAGAGATTGGATTAGTATTGTCCAATAAGAATACTCATTAGAGATAGGATCAGCAGTATCCTAGAATGAGTAAACTCGTTAGAGATGGGGTTAGTAATGCCCTAGAACGAGTTCAGAGTTACAAATTTATAATTAACGTATTTTCGATATTTATAATATATTTTGTGAAATACGATTTCTATATATATAAGGTTATGTATATTTTGAAAAGATAATCTACCATTAAAATTTAAAATTAAGATAGTTAATTTTACAATTTTTAGCTACGTTCCTTTTCGAGGACGAAAAGTTTTTAAGTGGGGGCGATTGTAACAACCCGCAAAATCAGGACCAATTTAAAATTTTTATTTTAGGAAATTTTAATGAATTTTGACAATATAAAATAATTTATTTAAATAATAATGATCACAAATTTGATTTAAATCGAAGTTAGAATGAATGATTTAATTTTTATTATAAAAAGAGTTAGAAATAACGCGGTAGTTTGAAAAGTCAAACTTGAATTTTGACTGACCGTACAGGATGCTAAATTTAACGGACTTTAGTGAAACCAAAAATATTAGAATCTATTTAGAAATATCTTTCCAACGAATCCGAAAAATCGAAATTTCATAACGGGAATCAAAAGTTATGGCCAATTCAATATTTAGAAAGGTCGCTATGAAATTTATAAGGGCCAAAATGCTAAATTTTGCAGAATAAGGAATTAGGACCCGAAACCATCTCCATTGGTTTTAGAATGTTGTTTACATATAAAAATGACTATAAGAACTTATATTTTTGAGTTTCGGAAAAATTCCACTATTTTTGGTATTTTTAAATATTAAAATATACACCTGAAAAATAGAATTTTTGCAAACGAACTCCGAATTCGACGAAACCAGTTTCTATGGATTCGGAATATTAAATTAAGGTAAAATTCTAAAATTTATAATTTTTGGAATTATTTTGTGGCCTGTATAATTTTTACAGTGGAAATACAACCTATTTTCAGACTTCGGAAATTTATAATAAATTCATACGGAATCGGAAAATTACGAAATCAGGTTCGTTGGGTTCGTAATGACCTGAAATAATTATGTTTAAAATTTTATTAATTTTGGAATCAGCATGTATTTATAAGAATTTTTGAATTGAGGAAAACAGTTGAAAATTGAGTAATTGGGCACATAATGATATTTGGGCCCAAACCAAAATTAAACCCATGGTATATATTATCTTTTTTCTGAGTTTTAGGGCTGAAATTCGAAATGCACAGCAGCCACTCTCTTTTCCATCATTTTTTCTCAATTTCCATGGCGGCTCCCTCTTCCTCTAAAATTCATAAAAAAATAAAATCTCTTCAAACCATAGCAAATTATATGTTTTCTCGAAGGTCTCGACGATACGAAGCTAATGGTGTAGTCAGTTTTGTCAAACAGCGCTCGGATTCGCCGGAATCTCGTCTTAAAGCTCGCTGTTTTCGAAATTCAGAAGCTCAAAACGTAAATCAAGAAATTCCCGTGAATCGAGGAAGAATTAGACGAAGTCACGAACACGGAAGTTCTTCGTCTACGCAAGACGAAGATGCTCAGAAAATTTCAGGTAGTTTGGAGGTGTGAGGCGTCCTGTGGGACCCGCGAGGCGAAATCCTTTCTAGGCGATTTCCCGATGATCGGAGAAGCTTTAGGGGCGGCTCTTTCTGGTGGTGGTGCGTCTCGCCAAGACGAAGACATTGGCGGTGGTCCCGTGGCGTCAGGTGGCCCGAAGCAGCGGCAAAGTGCGGTCAAAGTTCGGCGGTGAACAGTGTTTTTCGGTCAATGGGCTGAGGGTATTTTCTATTTTATTTTTAAATTATTTAATTAATTTACAGAACTTTAAAATTGCATAACTCACTCATACGAAGTCGAAAATGGACGATTTCAGGTGCGTTGGGATCGTGGCGACGAGACGGACGCGTGGACACTAATTTTGTCCAATTCCGAGACAGTGAAATTTTTAGGTATTTTCACGAATATTAATTAATTATTTAATTGCCCGATCTTTAAAAATTCATAACTCTTTCATACAAGGTCCGTTTGGCGAACCGTAAATTGCGTTGGAATCACAAAATTAAGAGCTTCGCGATGGCGTAGACCGCAGCTGAAAAGGAGACAGTAAAATTTTGGCCAAAAATTCAATGTGAGAATTCTAATTTTATTTGTTTAATTAATTATAAATTATTTTCTTGCATTAAAAATAATTGTTTGATCGTTTAATTCTGACCTGAAATGTTGGGTGTTGTTTGGAGTGATAATTGTTGTTTGTTGAATGATTGTTGTACATGATTTGCAAAATCCGCTTGGATTTATATATATCTTATTTACGGTTGGAGAAATGGGATCTAAAATGAGATCATAACATATTTTATTCAGTATATATATATATATGTATATATATATATATGTATATATATATATGTTAAGATTGGATTAGAACTTGTAAAACAAATAAAATCCTCTTTTATTTTTAGAACATGTACACAAATGAATTTCTTTTTGTCCTTAAAAAAAAAAAGAGTTTTTATTTACATTTCTGTTATTAATCAAAGAACAAATATAAAAGAACAAGTTTTTATTTACATTTCTTTGTAAATAAATGAACACATTTAGATGTGATAAAAAGAAATAAAAAGACAATCTTTTTATATTGGAAACAAAAAGATGAAATTTTGACGATGAAAATAAAAAGACAATCTTTTTATATTTAAAATAGAAGAAGTTATCATTTTCATTGCAAAATAGAAAAAGTCATATTTTTACATTGCAAAATAGAAAAAGTCATATTTTTACATTGCAAAATAGAAAAAAGTCATATTTTTACATTGCGAAATAGAAAAGATTATATTTTTACATTGTAAAATAGTAAAGTTGATATTTTTACATTGTAAAATAGTAAAGTTGATATTTTTACTTTGTAAAATATAAAAGATCATATTTTTAAATCGCAAAATAGGTTAATCATTTATTTACACCTTCCTTTGTAAATGATCAGGCTAAAAATATGTTATTCACATTATTGATGTTTATATGGTGAAAGAAAAGAAACAAAGTTTTGTAAATCATTTTGTTTACATTTTCATTGTAATAGTAAAAGAGTAAAATATGTAAATCATTTTGTTTACATTTTCATTGAAATAGAAAAAGAGTAAAATATGTAAATCATTTTGTTTACATTTTCATTGTAATAGAAAAAGAGTAAAATATGTAAATCATTTTGTTTACATTTTCATTGTAATAGAAAAAGAGTAAAATATGTAAATCATTTTGTTTACATTTTCATTGTAATAGAAAAAGAGTAAAATATGTAAATCATTTTGTTTACATTTTCTTTGTAATAGAAAAAGAGTAAAATATGTAAATCACTTTGTTTACATTTTCTTTGTAATAGAAAAAGAGTAAAACATGTTAATCACTTTGTTTACATTTTCTTTGTAAAAGAGAAAGAGTAAAATATGTTAATCACTTTGTTTACATTTTCTTTGTAATAGAAAAAGAGTAAAACAGGTTAATCAGTTATGTAAATAAAAAGAATAGAATTTAGAAATATGTTTATTTACATTTCCTATAGTAGGTAAAAATAGAATTGTTAATATTGAATATTTTATCGTCATTTTGAATGCGGTAAAAATAGAATTGTTAATGCTGAATATTTTATCGTCATTTTGAATGCGGTAAAAATAGAATTGTTAATATTGAATATTTTATCGTCATTTTGAATGCGGTAAAAATAGAATAGTTAATGTTGAATATTTTATCATCATTTTGAATGCGGTAAAAATAGAATAGTTAATGTTGAATATTTTATCGTCATTTTGAACGCGGTGAAAATAGAATGGTTAATGTTGTCATTTTTATCGACATTCTTAGTGCGATAGAAATAGACAATGTTAGTGATTCATTTTTATCGACATTCTTAGTGCGATAGAAATAGACAATGTTAGTGATTCATTTTTATCGACATTTTTAGTGCGATAGAAATAGACAATGTTAGTGATTCATTTTTATCGACATTTTTGGTGCGATAGAAAATAAAAAGAACAGGAACATGAGAATCATTTATTTACAACTCCTATTGTAAATGAAAAGAGTAAAAATATGAGGACCACTTTATTTACAACTTCTTTTGTTAATGAAAAGACCAAAATATGTTGATCATTTTAATGGTATTTCTATGGTAAATAAAAGAACAAGACATGTGAATTCTTTTTATTTTCATTTTCTATTGTAAATGAAAAAGAACAACATTCTTGTCAAGACTTGATTAGTGAATTTAAATTGTCATTTTGAGTTAACATGTCAAATTTAGAAAATGAACCTTTCTATACATTAAAAGGATTAATTAGAAATGAACATTTTGTGTCATTAAAAAGGATTAATCAGAAATGAACACTTGGTGTCATTAAAAAGATTAAATTAAAAATAAACATTTTTTTTATGCATAAGAAAAGAGATTAAAACAAAATACTCATTTTTGTATATTAAAAGTGAATTAGACAAAATGGACATTTTTGGCACATTAAAATGAATGAAGTAAAAATAGACATCTTTATTCATTGAACAAGATTAGACAAAATTTATCATTTTGTTGCATTAGAAGTTAAGAAACAAAATAATCATATTTGTTTATGTTGAGAAAAAGAACGGATTTAAAATGTATGTTTTCATACATTAAAGAGAATGAATTAAGGATGTATATTTTTATACACTAAAAAGGAATGAAGTCAAATATTCATTTTGTCATTAAAATGAATGAGACCAAAAATATGCATTTTCGCAAATAAATAAAAGTCACGATTTTTATTGTCATATGTTTATAATAAAGAGTATTGAAATATTTGCCTGTGATGTTGTATTTTGATGTGTTAAATGTGATGTTAGTATATTCAAAATTGAATATTACACATCCATTTACAAGTCATCCGACTTGTTTATGTGATTGGGACGATTATTTTTACACATCGCCCAAGTGCACAAATAATTTATTATTTGTTTGTTGGCTGAAAACCCCACACGGGTGTTGGGACGATACTTGACTGACACAAATCCCAATGTTTAATTATATGTCTATCGATTGATCGACAGGCTGCGATGAGCGTTATTGTTTTATTTTAATGCTCACACAGTTGACATTGTCACTCTGGTTGTTAATGGATGGATTGAGGATTATTTCCTATTATTATCCTATACATGAAATGTATGAAACCCATATGACCCAAATTATATGGTACGTGGTTGAGTCGCATTCCAATGCAGAATTTCTTTTTTTTTATAAAGAATTTTTATATAATAAAAGGATTTTTGTAAAATAAAAGATTTTGTATTATAAAGTATATTTTACATTCAGAATCTTTTATATATAGAATATTTTATTGATTATTTTAAAATGTATTTTTTTTAATAGTAATGAAGTAATATCTTTAAGATAAACCTTTTATTTAAGATCATTAGATCTTAACAATTATGTTTGGTGATTGATATGTAGACTGGATTTGTAGTGGACGATGTTTAAATAACATTTATCCTTTAATCCAATTTACATTGAAATTACTATTTGAAATTTATAAATCTATTTTATAAATTAAATCAAAATTGGAATATTAATAAATCTTTTTAGAAAGATTAAAAAAATTTAATTTATTTTATCTTTGATAAAATTAATGAGAACCTTTTAGCAAAGATAATAATTTTTATTTAAAAGGATATTCAAAGTTGGAATGTGGCGTATGGTTGGTTTTAATTACAAATACGCGAGTTATTCAGAAAGACCGGGTCTAACCCATTCTGAATAATCATCACGACGATCAAGAGTCGAAGATGAAGACGGTGACTGAAGACCGGAGAGCTTCACATCGTTTGGTTGATGGTGACTGATATCTTGAATTGGGACTGATCCCCCAAGGCAAGGTAAAAAGTGATGATCTTCCAAATGTGACGGCCCGCAACCTCCCCGTAAAGGAAAGCGTCGGATAGTTCGAGAACAAACCACAGCAGAACGCATACAGAAGAACGTTTCATTGTATATTACAACAATGCATCAGATTACAAGAATATACAGAGTATAAATGAATATTACACAGAAATATCAGAGATTTAAATTACATTTAAATACATAGCAGCGGAAAATAATACAATACACAACTAGAATGAGATATACGGATACAAAGCTTTCCGGATATCGTTCCAGCTGTAAACCAGGATCCTGTGAATATAAATCTGCAAAACCAAAACTACTAGCTGCCCGTGTCGAAAATAGGGGCACCCAGAGTTTAGGTTAAAACAATAAACTCCAGGTCAGTCATGTGACTGGTGTGAGAACTAAAACAGTTATTAATCTTTATTTCAAATCATTAGGTAAATCAAGGGACCACGCCGTATAACACGGAACGGGTTTCCTCCCAAGAATACCAGTGCATAAAACCAACAGCGCAATGCTAAATAAAGAAAAATGAAGCTGTTATAAGACCCAGGTCCCATCACACAATGCAACGCAGTCGAGGATAGGGTTTTCCCTTATAACAGCCAAAGAATGCTTGATACGTTTAAAACAAATCATTTGATACTATTATAAGTGCATAGTATATAAAACACTTCAAATCATAAGTATCAATCATAGGCGGCATGAGCGCCCCATCCCACTATGTCGCCATATATAGGATATACAATCAAAACCGCAAAGTCTCGTATTTGGAAATTGGGTTTCCATCTATGAACCGAGGCAAAAGATAGTCCTCAACCGATTCGAGACAATCTAGCCCATGTCTCAGGCAAGCGCGCAGGCAAGCCTTGGATCGTCAGGGCCGGTCCACACGGAGTGGATTATTATGCCTGAACAATACGTCTCCCCACCCTATGGGGTGTAAGTCTGGTCCGTCAGCCGACCAGAATGCATTCGGCCGAAACCGATATAACCGAGGCGCCTCGCAACAGCAACAACCACATAAGTCAAACTCGTCAGGGCGTGTAAAACCACTGACGCCACTTCTAGCTAGAAAGAAACGCAAGTCCTCCCTGAGGTCCGTCTCCCGTTTTTGGTTCATACCTGGTGTGAAACACGCGAGGTAAACGTTACACAAAGCTACGCCACAAAGGCCGTGCTTTGATCATCACCACAAGACTTTGCTTTTCAACAGAAGCCTTGATCATTTGCATCTTAGCATGCCACACAGGCAAACCATCCTATGCAACCGATATCAGTCACACAGAATGAAATCCGATGTCAGACACACAGTCCATTTACAAGTCCGTTCTGGGTCTGAACGAAACCGGAGGCACCTAGTACCCCGCATATCCATCGATCTCCAAGTACGTCTGGACGATCACTAACTGTTTCCATCTTCTTGGGTGTACAGCCCAATCAAGATCATCAGTTATCACCCAAACGACGTGAAGACTTCCGGTCTTCGACCATCGTCTTCATCTTCGACTTATCGTCGTATCAGTTATTCAGAATGGGATAAACCCGGTCTTTCCGAATAACTCGCGTATATTTTAAGTAAGTGTTACACAAACACAACATACGCCTCATTCCAGTTCATTAGTCACTAACCGTAAATTAATCAAGAGAATAATTCCCCAAATATTAACCCCGAAGGCCGAAACCAACATCAGATCAATATCCAGAAAACCATTCTGCTTGGCTAACCGACAGTTAGTTTCTAAATTTCACGTTCAAATCTAATTAAAGATTTAACTATCGCCTGGAGCAAAACTGGTGATACTCCATTCTCGATCCTTTCAATCTAATTAAAGATTCATTAAAACTCCACTTAGTTTTAATCATTATCTGGGTTAAAGAATCAGTGTCATTTAAAAACACGATTCACGATAAACCCAAAATCACATTCCATTAATTATCGGGTTAAAGAACAAGTGTTATTTAAAACACTATTCACGATAAACCCAAAAATCAATACCAATTCAATTCCAATTAAATATCATTTAATTGGTACACTTCATTAAATCTAAATAAAAAGATTTAATCTTTTCTCAACTGGGTTCAAGAACAGTGTTAGTGAAGACACCATTCACGACAAACCCAAATCACATTCGATTAATTATCGGGTTAAAGAACAAGTGTTATTTAAAACACTGTTCACGATAAACCCAAAAATCAATATCAATTCAATTCCAATTAAATATCATTTAATTGGTACACTTCATTAAATCTAAATAAAAAGATTTAATCTTTTCTCAACTGGGTTCAAGAACAGTGTTAGTGAAGACACCATTCACGACAAACCCAAATCACATTCGATTAATTATCGGGTTAAAGAACAAGTGTTATTTAAAACACTGTTCACGATAAACCCAAAAATCAATACCAATTCAATTCCAATTAAATATCATTTAATTGGTACACTTCATTAAATCTAAATAAAAAGATTTAATCTTTTCTCAACTGGGTTCAAGAACAGTGTTAGTGAAGACACCATTCACGACAAACCCAAATCACATTCGATATTCAATACAAGGCTCTGAATAGAAACTATATCGGCCTATATTCAATATCAAATTCTACGATTAACAAATGTCGTATTGGAAATAACGATATACATATATATCTTTCAAATTTCCATAACAACACCTGTAATATCACGAATTCCAACATCGAAATATTCCGAAGACAATTTCGATTCAAATCCACTCCAATGCAATCATTGGAAATTTTGGTTATTTTCAAAACCATTTCAAATTCAATTTATTTATTTAAAAATAAATAGAATTATAATTCTAGTTCAAAACTAGTTCATTTCGATAAAAATCTATTTTTATCTTTTCAAATATGGAGTTTTTCATCCCAAACTTTCACAAATCATTTCTTATGATTTTACACAAATTATTACTATTTTTAATAATTTTATCAAGGCCCGTACGGTCGATTTCCATTAACGGCCATCGAACTGCACTTACAGCGACCTTTTTCGAATTTGATTTGGACGTATCTCCAAATCCAACCGTTAGATTTCAAATTTCTAACATTCATTAGAAAGCTCTTTTCGATACGAACCCAACGGTTCCGGTTTTAGGAGAATCCGACGGTCGGATCTCCCGTAATGTCCGTTTGAAACAAATGGTCGAAATTCGCGAACTGCCGCAGCGCGGCGCGTTCTATTCAGGCCATTATATTATATATATAATATATATTTCGTCGATTACTATTTAAAACGAATTATATAAATGGTTTTAAATTCGTTTCAAAAGCAATTTCAACTTCCTTTTCAATTCAAATCAAAATTGAATTCTTCTTTATAAATTCGTTTCAAAATTCATTTCTATTCAATTCAAATTTCAATTCAATTTGAATTCATTTCAATTCGCTTTCAATTCAATTCGAATTCGTTTTCAATTCAATTCATTTCGAAATCGTTTTCAATTCAATTCATTTCGAAATCGTTTTCAATTCAATTCATTTCGAAATCGTTTTCAATTCAATTCATTTCGAAATCGTTTTCAATTCAATTCATTTCGAAATCGTTTTCAATTCAATTCATTTCGAAATCGTTTTCAATTCAATTCATTTCGAAATCGTTTTCAATTCAATTCATTTCGAAATCGTTTTCAATTCAATTCATTTCAAAATATTCGATTTCGAAATCACGTTTCAATATTCATTTTAAAATGAATAAAATCGATATAAATATCGTTCACGTCAAAATGGCGTCAATCTAATCCTCACGGCTTCACATATTTCTATTTTCAAATATTCTATTTCAAATATTTCTATTTCAAATATTTCTATTTCAAATATTTCTATTTCAAATATTTCTATTTCAAATATTTCTTTTTTTCTCGAAACTGGAATGAGGCCCAATCAATTACCATATAATGTTAATTATATGGATTTTCTACAACACATGTATATATCAACAACGATGAATAATCAACCATCAACCAAAGTGCACTACACTGTATAAGCATCAAATATAGACATTTAACGCTTATAGCAGCTTGTCAATCAATCGATCGACATATTTAATAAATCAGGATGAGTGAACTTCAAATTTCATCCTAACACCCGTGTGGGGTTTCAAACAATCAAACACATATTTTATTTGTGCAGTTAGGCGATGTGTAAAATTTATCGACCCAATCAACGTCATTCAAATAGGTGTACATAAACAAACCGTCTGGTTTGTAAATGAATATTTATTTATTCACATTCACGTTAAAAATTATATTTTTAACGATAACACATTTTATTTTAACATATGAATTTATATTCAGTTCATTCGTTAAATAAAATGCTATTTTTATTTTTCTAACTTATTTTAGAAAATTTCGGCGGCATAACGGCACGATACTAGAAACGGGACAAGGCCTAGCCTTATCCCCGGTCTAGTGAAGGCCCACGCCATTCACACATCAATCAAATCAATTCGTTATGCAAACCACAAACTTTGGAGTAAGGGTCTAACCTAGCCTTACTCCTTCGCCTTATAACGGCGCACGTCTAATCCTAACCAATTTATCGATTCGATTTTTCACACCACAAACCACATTCAAACCAATATCACAATCAATCACCAAACAGTCAAACAAACAAGTCCATGGTCTGTGGACGGGTGTCGGGTGCTACTAAGCACCGTCTGCATCCTAGTATATATATAACTAGAAAAATAAATTGAAAGGTGAGGAATTCTCACATATAGCTATCCTAGCTCCACGGCTCTTCATTTGCAGAAGTCTTCGTCGTTTCGCCATTTTTGTCACCTTCGTTGTCCGCTTTCACTACATATGTAAAAATCGAATTTTTACTATGTTATTCAATAAATATAAAAATCGAATTTCCATTTCAAAGTTCAATATATAAAAATCGAATTTTTATTTCAAAGTTCAATATATAAAAATCGAATTTTTATTTCAAAGTTCAATATATAAAAATCGAATTTTTATTTCAAAGTTCAATATATAAAAATCGAATTTTTATTTCAAAGTTCAATATATAAAAATCGAATTTTTATTTCAAAGTTCAATATATAAAAATCGAATTTTTATTTCAAAGTTCAATAGATAAAAATCGAATTTTTATTTCGAAGTTCAATAGATAAAAATCGAATTTTTAGTTCGAAGTTCAATAGATAAAAATCGAATTTTTATTTCAAAGTTCAATAGATAAAAATCGAATTTTTAGTTCGAAGTTTAATAGATAAAAATCGAATTTTTAGTTCGAAGTTTAATAAATAAAAAACCTATTTTTAATTCTAAAAATCCCAACTTTATACATCTTAAAAATCCTTTCTTTATATTTTAAAAACATCGCTAACTTTATTTTCAAAAACAACTCATGTCTTGTATTTCAAAAATAATGATATACATATATAAAAGTTAACCAAAAATCAAATCTTTTCGCTTGTTAACAAAATCAATTTCTAAACTTTTCTAAAAAGATATATATATATAAGAAAACTGATTTTATAAATAATGTCATATTAAAAATGCTCACTGTTTTTTTTCTATTTAACTAAAATCAGTTTTTCAATTTTTAATAAAACAGTTTTTAAACATTAATAAAATTTACAGATAAAAGAAAATAAACAAATAAAACAAAACTAAACTTACAGTCTTTGGTCAACAGAGGATAGGGAGAGGGGAGCGAGCATCGGAGGTCGGCGGTGGGCAGCCGCGAGGCGACAGTGGCTTGGGGGCTAGGGTTTCGATTTGCGGTGGTTTGCTGGGCGTGGCGATTTGGGGTTGGGGTCCAGGGGTCGCGAGGCTCGAGCGGGGTTCATCAGAGGATGGGCGCGAGGGGGAGGTGGACTCGGCGGAGGCGGCGGTCGGCTCTGGCAAAGGGTGGCGCCGACAGGAGGAGGGAGGCGCGATTTTCTTTGGGGGTTTTTTTTTTATTTATTTTTATTCGATCTGCAGAAGGGGGGGGGCCAACGTATAAAAGGGAAAGAAGATATATATTTTTTTTTTTTTTTTATTATTATTATTTTAATTATTTTATTCGAAAAAAGGTTGACCTTTAAATACGAACTCGAAACGAGGCCCACCGCCTGTCGTCCATAGCGTTTCACCCCCATTCCGAACACAATGGGACATGTATCGCAAGCTGATTTGACCGTTTCGATCAGTTTCCTTTGAATTTACATTTAAATCACTATATTGAATTTTAAACGTACATTTCAAATTACCGGGGTCACATACTAACTAGAAAAATTGCAGAAAAATATTTTCTAGCTTCGTATTGACGATACGGTCCTAACAAAACTAGTTTCGTCGAATTCTGAGACCGTTAGAAAAATGGCCAATTTCCAGTCGATTAAAATCAACTGAAACAGGTCAAACGCGTTTTCCTTTGCCACGCTCACATATTGATTCGAAAAATTATGAAATTTGGAATTTAGCAATAACTTGGCACTGCGGATCCAACAAAACTGGTTTCGTCGAAATCCGAGGTCGTTTGCAAAATGTCCATTTTTAAGGGCCTGAATTCCATAGCGACTATTCAGAATTTTCAACTGGACATATCTTTTGATTCCCGATATGAAATCTTGATTTTTCGGATTCGCTGGAAAGATATTCACTATTAGATTCCATTATTTTTGGTTTCACTAAAATCCGGATTGTTTTGCACCCGGTACATTCAATTGAAGTTTGAAATCGAATTATCGAACTACCGCGCCATTTTCAATTCTATTTATAATTATATATAATTATTTATATTCTAACGACGACGCGTATAATATATACGTTCGAATTATATTCAAAATAAATTTATTGTCGATATTATTTAAAATAATTCATTTTAAATAATCAAAATTCGCTAAAATTGCCAAAATAAAATTTTCAAACTGGCCCAGATTTTCCGGGTTGTTACAATCTCCCCCACTTAAAACTTTTCGTCCTCGAAAAGGAACAAAGTCGAAAGTGGTTTGATTATTCAGCTCTACGTTCGATTTGGCTTCCATTCTCCAACTTTTCAGTTTCTGAGAACTTCTAAAATTTCAAAAATTTGGCTAACACCCTAAATTTTCGAAAAATTTCGCCATAACCTCCCCTGCAATGGGAGCATCGGGGAATTTCAAATAGCTTCCCCGGTCCTTCAGATCTCAAAAAGAAAAAGAAAAAGCCAAGCGGCTAGCCAATAGGCTCACAAAATCATCATCACCCAAACAAAACAGGAAATTATGTAGTAAACATGTACCTATTTGTCGGGCAAACAAATTTTATTCTCTGGCTCTAGCCTCCTTGCTATGACCTGTTCCAAAAGATATACATGTATGCAAGCAAATGCGACCAATTTTCAATATAAGTCAATATATGATTCAATCAGGCTAATTGGTTAAAAATTATCAAACAATTCAACAAACAACACAAACATCAATCAATTAGTGAATTAGAGTTTCAAATTCATAATTTTGATACATATACAAAAATCATGTTTTTGATGCCAATTCACAACAATGTATTCTAGCTATATATAAGTTTTGGGTTCTCACACCAGCCTAATGGAAATATATAGAAAATCACACCTTCGAGACACGAACATAAATACCGATGATGCACGTGCTATCATCAGTACCTTCTCCGGGCGACTAGAGTGTGATTCTATATCTATCCAATATATTAAAACTTCGAATACACGCGGATCAGACGTATACGCAAAATCTATATATACTGGATTGTCCAACTCAATATAAATAGAAAATCAAATACGAATGATTGATTTAAATTTTCAAAACAAAATTTGTTTTCACTTGAAAAAAATATACTCTTCACACTCGTTCTAGGATACTACTGATCCCATCTCTAACGAGTCATTCTAATTGGATATTACTAATCCAATATCTGATGAATTCTTTCGTATGGTTCTAATGTGCCTTGTTCTCTGAGCTTTGTAAACCAAAGCTCTGATACCAAATGTGACAGCCCGCAACCTCCCCGTAAAGGAAAGCGTCGGATAGTTCGAGAACAAACCACAGCAGAACGCATACAGAAGAACGTTTCATTGTATATTACAACAATGCATCAGATTACAAGAATATACAGAGTATAAATGAATATTACACAGAAATATCAGAGATTTAAATTACATTTAAATACATAGCAGCGGAAAATAATACAATACACAACTAGAATGAGATATACGGATACAAAGCTTTCCGGATATCGTTCCAGCTGTAAACCAGGATCCTGTGAATATAAATCTGCAAAACCAAAACTACTAGCTGCCCGTGTCGAAAATAGGGGCACCCAGAGTTTAGGTTAAAACAATAAACTCCAGGTCAGTCATGTGACTGGTGTGAGAACTAAAACAGTTATTAATCTTTATTTCAAATCATTAGGTAAATCAAGGGACCACGCCGTATAACACGGAACGGGTTTCCTCCCAAGAATACCAGTGCATAAAACCAACAGCGCAATGCTAAATAAAGAAAAATGAAGCTGTTATAAGACCCAGGTCCCATCACACAATGCAACGCAGTCGAGGATAGGGTTTTCCCTTATAACAGCCAAAGAATGCTTGATACGTTTAAAACAAATCATTTGATACTATTATAAGTGCATAGTATATAAAACACTTCAAATCATAAGTATCAATCATAGGCGGCATGAGCGCCCCATCCCACTATGTCGCCATATATAGGATATACAATCAAAACCGCAAAGTCTCGTATTTGGAAATTGGGTTTCCATCTATGAACCGAGGCAAAAGATAGTCCTCAACCGATTCGAGACAATCTAGCCCATGTCTCAGGCAAGCGCGCAGGCAAGCCTTGGATCGTCAGGGCCGGTCCACACGGAGTGGATTATTATGCCTGAACAATACGTCTCCCCACCCTATGGGGTGTAAGTCTGGTCCGTCAGCCGACCAGAATGCATTCGGCCGAAACCGATATAACCGAGGCGCCTCGCAACAGCAACAACCACATAAGTCAAACTCGTCAGGGCGTGTAAAACCACTGACGCCACTTCTAGCTAGAAAGAAACGCAAGTCCTCCCTGAGGTCCGTCTCCCGTTTTTGGTTCATACCTGGTGTGAAACACGCGAGGTAAACGTTACACAAAGCTACGCCACAAAGGCCGTGCTTTGATCATCACCACAAGACTTTGCTTTTCAACAGAAGCCTTGATCATTTGCATCTTAGCATGCCACACAGGCAAACCATCCTATGCAACCGATATCAGTCACACAGAATGAAATCCGATGTCAGACACACAGTCCATTTACAAGTCCGTTCTGGGTCTGAACGAAACCGGAGGCACCTAGTACCCCGCATATCCATCGATCTCCAAGTACGTCTGGACGATCACTAACTGTTTCCATCTTCTTGGGTGTACAGCCCAATCAAGATCATCAGTTATCACCCAAACGACGTGAAGACTTCCGGTCTTCGACCATCGTCTTCATCTTCGACTTATCGTCGTATCAGTTATTCAGAATGGGATAAACCCGGTCTTTCCGAATAACTCGCGTATATTTTAAGTAAGTGTTACACAAACACAACATACGCCTCATTCCAGTTCATTAGTCACTAACCGTAAATTAATCAAGAGAATAATTCCCCAAATATTAACCCCGAAGGCCGAAACCAACATCAGATCAATATCCAGAAAACCATTCTGCTTGGCTAACCGACAGTTAGTTTCTAAATTTCACGTTCAAATCTAATTAAAGATTTAACTATCGCCTGGAGCAAAACTGGTGATACTCCATTCTCGATCCTTTCAATCTAATTAAAGATTCATTAAAACTCCACTTAGTTTTAATCATTATCTGGGTTAAAGAATCAGTGTCATTTAAAAACACGATTCACGATAAACCCAAAATCACATTCCATTAATTATCGGGTTAAAGAACAAGTGTTATTTAAAACACTATTCACGATAAACCCAAAAATCAATACCAATTCAATTCCAATTAAATATCATTTAATTGGTACACTTCATTAAATCTAAATAAAAAGATTTAATCTTTTCTCAACTGGGTTCAAGAACAGTGTTAGTGAAGACACCATTCACGACAAACCCAAATCACATTCGATTAATTATCGGGTTAAAGAACAAGTGTTATTTAAAACACTGTTCACGATAAACCCAAAAATCAATATCAATTCAATTCCAATTAAATATCATTTAATTGGTACACTTCATTAAATCTAAATAAAAAGATTTAATCTTTTCTCAACTGGGTTCAAGAACAGTGTTAGTGAAGACACCATTCACGACAAACCCAAATCACATTCGATTAATTATCGGGTTAAAGAACAAGTGTTATTTAAAACACTGTTCACGATAAACCCAAAAATCAATACCAATTCAATTCCAATTAAATATCATTTAATTGGTACACTTCATTAAATCTAAATAAAAAGATTTAATCTTTTCTCAACTGGGTTCAAGAACAGTGTTAGTGAAGACACCATTCACGACAAACCCAAATCACATTCGATATTCAATACAAGGCTCTGAATAGAAACTATATCGGCCTATATTCAATATCAAATTCTACGATTAACAAATGTCGTATTGGAAATAACGATATACATATATATCTTTCAAATTTCCATAACAACACCTGTAATATCACGAATTCCAACATCGAAATATTCCGAAGACAATTTCGATTCAAATCCACTCCAATGCAATCATTGGAAATTTTGGTTATTTTCAAAACCATTTCAAATTCAATTTATTTATTTAAAAATAAATAGAATTATAATTCTAGTTCAAAACTAGTTCATTTCGATAAAAATCTATTTTTATCTTTTCAAATATGGAGTTTTTCATCCCAAACTTTCACAAATCATTTCTTATGATTTTACACAAATTATTACTATTTTTAATAATTTTATCAAGGCCCGTACGGTCGATTTCCATTAACGGCCATCGAACTGCACTTACAGCGACCTTTTTCGAATTTGATTTGGACGTATCTCCAAATCCAACCGTTAGATTTCAAATTTCTAACATTCATTAGAAAGCTCTTTTCGATACGAACCCAACGGTTCCGGTTTTAGGAGAATCCGACGGTCGGATCTCCCGTAATGTCCGTTTGAAACAAATGGTCGAAATTCGCGAACTGCCGCAGCGCGGCGCGTTCTATTCAGGCCATTATATTATATATATAATATATATTTCGTCGATTACTATTTAAAACGAATTATATAAATGGTTTTAAATTCGTTTCAAAAGCAATTTCAACTTCCTTTTCAATTCAAATCAAAATTGAATTCTTCTTTATAAATTCGTTTCAAAATTCATTTCTATTCAATTCAAATTTCAATTCAATTTGAATTCATTTCAATTCGCTTTCAATTCAATTCGAATTCGTTTTCAATTCAATTCATTTCGAAATCGTTTTCAATTCAATTCATTTCGAAATCGTTTTCAATTCAATTCATTTCGAAATCGTTTTCAATTCAATTCATTTCGAAATCGTTTTCAATTCAATTCATTTCGAAATCGTTTTCAATTCAATTCATTTCGAAATCGTTTTCAATTCAATTCATTTCGAAATCGTTTTCAATTCAATTCATTTCGAAATCGTTTTCAATTCAATTCATTTCAAAATATTCGATTTCGAAATCACGTTTCAATATTCATTTTAAAATGAATAAAATCGATATAAATATCGTTCACGTCAAAATGGCGTCAATCTAATCCTCACGGCTTCACATATTTCTATTTTCAAATATTCTATTTCAAATATTTCTATTTCAAATATTTCTATT
The DNA here is from genome assembly GCA_030737875.1 of Allium sativum. Taxonomy (NCBI): domain Eukaryota; kingdom Viridiplantae; phylum Streptophyta; class Magnoliopsida; order Asparagales; family Amaryllidaceae; genus Allium; species Allium sativum. The sequence goes on from CM060923.1 coordinate 656,919,567, forward strand.
TCAAATATTTCTATTTCAAATATTTCTATTTCAAATATTTCTTTTTTTCTCGAAACTGGAATGAGGCCCAATCAATTACCATATAATGTTAATTATATGGATTTTCTACAACACATGTATATATCAACAACGATGAATAATCAACCATCAACCAAAGTGCACTACACTGTATAAGCATCAAATATAGACATTTAACGCTTATAGCAGCTTGTCAATCAATCGATCGACATATTTAATAAATCAGGATGAGTGAACTTCAAATTTCATCCTAACACCCGTGTGGGGTTTCAAACAATCAAACACATATTTTATTTGTGCAGTTAGGCGATGTGTAAAATTTATCGACCCAATCAACGTCATTCAAATAGGTGTACATAAACAAACCGTCTGGTTTGTAAATGAATATTTATTTATTCACATTCACGTTAAAAATTATATTTTTAACGATAACACATTTTATTTTAACATATGAATTTATATTCAGTTCATTCGTTAAATAAAATGCTATTTTTATTTTTCTAACTTATTTTAGAAAATTTCGGCGGCATAACGGCACGATACTAGAAACGGGACAAGGCCTAGCCTTATCCCCGGTCTAGTGAAGGCCCACGCCATTCACACATCAATCAAATCAATTCGTTATGCAAACCACAAACTTTGGAGTAAGGGTCTAACCTAGCCTTACTCCTTCGCCTTATAACGGCGCACGTCTAATCCTAACCAATTTATCGATTCGATTTTTCACACCACAAACCACATTCAAACCAATATCACAATCAATCACCAAACAGTCAAACAAACAAGTCCATGGTCTGTGGACGGGTGTCGGGTGCTACTAAGCACCGTCTGCATCCTAGTATATATATAACTAGAAAAATAAATTGAAAGGTGAGGAATTCTCACATATAGCTATCCTAGCTCCACGGCTCTTCATTTGCAGAAGTCTTCGTCGTTTCGCCATTTTTGTCACCTTCGTTGTCCGCTTTCACTACATATGTAAAAATCGAATTTTTACTATGTTATTCAATAAATATAAAAATCGAATTTCCATTTCAAAGTTCAATATATAAAAATCGAATTTTTATTTCAAAGTTCAATATATAAAAATCGAATTTTTATTTCAAAGTTCAATATATAAAAATCGAATTTTTATTTCAAAGTTCAATATATAAAAATCGAATTTTTATTTCAAAGTTCAATATATAAAAATCGAATTTTTATTTCAAAGTTCAATATATAAAAATCGAATTTTTATTTCAAAGTTCAATAGATAAAAATCGAATTTTTATTTCGAAGTTCAATAGATAAAAATCGAATTTTTAGTTCGAAGTTCAATAGATAAAAATCGAATTTTTATTTCAAAGTTCAATAGATAAAAATCGAATTTTTAGTTCGAAGTTTAATAGATAAAAATCGAATTTTTAGTTCGAAGTTTAATAAATAAAAAACCTATTTTTAATTCTAAAAATCCCAACTTTATACATCTTAAAAATCCTTTCTTTATATTTTAAAAACATCGCTAACTTTATTTTCAAAAACAACTCATGTCTTGTATTTCAAAAATAATGATATACATATATAAAAGTTAACCAAAAATCAAATCTTTTCGCTTGTTAACAAAATCAATTTCTAAACTTTTCTAAAAAGATATATATATATAAGAAAACTGATTTTATAAATAATGTCATATTAAAAATGCTCACTGTTTTTTTTCTATTTAACTAAAATCAGTTTTTCAATTTTTAATAAAACAGTTTTTAAACATTAATAAAATTTACAGATAAAAGAAAATAAACAAATAAAACAAAACTAAACTTACAGTCTTTGGTCAACAGAGGATAGGGAGAGGGGAGCGAGCATCGGAGGTCGGCGGTGGGCAGCCGCGAGGCGACAGTGGCTTGGGGGCTAGGGTTTCGATTTGCGGTGGTTTGCTGGGCGTGGCGATTTGGGGTTGGGGTCCAGGGGTCGCGAGGCTCGAGCGGGGTTCATCAGAGGATGGGCGCGAGGGGGAGGTGGACTCGGCGGAGGCGGCGGTCGGCTCTGGCAAAGGGTGGCGCCGACAGGAGGAGGGAGGCGCGATTTTCTTTGGGGGTTTTTTTTTTTATTTATTTTTATTCGATCTGCAGAAGGGGGGGGGCCAACGTATAAAAGGGAAAGAAGATATATATTTTTTTTTTTTTATTATTATTATTATTTTAATTATTTTATTCGAAAAAAGGTTGACCTTTAAATACGAACTCGAAACGAGGCCCACCGCCTGTCGTCCATAGCGTTTCACCCCCATTCCGAACACAATGGGACATGTATCGCAAGCTGATTTGACCGTTTCGATCAGTTTCCTTTGAATTTACATTTAAATCACTATATTGAATTTTAAACGTACATTTCAAATTACCGGGGTCACATACTAACTAGAAAAATTGCAGAAAAATATTTTCTAGCTTCGTATTGACGATACGGTCCTAACAAAACTAGTTTCGTCGAATTCTGAGACCGTTAGAAAAATGGCCAATTTCCAGTCGATTAAAATCAACTGAAACAGGTCAAACGCGTTTTCCTTTGCCACGCTCACATATTGATTCGAAAAATTATGAAATTTGGAATTTAGCAATAACTTGGCACTGCGGATCCAACAAAACTGGTTTCGTCGAAATCCGAGGTCGTTTGCAAAATGTCCATTTTTAAGGGCCTGAATTCCATAGCGACTATTCAGAATTTTCAACTGGACATATCTTTTGATTCCCGATATGAAATCTTGATTTTTCGGATTCGCTGGAAAGATATTCACTATTAGATTCCATTATTTTTGGTTTCACTAAAATCCGGATTGTTTTGCACCCGGTACATTCAATTGAAGTTTGAAATCGAATTATCGAACTACCGCGCCATTTTCAATTCTATTTATAATTATATATAATTATTTATATTCTAACGACGACGCGTATAATATATACGTTCGAATTATATTCAAAATAAATTTATTGTCGATATTATTTAAAATAATTCATTTTAAATAATCAAAATTCGCTAAAATTGCCAAAATAAAATTTTCAAACTGGCCCAGATTTTCCGGGTTGTTACACCAGACGTACTGGAGATCGACGGATACGTTGTTTCGTTCAGACCCAGAACGGACTTGTAAATGGATAGCATGCCTGACATTGAAATTTATTTCATGTAATTAAATTGGTTTTTATTTAATATATAAATGCATGGTGGCGGAGGATTTATTCTCTTGCTTAACACCCTTTTGTATGTTAAATAATTACCGATCGCATGATATGACTTGTTGATGTGGTATGCCAAGTTGCACTTGATCAAGGCTTATTGTTGCAAAGCAGAGCCTTGTGGGATGATCAAAGCACAGTCTATTTAGGCATAGCTTTGTGTATATCGTGACTTCGCGAGCCTCACAGCCCGGTAGAGTCTAAAACGGGAGAAGGGAACGCAGGGAGTGCAAACGTTTCTTTCTAGCTAGAGTGGTGCCAGGGACCTACCAGCGCTGGCATTTATTCATTGTGGTTGTTGGATTGTTCGAGGCCTCGGTTTATGCGGTCGCCACTGGCCGTAGTATAGGTCCAAAAGGACCGGGAAGCGTGTGTTCAGGCATAACTAATCCACAAAAGTAAGTGTGGACCGGCCCTGCAGGATCCAAGGGTTGGACAGAGTACCAATCCTGGGGCATTGCTAGAGTGTCTCGAATCGGTAAGGATCTCCTCCCTAGCCTTGACTCAGATGGAAACCCAAATTTCCAATACGACATCACGCGGTTTTGATTGTATACCTATATATGGCGACATAGTGGGATGGGGCACTCATGTCGTCTAGGATTAATACATTTACTTTGATGTATTTCAAATTGGTTGCACACTATTATTATATAATACCGTGTTTATCGTATCAAGCATCTTTTGATCATTATAAGGTAAAACCCTATCCTCCGGTTTGCGTTGCATTGTGTGATGGGATTTGGGTCTTAAAATGGTTTCATTTTTCTAAAAAGCATTGCGCTATTTTGACGATTTACTTTAGTCATGCACTGGCAATCCATAGGAGAAAACCCGTTCCGCGAAAGTGGCGTGGTCCTGTGATTAGCCTTATTATATTATATAGGTTAAGTAGAATTCTCACACCAGTCCCATGACTGACCTGTAGTTTTGTCCACTGGCAAACTCGGGTGTCCATATTTTCCACACGGGCAGTCGAGTAGCTATTTTTGCAGATATATTAAACAGGATTCTGGGTTGAAGCTTAAAGCTGTGTCCAGAGATAGAAAGTCTTCCGCTGTGTTCTTCCGTTGCAGTATATTACATTTTTGTATTTATCTTCCGCTGTAATTATATTCCAATGTACTCTGATATGTATATTCTGTACTCTGATGTAACATTATATGATGATATGTTATAAAAGTGTTCTGTTGTTGTTTTAATATGTTGTATGCCCAAAGTTTAATGTATTCGTAGATTTTCACTTTTTGGGTCAGACTTGTGTGGTTTATGGTCGATCCAAAGGGTGGGAATTTGCGGGTCTTTACATTGAGTGAGCAGGTTGCTTAGTGACTAAGTAATCAGGTAAAACACTGCCACATGTTTGTTATTCTACATTTTAAATCATCTATAAGACTCATCATTTACATATTACCGTTCGGACCCTGGATCCGCGCCAATAAGATTAAGAAAGTTTCAAAATATAAGGGAACTTTGATGTTTGTATCGAATATGTAGGTTTCTTGGTGCTCAATTAATCAGGTAAAACACTGCCACATGTTTGAAACTCTGCTATTTCAAATAAATGTAATACTCATCATAAAATAATAGTGTTTTTAAAAAACATGTTTCGACTTTGGGAGTAGAATTTGTGTGAACAAGATGAAAAATCTTTCAAATATTAGTAGAATATTAATATTTTCATATTGACTGAGCAGGTTGCTTAGCGATAAAGTAATCAAGTAAAACACTACCGCATGTTTGCTATTCTACGTTTTAAATCATCAATATCACTCATCATTTACATATTACCATTAGGACCCCTGATCCGCGCCAACAAGATCAAGGAAGTTTCAAAATATAAGTGGAACTTTGATGTTTGCTTCGAATAAGTAGGTTTCTTAGTGTTCAAGTAATCAGGTAAAACACTGACGCATATTTGAAATTCTACCATTTTAAATTCATTTAATACTCATCATTAAATAATAATGTTTTTAAAAACACGTTTCGACTTTGGGAGTAGAGTTTGTGTGAATAAGACGAAAAAGCTTCTAATATTAGTAGAATATTCATATTTTCATATTGACTGAGCAGTTTGCTTAGTGACTAAGTAATCAGGTAAAACACTGCCGCATGTTTGCTATTCTACATTTTAAAGCATCTACAACCCTCATCATTTTCATATTACCGTTTGGACCCTGAATCCGCGCCAATATGATCAAGAAAGTTTCAAAATATAAGTGAAACTTTGTTGTTTGCATCGAATTAATAGGTTTCTTGGTGCTCAAGTAATCAGGTAAATAACTGCCGCATGTTTGAAACTCTACTATTTCAAATACATATAATACTCATCATTAAATAATAGTGTTTTTAAAAACACATTTCGACTTTGTAAGTAGAATTTGTGTGAATAAGATGAAAAATTTATCAAATATTAGTTGAATATTCGTATTATCATATTGACTGAGCAGGTTGCTTAGTGACTAAGTAATCAGGTAAAACACTGCCGCATGTTTGATGTTCTACATTTTAAAGCATCTATAACAATCATCATTTGCATATTACCATCTGGACCTCGGATCCGCGCCAATAAGATCAAGAAAGTTTCAAAATATAAGTGAAACTTCGATGTTTACATCGAATAAGTAGGTTTCTTGGTGCTCAAGTAATCAGGTAAATCACTACCGCATGTTTGAAACTCTACAATTTCAAAAACATTTAATACTCATCATTGAATAATAGTGTTTTTAAAAACACGTTTCGACTTTGGGAGTAGAATTTGTGTGAATAAGAAGATTTTTTTTTCAAATATTAGTAGAATATTCATATTTTCATACTGACTGAGCAGGTTTCTTAGTGGCTAAGTAATCAGGTAAAACATTGCCGTTTGTTTGCTATTCTACATTTTAATGCATCTATGACACTCATTATTTTCATATTACCTTTTGGACCCTGGATCCGCGCCAATAAGATCAAGAAAGTTTCAAAATATAAGTGAAACATTGATGTTTGCATCAAATAAGTAGGTTTCTTGGTGCTCAAGTAATCAAGTAAAACACTGCCGCATGTTTGAAACTCTACAATTTCATATACCTATAATACTCGTCATTAAATAGTAGTGTTTTCAAAAACACATTTCGACTTTGAGAGTAGAATTTGTGTGAATAAGACGAAAAAGTTTACAAATATTAGTACAATATTAATATTTTCGTACTGCCGGAGCAGGTTGCTTAGTGCCTAAATAATCAGGTGAAACTGTGCCGCATGTTTGCTATTCTACATTTTAAAGCATCTATAACACTCATCATTTGCATATTACCATTTGGACCCTGGATCTGCGCTAATAAGATCAAGAAAGTTTCAAAATATAAGTGAAACTTTGATGTTTGTATTGAATAAGTAGGTTTCTTGGTGCTCAAGTAATCAAGTAAAACACTGCCGCTTGTTTGAAACTCTACCATTTCAAATACATGTAATACTCATCATTAAATAATAGTCTTTTTAAAAACACGTTTCGACTTTAGGAGTAGAATTTGTGTGAATAAGATAAAAAAGTTTTCAAATATTAGTAGAATATTCATATTTTCATATTGACTGAGTCGGTTGCTTAGTGACAAAGTAATCAGGTAAAACAGTGCCGCGTGTTAGTTATTCTACATTTTAATTCATCTATAACACTTATCATTTGCATATTACCGTTTGGACCCTGGATCCGCGCCAATAAGATCAAGAAAGTTTCAAAATATAAGTGAAACTTTGATGTTTGCATGGAATAAGTTGGTTTCTTGGTGCTCAAGTAATCAGGTAAAACACTGCCGCATGTTTGAAACTCTACCATTTCAAATACATATAATACTCATCATTAAATAATAGTGTTTTTAAAAACACGTTTCGACTTTGGGAGTAGAATTTGTGTGAATAAAACGAAAAAGTTTTCAAATATTAGTAGAATATTCATATTTTCATATTGACTAAGCAGGTTGTTTAGTGACTAAGTAATCAGGTTAAACACTGCTGCATGTTGGCTATTCTACATTTTAAAGCATCTATAACACTCATCATTTGCATATAACCGTTTGGACCCTGGATCCACGCCAATAAGATCAAGAAAGTTTCAAAATATAAGTGAAACTTTGATGTTTGCATTGAATAAGTACGTTTCTTGGTGCTCAAGTAATCAGGTTAAACACTGACGCGTGTTTGAAACTCTACCATTTCTAATACGTACAGTATTCATCATTAAATAGTAGTGTTTTTAAAAACACGTTTCGACATTGGAGTAGAATTTGTGCGAATAAGACGAAATTTTTTTCGAATACTAGTAGAATATTCATATTTTCATAGTGATTGAGCATGTTGCTTAGTTACTAAGTAATCAGGCAAAACACTATCGCATGTTTGCTATTCTACATTTTAAAGCTTCCATAACACTCATCATTTGCATATTACCGTTTGGACCATGGATCAGCGCCAATAAGATTAAGAAAGTTTCAAAATATGAGTGAAACTTTGATGTTTGTATCAAATAAGTAGGTTTCTTGGTGCTCAAGTAATCAGGTAAAACATTGCCGCACGTTTGAAACTCTACCATTTCAAATACATGTTATACTCATCATTAAATAATAGTGTTTTTAAAAATATGTTTCAACTTTGGGAGTAGAATTTGTGTGAATAAGATGAAAAACTTTTCAAATATTAGTAGAATATTAATATTTTCATATTGACTGAGCATGTTTCTTAGTGACTAAGTAATCAGGTAAAATACTGCCGCATGTTTGCTATTCTACATTTTAAATCATCTATAGCACTCATCATTTACATATTACCGTTTGGACACTGGATCTGTGCCAATAAGATCAAGAAAGTTTCAAAATATAAGTGAAACTTTGATGTTTGCATTGAATAAGTAGGTTTCTTGCTGCTCAAGTAATCAGGTAAAACACTGCCGCATTTTCGAAACTCTACCATTTCAAATAGATATAATACTCATCATTAAATAATACTGTTTTTAAAAACACGTTTCGACTTCAGGAGTAGAATTTGTGTGAATAAGACGAAAATGTTTTCAAATATTAGTAGAATATTCGTATTTTCATATTGACTGAGCAGGTTGCTTAGTGACTAAGTAATCAGGTAAAACACTGCCGCATGATTGCTATTCTACATTTTAAAGCATCTATAACACTCATCATTAGCATATTACCGTTTGGACCCTGGATCCTTGCCAATTAGATGAAGAAAGTTTCAAAATATAAATGAAACTTTGATGTTTGCACCGAATAAGTATGTTTCTTGGTGCTCAAGTAATCAGGTAAAACACTGACGAATGTTTGAAACTCTACCATTTCTAATACATATAATACTCATCATTAAATAGTAGTGTTTTTAAAAACACGTTTCGACATTGGAGTAGAATTTGTGTGAATAAGACGAAAAAGTTTTCGAATACTAGTAGAATATTCATATTTTCATAGTGACTGAGCAGGTTGCTTTGTTACTAAGTAATCAGGCAAAACACTATCGCATGTTTGCTATTCTATATTTTAAAGCTTCCATAACACTCATCATTTGCACATTACCGTTTGGACCCTGGATCCGTGCCAATTAGAACAAGAAAGTTTCAAAATATAAGAGAAACTTTGATGTTTGCATCAAATAAGAAGGTTTCTTGGTGCTCAAGTAATCAGGTAAAACACTGCCGCACGTTTGAAACTCTACCATTTCAAATACATGTAATACTCATCATTAAATAATAGTGTTTTTAAAAACATGTTTCAACTTTGGGAGTAGAATTTGTGTGAATAAGATGAAAAACTTTTCAAATATTAGTAGAATATTAATATTTTCATATTGACTGAGCATGTTTCTTAGTGACTAAGTAATCAGGTAAAACACTGCCGCATATTTGCTATTCTACATTTTAAATCATCTATAACACTCATCATTTACATATTACCATATGGACACTGGATCCGTGCCAATAAAATCAAGAAAGTTTCAAAATATAAGTGGAACTATGATGTTTGCATCGAATAAGTAGGTTTCTTGGTGCTCAAGTAATCAGATAAAACACTGCCGCATGTTTGAAACTCTACCATGTCAAATACTTTTAATACTCATCATTATATAATAGTGTTTTTAAAAACACGTTTCGACTTTGGGAGTAGAGTTTTTGTGAATAAGGCGAATAAGTTTTCAAATATTAGTAGAATATTCATATTTTCATATTGTCTGAGCAGGTTGCTTAGTGACTAAGTAATCAGGTACAACATTGTCGCAAGTTTGCTATTCTACATTTTAAAGCATCTATAACACTCATCTTTCTCATATCATCGTTTGGACCCTGGGTCCGCGACAATAAGATCAAGAAAGTTTCGAAATATAAGTGAAACTTTGATGTTTGCATCGAGTAAGTAGGTTTCTTGGTGCTCAAGTAATCAGGTAAAACACTGCCGCATGTTTGAAACTCTATCATTTCAAATATATATAATACTCATCATTAAATAATAGTGTTTTTAAAAACACGTTTTGACTTTGGGAGTAGTATTTGTGTGAATAAGACGAAAAAGTTTTCAAATATTAGTAGAATATTCATATTTTCATATTGACTGAGCAGGTTGCTTAGTGACTAAGTAATCAGGTAAAACACTGTCGCATGTTTGTTATTCTACATTTTAAAGCATCGATAACACTCATCATTTGCATATTACTTTTTGTACCCTAGATCCTCGCCAATAAGATCAAGAAAGTTTCAAAATATTAGTGAAACTTTGATATTTGCATCGAATAAGTAGGTTTCTTGGTGCTCAAGTATTCAGGTAAAATACTGCCGCATGTTTGAAACTCAACCATTTCAAATACATATAATACTCATTATTGAATAATTGTGCTTTTAAAAACACGTTTCGACTTTGGGAGTAGAGTTTGTGTGAATAAGACGTAAAAGTTTTCAAATATTAGTAGAATATTCATATTTTCATATTGACCGAGCAGGTTGCTTAGTGACTAAGTAATCAGGTTAAACACTGCCGCATGTTTGCTATTCTACATTTTAAAGCATCTATAACACTCATCTTTTGCATATTACTGTTTGGACCCTGGATCCGCGCCAATAAGGTCAAGAAAGTTTTAAATTATAAGTGAAACTTTGATGTTTGCATCGAATAAGTAGGTTTCTTGGTGCTCAAGTAATCAGGTAAAACCATGCCGCATGTTTGAAACTCTACCATATCAAATACATGTAATACTCATCATTACATAATAGTGTTTTTAAAAACAAGTTTCGACTTTGGGAGTAGAATTTGTGTGAATAAGATGAAAAAGTTTTCAAATATTAGTGAATATTAATATTTTCATATTGACTGAGCATGTTGCTTAGTGTCTAAGTAATCAGGTAAAACACTGGCGCATGTTTGCTATTCTACATTTTAAATCATCTATAACACTAATCATTTACATATTACCATTTTGACCCTGGATCCATGCCAATAAGATCAAGAATGTTTCAAAATATAAGTGGAACTTTGATGTTTGCATCGAATAAGTAGGTTTCTTGGTGCTCAAGTAATCAGGTAAAAAACTGCCGCATGTTTGAAACTCTACCATTTCAAATAAATATAATACTGATTATTGAATAATAGTGTTTCTAAAAACACGTTTCGACTTTGGGAGTGGAGTTTGTGTGAATAAGACGAAAAAGTTTTCAAATATTAGTAGAATATTCATATTTTCATATTGACTGAGCAGGTTGCTTAGTGACTAAGTAATCAGGTAAAACACTGCCGCATGTTTGTTATTCTACATTTTAAATCATCTATAACACTCATAATTTACATATTACCGTCTTGACCCCGGATCCGCGCCTATAAGATCAAGAAAGTTTCAAAATATAAGTGGAACTTTGATGTTTGCATCGAATAAGTAGGTTTCTTGGTGCTCAAGTAATTAGGTAAGACACTGCCGCATGTTTGAAACTCTACCATTTCAAATACATTTAATGCTCATCATTGTATAATACTGTTTTTTAAAAACACGTTTCGACTTTGGAGTAGAGTTTGTGTGAATAAGGTGAAAAGGTTTTCAAATATTAGTAGAATATTCATATTTTCATATTGACTGAGCAGGTTGCTTAGTGACTAAGTGATCAGGTAAAACATTGTCACATGTTTGATATTCTACATTTTAAAGCATCTATAACACTCATCATTTTCATATCACCATTTGGACCTTGGATCCGCGCCAATAAGATCAAGAAAGTTTTAAAATATATGTGAAACTTTGATGTTTGCATCGAATAAGTAGGTTTCTTGGCGCTCAAGTAATCAGGTAAAACACTGCCGCATGTTTTAAACACTACCATTTCAAATACATATAATACTCATCATTAAATAATTGCGTTTTTAAAAACGTGTTTCGACTTTGGGAGTAGAATTTGTGTGAATAAGACGAAAAAGTTTTCAAATTTTAGTAGAATATTCATATTTTCGTATTGACTGAGCATTTTGCTTATTGACTAAGTAATCTGGTAGAACACTGCCGCATGTTTGCTATTCTACATTTTAAAGCATCTATAACACTCATCATTTGCATATTACCGTTTGGACCCTGGATCCGCGCCAATAATGTCAAGAAAGTTTCAAAATATAAGTGAAACTTTGATGTTTGCATCGAATAAGTAGGTTTCGTGGTGCTCAAGTAATAAGGTAAAACACTGCCGCATGTTTGAAACTCAACCATTTCAAATACATATAATACTCATCATTGAATAATAATGGTTTTAAAAACACGTTTCGACTTTGGAAGTAGAGTTTGTGTGAATAAGAAGAAAAAGGAATCGAATATTAGTAGAATATTCATATTTTCATATTGACTGAATATGTTGCTTAGTGACTAAGTAATCAGGCATAACACCGCCGCATGTTTGCTATTCTACATTTTAAAGCATCTATAACACTCATCATTTGCGTATTATCATTTGGACCCTGGATCCGCGCCAATAAGATAAAGAAAGTTTCAAAATATAAGTGAAACTTTGATGTTTGCATCGAATAAATAGGTTTCTTGGTGCTCAAGTAATCAGGTAAAACACTGCCGCATGTTTTGAACTCTACCATTTCAAATACATATAATACTCATTATTGAATAATAGTGATTTTAAAAACACGTTTCAACTTTGGGAGTGGAGTTTGTGTGAATAAGACGAAAACGTTTTCAAATATTAGAAGAATATTCGTATTTTCATATTGACTGAGCAAGTTGATCAATGACTAAGTAATCAGGTTAAACACTGTCACATGTTTGCTATTCCACATTTTAAAGCATCTATAACCCTCATCATTTGCATATTACAGTTTGGACCCGGGATCCGCGCCAATAAGATCAAGAAAGTTTCAAAATATAAGTGAAACTTTGATGTTTGCATCGAATAAGTAGGTTTCTTGGTGCTCAAGTAATCAGGTAAAACAACGCCGCATGTTTGAAACTCTACCATTTCAAATACCTGTAATACTCATCATTAAATAATAGTGTTTTTAAAACCATATTTCGACATTGGGAGTAGGATTTTGTGAATAAGATGAAAAGTTTTCAAATATTAGTAGAATATTAATATTTTCATATTGAATGAGCAGGTTGCTTAGTGACTAAGTAATTAGGTAAAACATTGCCACATGTTTGCTATTCTGCATTTTAAATCATCTATAAGACTCATCATTTACATATTACCGTTTGGACCCTGTATCCGCGCCAATAAGATCAAGAAAGTTTCAAAATATAAGTGGAACTTTCACTACAAGAAAAACCGAGATAGCGACAAATTTTTAGCAGCGGAAAATTCCGTTGCTAATTAGCGGCGGATTTCCGTGGGCTTTATAAGAGAAAATATTTGGGATTTTACATGTCATCTTATTATAAATTATTACCGTCGAATACTAATTCTGTCGCTAAATCAACGGAAATTGCAGCTCTTTACCGTCATATAATATTTGATGCTAAATTCCGTTGCTAATAGAGTCGGATTACCGTCGACATAATTTTGAAGCTATTTTCCTGCAGTTTTCCAAGAGATTGGAAACGAAGTTTTATATTTATTGTTAATAAAATGTTTTAAATTTGCGTTTTTACTTAGTAATTAATTAGTAAATTTAAATTTTAAATAATTAATGTTAATAATACATTAGTAATTAATAATAAATAATAACTATTAGAAGTAAATAAAATTCAATAGTTAATCCTGAAAATTTTTTTATTTTTTTTGAAAATTAATGCTGATTAATTATTAATTACTATATAATATAAATAAGAGGTAACAATAATTAATAAAATACATTGTTGTTCGATGTTTATTAAATTTGTTTTGATAATCAATGATTATTTAATAGACTTTAATACGATTAATTAAATTATTATCAAGAAATTATTAATACATATTTGCTTTTAAGAAATTGATTGGTACATATTATTTGATAAATAATTGATTATTTTTTTGGACTCTTATATTTATTGTTTATAAAATGTTTTACATTGGTGTTTTTACTTAGTAATTAATAAGTAAATTTCACATAAATTCCAGAACTCTCAATTATAACTAAAATTAATAATTAATTGTAAATAAGTAATAATTAGTAGCTAATTTTCTCTTCCGCATGTGTAAATTTCCCTGGTTAAAAAAAATTTGACGTGAAACCAAAATTTTCGCTCCAACCTGAAATTTTTTGGCACCGACAAAATTTTCCCTCCATCCTTTTTTACATCTCCCAACGTAAAACGTATTCATTTACTCCCTAGAAATCGAAACTCCCAGATCTAAAATCGATTATCTCAAATTGCCGACCTCTTCCTCTCAAACCCTAAAATTCAAAACATGCCTCCAATCGCCGCTTCGAACCCATCCTAAGGGAAAAATCAGATCGCTCTCGTGCTTTGCTTCTTCATCGCTCTCGTGCTTTGCTTCTTCATCGCTCTCGTGCTTTGCTTCTTCATCGCGTCGGATGGAATCGTCTTGAAAACAAAAAGGGGTCATGGCATCAAAGATTTACTGGTAAATTGACCGAATTCTCAAATCGATCCTTCCAAATTTCGTATGGAATCCGTAAGTTTTCTTCTCCATTTTTACAAGATTTTGGGGATTACTGTTTCAATAATTTCAAATGCGATATGTTGTTCATTTGAACACGATACTATTACAGATCTGGTAGTCAACACTGGTAGATCGAACGAAGGGTACGGAATTTGGGTTACTTTCATTGCCATGAAATTCTAGTTTTAATTTTATGCGCTTACATTATTTCAATTGTGTTGTCAATATCATTGCCGAAATATTGGAAGAGGTAGTATAACATTATAGCAATACAACTGGACTCAAGTTCAATTTTGAGTGTGTGCTTCAATTCTATGTTGTTTTTTGCGCTTGGAAAATTGAATCACTGTAATTAAGGAATCAAATCCACTGTCTCGGCTACTTCTACAGATGATTTTCAGATTCATGTGTACCAATTAGTAATTTTGGAAAGAAAGGATTAGAAGTTGGTTTTCAGATGGTTGATGGTTTTTCTTATATCCGCTGTTCTATAATTTAATTCATGAAAACTTAAGACCTACATATTAGTTGACAAGAAGATAAACCAAAAGAATTTATTGGTTACTAATTGGAGTTAATGTCAGTTATTGCACAACTATGAATGTTTCAAAACTATATATAAACGTGATTTGTATTATATAAAATGCTAGTAAATTATTCATTGAATGAACATGGGCTGCTATAGCAGATTTAGATGGCAATTTTGCTTGGAATAATGTAGCAGTTCTTGCAGATTAAAAACATTGTCTTTTGCCTAAAATGTAAGCGCATAAAACAGAAGTCATAAATTATGACAATTTTAGTCTTGTCTGGAATAGTGTAGCAGTTCTTGTAGACTAAAAACATGGTCTTTTGCCTAACATTATTTTGCAGTTCTTCAATAAGAAACACATGACGCTTCGTTTATGTCTGTCCCTCTTGTCCGAAAGCTGATTTCATCAGTTTTAGAGAAAATAAGAAGCAGAAAGCTAGAGGTTTCAAAACAGTGAGGTTTTAAACCAGGTTTTCAGGTTTGTATTTGTTTTGATGTTAGGAATTACACTGTAGATTGAAAGAATTTATTGTCTGTTTCAGAATTAGAACAAGTTTCCTTTGTCAATGTGATGTTGGGTATATATGTGATTGTTCAAATGATGAGTTCGCTCAAAAAAAGTTGGAGAAATTAAAGGAACAAAATGATGCAAAAGTTGATAAGGAAGTTGCCAAAGTGGTGTTTTTCTTTCTTCGTTTTAGCTATCTTTCTGTTAAGTACTGTTGATATGTAAAATGAGTTTAACACCATGATTCATATATATACAGGATAATCCACCTACTGTTTAGACTGCTAGAGACGATACTTGTACACAAGATTCATGTGAAGAAGTCTCTGGTAAAGATGTAAGTTTGATTTCATGCAGCATGACTAGTTATGAACTTGGGAACCAACGTGACTAGTTATGAACGTGGAAACTAGTTATGATACTTAACTGCTAATATGAAGTCAGACATAGTTGGATCGGCCTCAAAGCACTTCGATCATGAGTGATTGCATGTTTATTTTCATATGCAAAAATAAATATACTACTAATATGTGCAAATTTTCGTATGCAGTGGGAATGGCAAATGTGTTGCTGCCAAATCATATGGAAAACTTGAGGTACTATTGACTGTCGAGAGTTGGGGTATAACTGAATGGTTAATAATTTTAAAATATTTCAGCTCCAAACAATGTGTGGTAAATGTGTTTAATGATTCTGATTTAATGGTTATAACTAAATGTTTTTCCAGATATTAAACGAAATTTTTTATATGTTACGTTGGGTATTTCGTATTCCTCGAAACAAAGAAATTTCTTTTTTTTTCTAAATAATGCATGGACGCATTACAATAGATAATGGAAAATTTGAACAAATGTATACAGCGATTATTTGTTTTTTGATATCAGGTGTTTATATTTTCAGTTGCAGATGTGTTCTTTCTTTTTTCCTTTTTCTTTTCTTTTTTTGTTGTGCGCATGCATGGACAAACATAACATTTGAGTAGGGTGAAATTAAACAGTTGAGCGTATAATAATTAAATGTTTCCATGATCCGTATATCAAAATTGGGGTTATTATGATATATGAATGTTGGCCTTTTTTGACTTTCGACCATATGTTGACGATTGTGTGATGTTGCAGCTTTGCTAACAATCAATCATGGCTGTAGAAGTTGCTTGGGGGAAGTATGGGCCAGGAACTAGTCATTTGGGCAAGAACAAAAGGAATAGTACTATATTTTACTAGACCAGTATGTGTATTTTGGCTTTATCGTTTTGTATCGTACTACATTTTGAAATTATTACTTGGATATGTGTTATATGTTGTAATATGTTAGAAGTTTAAATGTAATTTTATCGAGCATTTATAAATATGTTAGAAATTTGTGTGTAATTTTATTTTGCTTAGATTTTAAGAATGTGTTTTTAGTTATTACATTGTGATATTCATTTTCAGCAATGGATTATTGCATAATGCATATTAATAATGCTGATATATATAAATATATATAATATTGGAAGATCAGAAGGGGAATAGCGGTGGCTTACCAAAAAAAAAATTGAGGTTAAGTGTACCTCAATTCAATTTCCGTCGCTAATCCTTTGGCAATTAGTAAGGGTTTACCAACGTCTTTTATAAATAATAATTTATTATAAATTACTTATCCGTCGGTAATTATTCGGTATATAAATTAAAATTAAATTAATAAATAAAATTTTATTTTTGTTATATAACAAGGAAAATGACGGAAAACTGTCGGAAAACTCTCGCTAATTTCCGCCGCAAAATCTGACACTATTACCGTCATGGTTTTTACCGACCACCATGTTATGCAGGAAATCCGTCGCTAATGCCAATATAGCGACGAATTAGCAGCGGATTTTGCCGCTGCTATATGCGATTTTTCTTGTAGTATTTGATGTTTGTATCGAATAAATAGGTTTCTTGGTGCTCAAGTAATCAGGTAAAACACTGCCGCATGTTTGAAACTCAGCTATTTCAAATACATGTAATACTCATCATAAAATAATAGTATTTTTAAAAAACATGTTTCGACTTTGGGAGTAGAATTTGTGTGAACAAGATGAAAAAGCTTTCAAATATTAGTAGAATATTAATATTTTCATATTGACTGAGCAGGTTGCTTAGTGATAAAGTAATCAAGTAAAACACTACCGCATGTTTGCTATTCTACGTTTTAAATCATCTATAACACTTATCATTTACATATTACCATTTGGACCCCGGATCCGCGCCAACAAGATCAAGGAAGTTTCAAAATATAAGTGGAACTTTGATGTTTGCTTCGAATAAGTAGGGTTCTTAGTGCTCAAGTAATCAGGTAAAACATTGCCGCATGTTTGAAACTCTACCATTTCAAATTCATTTAATACTCATCATTAAATAATAATGTTTTTAAAAACACGTTTTGACTTTGGGAGTAGAGTTTGTGTGAATAAGACGAAAAAGCTTCTAATATTAGTAGAATATTCATATTTTCATATTGACTGAGCAGTTTGCTTAGTGACTAAGTAATCAGGTAAAACACTGCCGCATGTTTGCTATTCTACATTTTAAAGCATCTATAACACTCATCATTTTCATATTACCGTTTGGACCCTGGATCCGTGCCAATAAGATCAAGAAAGTTTCAAAATATACGTGAAACTTTGATGCTTGCATCGAATAAGAAGGTTTTGTGGTGCTCAAGTAATCAGGTAAAGCACTGCCGCATGTTTGAAACTCAACCATTTAAAATACATATAATACACATCATTAAATAATAATGTTTTTAAAACCACATTTCGACTTTGGAAGTAGAATTTGTGTGAATAAGATGAAAAATTTATCAAATATTAGTAGAATATTCATATTTTCATATTGACTGAGCAGGTTGCTTAGTGACTAAGTAATCAGGTAAAACACTGTCGCATGTTTGTTGTTCTACATTTTAAAGCATCTATAACAATCATCATTTGCACATTACCATTTGGACCTCGGATCCGCGCCAATAAGATCAAGAAAGTTTCAAAATATAAGTGAAACTTCGATGTTTACATCGAATCAGTAGGTTTCTTGGTGCTCAAGTAATCAGGTAAATCACTGCCGCATGTTTGAAACTCCACCATTTCAAATACATATAATACTCATCATTAAATAATAGTGTTTTTAAAAGCACGTTTCGACTCTGGGAGTAGAATTTGTGTGAATAAGACGAAAAAGTTTTCGAATATTAGTAGAATATCCATATTTTCATATTGACTAAGCAGGTTGCTTAGTGACTAAGTAATCAGGTAAAACACTGCCGCATTTTTGCTATTCTACATTTTAAAGCAAATATATCACTCATCATTTGCATATTACCGTTTGTTCCCTAGATCTGCGCCAATAAGATCAAGAAAGTTTCAAAATAGAAGTGAAACTTTGATGTTTGCATCGAATAAGTAGGTTTTGTGGTGCTCAAGTAATCAGGTAAAACACTGCCGCATGTTTGAAACTCAACCATTTCAAATACATATAATACTCATCATTGAATAATAATGGTTTTAAAAACACGTTTCGACTTTGGAAGTAGAGTTTGTGTGAATAAGACGAAAAAGGAATCAAATATTAGTAGAATATTCTTATTTTCATATTGACTGAGTAGGTTTCTTAGTGACTAAGTAATCAGGTATAACACTGCCGCATGTTTGCTATTCTACATTTTAAAGCATCTATAACACTCATCATTTGCATATTAACATTTGGACCCTGGATCCGCGCTAATAAGATAAAGAAAGTTTCAAAATATAAGTGAAACTTTAATGTTTGCATCGAATAAGTAGGTTTCTTGGTGCTCAAGTAATCAGGTAAAACACTGCCGCATGTTTGAAACTCTACCATTTCAAATACATATAATACTCATGATTGAATAATAGTGTTTTTAAAAACACGTTTCGACTTTGGGAGTAGAGTTTGTGTGAATAAGACGATAAAGTTTTCGAATATTAGTAGAATATTCATATTTTCATATTGACTAAGCAAGTTGCTCAATGACTAAGTAATCAGGTTAAACCCTGCCACATGTTTGCTATTCCACATTTTAAAGCATCAACACTCATCATTTACATATTACTGTTTGGACCCAGGATCCGCGCCAATAAGATCAAGAAAGTTTCAAAATATAAGTGAAACTTTGATGTTTGCATCGAATAAGTAGGTTTCTTGGTGCTCAAGTAATCAGGTAAAACACTGCCGCATGTTTGAAACTCTACCATTTCGAATACATGTAATACTCATCATTAAATAATAGTGTTTTTAAAACCATGTTTCGACTTTGGGAGTAGGATTTGTGTGAATAAGATGAAAAAGTTTTCAAATATTAGTTGAATATTAATATTTTTATATTGACTGAGCAGGTTGCTTAGTAACTAAGTAATCAGGTAAAACACTGCCACATGTTTGCTATTCTACCTTTTAAATCATCTATAAGTCTCATCATTTACATATTACCGTTTGGACCCTAGATCCGCGCCAATAAGATCAAGAAAGTTTCAAAATATAAGTGGAACTTTGATGTTTGTATCGAATAAGTTGGTTTCTTGGTGCTCAAGTAATCAGGTAAGACACTGCCGCATGTTTGAAACTCTGCTATTTCAAATACATGTAATACTCATCATAAAATAATAGTGTTTTTAAAAATATGTTTCGACTTTGGGAGTAGAATTTGCGTGAACAAGATGAAAAAGCTTTCAAATATTAGTAGAATATTCATATTTTCATATTGACTGAGCAGGTTGCTTAGTGATAAAGTAATCAAGTAAAACACTACCGCATGTTTGCTACTCTACGTTTTAAATCATCTATAACACTCATCATTTACATATTACCATTTGGACCCTGCATCCGCGCCAACAAGATCAAGGAAGTTTAAAAATATAAGTGGAACTTTGATGTTTGCTTCGAATAAGTAGGTTTCTTGGTGCTCAAATAATCAGGTAAAACACTGCCGCATGTTTGAAACTCTACCATTTCAAATTCATTTAATACTCATCGTTAAATAATAATGTTTTTAAAACCACGTTTCAACTTTGGGAGTATAGTTTGTGTGATTAAGATGAAAAAGCTTCTAATATTAGTAGAATATTCATATTTTCATATTGACTGAGCAGTTTGCTTAGTGACTAAGTAATCAGGTAAAACACTGCCGCATGTTTGCTATTCTACATTTTAAAGCATCTATAACACTCATCATTTTCATATTACCGTTTGGACCCTGGATCCACGCCAATAAGATCAAGAAAGTTTCAAAATATAAGTGAAACTTTGATGTTTGCATCGAATAAGATGGTTTCGTGGTGCTCAAGTAATCAGGTAAAGCACTGCCGCATGTTTGAAACTCAACCATTTCAAATACATATAATACTCATCATTAAATAATAATGTTTTTAAAACCACATTTCGACTTTGGAAGTACAATTTGTGTGAATAAGATGAAAAAGTTATCAAATATTAGTAGAATAATCATATTTTCATATTGACTGAGCAGGTTGCTTAGTGACTAAGTAATCAGGTAAAACACTGCCGCATGTTTGCTGTTCTACATTTTGAAGCATCTATTACAATCATCATTTGCATATTACCATCTAGACCTTGGATCCGCGCTAATAAGATCAAGAAAGTTTCAAAATATAAGTGAAACTTCGATGTTTACATCGAATAAGTAGGTTTCTTGGTGCTCAAGTAATCAGGTAAATCACTGCCGCATGTTTGAAACTCTACCATTTCAAATACATATAATACTCATTATTAAATAATAGTGTTTTTAAAAACACGTTTTGACTTTGGGAGTAGAATTTGTGTGAATAAGATGAAAAAGTTTTCAATATTAGTATAATATTCAATTTTTCATATTGACTGAGCAGGTTGCATAGTGATAAAGTAATCAGGTAAAACACTACCGCATGTTTGCTATTCTACACTTTAAAGCATCTATAACACTTCTCATTTGCATATTACCATTTGGACCATGGATCCGCGCAAATAAGATCAAGAAAGCTTCAAAATATAAGTGAAACTTTGATGTTTGCATCGAATAAGTAGATTTCTTGGTGCTCAAGTAATCAGGTAAAACACTGCAGCATGTTTGAAACTCTACTGTTTCAAATACATATATTACTCATCATTAAATAATAGTGTTTTTAAAAACACATTTCGACTTTGGGAGTAGAGTTTGTGTGAATAAGACGAAAAAGCTTCTAATATTAGTAGAATATTCATATTTTCATATTGACTGAGCAGTTTGCTTGGTGACTAAGTAATCAGGTAAAACCTTGCCTCATGTTTGCTGTTCAACATTTTGAAGCATTTATAACACTCATCATTTGCGTATTACCGTTTGGACCCTGATCCGCGTCAGCAAGATCAAGAAAGTTTCAAAATAGAAGTGAAACTTTGATGTTTGCACCAAATAAGTAGGTTTCTTGGTGCTCAAGTAATCTGGTAAAGCACTGCCGCTTGTTTGAAACTATACCGTTTCAAATACATATAATACTCATCATTAAATAATAGAGTTTTTAAAAACACGTTTCGACTTTGGGAGTAGAATTTGTGTGAATAAGACAAAAAAGTTTTCAAATATTAGTAGAATATTCATATTTTCATATTGACTGAGCAGGTTGCTTAGTGACTAAGAAATCAGGTAAAACACTGCCGCATGTTTGCTATTCTACATTTTAAAGCATGTATAACACTCATCATTTGCAAATTACCATTTGGACCTCGGATCCGCGTCAATAAGATAAAGAAAGTTTCAAAATATAAGTGAAACTTTGATGTTTGCATCGAATAAGTAGGTTCCTTGGTGCTCAAGTAATCAGGTAAAACACTGTCGCATGTTTGGAAATCTACCATTTCAAAAACATTTAATACTCATCATTGAATAATAGTGTTTTTAATAACACGTTTCGACTTTGGGAGTATAGTTTGTGTGAATAAGAGGAAAAAGACTCTAATATTAGTAGAATATTCATATTTGCATATTGACTGAGCAGGTTGCTTATTGACTAAGTAGTCAGTTAAAACACTGTCGCATGTTTGCTATTTTACATTTTAAAGTATGTATAACACTCATCATTTGCGTATTACCTTTGGACCATGGATCCGCGTCAACAAGATCAAGAAAGTTTCAAAATATAAGTAAAACTTTGATATCTGCATCGAATAAGTAGGTTTCTTGGTGCTCAAGTAATCAGGTAAAGCATTGCCGCATGTTTGAAACTCTACCATTTCAAATATATATAATACTCATCATTAAATAATAGTGTTTTTAAAAACACGTTTCGACTTTGGGTGTGACGGCAAGGAATTTCGCTCGGTCCGAATCAGTCGTTAAACCGATCTAGACCGTTCGAAATGCCCTATCGTTTGAGAACACGACAAAATAGAACGCATACATAAGAACATTTCATTGTTATTACAACAATGCACCAGATTACAAGAAGATACAGAGTATAAATGAATATTACACAGAAATATCAGAGATTTAAATTACATTTAAATACATAGCAGCGGAAAATAATACAATACACAACTAGAAGGAGATATACGGATACAAAGCTTTCCGGATATCGTTCCAGCTGTAAACCAGGATCCTGTGAATATAAATCCGCAAAACCAAAACTACTAGCTGCCCGTGTCAAAATAAGGGCACCCAGAGTTTAGGTTGAAACAATAAACTCCAGGTCAGTCATGGGACTGGTGTGAGAACTAAAACAGTTAATCTTTATTTTTAAAGTTAGGTAAATCAAGGGACCACGCCGTATAACACGGAACGGGTTTCCTCCCAAGAACACCAGTGCTTAAAACAAACAGCGCAATGCTAAATAAAGAAAAATGAAGCTGTTATAAGACCCAGGTCCTATCACACAATGCAACGCAAGCCGGGGGGATAGGGTTTTTACCTTATAACAGCCAAGAATGCTTGATACGTTTAAAACAAATCATTTGATACTATTATAAGTGCATAGTGTATAAAACAACTTCAAATCATAAGTATCAATCATAGACGGCATGAGCGTCCCATGCCACTATGTCGCCATATATAGGTTTACAAATAAAACCGCAAATGTCACGTATTTGGAAATTGGATTTCCATCTATGAACCGAGGCAAAAGATAGTCCTCAACCGATTCGAGACTGTCTAGCCCGAGCCTCAGGAACAGCCGCAACTGCGCCATGGAGCGATATGGCCGGTCCACCGATGTGGATTATTATGCCTGAACACTACGTTTCCCCACCCTATGGGGTGTAAGTCTGGTCCGTCTGCCGACCAGAATGCATCGGCCGAAACCGATATAACCGAGGCGCCTCGCAACAGCAACAACCACATAAGTCAAACTCGTCAGGGCGTGTAAAACCACTGACGCCACTTCTAGCTAGAAAGAAACGCAAGTCCTCCCTGAGGTCCGTCTCCCGTTTTTGGTTCATACCGGGTGCGAAACTCGCGAAGTAAACGTTACACAAAGCTACGCCACAAAGGCCGTGCTTCGATCATCAACCACAAGACTTTGCTTTTCAACAGAAGCCTTGATCATTTGCCACTTAGGCGTGCCACACAGGCAATTCACTCCATGTGTTTTGATATCCATCAATATATAACCCCTGAGCTCGTACGTCTCAGAGAAGGGCGTTAAGCAAGAGAATAAATTCTCCGCCGCCAAACAGATATATATTTAATAGAGATCAATCACACGGACTAAAATCCAATGTCAGACACACAGTCCATTTACAAGTTCGTTCTGGGTCTGAACGAAACCGGAGGCACCTAGTACCCCGCATATCCATCGATCTCCAAGTACGTCTGGACGATCACCAACTGTTTCCATCTTCTTGGGTGTACAGCCCAATCAAGATCATCAGTAATCACCCAAACGACGTGAAGACTTCCGGTCTTCGACCATCGTCTTCATCTTCGACTTATCGTCGTACCAGTTATTCAGAATGGGATAAACCCGGTCTTTCCGAATAACTCGCGTATATTTTAAATAAGTGTTACACAAACACAACATACGCCTCATTCCAATTCATCAGTCACTAACCGTAAATTAATCAAGAGAATAATTCCCCAAATGTTAACCCCGAAGGCCGAAACCAACATCAGATCAATATCCAGAAAACCATTCTGCTTAGCTAACCGACAGTTAGTCTCTGATTTCACATTCATAGGGAAAGGTTCCCATTAATTTTATCCAAGATAAATTTCTTGAATTTATTCTTTCTTCTATTTTTGAATATCAATTCAAAACTAGTCGGGATTAGCGAACCTTACCGAAGTAATCATTTGTTTTAATTTCCCAATCCCAACCTATTCATCCCATGAAGTAAAACTGGTAGTACTTCATATCTAACACCACGGTGTTATCGGTAAATTCAATTACCATTTCACGTTCAAATCTAATTAAAGATTTAACTATCGCCTGGAGCAAAACTGGTGATACTCCATTCTCGATCATTTCAATCTAATTAAAGATTCATTAAAACTCCACTTAGTTTTAATCTCTAACTGGGTTAAAGAATCAGTGTCATTTAAAACACAGTTCACGATAAACCCAAAATCACATTCCATTAATTATCGGGTTAAAGAACGAGTGTTATTTAAAACACTGTTCACGATAAACCCAAAAATCAATATCAATTCAATTCCAATTAAATATTATTTAATTGGTACACTTCATTAAATCTAAATAAAAAGATTTAATCTTTTCTCAACTGGGTTCAAGAACAGTGTTAGTGAAGACACCATTCACGACAAACCCAAATCACATTTGATATTCAATATAAGGCTCTGAATAGAAAATATATCGGCTTATATTCAATATCAAATTCTACGATTAACAAATGTCGTATTGGGAATAACGATATAAATATATATCTTTCAAATTTCCATAACATTCGTATAATCACGAATTCCAACATCGAAATATTCCGAAGACAATTTCGGTTCAAATCCACTCCAATGCAATCATTGGAAATTCTGGTTATTTTTAAAACCCTTTCGAATTCAATTTATTTATTTAAAAATAAATAGAATTATAATTCTAGTTCAACACTAGTTTACTTCGATAAAAATCTATTTTTATCTTTTCAAATATGGAGTTTTTCATCCCAATTCTTCTCAAATCATTTCTTATGATTTTACACAAATTATTACTGTTTTTAATAATTTTATCAAGGCCCGTACAGTCGATTTCCATCAACGGCCATCGAACTGCACTTACAACGACCTTTTTTCTAATTTGATTTGGACATAATTCCAAATCCAACCGTTAGATTTCAAATTTCTAACATTCGTTAGAAAGCTCTTTTCGATACGAACCCAACGGTTCCGGTTTTAGGAGGATCCGACGGTCGGATCTCCCGTAATGTCCGTTTGAAATAAATGGTCGAAATTCACGAACTGCCGCGGCGCGGCGCGTTCTATTCAGGCCATTATATTATATATAATATATACTTCGTCGATTTCTATTTAAAACGAATTATATAAATAGTTTTAAATTCGTTTCAAAAGCAATTTCAACTTTCTTTTCAATTCAAATCAAAATTGAATTCTTCTTTATAAATTCGTTTTAAAATTCATTTCTATTCAATTCAAATTTCAATTCAATTTGAATTCATTTCAATTCGTTTTCAATTCAATTCGAATTCGTTTTCAATTCAATTCATTTCGAAATCGTTTTCAATTCAATTCATTTCGAAATCGTTTTCAATTCAATTCATTTCGAAATCGTTTTCAATTCAATTCATTTCGAAATCGTTTTCAATTCAATTCATTTCGAAATCGTTTTCAATTCAATTCATTTCGAAATCGTTTTCAATTCAATTCATTTCGAAATCGTTTTCAATTCAATTCATTTCGAAATCGTTTTCAATTCAATTCATTTCGAAATCGTTTTATATTCAATTCATTTCGAAATCGTTTTCAATTCAATTCATTTCGAAATCGTTTTCAATTCAATTCATTTCGAAATCGTTTTCAATTCAATTCGAATTCGTTTTCAATTCAATTCATTTCGAAATCGTTTTCAATTCAATTCATTTCGAAATCGTTTTCAATTCAATTCATTTCGAAATCGTTTTCAATTCAATTCATTTCGAAATCGTTTTATATTCAATTCATTTTGAAATCGTTTTCAATTCAATTCATTTCGAAATCGTTTTATATTCAATTCGTTTCAATATAGTTCGAATTTCAAATCTATTCAATTTCAATTCCAATTCGAATTCATTTACATTCAATTCTTTTCAAAATATCAGATTTTGAAATTACTTTCGATATTCATTATAAAATGAATAAAATCGATATAAATATCGTTCACGTCAAAATGGCGTCAATCTAATCAACACGGCTTCATAAATTTCTATTTTCAGATATTATATTTCAAATATTTCCTTTTTCAAAATAGTTGTTATTATCAAAATATTTCGTTCAACACATGACCAATCTCAATGGATGAGTACTGTCAACACATGAACCTTTATTTTATAATATTCTTTATTTTTCAAAATTGGAATGAGGCCCAATCAATCACCATATAAAATTAATTATATGGATTTTCATACAACACATGTATATAATAGCATTGAAAAATAATCAACCATCAACCAAAGTGCACTACACTGTATAAGCATCACATATAGATATCTAACGCTTATAACAGCCTGTCAATCAATCGATCGACATAATTAATCAATCAGGATGAGTGAACTTCATATTTCATCCCAACACCCGTGTGGGGTTTCAAACAATCAAACACAGATTTTATTTGTGCAGTTGGGCGATGTGTAAAATTTATCGACCCAATCAATGTCCTTCAAATAGGTGTACATAAACAAACCGTTCGGATTGTAAATGAATATTTTATTTATTCACATTCACGTTAAAAATTATATTTTTAACGATAAAACATTTTATTCCAACATATGAATTTCTATTCAGTTCATTCTTTAAATAAAATGATATTTTTATTTTTCTAACATATTTTAGAAAATTTCGGCGGCATAACGACACGATACTAGAAACGGGACGAGGCCTAGCCTTATCCCCGGTCCAGTGAAGGCCCACGCCATTCACACATCAATCAAATTCACCAAACAACCAAATTCAAATCAAATAATCTGACTAATCTATGCAACCAAACAAACAAGTCCATGGTCTGTGGATGATTGTGTCGGGTGCTACTAAGCACCGTCTGCATCCTAGTATATATATATGAATAGAAAAAGAAATTGAAAGGTGAGAAGTTCTCACTGATAGCTATCCAACTTCACGACACTTCAAATGTAGAAGTCTCCGTCATTCTCGCCTTTTATTGCCCGCTTTCACTACATATGTAAAAATCGAATTTTTTTACTTCGCTATTCAATATATAAAAATCATATTTTTACTTCGATGTTCAATATATAAAAATCATATTTTTACTTCGATGTTCAATATATAAAAATCATATTTTTATCTCGAAGTTCAATATATAAAAATCATATTTTTATCTCGAAGTTCAATATATAAAAATCCTATTTTTATCTCGAAGTTCAATATATAAAAATCATATTTTTATTTCGAAGTTCAATATATAAAAATCCTATTTTTATCTCGAAGTTCAATATATAAAAATCATATTTTTATTTCGATGTTCAATATATAAAAATCATATTTTTATTTCGAAGTTCAATATATATAAAAATCATATTTTTATTATGCTATACATTATATAAAAATCACATTTTTATTATGCTATACATTATATAAAAATCACATTTTTACTTTTCCTATCATATAAAAATTATATTTTTATTCTTTCTATTAATTAAGAGAAATCTCGTCTTTTAACATTATAAAAATTCAATCTTTTATCTATTAAAAATCTAAACTTTTCCATCTTAAAAATCTGGTCTTTAATCATTTTTAAAAATCTGGCTTTAATCATTTTTAAAAAATCTGTCTTTAATCATTTTTAAAAATCTGTCTTTAATCATTTTTAAAAATCTGTCTTTAATCATTTAAAATTCTGTTTTTAATCATTTAAAATTCTATTTTTAATCATTTAAAATTCTGTTTTTAATCATTTAATAAAATTCCGTAGATAAATGAAAATAAATAAATAAATAAATAAATAAAACAAAACTTATAGTCAAAAAAAGGGGGGGGGGTCTCTGCTGCGGCGCCGGAGTGCTGAACGGGGCGGAGCAGACATCGATTTGGGGGTTTGGGTCCTTTGGGAGGTCGGGTCTCGAAAGGAGGAAGGGGAAAGAGGCGATGGAGAGGGCGGAGATGAAGGGGGAACTGTGCGAGAGGGAGGCGGCGGCAGGGGAGCTCGTCGGCGGTGGCTCGAGGGCCCTAGGGCGGCGGCGCAAATTTGCTTTCTCGTTTTTTTTTTTGAAAAGTGAACTGAAATTATCGGGGGGGGGGGGGGGGGGGGCCTGGTAGTTAAGGGGAGAAAGGGTTTTTTTTTTATTTAATTATTTAATTTGGCCAAAAAGTTGACTTTCACATACGACCTCGAAACGAGGCCCACCGCCTGTCGTCCATAGCGTTTTACCCCCATTCCGAACACAATGGGATATGTATCGCAAGCTGATTTGATCGTTCGATTAGTTTCCGTTGAATTTACATTTAAATCATTATGAATTTTAAACGTACATTTCAAATTACCGGGGTCACATACTAACTAGAAAAATTCCAGAAAAATATTTTCTAGCTTCGTATTGACGATACGGTCCTAACAAAACTAGTTTCGTCAAATTCTGAGACCGTTTGAAAAATGGCCAATTTCCAGTCGATTAAAATCAACTAAAACTGGTCAAACGCGTTTTCCTTTGCCACGGTCACAAATTGATTCAGAAAATTATGAAATTTGGAATCTAGCAATAACTTTACATCACGGACCCAACAAAAGTGGTTTCGTCGAAATCCGAGGTCGTTTGCAAAATGTCCATTTTTAAGGGCCTGAATTCCATAGCGACTATTCAGAATTTTCAACTGGACATATCTTTTGATTCTCGTTATGAAATTTCGATTTTTCGGATTCGCTGGAAAGATATGATCAATTAGATCCTAATGTTTTTGGTTTCACTAAAATCCGGATTGTTTTGCACCCGGTACATTCAATTGAAGTTTGAAATCGAATTATCGAACTACCGCGCCATTTTCAATTCTATTTATAATTATAAATAAATATTTATATTCTAACGACGACGTATATAATATATACGTTCGAATTATATTCAAAACAAATTTCTCGTTGATATTATTTAAAATAAATTATTTTAAATATCCAAAACTTGCTAAAATTGCCAAAATAAAAATTTTAAACTGGCCCAGATTTTCCGGGTTATTACATTGGGAGAAGAATTTGTGTGAATAAGACGAAAAAGTTTTCAAATATTAGTAGAATATTCATATATTCATATTTACATA
This sequence comes from Allium sativum, assembly GCA_030737875.1. Taxonomy (NCBI): domain Eukaryota; kingdom Viridiplantae; phylum Streptophyta; class Magnoliopsida; order Asparagales; family Amaryllidaceae; genus Allium; species Allium sativum. The sequence continues at coordinate 656,949,320 of CM060923.1, forward strand.
TTGACCGAGCCGGTTGCTTAGTGACTAAGTAATCATGTAAAACAGTGCCGCATGTTTGCTATTCTACATTTTAAAGCATCTATAAGACTTATCATTTGCATATTACCGTTTGGACCCTGGATCCGTGCCAATAAGCTCAAGAAAGTTTCAAAATATAAGTGAAACTTTGATGTTTGCATCAAATAAGTAGGTTTCTTGGTGCTCAAGTAATCAGGTAAAACATTGATGCATGTTTGAAACTCTACCATTTCTAATATGTATAATACTCATCATTAAATAATAGTGTTTTTATAAACACGTTTCGACATTGGAGTAGAATTTGTGTGAATAAGATGAAAAAGTTTTCGAATATTAGTAGAATATTTATATTTTCATTGTGACTGAGTAGGTTGCTTAGTTACTAAGTAATCAGGTAAAACACTGCCGCATGTTTGCTATTCTACATTTTAAAGCTTCTATAACACCCATCATTTGCATATTACCGTTTGGACCCTGGATCTGCGCCAATAAGATCAAGAAAGTTTCAAAATATAAGTGAAACTTTGATGTTTGCATCAAATAAGTAGGTTTCTTAGTGTTGTAATCAGGTAAAACACTGCCGCATGTTTGAAACTCTACCATTTCAAGTACATGTAAAACTCATCATTAAATAATAGTGTTTTTAAAAACATGTTTTGACTTTGGGAGTAGAATTTGTGTGAATAAGATGAAAAACTTTTCAAATATTAGTAGAATATTAATATTTTCATATTGGCTGAGCATGTTGCTTAGTGATTAGGTAATCAGGTAAACACTGCCGCATGTTTGCTATTCAACATTTTAAATCATCTATAACACTCATCATTTACATATTATTGTTTGGACACTGGATCCGCGCCAATAAGATCAAGAAAGTTTCAAAATATAAGTGGAACTTTGATGTTTGCATCGAATAAGTAGGTTTCTTGGTGCTCAAGTAATAAGGTAAAACACTGCCACATGTTTGAAACTCTACCATTTCAAATACATTTAATACTCATCATTATATAATAGTGTTTTTAAAAACACGTTTCGACTTTGGAAGTAGAATTTTTGTGAATAAGGCGAAAAAGTTTTCATATATTAGTAGAATATTCATATTTTCATATTGACTGAGCAGGTTGCTTAGTGACTAAGTAATCAGGTAAAACATTGTCGCATGTTTGTTATTCTACATTTTAAAGTATTTGTAACACTCATCATTTTCATATCACCAAGTGGACCCTGGATCCGCGCCAATAAGATCAAGAAAGTTTCAAAATATAAGTGAAACTTTGATGTTTGCATCGAGTAAGTAGTTTTCTTACTGCTCATGTAATCAGGTAAAACACTGCCGCATGTTTTAAACTCTACCATTTCAAATACATATAATACTCATCATTAAATAATAATGTTTTTAAAAGCACATTTCGACTTTGGAAGTAGAATTTGTGTGAATAAGACAAAAAAGTTTTAAAATATTAGTAGAATATTCATATTTTCATATTGACTGAGCAGGTTACTTAGTGACTAAGTAATCAGGTAAAACTGTGATGGCATGGAATTTCGCTCGATCCGAATCAGTCGTTAAACCGATCTAGACCGTTCGAAACCCCTGATCGTTTGAGAACAGGACAAATCAGAACGCAAACGGAAGAACATTTCAATGTTATTACAACAATTCCATCAGATACAAGAATATACATAGTATAGTTGAATAAATTACATTCGATAAATATCAGAGATTACAATAAATTACATAGCAGCGGAAAATAATGCAAAGCACAACTGAAGGTGATATACGGATACAGAGCTTTCCGGATATCATTCCAGCTGTAAACCAGGATCCTGTGAATATAAATCTGCAAAACCAAAACTACTAGCTGCCCGTGTCGAAAATAGGGGCACCCAGAGTTTAGGTTAAAACGATAAACTCCAGGTCAGTCATGTGACTGGTGTGAGAACTAAAACAGTTATTTAAAACTTTACTTTAAAAGAGAGTAATTCAAGGGACCACGCCATATAACACGGAACGGGTTTCTTCCCAAGAATACCAGTGCATAGAATAAACAGCGCAGTGTTTTTTCGAAAAATGAAGCTATTATAAGACCCAGGTCCCATCACACAATGCAACACAAGCCAGAGGATAGGGTTTTACCTTATAACAGCCAAACATGCTTGGTACGTTTACAACAAATCATTTGATACTATAATAAGTGTATAGTGTCAAAACATTTTCAATCATAAATATAAATCATAGACGACATAAGTGCCCCATCCCACTATGTCGCCATACCAGGCTCTACAAATAAAACCGAAATATACGTATTGGAAATTGGATTTCCGTCATGAGTCGAGGCAAGGGAAAGCTCCTCTCCGCGGTGGAGACACTCTAGCAAATGCTCAGGACTACACACTCTGGGCAGCCACTTGGATCGGTTGGGCCGGTCCTCACTTACTTTAGAGGATTGGTTATGCCTGAACACACTTTTCCCGGTCCTTACAGACCTATAATCGAGGCGCCTCATTCCAACAACCACAAAGGTGAAAAGTATATAAATGTCAGGGCTGGTAAGTCATTGACACCACTAAAGCTAGAAAGAAACGTCGTGTTCTCCCAACGGCCCGTATCCCGTTTTTGACTCATACCGAGGTATGAGGCTCGCGAATCCACGCTATACACAAAGCTGCCACGTAGGTCGTGCTTTGATCATCAACCACAAGACTTTGCTTTTCAACAAAAGCCTTGATCATTGCATCTTAGTGTGCCACACAGGCAATTCATGCCATGCGACTGATGTCCATCAATATACAACCTCTGAGCTCGTATGTCTCAGAGAAGGGCGTTAAGCAAGAGAATAAATTCTCCGCCGCCAAACAGATGTATATTTAATAGAGATCAATCAACATAGAATAAAATCCAATGTCAGACACACAATCCATTTACAAGTTCGTTCTGGGTCTGAACGAAACCGGAGGCACTTTCCTCGCATATCCATCCATCTCCAAGTACGTCTGGACGACCACCAACTATTTCCATCCTCTTGGGTGTACAGCCCAATCGGGATCATCGGTAATTATCCAAACGATGTGAAGACTTCCGGTCTTCGACCACCGTCTTCATCTTCGACATATCGTCGAATCGGTTATTCAGAATGGGTATAAACCCGGCCTTTCCGAACAACCCGCGTATATTAAAAACAAATGTTACACAAACATAACGAACGCCTCATTCCAACCCAGAATATTTTTTTATTCACAAAATCACATTTTTAGGAAAAGGTTCCCATTAATTTTATCCAAGATAAATTCTTTAAAATTTATCCTTTAATCTTCCTTTGGATGTCATTTCAAACCAAATTATGGTTTTCCAAACTAGTCGAGATTAGCGAACCACACCGAAGTAATTATTTATTTTATTTCCCAATCCCAACATATTCATCCCATGAAGCCAAACTGGTCATACTCCATATCTAACACCACGGTGTTATCGGTAAAATTAATTACCATTTCACGTTCAAATCTAATTAAAGATTTATAAATCGTGCCATATTAGTTCGTGCCATATTTCATGTTCTACTAGTATATATATGTAACTAGAAAAGAAATTGAAGAGTGAGAAATTCTCACCAATAGCTATTCCAACTCCACGCCACTTCTATTGTTGGAAAATCTTGTCGTTCTCGCCTTCCATCACTTTCGTCGCCCGTAGCCACTACATATGTAAAAATCGAATTTTTATTTCGCTATTCAATATATAAAAATCGAATTTTTACTTCGCTATTCAATATATAAAAATCGAATTTTTACTTTGTTATTCAATATATAAAAATCGAATTTTTACTTCGCTATTCAATATATAAAAATCGAATTTTTACTTCGCTATTCAATATATAAAAATCGAATTTTTACTATGCTATTCAATATATAAAAATCGAATTTTTACTATGCTATTCAATATATAGAAATCGAATTTTTATTTCGCTATTCAATATATAAAAATCGAATTTTTACTATGCTATTCAATATATAAAAATCTAATCTTTTCTGTTTTAAAATCTAATCTTTTCTGTTTGATCGAATAAAAATTCTACTTTTACACCTCTACTATATACAAATAAATACCATGACATTGAATAAATAAAAATTAGATTTTTTTCCTAATCAACTAAATAAATAATTTTTTTAAAACTTATTTCCAACCCTATTTAATCTAAATAAATGCAAATAAATAAATTGGAGGAGCTTACCGTGTTCGACTGCGCAAGGGGGGGGGGGGGGGTTCATCGTCGGTTTCGGATCCAGGGGGGCTATGGGGTTGCGATCCGAATTAGAAGGGGGGAGGGGCTCTGGAGGCTTGGCGACGCGACAGGGAGGTGGGTGCGGGGCCTGAACGTCGGCTGGAGGGAGATGCGAGGTGGAAAGCAGCGAGAGGCGGAGGGAGGCGATGGGGAGAGGGGGGCCAGGGGTATCGACGCGAGGCAGAAAGGGGGGGGGGGGGTAGCTGCGGCGCGATGACCGATTGGGGGGGGGGGGGGGGCGTCCATCGACGGGGTGGAGGCGTCCTCCGCCTGTCACCATTTTTTATTTTTTTTATTTGTGATTTTGATTTTAAATCGAACGGGGGGAGGGGGGGCAGAAAGAATATAGAGTTTTACTTTTTTTTTTTATTATTTAATTATTTTATTTTTCGCCAAAAAGCAACTTTTATTTTCAACCTCTAAACGAGGCCCAACACCTGTCGCCCATAGCGTTTTACACCCATTCCGAACATAATGGGATATGTATCGCAAGCTGATTCGATAGTTACAATCAGTTTCCGTCAAAATCAACATATAACTCTATATATTGAATTTGAACGCGCATTTCAATTCACCGGGGTCACATACTAACTAGAAAAATTCCTAAAAAATATTTTCTAGCTTCGTATTGACGATACGGTCCTAACAAACTAGTTTCGTCGAATTCTGAGACGGTTTGAAAAATGGCCATTTTCCAGTCGATTAAAATCAATTGAAACTGGTCAAACGCGTTTTCCTTTGCCACGCTCACATATTGATTCGGAAAATTATGAAATTTGGGACCTAGCAATAATTTGACACTGCGGAACCAACAAAAGTGGTTTCGTCGAAATCCGAGGTCGTTTGCAAAATGTCCGTTTTTAAGGGCCTAAATTCCATAACGACTATTCAGAATTTTCAACTGGACATATCTTTTGATTCTCGCTATGAAATTTCGATTTTTCAGATTCGTTGGAAAGATATTATCAAATAGATCCTAATGTTTTTGGTTTCACTAAAATCCGGATTGTTTTGCACCAGCTACATTCAATTGAAGTTTGAAATCGAATTATTGAACTACCGCGCCATTTTCAATTCTATTTATAATTATATATAATTATTTATATTTTAACGACGACGTATATAATATATACATTCTAATTATATTCAAAATAAATTTCTCGTCGATATTATTTAAAATAATCTATTTTAAATATTCGAAATTCGCTAAAATTGCCAAAATAAAAATTTTAAACTGGCTCAGATTTTCGGGTTATTACAAAAACACTGCCGCATGTTTGCTATTCTTCATTTCAAAGCATCTATAACACTCATCATTTGCATATTACCGTTTGGACTCCGGATCCGCGCCAATAAGATCAAGAAAGTTTCAAAATAGAAGTGAAACTTTGATGTTTGCATCGAATAAGTAGGTTTCGTGGTGCTCAAGTAATCAGGTAAAACACTGCCGCATGTTTGAAACTCAACCATTTCAAATATATATAATACTCATCATTAAATAATAATGTTTTTAAAAACACGTTTCGACTTTGGAAGTAGAATTTGTGTGAATAAGACGAAAAAGTTATCAAATATTAGTAGAATATTCATATTTTCATATTGACTGAGCAGGTTACTTAGTGACTAAGTAATCAGGTAAAACACTGCCACATGTTTGTTATTCTACATTTTAAAGCATTTATAACACTCATCATTTGCATATTACCATTTGGACCCTGGATCCGCGCCAATAAGATAAAGAAAATTTCAAATTATAAATGAAACTTTGATGTTTGCATCGAATAAGTAGGTTTCTTAGTGCTCAAGTATTCAGGTAAAACACTGCCACATGTTTGAAACTCTACCATTTCAAATACATATAATACTCATTATTGAATAATTGTGTTTTTAAAAACACGCTTTGACTTTGGGAGTAGAGTTTGTGTGAATAAGACGTAAAAGTTTTCAAATATTAGTAATATATTCATATTTTCATATTGTCTTAGTAGGTTGCTTAGTGACTAAGTAATTAGGTTAACCACCGCCGCATGTTTGCTATTCTACATTTTAAAGCATTTATATCACTCATCATTTGCATATTACAGTTTGGACCCTGGAGCCGTGCCAATAAGATCAAGAAAGTCTCAAAATATAAGTGAAACTTAGATGTTTGCATCGAATAAGTAGGTTTCTTGGTGCTCAAGTAATCAGGTAAAACACTGCCTCATGTTTGAAACTCTACCATTTCAAATATATGTAATAGTCATCATAAAATAATAGTGTTTTTAAAAACAGGTTTCGACTTTGGGAGTACAATTTGTGTGAATAAGATAAAAAAGATTTCAAATATTAGTAGAATATTAATATTTTCATATTGACTGAGCAAGTTGCTTAGAGACTAAATAATCAGGTAAAACACCGCCGCATGTTTGCTATTCTACATTTTAAATCATCTATAACACTCATAATTTACATATTACCGTCTTGACCCTGGACCCGCGCCTATAAGATCAAGAAAGTTTCAAAATATAAGTGGAACTTTGAGGTTTGCATCGAATAAGTAGGTTTCTTGGTGCTCAAGTAATCAGGTAAAACACTGCCGCATGTTTGGAACTCTACCATTTCAAATACATATCATACTCATTATTAAATAATAGTGTTTTTAAGAACACATTTCGACTTAGGTAGTAGAATTTGTGTGAATAAGATAAAAAAGTTTTCAAATATTAGTAGAATATTCATATTCTCATATTGACTGAGCAGGTTGCTTGGTGACTAAGTAATCAAGTAAAACATTGTCACATGCTTGTTATTCTACATTCTGAAGCATCTATAACACTCATCATTTTCATATCTCCAATTGGACCATGGATCCACACCAAAAAGATCAAGAAAATTTAAAAATATAAATGAAACTTTGATGTTTGCATCGAATAAGTAGGTTTCTTGGAGCTCAAGTAATCTGGTAAAACACTGCCGCATATTTTAAACGCGACCATTTCAAATACATATAATACTCATCATTAAATAATAGTGTTTTATAAAACACGTTTCGACTTTGGGAGTAGAATTTGAGTGAAAAAGACGAAAAAGTTTTAAATATTAGTAGAATATTCATATTTTCATATTGACTGAGCAGTTTGCTTAGTGACTAAGTAATCAGGTAAAACACTGCCGCTTGTTTGCTATTCTACATTTTAAAGCATCCATAACACTCATCATTTGCATATTACCGTTTGTACCCTGGATCCGCGCCAATAAGATCAAGAAAGTTTCAAAATAGAAGTGATACTTTGATGTTTGCATCGAATAAGTAGGTTTTGTGGTGCTCAAGTAATCAGGTAAAACACTGCCACATCTTTGAAACTCAACCATTTCAAATACATATAATACTCATCATTAAATAATAATGGTTTTAAAAACACGTTTCGACTTTGGAAGTAGAATTTGGGTGAATAAGACGAAAAAATAATCAAATATTTGTAGAATATTCTTATTTTCATATTGACCGAGGAGGTTGCTTAGTGACTAAGTAATCAAGTAAAACACTGTCGCACGTTTGCTACTCTACATTTTAAAGCATCTATAGCACTCATCATTTGCATATTACCATTTGGACCTTGGATCAGCGCCAATAAGATCAAGAAAGTTTCAAAATATAAGTGAAGCTTTGATGTTTGCATCGAATAAGTAGGTTTCTTGGGGCTCAAGTAATCAGGTAAAATACTGCCGCATGTTTGAAACTCTTCCATTTCAAATACATATCATACTCATTATTAAATAATAGTGTTTTTAAGAACACATTTCGACTTTGGGAGTAGAATTTGAGTGAATAAGACGAAAAAGTTTTCAAATATTAGTAGAATATACATATTTTCATATTGACTGAGCAGGTTGCTTAGTGACTAAGTAATCAGGTAAAACACTGCCGTATGTTTGCTATTCTACATTTTAAAGCATCTATGATACTCATCATATGCATATTACCGTTTGGACCCTGGATCCGCGCCAATAAAATCAAGAAAGTTTCAAAATATAAGTGAAACTTTGATGCTTGCATCAAATAAGTAGGTTTCTTGGTGCTCAAGTAATCAGGTAAAACACTGCCGCATGTCTGAAACTCTACCATTTCAAATACGTATAATACTCATCATTAAATAATAGTGTTTTTAAAAGCACTTTTCGAATTTGGGAGTAGAATTTATGTGAATAAGACAAAAAAGTTTTCAAATATTAGTAGAATATACATATTTTCATATTGACTGAGCAGGTTGCTTAGTGAATAAGTAATCAGGTAAAACACAGACGCATGTTTGCTATTCTACATTTTAAAGCATCTATAACACTCATCATATGCATATTACCATTTGGACCCTGGATTCGCACCAATAAGATTAAGAAAGTTTCAAAATATAAGTGAAACTTTGATGTTTGCATCGAATAAGTAGGTTTCTTGGTGCTCAAGTAATTAGGTAAAACACTGCCGCATGTTTGAAACTCTACAATTTCAAATACATATAATACTCATCATTAGATAATAGTGTTTTTAAAAACACATTTCGACTTTGGGTGTAGAATTTGTGTGAAAAAGACGAAAAAGTTTTCAAATATTAGTTGAACATTCATATTTTCATATTGACTGAGCAGATTGCTTAGTGACTAAGTAATCAGGTAAAACAATGCCGCATGTTTGCTATTCTATATTTTAAAGCATATACAACACTCATCAATTGCATATTACCATTTGGACCCTGGATCCGCGCCAATAAGATTAAGAAAGTTTCAAAACATACGTGAAACTTTGATGTTTGCATTGAATAAGTAGATTTCTTGGTGCTTAAGTATTCAGGTAAAACACTGCCGTATGTTTGAAACTCTACCATTTCAAATAATTATAATACTTATCATTAAATAATAATGTTTTTAAAAACACGTTTCAACTTTGGGAGTAGAGTTTGTGTGAATAAGTCGAAAAAAGTTTTCAAATATTAATAGATTATTCATATTTTCATATTGACTGAGCAGGATGCTTAGTGACTAAGAAATCAGGTAAAACAGTGCCGCATGTTTGCTATTAAAGCATCTATAATACTCATCATTTTCATATTACCGTTTGGACCCCGGATCCGCGCCAATAAGATCAATTAAGTTTCAAAATATAAGTGAAACATATATGTTTGCAATGAATAGGTAGGTTTCTTGGTGCTCAAGTAATCAGATAAAACACTGCCGCATGTTTGTAACTCTACCATTTCATATACATATAATACTCATCATTAAATAATAGTGTTTTTAAAAACATGTTTTGACTCTGGGAGAAGAATTTGTGTGAATAAGACGAAAGAGTTTTCAAATATTAGTAGAATATTCATATTCTCATATTGACTATGCTGGTTGCTTAGTGACTAAGTAATCAGGTAAAACACTACCGCATGTTTGGTATTCCACATTTTAAAACTTCTATAACACTCATCATTTGCATATTACCGTCTAGACCCTGTATCCGCGCCAATAAGATCAGGAAAGTTTCAAAATATAAGTGAAACTTTGATATTTGCATCGAATAAGTAGGTTTCTTGGTGCTCAAGTAATCAGGTATAACACTGCCGCATGTTTGAAACTCTACTATTTCAAAATCATATAATACTCATCATTAAATAATAGTGTTTTTAAAAACATGTTTCGACTTTGGAAGTAGAATTAGTGTGGATACGACGAAATTTTTTTCAAATATTAGTAGAATATTCATATTTTCATATAGACTTAACAGGTTGCTTAGGGACTAATTAATCAAGTAAAACACTGCCGTATGTTTGCTATTCTACATTTTAAAGTATCTATAACACTCATCATTTGCATATTACCATTTAGACCCTGGATCTGCGCCCATAAGATCAAGAAAGTTTCAAAATATGAGTGAAACTTTGATGTTTGCATCGAATAAGTAGTTTTCTTGGTGCTCAAGTAATCAGGTAAAACACTGCCGCATGTTTGAAACTCTACCATTTTAAAATACATATAATACTCACCATTAAATAGTAGTGTTTTTAAAAAAAACTTTTCGACTTTGGGAGTAGAATTTATTCTAATAAGATGAAAAAGTTTTCAAATATTAGTAGAATATTCATATTTTCATATTGACTGAGCAGATTGCCTAGTGACTAAGTAATCAGGTAAAACACTGTCGCATGTTTGCTGTTCTACATTTGAAAGCATCAATAACACTCGTCATTTTCATATTATAGTTTGGACCCTGGATCCGAACCAACAAGATCAAGAAAGTTTCAAAATATAAGTGAAGCTTTGTTGTTTGCATCGAATAAGTAGGTTTCTTGGTGCTCAAGTAATCAGGTAAAACATTGCCGCATGTCTGAAACTCTACAATTTCAAATACATATAATACTCATCATTAAATAATTGTGTTTTTAAAAACACGTTTCGACTTTGGGAGTACAATTTGTGTGAATAAGACGAAAAAGTTTTCAAATATTAGTAGAATATTCATATTTTCATATTGACTGAGCAGGTTGCTTGGTGACTAAGTAATCAGGTAAAACAGTGCCGCATGTTTTCTATTCTATATTTTAAAGCACATACAACACTCATCATTTGCATATTACCGTTTGGACCTTGGATCCGCGCCAATAAGATCAAGAAAGTTTTAAAATATAAGTGAAACTTTGATGTTTGAATCGAATAAGTAGGTTTCTTGGTGCCCAAGTATTCAGGTAAAACACTGCCGTATGTTTGGAACTCTACCATCTCAAATACATATAATACTCATCATTAAATAATAATGTTTATAAAAACACGTTTCGTTTGTGGGAGTAGAATTTGTGTGAATAAGAAGAAAAAGTTTTCAAATATTAGTAGAATATTCATATTTTCATACTGACTGATCAGGTTTCTTAGTGACTAAGTAATCAGGTAAAACACTACTGCATGTTTGCTATCCTACATTTTAAAGTATCTATAACACTCATCATTTTCATATTACCGTTTGGACCCTGGATCCACGCCAATAAGATCAAGAAAGTTTCGAAATATAAGTGAAAATTTGATGTTTGCATCGAATAAGTTGATTTCTTGGTGCTCAAGTAATCAATTAATACACTGCCGCATGTTTGAAACTCAACCATTTCATATAAATATAATACTCATCATTAAATAATAGTGTTTTTAAAAACACGTTTCGACTTTGAGAGTAGAATTTGTGTGAATAAGGCGAAATTTTTTTCAAATATTAGTAGAATATTCATATTTTCATATTGACTGAGCAGGTTGCTTAGTGACCAAGTAGTCAGGTAAAACAGTGCCGCATGTTTGCTATTCTACATTTTAAAGCATCTATAACACTTATCATTTGCATATTACCGTTTGGACCCTGGATCCGCGCCAATAAGATTAAGAAAGTTTCAAAATATAAGTGAAACTTTGATGTTTGCATTGAATAAGTAGGTTTCTTGGTGCTCAAGTAATCAGGTAAAACACTGCCGCATGTTTGAAACTCTACCATTTCAAATACATACAATACTCATCATTAAATAATAGTTTTTTTTAAAACACGTTTCGACTTTGGGAGTAGAATTTTTGTGAATAAGACGAAAAAGTTTTCAAATATTAGTAGAATATTCATATTTTCATATTGACTGAGCTGGTTTCTTAGTGACTAAGTAACTAGGTAAAACACTGCCGCATGTTTGTTATTCCACATTTTAAAGTATCTATAACACTCATCATTTGCATATTACCGTTTGGACCCTGGATCCGTGCCAATAAGATCAAGAAAGTTTCAAAATATAAGTGAAACTTTGATTTTTGCATCGAATAAGTAGGTTTCTTGGTGCTCAAATATTCAGGTAAAACACTGCCGCATGTTTGAAACTCTACCATTTCAAATACGTATAACACTCATCATTAAATAATAGTGTTTTTAAAAACACACGTTTCGACATTGGAGTAGAATTTGTGTGAATAAGACGAAAAAGTTTTCGAATATTAGTAGAATATTTATATTTTTATATTGACTGAGCAGGTTGCTTAGTTACTAAGTAATCAGGTAAAATACTGCCGCATGTTTGCTATTCTACATTTCAAAGCTTCTATAACACTCATCATTTGCATATTACCGTTAGGACCCTGGATCCACGCCAGTAAGATCAAGAAAGTTTCAAAATATAAGAGAAATTTGTTATTTGCATCAAATAAGTTGGTTTCTTGGTGCTCAATTAATCAGGTAAAACACTGCCGCATGTTTGAAACTCTACTGTTTCACATATATATTTATATATATAATACTCATTATTAAATAATAGTGTTTTTTAAAAACATGTTTCGACTTTGTGAGTAAAATTTGTGTGAGTAAGAAGAAAAAGTTTTCAAATATTAGTAGAATATTAATATTTTCATATTGACTGAGCAGGTTGCTTAGTGACTAAGTAATCAGGTAAAACACTGCCCATGTTTTCTATTCTACATTTTAAAAAATCTACCACCCTCATCATTTACATATTAACGTTTGGACCCTGGATCCGCGCCAATAAGATCAAGAACGTTTCAAAATATAAGTGAAACTTTGTTGTTTGCATCGAATAAGTAGGTTTCTTGGTGCTCAAGTAATCAGGTAAATAACTGCCGCATGTTTGAAACTATGTTATTTCAAATACATATAATACTCATCATTAAATAATAATGTTTTTAAAAACACGTTTCGAATTTTGGAGTAGAATTTGTGTGAATAAGACAAATTTTTTTCAAATATTAGTAGAATATTCATATTTTCATATTGACTGAGCAGGTTTCTTAGTGACTAAGTAATCAGGTAAAACAGTGCCGCATGTTTGCTATTCTATATTTTAAAGCCTCTATAACACTCATCATTTGCATATTACCGTTTGGACCCTGGATCCGCGCCAATAAGATCAAGAAAGTTTCAAAATATAAGCGAAACTTTGATGTTTGCATCGAATAAGTAGGTTTCTTGCTGCTCAAGTATTCAGGTAAAATATTGCCGTATGTTTGAAACTCTACTATTTCAAATACATATCATACTCATCATTAAATAATAATGTTTTTAAAAACACGTTTCGACTTTGGGAGTAGAATTTGGGTGAATAAGAAGATTTTTTTTTAAATATTAGTAGAATATTCATATTTTCATACTGACTGAGCAGGTTTCTTAGTGGCTAAGTAATCAGGTAAAACATTGCCGCTTGTTTGCTATTCTACATTTTAAAGCATCTATGACACTCATTATTTGCATATTAGCGTTTGGACCCTGGATCCGCCCCAATAAGATCAAGAAAGTTTCAAAATATACGTGAAACTTTAGTGTTTGCATCAAATAAGTTGGTTTCTTGATGCTCAAGTAATCAAGTAGAACACTGCCGTACGCTTGAAACTCTACAATTTCATATACATATAATAATCGTCATTAAATAATAGTGTTTTCAAAAACATGTTTCGACTTTGAGAGTAGAATTTGTGTGAATAAGACGAAAAAGTTTTCAAATATTAGTACAATATTAATATTTTCATACTGGTGGAGCAGGTTGCTTAGTGACTAAATAATCAGGTAAAACAGTGCCGCATGTTTGCTATTCTACATTTTAAAGCATCTATAACACTCATCATTTGCATATTACCGTTTGGACCCTGGATCCGCGCTAATAAGATCAAGAAAGTTTCAAAATATAAGTGAAACTTTGATGTTTGCATTGAATAAGTAGGTTTCTTAGTGCTCAAGTAATCAGCTAAAACACTGCCGCATGTTTTAAACTCTACCATTTCAAATACATACAATACTAATCATTAAATAATATTTTTTTTTAAAACACATTTCGACTTTGGGAGTAGAATTTTGGTGAATAAGACGAAAAAGTTTTCAAATATTAGTAGAATATTCATATTTTCATATTGACTGAGCTGGTTGCTTAGTGACTAAGTAACTAGGTAAAACACTGCATCATGTTTGTTATTCCACATTTTAAAGCGTCTATAACACTCATCATTTGCATATTACCATTTGGACCCTGGATCCGCGCCAATAAGATCCAGAAAGTTTCAAAATATAAGTGAAACTTTGATTTTTGCATCGAATAAGTAGGTTTCTTGGTGCTCAAGTATTCAGGTAAAACACTGCCGCGTGTTTGAAACTCTACCATTTCAAATACGTATAACACTCATCATTAAATAATAGTGTTTTTAAAAACACGTTTCGACATTGGAGTAGAATTTGTGAGAATAAGACGAAAAAGTTTTCAAATATTAGTAGAATATTCATATTTTAATATTGACTGAGCAGGTTGCTTAGTTACTAATTAATCAGGTAAAATACTGCCGCATGTTTGCTATTCTACATTTCAAAGCTTCTATAACACTCATCATTTGCATATTACCGTTAGGACCCTGGATCCACGCTAGTAAGATCAAGAAATTTTAAAAATATAAGAGAAAATTTGTTGTTTGCATCAAATAAGTTGGTTTCTTGGTGCTCAATTAATCAGGTAAAACACTGCCGCATGTTTGAAACTCTACTGTTTCATATATGTATATATAATACTCATCATTAAATAATAGTGTTTTTTAAAAACATGTTTCGACTTTGGGAGTAGTATTTGTGTGAGTAAGAATAAAAAGTTTTCAAATATTAGTAGAATATTAATATTTTCATATTGACTGAGCAAGTTGCTTAGTGACTAAGTAATCAGGTAAAACACTGCCGCATGTTTTCTATTCTACATTTTAAAAAATCTACAACCCTCATCATTTATATATTACCGTTTGGACCCTGCATCCGCGCCAATAAGATCAAGATAGTTTGAAAATATAAGTGAAACTTTGTTGTTTGCATCGAATAAGTAGGTTTCTTGGTGCTCAAGTAATCAGGTAAATAACTGCCGCATGTTTGAAACTCTACTATTTCAAATACATATAATACTCATCATTAAATATTAGTATTTTTAAAAACACGATTCAAATTTTGGAGTAGAATTTGTGTGAATAAGACGAATTTTTTTCAAATATTAGTAGAATATTCATATTTTCATATTGACTAAGCAGGTTTCTTAGTGACTAAGTAACCAGGTAAAACAGTGCCGCATGTTTGCTATTCTACATTTTAAAGCCTCTATAACACTCATCATTTGCATATTACCATTTGGACCCTGGATTCCCGCCAATAAGATCAAGAAAGTTTCAAAATATAAGTGAAACTTTGATGTTTGTGTAACAACCCGTATTTTCAATAACATGTTATAACATAAATGGAGGCAGAATTAAACTGTAAAATCTGAATCAAGGGAAACGGGCTATGCCATTGCGTTCGTCTCGGGAAAATACGCGAAATAGAGTCCGAGTTTTCGAAAATCGGAGTCCGTATGACCAAGATATGGCCTCGCGAAGTTTCACGAAAAATTCCCAAATTAAAGTATACTTAATTAAGTGAAATGGGTTGCGCAGAGAAATATATATATATATATTGATATATATATATATAATTGAAAATTAAATAAATAAATATGCAAAAATGTTCAAAACAGCGAATTGGGAGAGGGGAATAACCGAACCGGCCGATTTTTGAGGTCGACCCGAGCCTGCTGGGCCGACTAGGGGTTAATCCAGGGTGTTTGGCTGTCAACCCGTGGGCCGATTCGCTCAAATGCAGATTTTGCATTTGGATGGTTCTCATGGTTCATCTTTAATCTAAAGGCCCTAGATGGTTCCTACACTTGACTTCTTCCCCAAGAGATGCTTTGATGGCTTGGATTGAATCTAGGTTTAATCCTATGGCCTAAAACACTTGCCTAATCTATAAATAAGACCCTAACCTATCCTAAATCCTCATTATTCATTCATGCAACTAAACTATGGCAAAATTTTACCTCTCATGGCCTCCACTCTCTTCATAAAATTTCTAAATGGTTTCTATGAGAGATTTTCCATGCATACAAGCGTTTTCAAGCTTGTATGAGTGTCATTAGCTTGCATTGAAGTCAAGTTTATATCTTTGCATCATAAAGCAAGGGTTTTGATCATTTTGGCTCAAGGGTTCCTATGTTAGAGCTTGCATTTTGGGTCTATTTGATTGCATAAGGGCTTTGTCATATCTTTTGTGCCTTCATAGCAATGTAAGCTGCAACAACCCGTATTTTCAATAACCTGTTATAACATAAATCGAGGCAGAATTTAATTCTAAAATCTGAATCAAGGGAAACGGGAAGTGCCATTGCGTTCGTCTCGGAAAAATACGCGAAATAGAGTCCGAGTTTTCAAAAATCGGAGTCCGTATAAAGAAGATATGGACGAACGAAGTTAGGCAGAAAAACCGAAAATCAAGCCAGAATGCACTGGCGCACTTGTGAAGTGCGCCAGCACAAAAATACATTGGCGCACTTGGGAAGTGCGCCCGTGTCGAGCCAGAAGCCTGCACAGCTTTCTGGCTTGACCCTGGCTGGCTTGGTGCACCTGTTTTGGTTCTCTGGTCTGTTCTGCTGGCCTATGACGATTTTTGATGGTTTAGATCTAAACTAGGGTTAATCCTATGGCCTAAACTAACCTAAACTTCTATAAAAGGACCCCTAAACCTAGCCTAAATCATCATTATTCATTCATACAACTAAACTATGGCAAAATCAATCCTCTCATGGCCTCCACTCTCTTCATAAAATTCCTAAATAAATTTCTAAGTGATTTTCCATGCATACAAGTGTTTTCAAACTTGTATGAGCATCATTAGCTTGCATTCAAGTCAAGTTTCTATATTTGCATCATAAAGAAAGAGTTTTGATCATTTTGGCTCAAGGGTTTTTATGTTAGAGCTTGCATTTTGGGTCTATTTGATTGCATAAGGGCTTTGTCATATCTTTTGTGCCTTCATAAGTATAGTAAGTCCTATTCTACTTCCATACTTAAACTCTAAAGTTAAATGTATGATATGCAAGTTTGCCATAATATGCAAGTTTACTATGATGTGTTATGCAAGTTCATCAAGTTATGTTATGCAAGTTCATCAAGTTATGTTATGCAAGTTCATCAAGTTATGTTATGCAAGTTCATCAAGTTATGTTATGCAAGTTTGATATGTTATGATATGCAAGTTTGCCATGCTATGTTATGCAAGTTAATCATGTTATGATATGCAAGTTTATCATGTTATGTTATGCAAGTTTGATATGCAAGTTTGTCATATGATATGCAAGTTATGTTATGCAAGTTTGGGTTGATCATTTGGTTCATGTTATCATGTTATGCAAGCTTATCTTGAGTATATGAACATAAAGCTCCAAGCTTTATGCTAAAGGTTGCATTTTGGCAACATGTAAGTTATCATATCTCTTATGATAACTTGCATGTGAGGCTAAATGCGAACTTATGGCCATGTCTACATGTCATTTAGCACCATGTATCACCAATATGCCAAGTTTGGTTTTATGCATGCTTTTGAGGCCTAAAAATGTAATATGCAAGTATATGAACATATGTACATTTCTTATGCCACCATGTTGAACTTGTGGCTTCAACACCTTTATGTCACGATTATGCCAAGTTCCCTCTTTCTATCCTTTATGCGCTATTGCGATATGTAAGCGATGGGATTGCGTTTGGGGTTGGGTAAACTTAAAAGACATAAAAACATAAGCTTGGGAATTTACCTATTAAGTTAGGTCTACCCATTGGGAATTTACCTATTAAGTTAGGTCTACCCAATTGCTTGAAAACTTGTAATGTGTTTTGGAAACATGATGGACATGACACTTAGAAAATATAAGTGTGACCAACTCGAGGTTGGGGTTGAGTTTGTAGCGTAAACCTACCCGGAACCGACCGGCTTAACTAGTTGCTACAAACAATAGGACCCAATGTGAGAAGTTGGTCATGTTGTACCTTGAACCCGAGGTTAGACCAAGTTGTGGTGTAAAGCTACCCGGAACCGACCGGCTTAACTAGTAACCGCAACAAAGTCTAATGTGAGAGGTTAAGGCGCATTAAATTAATTAATGCCTCATGATTAGGGTTAAGTCATGGACCGCTTGAATACTTAACCAATTAAACACGATGGGTTGGTAGGGTTAAGTCATGAACCTTGGGTACACTTAACCAACTTGGTACTTGAATGGGTTGGGTTAACCACGTTTAACCCATTAAGGAAACCCTAGTTACGTGGTCCTTTGCACCAGTAACCCTCTTGGTTGTATCATGATACCCTAGGGACTAGGCTAGGGAGGGGCACGATTACTGGATGCCATGTAAGCGACTAAAACGACGGCTGAGTAGGTGCGCCGGTGTAGGTTCAGGCGGGCCATGGTCGTGCACATGGTCCGAAGTTGAAAAAGCAGGCACGGGCGCCAGTAGGTTTAGACTGTGCGTGCATTGATTTGTGTCAGTGGTTGACACCCTAGGACTTGATACACCCTAGGGTGGACCTAGCACAGTTTAGTTACACTTCGTAGTTGGGCCGTATGACACCGACACTTGACGAGTTAGGCTTATAGGGAGCCGATCGACTAGACCGTGCTAGTTGGACCTTGGTTTAGGTCATTCATGATGTTTGGGCCAAACTTGGGCCTGGGGATCACTTCTTGTTTACACTTTGGACCTCGTATTGGGGTCACTATATGTTATTGGGCCAAAGCTTGGGGCCAAGGGATCAATACTTGTTTATTCCAGTCATGTTAGTTTGCTAGTACACTTGTGGTGCAAAACCTTAAACCTGATTATGCGATGACACCTTTATCTACCTTGTTAGTTAATCATCATGCTAGTATGTTGTTATCCTTATGTTCATCCCTGCTGCTCATGCCAGTTAACTTTATCAGTTTACATTGATTATAGTAGGGCTTACTCAGTCTTTTTGACTGACCTGTTTTCTTTCGCCTCTTTTCTTCCGTTCCCCCCCCCAGGTTCTCAGGGAGGGAATATTGGAGCTTAGCTTGGATTTCTGACCGCTTTCTTGTGGGATTTTAGCTCATGTACGGTCTTGACATGAAGCTAGCTATGGTTATCACTTATTTTGGGGATAGTACTTATGTATTTCAGTTTTGTTGTTTTTATCTAGACTTGTGTATTTGGAAAATTGACATTATGTTGTACCAGACTTGTTTTGAAATGGTTTGAAATCTTCCGCTGTTTTTATCTATGTTATTTACTCTGTTTACATATATACATATGTTCTTGTTCTGCCTTGGTATATCATTATGCATGTTTACCTGATTCAAACGCCCCTCCAAAGTCAGAGTGCTTGCAAGAGTCACCCTGGCGGAGGTGGGGTGTTACATTTGGTATCAGAGCATATGGTTTACGAGAAGGAACAAAAAGGTCTTTAAAACTTTTGGAAAACTATTTTCAAAACCAAGTATAAAGTATTTTTCAAAGGAAAGTCTAGTTTATTTTAAAGGCTATTCCCCAAAAAGCCATTAGCAAAAATTCCTTCGTTTTTTTCCATTCTGAATCTGTCTTTTTCTTCGTTTTCAGTATGGCCGATAACTTTGCTATTCCGGAGGGAGTACACGTACCTGTTTGGTATAGGAGACTTTTGGAGGCTAGGGCGACCGAAGCCGGCCCCACAGATGTTCCTCCTCCTCCAGTAGTTAATGTTCCTCCTCCTCCTCCTCCTCCGGTAGTTAATGTTCCTCCTCCTCCTGTTGCTGAGGTTCCTCTTCCTTCTCCCCCTCAGCATCCTCAAGATGACTTCGCAAAGACTTGCAAAGATTTCAAAGCAATGGGTGGCAAGAACTTTCAAGGCACTGAGACTTTTGTAGAGGCCAGAAATTGGTTGAAAGAGACCGAGGATTTATTTTCTATCTTTGGGTTAGACGATCAGAGGAAGATCTTGTTGGCGGTTTGGCTTATGAAGGATGAGGCCGCTTATTGGTGGGAAGTCACCAATGGTACTAGGCCTGTTGGGACTTGGGCCGATTTCAGGGCAAGGTTCGTGCTTAAGTTTCTATCTTCTGCCGAGGAGAATCTGCAAATGGAGAGGTTCATAACTTTGAAACAAGGAGATATGTCTGTCAAAGAATATGTGAACAAATTCAATCAGTTAGCTCGTTTTGGCTTGGATATGGTGAATACTCCTCAGAAGAAGGCTCTTCGTTTTGCTAGAGGATTGAATGAGCCGTTGCAGGGATTGGCTATGTCACATATTCCCCATGGGGCCACGTTTGAGAGCTTGGTTGATATGGCGTTACTTCAGGGAGATGTCAAGAAAAATGATACTCAAGCCAAGAAGACTGATTCCCAGGGAAAAGGAAATCAGGGTAATCCAAGTGGTCCGAGCAGTCAAGGCAATCAGAACAACAAGAACAACAAGGGCAACAAGAACAAGGCAAAGGAAACAAGAAAGTGCAACTTCTGTGGGATTGTTGGGCACATAGTCAAGGACTGTAGGAAGAAGAGAAGGAAATTGGGTGGGTGCTTTCACTGTGGAGAGACGGGACATTTTAACAAGGATTGCCCTAGGAAGCAAGGGCAAGGCCAGGGTCAGCCTCAGCGTGCTGGACCTTCAGGAGGGCAAGTTCATGCTCTCAATGCCGCTCCAGTTCCCGATCGAGGTAGTATTTCTGTTGAGAGCCTTGTATATATTTCTTACCTTGTTTGATTCTGGTGCATTGCATAGCTTTATCCCATCTGATCTAGTTGAAAGTTTGCACCTAAGTACTAGTCTAGTTAATGATCCCGTGTGTGTTTTAAATCCAATTGGGGGTTCCGCCCATTTGTCTGTTATCTACGTGGATCTGAAAATCTCTATCTTTAGTGTAGAGATCTCATGTGATGCTTATATTCTCAGTTTCTTGGGGTATGGGTTGATTTTGGGCTTGGATGGGTTTTCCAGTTTTGGAGCCATCCTTGATTTTTGAGCATAGGTTTGTGAGGCTCATGACTCGCCTCGGTGACACCCTAAAAATTTCTTGTAACCCTATGAGTCCCATCATGTTGTGTTATCTTGAATCCCTCAAACTCGTCTATCGATAGTTTGCAATCGGTGAGGGTGGTCCGAGAATATCCTGATATCTTGGGTGAAGTGAAGGGGGGGGTTACCCCCAAGCGAGAGATTGATTTCCGCATTTATCTGGTTGATAATGCCAAGATAGTTTCGTGGCCGGTTAGGCACATGGTCCCGCAAGATGAGAGTTATGAAAGCAAGTCAGGTAGTTGCTTGAGAAGAACTTCATTAGACGAAGTATATCTGAATGGGGAGCGCCTGTAGTATTTATTATCAAGGCAGATGGTTCTCTTCGACTTTGTGTTGATTATCGTGAGTTAAACAAGGAGAATAGACAACCATTGCCAAGGATCGATGATTTGTTTGATCAGCTTGTAGGAACATCTGTTCCATCAGCTCAGAATAGCTGAGGATAGTATAGGCGAAACTGCGTTCAGAACTCCAGATGGATTCTTAGAATGGCTAGCCATGCCATTCGGTTTGACTAATGCACCCGCCTACTTCGTGGACTTGATGAGTAGGGTGTTCAGGGAGTTCTTAAACAAGTTTGTTGTGGTCTTCGTAGACGAAATTCTGATCTTCTCTAAGGATGAGGAAGAGCACGCAAGGCATCTCGTGGAGGTGATGGATACGTTTAGAGCGCATCAGTTGAAGGCCAAGTTCTCCAAGTGTCATTTTGAAGAAAAAGGATTTAGATTTCTTGGGCACATAGTTTCTAAGCAAGACTTAGCAGTGGATCCCGCTAAGGTAGTTGCAGTTCAGGATTGGAAGACTCCAAGGAATGCAACTGAAGTAAGAAGCTTTCTCAGTTTAATTAGTTAGTTAGCGTCCCTTGAGTTTAGACCTACCCTTCTGGATCAAGTAGGGACTTCACAGAAAGAAGACCCGCAGTTAGTCGAGATCATGGACAAGTTGATTCGAGGCGAGATGTTAAGACACCTCGCTATAGATAACAAGGGATGGCTAAGATGCGATGAGAGAAAGAAGGTTCTTGAAGATGCACATCACCCGAGGAGGTGGCCAAGTTTGTCCCAAGGTGCATGTGGTGCCAACAGATTAAGGCCGAGTTATAGAAGCCCGGTGGGCTATTATATCCATTGGAGGTCCCCGCCATGGAAGAGGAGTATATCCTGCTTATCTTCCCGATCTCTTTGTAGCATATCTTTTGCTATCCATGTTTGTCTTGATTATCTAGTTTATCGTGTTAATCTTGTCATGAGAACCTTAGGTAGAAACCTTTGGATGAAACATGTGTTTGAAACATGTTATGCTTAATGGTTGCAAGTGGTTACTCGTGGATGCATTATACATGTTAGGCACTAGATCGGCTCACACACTCCTCATATTGCATATGCATGAGTGTTTATGCTTATTCATGGATGGAAATTTTTGTGTTATCACATGGATGTTGCATATGGATGTATGTTATGTGCACACATATAGATGTTATACATTATGTTAGGAATTGCATACATATGGATTCATTTCACTAACATAATTTGCATTGATGATATTTGCATTAGATAAGTACATATACACACACCTTTGCATATGTTCATGCAACATTTAGAATCTTGTAAGGACAATGATTGCTCGTGGATGATGTTTTGAGTAGATGGATGTTGGATGGTAGGATACGTTCTTCCTAACTTGAAGATTTCGGGGACGAAATCCTTTAAGGAGGGGAGAATGCAACAACCCGTATTTTCAATAACCTGTTATAACATAAATCGAGGCAGAATTTAATTCTAAAATCTGAATCAAGGGAAACGGGCTGTGCCATTGCATTCGTCTCGGAAAAATACGCGAAATAGAGTCCGAGTTTTCGAAAATCGGAGTCCGTATGAAGAAGATATGGACGAACGAAGTTAGGCAGAAAAACCGAAAATCAAGCCAGAATGCACTGGCGCACTTGTGAAGTGCGCCAGCACAAAAATACAGTGGCGCACTTGGGAAGTGCGCCCGTGTCGAGCCAGAAGCTTGCACAGCTTTCTGGCTTGACCCTGGCTGGCTTGGTGCACCTGTTTTGGTTCTCTGGTCTGTTCTGCTGGCCTATGACGATTTTTGATGGTTTAGATCTAAACTAGGATTAATCCTATGGCCTAAACTAACCTAAACTTCTATAAAAGGACCCCTAAACCTAGCCTAAATCATCATTATTAATTCATACAACTAAACTATGGCAAAATCAATCCTCTCATGGCCTCCACTCTCTTCATAAAATTCCTAAATAAATTTCTAAGTGATTTTCCATGCATACAAGTGTTTTCAAACTTGTATGAGCATCATTAGCTTGCATTCAAGTCAAGTTTCTATATTTGCATCATAAAGAAAGAGTTTTGATCATTTTGGCTCAAGGGTTTTTATGTTAGAGCTTGCATTTTGGGTCTATTTGATTGCATAAGGGCTTTGTCATATCTTTTGTGCCTTCATAAGTATAGTAAGCCCTATTCTACTTTCATACTTAAACTCTAAAGTTAAATGTATGATATGCAAGTTTGCCATAATATGCAAGTTTACTATGATGTGTTATGCAAGTTCATCAAGTTATGTTATGCAAGTTCATCAAGTTATGTTATGCAAGTTCATCAAGTTATGTTATGCAAGTTCATCAAGTTATGTTATGCAAGTTTGATATGTTATGATATGCAAGTTTGCCATGCTATGTTATGCAAGTTAATCATGTAATGATATGCAAGTTTATCATGTTATGTTATGCAAATTTGATATGCAAGTTTGTCATATGATATGCAAGTTATGTTATGCAAGTTTGGGTTGATCATTTGGTTCATGTTATCATGTTATGCAAGCTTATCTTGAGTATATGAACATAAAGCTCCAAGCTTTATGCTAAAGGTTGCATTTTGGCAACATGTAAGTTATCATATCTCTTATGATAATTTGCATGTGAGGCTAAATGCGAACTTATGGCCATGTCTACATGTCATTTAGCACCATGTATCACCAATATGCCAAGTTTGGTTTTATGCATGCTTTTGAGGCCTAAAAATGTAATATGCAAGTATATGAACATATGTACATTTCTTATGCCACCATGTTGAACTTGTGGCTTCAACACCTTTATGTCACGATTATGCCAAGTTCCCTCTTTCTATCCTTTATGCGCTATTGCGATATGTAAGCGATGGGATTGCGTTTGGGGTTGGGTAAACTTAAAAGACATAAAAACATAAGCTTGGGAATTTACCTATTAAGTTAGGTCTACCCATTGGGAATTTACCGATTAAGTTAGGTCTACCCAATTGCTTGAAAACTTGTAAAGTGTTTTGGCAACATGATGGACATGACACTTAGAAAATATAAGTGTGACCAACTCGAGGTTGGGGTTGAGTTTGTAGCGTAAACCTACCCGGAACCGACCGGCTTAATTAGTTGCTACAAACAATAGGACCCAATGTGAGAAGTTGGTCATGTTGCACCTTGAACCCGAGGTTAGACCAAGTTGTGGTGTAAAGCTACCCGGAACCGACCGACTTAACTAGTAACCGCAACAAAGTCTAATGTGAGAGGTTAAGGCGCATTAAATTAATTAATGCCTCATGATTAGGGTTAAGTCATGGACCGCTTGAATACTTAACCAATTAAACACGATGGGTTGGTAGGGTTAAGTCATGAACCTTGGGTACACTTAACCAACTTGGTACTTGAATGAGTTGGGTTAACCACGTTTAACCCATTAAGGAAACCCTAGTTACGTGGTCCTTTGCACCAGTAACCCTCTTGGTTGTATCATGATACCCTAGGGACTAGGCTAGGGAGGGGCACGATTACTGGATGCCATGTAAGCGACTAAAACGATGGCTGAGTAGGTGCGCCGGTGTAGGTTCAGGCGGGCCATGGTCGTGCACATGGTCCGAAGTTGAAAAAGCAGGCACGGGCGCCAGTAGGTTTAGACTGTGCGTGCATTGATTTGTGTCAGTGGTTGACACCCTAGGACTTGATACCCCCTAGGGTGGACCTAGCACAGTTTAGTTACACTTCGTAGTTGGGCCGTATGACACCGACACTTGACGAGTTAGGCTTATAGGGAGCCGATCGACTAGACCGTGCTAGTTGGACCTTGGTTTAGGTCATTCATGATGTTTGGGCCAAACTTGGGCCTGGGGATCACTTCTTGTTTACACTTTGGACCTCGTATTGGGGTCACTATATGTTATTGGGCCAAAGCTTGGGCCAAGGGATCAATACTTGTTTATTCCAGTCATGTTAGTTTGCTAGTACACCTGTGGTGCAAAACCTTAAACCTGATTATGCGATGACACCTTTATCTACCTTGTTAGTTAATCATCATGCTAGTATGTTGTTATCCTTATGTTCATCCCTGCTGCTCATGCCAGTTAACTTTATCAGTTTACATTGATTGTAGTAGGGCTTACTCAGTCTTTTTGACTGACCTGTTTTCTTTCGCCTCTTTTCTTCCGTTCCCCCCCAGGTTCTCAGGGAGGGAATATTGGAGCTTAGCTTGGATTTCTGACCGCTTTCTTGTGGGATTTTAGCTCATGTACGGTCTTGACATGAAGCTAGCTATGGTTATCACTTATTTTGGGGATAGTACTTATGTATTCCAGTTTTGTTGTTTTTATCTAGACTTGTGTATTTGGAAAATTGACATTATGTTGTACCAGACTTGTTTTGAAATGGTTTGAAATCTTCCGCTGTTTTTATCTATGTTATTTACTCTGTTTACATATATACATATGTTCTTGTTCTGCCTTGGTATATCATTATGCATGTTTACCTGATTCAAACGCCCCTCCAAAGTCAGAGTGCTTGCAAGAGTCACCCTGGCGGAGGTGGGGTGTTACATAAGCCCTTTCCCTACTCTTAGATATTAACTATGAAGTTAAATGTTCATGTTGCAAGTTTGGGTTTGATCATTGAGTATGATACATGCTATCATGTCATGCAAGTTTATGAAGTCATTATCTTGATCTTGTGGGCTAAAAGCTACAACCTTTATGTTGAAATGTTGCATTATGCAACATGAGAACCCTCATAACCTTTATGTCAACTTGCATATGAAGTCATAACCCTTATATGATGATATATGCAAGTTACTAGTCATCATTCCATGTCTTTTGTCACCATGATTCGCTTATGTGCCAAGTTTGGGTTTATGCATGTTTTGAGGCTTAAGAATGTAACATGCAAGTTAATGAACACATTTGTGCCTCATTTGCCACCATGATTAACTTGTGGCTTAATATCCATTTTTGTTATGCCTTTGCCAAGTCTCTTCTTTTAATCCATTACGTTGTCGCGAACGTATATGCGAGTTTAAAAGCGTTGGGTTATGTTATGGGTAATTTCTAATGACATGAAAATACAACTTGAAAACATGACTTGAAATATAACATGGAAGTTGACATGTAAGTATGCATAAAAACATAAGCTTGGGAATTTACCTATTAAGTTAGGTCTACCCTTTGGGAATTTACCTATTAAGTTAGGTCTACCCAAATGCTTGAAAACTTGTAACATGTTTTGGGAAACATGATGGACATGACACTTAGATAATATAAGTGTGGCCAACTCGAGGTTGGGTTGAGTTTGCAACGTAAAACTACCCGGAACCGACCGGCCTAACTAGTAGTTGCAAACAATAGGACCCAATGTGAGAAGTGGGTCATGTTGTGCTTGAACCCGAGGTTAGACCAAGTTGTGGTGTAAAGCTACCTGGAACCGACCGGCTTAACTAGTAACCACAACAAAGTCTAATGTGAGAGGTGAAGGTGCATTAAGTAATTAATGCCACATGATAGGGTTAAGTTAATTTGATTAATGACTCTTAACCAAATATGACATGGACAAATGGGTTAAGTAATTTGATTAGGCTAATGATACTTAACAAAACATGACAAGGTTGGGTAGGTTAAGTAACTTGATTTGCCTAATGACACTTAACCATTTTTATATGACTAGTGGATGGGGTTAAGTTAACCAACACTTAATCAATCCAACGCGATAACTTGGTAAGGTTAAGTAAGTTTTCTTAATGACGCTTAACCGAAAAATACGGTTAACGAATGGGGTTAAGATTAGACTCAACTAGTCTAAACATGGAAATCGGATGGGGTTAAGTTAGCCTAGATTTAATTAATCCCACTTGGTAGTTTAATGGGGTTAAGTTAAGCACTTAACTAATCTAAACATGATGAATTGATGTGGTTAAGTGACCTATACTTAACCAATCTAACTCGTGAATTTATTGAGGTTAAGTTAACCTATACTTAACCGATCTAACGTGAAAACATGATAAGGCTAAGTCACGAATCGCTTGAATACACTTGACCGATTTGACTGGGTAAATTGATAGGGTCAAGTTAATATATACTTAACCAATCTAGAATGATAATTGGACGAGGTTAAGTCGTGAATTGCTTAATACATACTTAACCAACGTGAGCATGGTTTGTAGGGTTAAGTCTTGGACTTGGATACTTAGCCAATTTTGACATGATTTGAAGACGGGTTAAGTCTTGGACTTGGATACTTAGCCAATTTTGACATGATTGGTAGACGGGTTAAGTCATGAACTTAAGTGACACTTAATCCATTATGTAAACCCTAGTTCCGAGGATAGGGGATAACCGTAGTTAACAAGGATAACGGGAATAAGGCTAAGTGGTAAACCTTAGTTGAGGAATAACTAAGTAATGATTCTTAGTCAAGGAAATTTAGACCAGTTCATAGATAGATGAGTAACCTGATACGGTAGGTCATCGTTTAAGTATACGAGTAGGAGCAAGTATCTGATTTAGATAAAGGCTCCAGCGAACTGGGTAACGAAGCAGCGACTTCGGGGAACGTGAGGGTATTCTTGGTATCCCTCTATGAGCTGCCAGGTGATTATACTAGGCTCATGAGAGGTTAAGGTCTGCGTTAGAAGAACCAAGAGTATGCCTTGGTTGCTATGCGAGCGACCTAAAGACGGGGATGGATAGGGGATAGTCGACGATACACGGTCGTACCCTAGATAGCATTTCGTCAGACTACCTACCATCTTTGGTCAAGCGTGTACGTACGGAAAGGCAGAGAACACCCAAAAGACCATAATTGCTATCTAATTATGGTTGCGGTTGGGCTAGATTGTGGGTTGGCCAGTAGTGTGTTCTCATACAGGATTTATCCTGTCTTGTCTTTCGCTAGTTGAGGGAGGGGTCGCGTGGGACCATAGCCACGTATAGAAAAACAGACCTTAGCATCTGCATCGGTAGATAAATCGAAAGCTCCCGACCGAGTCCTGTATTTCTCGATCTGCCCTGTGACAGGACTCGGATGGCACGATGTGATACATGTGCATACAGTCATGGAAAACGATTCACGATGAATGCGTGGGAAAAAGGGCGTGGTAGACGGTTAGCGTAAATCCCAGTGGCCCTGGGTGGTTGAACCAAAACCGAGATACGAAAACGTGCAATAGGTAAGCGTAATCCCTAGTGGCCCTAGGTAGCATAAGTCCTAGTTGTACAAACGATAATTCATGTTGGAAGACCCTAGCTAGGTTTAGGGTAACAGTCCAAACCGATCTTAAGGATCATGGAACTATGTTAACGTAATGTAGAATCTCATGGGAAAGCCCGTATGGTCTACGGCAAGGGACTGAACATTTACATGGAATAAAACATACGAGTTGAGTAACCTATATATGCGACATATTAGGTTGACATGGACCATTATACAACTTTTGAGTAAGGGTCATTCATGGATAACACATGTCACGGTTGGGATACTAGTACGGTAGGTGCAGGGCAGAGGTACAGGATAGATACCATGGGGCGTTATACGTGATAGATATCTTGGGATATTATACTTGATAGAAACCTGATGATGTGATACCTTGTTTTATCTTGACATCGTAATTTATCATGACACCTTAGTTTATCTGAGTTCAGTAGTTCATCCTGTTATTTTGATTTAGCTTATCTATCTTGTTATCATGCTTATGTTCATCTCAGTTTCTCATGTCAGTTAACTTTACTAGTTTTTATGCTAATAGTAGATAGGGCTTACTCAGTCTTTTTGACTGACCCGTTTTGTTTCGCCTCTTTTCTTCCGTTCCCCCCCAGGTTACAGGGAGGAAATACTGTTGTTTAGTTCGGACTTCTTCTGCTTGAAGGTCATCATGGATGGCTTGGACTTTTCTTGGCTAATGGCTACTTTACTGTTTTTACTTGGGGAATAATTTATGAAAATGTCTTTATGCTTCTTTACTATTGCAAGACAGGTTTTGATGTACTCTGATGTAAAAGGCTTTTAGACCTTATTTATTCATGTTATGAAAGTGTGATTTTACCTCCGCTATTTTATATGTTCTGTCTTGTGATATTTCTGTGCATGTTTACCAATAATGCCCCTCTAAAGCTAGTGCATTCCTTTGCGAGTGACCCTAGCGGAGGCGGGGTGTTACACGTGGTATCAGAGCAGAAGGTTACCAGACTGGGCAAAAGTTTTTAAAGACCTTCTGAAACCTATTTGAAAAAAAAACCGTTTACAAAGAAGCATTTTTCAAGAAAATTTCCTTTTAAAAGAAAAAGGCTATTCCCCAAAGGCCATTAGCACTATCCTTGTTTCCTTAATTGAGTCTCTTTTCCTTTCTTTCCTCCATCTGTAGTCACAGTAGTTTTAACTGCGACTAGTCTTTTCTACCTACGAAAGTGCTTTTCATACGATGGAGGTGGTTCTCGAGAGACCAGTGGCCGCGTTATAAGAAAGGATCGTGAGAAAGAAGGATAAAGGATACGAGCTTAAGGATGAGCAACTTGTTGGTATGGCTTAGTCCTCAAAGGAGGGAGAAAGATGAACAATGAAACCCATGACGAGAGAGTACCTTTGGCATGGTAAAACGGGGCAGATAGTTAAGTATTATGGGACAAGGACAAGATCATCGGGAGGGCAGTAGTATGCTCTCATTTCTAGAGTACCTCGGAAGGAGGGTAACGATCTTGTTAAAGGTTTATCTTTTCTTCTCTATCATCCCGTTAGGACTTCGTTGTTCGCATCATTTAAGTCCGCTTCGGTAGTTGAGTCTCTGCACCTTAAGTACTAACGTAATAGAGAATCCCATTTTTGTCTCAAAGTCCTATTGGAGAATCAGTCCATTTATACATGACTTGTTTGGATTTGGGAATGTCTATGCCAAGTGTTGAGTTTGGAAATAATGCTTATGTTTATAAGCTATGGATGGATTCTAGGGATGAAGTGGTTATCCAGTAGGGGGTGCCACTCTCGGTTTTGATAGGAGGGTAGTTAGACCTTTTGACTAGCCTTGGTAATGCCCTCGAAGTATCGGGTAACCTTTTTGAGGTTTTGTCATGACTAGTTACTTAGAATCCCTTGATGCCTTTATTGGAAATTTGAAGCCCGATCGAGTGCTGTTCGCCAATAAGACGGATGGTTTACTTCATTTATGCATGGGTTATAGAGATCACCCTAGTAAGTGCGCATGATAACCTGATTGACATCTGTTTACTTTCAAGAGAAAGTTCTTCTACATGGAATGCCTTATAGTATATAAACGAGATCCAAGATTCACTAGTGAATTTTGGAAAGCTTGCATGAGATCATGAGTACGCAGTCATGTTTGCGCCAAGTATTCTAGAAAAAGGATAAGTGCAAGTGGAACGAGAGGCGACGAAGAAATGAGTTTTAGCTCATATTATGGAAGCATGAAATAAGAAGCTACGAAATCGCGAAGTTAAAGGGCGGTCAAGGCACAATGGAAGTAAGCCCGAGGAAATACGACTTTGATGGTCAAAGACTAGATACGCGCATGATATCTCTTTTTGGGAGTATATCCTTGATCCCTATTTCTGTAGAGCTTACTTGTAGGTTATCTTTTGTGGACATCCTCTCGGGTCCTACTTTCTGTTACAAACCCCATAAGGAGTTTGTCTTGTTTATCTTCTCGGCCCTGTTTCAGGGAATTCTAGGTAGAACCCTATGGATGTAAACATGTATTTGAAACATGTTATGATTGATATGGTTGCAAGTGGTTGCTCGTGGATGCGCGAATACACATTAGATACTAGCTCGACTCGGTCACATTTCATATTGCATATGCACGAGTATTTATACTTGTTTATGGATGAAATCGAATGTATTATCATGCGGTTGTTGCATATGAATGAATGATTGTGCACGCATATAGTATCTATATGACTAGGACTATTTGCATACATGTTGGATTCATGGCACTATACATATTTTGCATTAGAAAGATTATTCAGGCCTGATCATTAGCATTAGCTAAGGAACATGTACACACACGTTTTGCATATATTCATACAGCATTAGAAATCATCTAAGGACAATGGTTGCTTGTGGATGATGTTTTGAGTAGATGGATGATGGATGGTAGGATATGTTCTTCCTAACTTGGAGATTTCGGGGACGAAATCCTAAAAGGTGGGGAGAATGTAACAACCCGTATTTTCAATAACATGTTATAACATAAATGGAGGCAGAATTAAACTGTAAAATCTGAATCAAGGAAAACGGGCTATGCCATTGCGTTCGTCTCAGAAAAATACGCGAAAGAGATTCCGAATTTTCGAAAATCGGAGTCCGTATGACCAAGATATGGCCTCGCGAAGTTTCACGAAAAATTCCCAAATTAAAGTATACTTAATTAAGTGAAATGGGTTGCGCAGAGAAATATATATATATTGATATATATATATATATAATTGAAAATTAAATAAATAAATATGCAAAAATGTTCAAAACAGCGAATTGGGAGAGGGGAATAACCGAACCGGCCGATTTTTGAGGTCGACCCGAGCCTGCTGGGTCGACTAGGGGTTAATCCAGGGTGTTTGGCTGTCAACCCGTGGGCCGATTCGCTCAAATGCAGATTTTGCATTTGGATGGTTCTCATGGTTCATCTTTAATCTAAAGGCCCTAGATGGTTCCTACACTTGACTTCTTCCCCAAGACATGCTTTGATGGCTTGGATTGAATCTAGGTTTAATCCTATGGCCTAAAACACTTGCCTAATCTATAAATAAGACCCTAACCTATCCTAAATCCTCATTATTCATTCATGCAACTAAACTATGGCAAAATTTTACCTCTCATGGCCTCCACTCTCTTCATAAAATTTCTAAATGGTTTCTATGAGAGATTTTCCATGCATACAAGTGTTTTCAAGCTTGTATGAGTGTCATTAGCTTGCATTCAAGTCAAGTTTCTATCTTTGCATCATAAAGCAAGGGTTTTGATCATTTTGGCTCAAGGGTTCTTATGTTAGAGCTTGCATTTTGGGTCTATTTGATTGCATAAGGGCTTTTTCATATCTTTTGTGCCTTCATAGCAATGTAAGCCCTTTCCCTACTCTTAGATATTAACTATGAAGTTAAATGTTCATGTTGCAAGTTTGGGTTTGATCATTGAGTATGATACATGCTATCATGTCATGCAAGTTTATGAAGTCATTATCTTGATCTTGTGGGCTAAAAGCTACAACCTTTATGTTGAAATGTTGCATTATGCAACATGAGAACTGTAATAACCCGAAAATCTGGGCCAGTTTAAAATTTTTATTTTGGCAATTTTAGCGAATTTTGATTATTTAAAATGAATTATTTTAAATAATATCGACGAAATTTTATTTTGAATATAATTAGAATGTATATATTATACACGTCATCGTTAGAAAATATAAATATTTATATATAATTATAAATAGAATTGAAAATGGCGCGGTAGTTCGATAATTCGATTTCAATCTTCAATTGAATGTACCGGGTGCAAAACAATCCGGATTTTAGTGAAACCAAAAATGATAGGATCTAATTGATAATATCTTTCCAACGAATCCGAATAATCAAATTTTCATAGCGGGGATCAAAAGATATGTCCAGTTGAAAATTCTGAATAGTCGCTATGGAATTCAGGCCCTTAAAAATGGACATTTTGCAAATGACCTCGGATTTCGACGAAACCAAGTTTGTTGGGTCCGTGATGTCAAGTTATTGCTAGATTCCAAATTTCATAATTTTTCAAATCAATATGTGAGCGTGGCAAAAGAAAACGTGTTTGACCAGTTTCAGTTGATTTTAATCGACTGGAAATTGGCCATTTTTCCAACGGTCTCAGAATTCGACGAAACTAGTTTTGTTAGGACCGTATAGTCAATACGAAGCTAGAAAATATTTTTCAGTCATTTATCGAGCTAGTATGTGACCCCGGTAAATTGAAATGCGTGTTCAAAATCAATATATAGAGTTATATGTTGATTTTGACGGAAACTGATTGTAACTATCGAATCAGCTTGCGATACATATCCCATTGTGTTCGGAATGGGGGCAATTAGCTATGGACGACAGGCGGTGGGCCTTGTTTCGAGGTCGAATGGAAAAGCTACTTTTTGAAATAAAATAATATAAGAAAAATAATAACTTTCTCTCTCTTTCCCTTTTACCAAGTCAACCCCCCCCTCGATTTCATTTCAGAAGTAAATAATAATAATAAAAAACCCGCCACGCCCGATTCCCTATCGCCACCGCCGGCCACCACCGAAACCCCCCCCCCCCCCGCCTACCTCGCGCGCCTCTTCCTCCTCCCCCAATCGTTCCTCTCTCCTCGTCTTACCCCCCCTCTTCTGAAACGAAACAGCCCGAAACCCATCCGCCGCCCAGACTTCCCCGCCTCCACCCAGATGCGATCGCCACCGCCACTGCTCAGGTCCACCACTCCCAGGCGCTGCTTCCCAAGCTCCTCCAAGTGACACGCTTCGATCTGCTGCTGGTGTCTGGGCGTGGCAGCGAGCTCAAGCCCCAGTGCCGAGCTTTTTGGGGTACTGGTTCGTGAAGGACCGAAGCTTAGTATAGGAGGAGATCGTGAAGTAAGGCCAGTGGCCCTTGGGTTAGAAACTGATCGGCCTGGAATTTCAAAGAAAGGTTTTATTCTATTTTATTCTATTTTGAAGTATATAAACCGTTGTTTTAAAATCAGTAATCTTGTCTATAAATATATATTGTTAGTAAAAATTCGATTTTTATATATTGAATAGCATAGTAAAAATTCGATTTTTATATATTGAATAGCATAGTAAAAATTCGATTTTTATATATTGAATAGCATAGTAAAAATTCGATTTTTATATATTGAATAGCATAGTAAAAATTCGATTTTTATATATTGAATAGCATAGTAAAAATAGGATTTTTATATATTGAATGGCGAAGTAAAAATTCGATTTTTACATATGTAGTGGCTACGGGCAACGAAGATGACAAAGATGCGATAATGACGAAGGATTTCTATAAATGAAGAGTCGAGATGATTGGATAGCTATTTGTGAGAATTTCTCACCTTTCAATTTCTTTTCTAGTTATATATATATATACTAGGATGCAGACGGTGCTTAGTAGCACCCGACACAATCGTCCACAGACCATGGACTTGTTTATTTGGTTGCATGGATTAGTTATATGATGTGATTTGAATTTGGTTGTTTGGTGATTTTGATTGATGAGTGAATGGCGTGGGCCTTCACTAGACCGGGGATAAGGCTAGGCCTCGTCCCGTTTCTAGTATTGTGCCGTTATGCCGCCGAAATTTTCTAAAATAAGTTAGAAAAATAAAAATATCATTTTAAGATAAAGAATGAACTGAATAGAAATTCAAGTGTTGAAATAAAACATTTTATCGTTAAAAATATAATTTTTAATGTGAAGTGAATAAAATAAAATATTCATTTACAAACCAGACGGTTTGTTTATGTACACTGATTTGACTGATATTGATTGGGTCGATAAATTTTACACATCGCCCAACTGCACAAATAAAATCGGTGTTTGATTGTTTGAAAACCCCACACGGGTGTTGGGATGAAATTTGAAGTTCACTCATCCTGATTGATTGAATATGTCGATCGATTGATTGACAGGCTGTTATAAGCGTTAGATATCTATATTTGATGCTTATACAGTGTAGTGCACTTTGGTTGATGGTTGATTATTTTTCAATGCTATTATATGTGTGTAATGTATGAAAATCCATATAATTAACTTTATATGGTAATTGATTGGGCCTCATTCCAATTTGAAAAATAAAGAATATTATAAAATAAAAGTTCATGTGTTGACAGTACTCATCCATTGAGATTGGTCATGTGTTGAACGAAATATTTTGATAATAACAACTATTTTGAAATAGAATATTTGAAAATAGAATATTTGAAAATAGAATATTTGAAAATAGAAATTTATGAAGCCGTGTTGATTAGATTGACGCCATTTTGACGTAAACGATATATATATCGATTTTATTCATTTTGAAATGAATTGAATTGAAAACGATTTCGAAATGAATTGAATTGAAAACGATTTCGAAATGAATTGAATTGAAAACGATTTCGAAATGAATTGAATTGAAAACGATTTCGAAATGAATTGAATTGAAAACTGTAACGACCCGGATTTCGAGCGACTTTGGTTATCGACATAAGCACGATGCCGATAACCAAAGTCGAAAAATCCTGGTAATTAGTGAAAGAAATTAGAGGGTGAGGAAAGATAAGATAGAAAATTAGAATAGAAGAAGAAGAAGAACACAACATCAGAATAACACGAATCTCACAGCGGAACGAATAACATATAATATATGTAACATAACTTTGAAATATACATCTGTATTTGAATATACATCATTATCAAAGTACAGCACTTACAACACAGCGGAAATAACTATAGCTTTATGATCCTGAAGCCTCCTGCTCCAGCTCTTCAACTATATCTGTAAAATCCCGACTACTTGACTGCCCATACAAATTTAGGCACCCAAGAGTTTAGGGAAAACAACAAAGTAAACTCCGGGTCAGTCATGGGACTGGTGTGAGTAAAACAGTTAAAAACAGTTGAACAAGTAAACGATATCTCATAAGACCACGCCGCATAACGGAACGGGTTTTTTCCCTTATGAGAATCCAAAATATCTTTTATATCAAAAACCTTTTGATATTATAATAATGTCTATCAACCACAGTATATATATAATCATCTAGCAGAAACGCTTTCATCTCACGTTCTACATATATAGTATACAATCAAAACCGCAAGCACGTATTGGGTAATGGATTTCCAACTATGACAAGGTATGGATCCACCTTTCGCTCGTGTACCTCTAGAGAGGAATACACTGGGTTCAACAAGAACATCTTGCAACCCGGCCACACATGACCGACCACTCATTTCACTTGAGTGTATCGAATGTATATCACCAACAGTTGGGATCAGCAACCGTTTCCCGAATGGGACAGCATCAACAATAGATTTTTAGAAATGAATGAAACTCTAGATCAGGTGATTATACACCCTACTTCGGTGCGACCGACTTAGCCATGCTGCCTGCCCAATTTCTGTCATTTACCGGATGATGAGGCTAGAAGCTACGCTTTATCATCACATCAGATTCACTTTGAATGTCACATCATCAAATCCATCCAATCACTGATTGACGTCCCCAACAATACATTATGTGTTAGCTAAAAGAAGTTTCCTTCTCCGCTTCCACTCTTGGTACGGTTGGAGAAATCAATATACGTGATCGTATGGAAATACTCTGTCAGACATCCGTCTATACAAGTCATCCAGGAACAGGATGAACCGAAGGCACTATTCTGTCACAGGATAGCCCTTGCATAACTCCGTCTTCAATTTCCTTTGGCATATATGATTCGCAACGCTTATGCCAATACAGAGTGGTTCTTTAGATAATAATCCAACCAGTCTCTCCATATTAACAACGTTAAAATGGTCAAAACTTCGATAGTCTGTGATTTAACTATCGAATAAAAACAGGTGTGCAACCAACGATATTATTTCCAAATGGAAATTTATATCAATCAAACATCATTCAACATTATCTCTTTATTTCCTCAATCTACTTATCTCCTGTTTCCCTACATTCAATATCTCTTATTTCTAAATTTGGAAAATATACGTTATTAATAATGGAAAACATTTCCATTTCTTGTCTTCTTTATTAGAAAACATTTCTGGTTTCTTATTTGGAAAACATTTCCAAAGCTTCTTCATTGGACTTAGACAGATGTTTAAACAAACCATCGCGATGCCAACTCAAACCATTTCCTTTACTGCCGAACCTTAACTATTCCTTAGTTAAAACGAAGCCAATCAAGTTGGGGTAGAACTACCTCTCAGACCTTAACTGAACAACATTTCTAACTTTGAAATGGGCAAAGTTCACTTTGTATTCCATTTACTAACTTCCTTACTTAACCCTCCTTCAAATAGCTATATTCGATTGACTCTTTTTACTTAACTCCTTTGGACTAACCCCTATCAATTAACTCTATTGGACTAACACTATTTGACTAACGCTATTTATTTACTCATTTCACTTACTCTTTTCGAATAAACTATATTCGATAATTCCTTTTACTTTCTATTCGAATAACTATATTCGATTTACTCATTTGCTTCTATTCGAATAACTATATTCGATTTAACTCACTTGCTTCTATTCTAATCGATTAAACTAACATCGATTATCTCCTTTCAACTTTATTCTCTAATCGATTAACTAACATCGATTTATTTCTTTTTAACTTTATTCTCTAATCGATTAACTAACATCGATTAACTTCTTTTTAACTCTATTCTCTAATCGATTAACTAACATCGATTAACTTCTTTTACTTTAACACTAATCGATTAACTAACATCGATTAACTTCTTTTTAACTTTATTCTCTAATCGATTAACTAACATCGATTAACTTCTTTTACTTTAACACTAATCGATTAACTAACATCGATTAACTTCTTTTTAACTTTATTCTCTAATCGATTAACTAACATCGATTAACTTCTTTTACTTTAACACTAATCGATTAACTAACATCGATTAACTTCTTTTTAACTTTATTCTCTAATCGATTAACTAACATCGATTAACTTCTTTTACTAAACTACGTTTTCCGTTACAACTATTTCCTTTTTATAACGTTTACTTACCGTTACAAATATATCCTATTTATAACTTCTATTTACCGTAACAAATATATCCTATTTATAACTTCTATTTACCGTTACAAATATATCCTATTTATAACTTCTATTTATTTTCTAAATAAATATTCCTTTTCTATTTCTATTTATTTTCTAAATAAATATCCCTTTTATAAAACCGTGTTCGTTTTATAAATAATTCCTTTTATAAAATCCTGTGATTTTATAAAATTCCTTTATATCAATATACATTGAAATACTTCTTTTTACATCCTAGGGTCTTTTATGATATTTAAAATATCGAATAAAAATGATCAACATCATTCCAACACCCATAATCCATAACAGATTATATAACACATCATATATCACAATATATGAAAACAGTAAAATAAATGTTGAGGAATCCGGTCGGATTCCTCCAACCTGTTTCCCTGCATCACAGATGTTAAACAATATAGATAACATCACTTTTAGTTCTATATGATATATTCTGTTAAATAGAATCAATATAGAAATTCAACTAACTGACTAGCAGTTCAATCAAACAGTCAACACACAATTAATCAGCCAATATTTAACTGTTCTAAGAATATAACATGAAATTCTAAACTGTTCAAAGTTAGTGAGATTTACTCACCTTTGCGCGTTAGCCGTTAAATAACGGTTTGCGTTATTTGACTCAGTTGGACAATTTATTTCTCCATAAACTGTAACGAGCACCGATGGACTTCTAGTCAGTTCCATTGGGTAGTGTCCGTCCATACGATCCCAACGGATCCAACCATTCGAATTTCTGATATTATATGACACAGATATTTAATTTACAAGTTACATACTAATTTAAATTTAAATTAAACTAATTATTTCTTTATAACATGGGCCTTACCCTTTATAACCGGGCCCAATACCCAATCCCCTTTGACTCGCTATTCCCCTTTCTCTCCCAAATGAACTTGCGATGGTTGCTCCCATTTACAGATATTTTCTCCCTTAAAAATCAAACTGATATCACTGAAATCATCCTCATCGAATTTCCCTCAACCGCCAACCGTCCAAGCTGAACTCGATGCCCCCTTTTCATCGCGTCAACAACCCAGTCAAACACTTTACAAACCATGGTTCTTCTCAGTTAGAAATTAAAGTAGCCGACTTCCTCATTACTCACGCAATTTCCAGGCATTCACTCATTTCACAGTAAAAATAAATAAAATGACTTCACCGATTTAAAACACCAACTCCTCCTTCACCGTCCCTTTCTTCCCCAGACCATCACCCTCGCTGACTCACTTGGATCGTACCACACCACCGTTAGTCTCAGCAGGTCGACCCCCCCATCGTTCCATCACTCCCTTTTCCCAGCTCGACTTGAATGCCTCATCCGCTCAGCACAGTACTCCACCGTGAAACCATCGAGGCCGACCCCTCATTGCCCGCAACACCATCGTTCCACTAGCCTATCCAGCCTCCGATTTCAGCTCCCAATTACCACCCATTCGCCAGGAAAGGCACATGAAATAACCCCTTTCCGATTTAGATTCGGACCACCTCATCCTACCTTAAGGCGTCGCACCCGACGAACAACATACCAGAAGAGAGCGAAAGCATAAAGATGCGGGATTTTAATTTTAGGGATTTTCGGTTGAATTCTTTTTGATTTGCGTTTTAGAATGGTGGCGGCTACCCTTTTTGTGTTTTGCTGAGAATTTGTTTTTAGGTTTTAACGTTTTTAAAAGGGTATTTATATATATGCGTTGGAGTTGGATGAGTGGTCTTCGAAAGCCATGGTGTTTTGTCTTGAGACCACAGAGAACGTTAGTTGTAGGTTGAAACGTGGACACTTAAGGTCCAAGAAAGTTTAATATGTTGAGCTATTATATATATATATATATATATATGTACGTTACAAAATATGTGTGCTCTGTTATTTAAACTTTCGTTCATATCAGGCCGCTACAGACAGAAGTAAGAGTACAGTCGTGCTCAGTGAGGTGTCACGATCCCAGAAATATAATAATACCGGTAGATCAACTCATACTTTGAAAGCCCGAATTTCTGATTCGGGGTGCAAAATACTCCAAATAAAAAGTTGCTAATTTAATTAATTAAAAATTACAGTAAAATTCTAAAAATTAAATTATCACTACGCTTCAAAAGGACCTCGTCTAAATTCGAACCCAGTATCTAATTATACTGAAAACCATTTTATAACGTAAATAAAGCGTTGCGAATTCTAAAGGAATTCCATAGCGACTATTCTGAAATTTGATTTGGACATAACAGAAAATCTACACGACGAAATCCTGATTTTTCTCTTCCACTAGCAAGATATACTCCACCTGCTCCACACGTTTCTTGTTTCACAGAAATCCGATTTAAAACGAACTCTGTACATTCAGTTGAAGTTCAAATCGCCAAATAGCGAACTGCCGCGCCATTTCGAGCTCTATTATAATTATTTTATAAACTATACGTTTAACTGTCGATGATTGAATATATTCGTTATTCAAATTCAATTCCAAGCTGAATTAAATATCACAGATGATCCGGTTCACACCATATCGTCATCTCGACAAATTCTGATTATTTAGAATTAAATATATTCATCATTATTAAACTCCACGACCATTAAATTCTCTAAAACCACCATTTATATAATTAAATAAATTAATGATAATACCTCTGCCAATGCGGGTCATTACATTCTTCCCCACTTAAAATAATTTCGTCCTCGAAATTGCTAAAAGTTTGAGGACGACCCTATCGACTGGTTAGAACATATTTGTTCACCCCTTAACTTCAGTTTTCAACTGAACCAATTTAATTTCAATTAAATATTAATTAATTCTTATCAACGAAAATTTTCAAAAATCCTGAAAATTTTCTAATGCCTTAACTCTTCGAAAAATTTCGCTAGCGTCTCCTTTGTACCGGCATATACGTCAAACCACAACTCGCCTCTCTGGCCATCTCCAACCCAAAAGAAAATCAAACAGCCAAGCGGCTTGCCATTTCAGCTCATAAATCTTATATCCAATAGAAATATAAACTTGTACCTTTTGTCGGCATATCATTATATCCTTTCCACCTGTTATCAATTCAGCGGATACAAGGGTTATCCCAATCAAATCCCCATCTTCTTTTATCCACGACACAACCATTCGTTTATATCCTAAGTCGAATTTTATTTCAAATTTCGAGTTCCATTCTCGATTTCAAACTCTTAACTTCTCAATCCAATTTTCATTTCAGATTCTAATTTCACAAATCCAATCTTATTCGATTACAATTCAACTTCAGTTACCACTTAACTGACTTTATTTAAATTCAAATTTTCATTTGCTTTCTGTTCTCATCTCGACAATCCAATTTTATCCAAGAATAAATTTTTCCTGATATCGTTCTATTCCATTCAGTTTTCACTTAACTGTTTCAATTCAATCTCGGCTTACTTTCGCAAACTTCTATTTAAATTTGTTCTTAATTAAACAGTCTCTTCCTGGGAATTTTAAACAGTTTACTTTTCCAAAAAAAAAAAAAATCAAATTCTCCTTTTTGAAATTCAACTGAGCCCATAATCAATATTCCATTAGTTAAATCACTTCTCTGTTTCTAAATCAATATTTGTTAACCAAATATTTTCAATAACCTTATTGGCCTTTTACGTTATTTGGAAAACATTTCCGAATATCGCCTTCCTTTATTTTCTAAACTTTAGAAAATATATGTTATTTATGATTGGAAAATATTCCAATTACTAATCTCTTTTCCGATCTCATTTATTCTATACTTAGGAAATATTTATTATTCTATATCCAAGCTTACACTTATTTGGGTTAAAACGGATGTTGTGTAAAACATCGTTACGACAATCCAAATACTATATTCAACTAACTCTTACTCAACTTTTATCTTCGAGCCTGAAATCTCACTATTTATTTGTTAATAATGAAATCAATCAAGTTGGGGTATAACTACCTCTCAGACCTTGACTGAATAACATTAATAAGGTCAAAACAGATATGACTACTTACTCGAATAATCAATACCATACAACTACTTATTCACTTTTAAACACGTATACGCTTCCTCTTTCTATTCTTACTAGATTTAATTTCTAGTCTTCCTTTTTGATTATACTATTCTATTTCTAAGTTCGTTTCCTTAACGACTTATATATATATATATCGATACGTTGATTTCTAACTATCAAATTATCTTAAAAATATTCTAACTCCTTAAATTCTTGAAAAAATTCGCCATAACCTCCTTTGTACCGGGAGCATCGGGATATTTCAAATAGCCTCCCATGGCCCTCACCAATCAAAAAGAAAAAGAAAAAGCCAAGCGGCTAGCCGATACGGCGCATAAAATCTCATATATGAATTAAATACATACCTTTCCGTCGAGCATTCTATCTATATACCTTTATACCTTATCCATACCTACCTCATGTATATTTATACATTTCTAATTCATTTCAACTTAATCCAATCGTTTTAACTTATTTCGTTAAGTGATTTTCAAATTACTGGTTTGCCCATTTCACCTTTTTATTTGAATATAACATGTTCAAATATAAATTTAACTTGTTTATCCACTAATTGAATTCCATTTCAATTTTATTTGAATTTCCTATATTCAAATTCCATTTCGATTCTCTTATTCAAATTCTATATTTGAATTTCATTTCAAATCTCTTATTCAAATCCCATATTCGAATTTCATATATTCAATTTTCTTCGAATCTTCTATATTCAAATTTCATTTTCAATTCTATTCAAATTCTATATATTCGATTTTGTTCCAATTCTATTTGAATTTCTGTATTCAAACTCTATTTCAATCCCATTGAATTTCATATATTCAAACTCCCTTTGAATTTCTATATTCAAACCCTATTATTACTCTATATGAATTCTATATTCAATTTTCCCTTATTTAAATCTTCTTTATTCAAATCTCATTTGAATTTCTATATTCAAATCCTATGTTTGAACTTCCTTTATTCAAATTCCTTTTCAAACTTTCTTTATTCATAAGTCTCGATTTCAATTCCTTTTGAAATCGATATTTCTACCTTTGGAAAGTAGGTTTTTTCCTTTCAATTTCGCACTTGTATTTTTATTTCTGAATTATCCAATGATAATTCTTTTCACTTCATTTATAAACTTCGTTTATAAAAGAATTATTTATAAACTTCGTTTATAAAGG
Source organism: Allium sativum (assembly GCA_030737875.1). NCBI lineage: Eukaryota > Viridiplantae > Streptophyta > Magnoliopsida > Asparagales > Amaryllidaceae > Allium > Allium sativum. The sequence continues at coordinate 656,992,752 of CM060923.1, forward strand.
AACTTCTCGTTTTATTTCTTTTAAAACAAGTTAATATTTCAAATCTATTTTAAAAATTCAAATTCTATATTTGAAACCCCATTTTGAAATTCAACACAACTTGTCTTTCCCAAAACAATTTCAAAACAATATCTTTGGTAGTAATTCGTCACTTATAACTCGAAAATGAATACTGATGATGCAGCTGTCATCATCAGAATCTATTTTCCAGCGATCGAAGTGAGTTCAATACTATAAAACCATTTTTAACCCTTTCCACTTTGAAATTCATTTCAAAATATAATTCACACTGCTTGTAAAACAATTTAAAATCTCCCAGGATCTTAAATTTCCCTTATTTTTAATCCAAATCATTTACAAACACTTATCCAATTTTCCCGAGTTTTAATTCAATTTCTGGTTTAAATTTCAGATTTAACTCATCTGATTTCACGTATTTCACTTATATGAATTCTGATTGGTTATTTTCATAACCATTTAATTTATAAATCTTACTCGATTATAATAACAACCAATATATCCAATATATTCAAAATATACGTTGGGTAAACTATTTCGTTTACCCTCTTTCAAAACATACCATGATGGTTCATCGTATTCCAGTGTTTAGTAACTCCTACCGATACAGTGGATCAAACTGATCGACCAGAACTCATAAACGACTCAAACAATGAATCTCCACAATATAAAAATTATTTTTATATCAATAACAAATACGTTCACTCGTATATATACACTCAATCTCAGTCTAGGGTATTACTAACCCTATCTCTACCGAGTCACGCCACAGAGCCAAGTAATTCTTAACTTAAGCTCTGATACCAACTGTAACGACCCGGATTTCGAGCGACTTTGGTTATCGACATAAGCACGATGCCGATAACCAAAGTCAAAAAATCCTGGTAATTAGTGAAAGAAATTAGAGGGTGAGGAAAGATAAGATAGAAAATTAGAATAGAAGAAGAACACAACATCAGAGTAACACGAATCTCACAGCGGAACGAATAACATATAATATATGTAACATAACTTTGAAATATACATCTGTATTTGAATATACATCATTATCAAAGTACAACACTTACAACACAGCGGAAATAACTATAGCTTTATGATCCTGAAGCCTCCTGCTCCAGCTCTTCAACTATATCTGTAAAATCCCGACTACTTGACTGCCCATACAAATTTAGGCACCCAAGAGTTTAGGGAAAACAACAAAGTAAACTCCGGGTCAGTCATGGGACTGGTGTGAGTAAAACAGTTAAAAACAGTTGAACAAGTAAACGATATCTCATAAGACCACGCCGCATAACGGAACGGGTTTTTCCCTTATGAGAATCCAAAATATCTTTTATATCAAAAACCTTTTGATATTATAATAATGTCTATCAACCACAGTATATATATAATCATCTAGCAGAAACGCTTTCATCTCACGTTCTACATATATAGTATACAATCAAAACCGCAAGCACGTATTGGGTAATGGATTTCCAACTATGACAAGGTATGGATCCACCTTTCGCTCGTGTACCTCTAGAGAGGAATACACTGGGTTCAACAAGAACATCTTGCAACCCGGCCACACATGACCGACCACTCATTTCACTTGAGTGTATCGAATGTATATCACCAACAGTTGGGATCAGCAACCGTTTCCCGAATGGGACAGCATCAACAATAGATTTTTAGAAATGAATGAAACTCTAGATCAGGTGATTATACACCCTACTTCGGTGCGACCGACTTAGCCATGCTGCCTGCCCGATTTCTGTCATTTACCGGATGATGAGGCTAGAAGCTACGCTTTATCATCACATCAGATTCACTTTGAATGTCACATCATCAAATCCATCCAATCACTGATTGACGTCCCCAACAATACATTATGTGTTAGCTAAAAGAAGTTTCCTTCTCCGCTTCCACTCTTGGTACGGTTGGAGAAATCAATATACGTGATCGTCTGGAAATACTCTGTCAGACATCCGTCTATACAAGTCATCCAGGAACAGGATGAACCGAAGGCACTATTCTGTCACAGGATAGCCCTTGCATAACTCCGTCTTCAATTTCCTTTGGCATATATGATTCGCAACGCTTATGCCAATACAGAGTGGTTCTTTAGATAATAATCCAACCGGTCTCTCCATATTAACAACGTTAAAATGGTCAAAACTTCGATAGTCTGTGATTTAACTATCGAATAAAAACAGGTGTGCAACCAACGATATTATTTCCAAATGGAAATTTATATCAATCAAACATCATTCAACATTATCTCTTTATTTCCTCAATCTACTTATCTCCTGTTTCCCTACATTCAATATCTCTTATTTCTAAATTTGGAAAATATACGTTATTAATAATGGAAAACATTTCCATTTCTTGTCTTCTTTATTAGAAAACATTTCTGGTTTCTTATTTGGAAAACATTTCCAAAGCTTCTTCATTGGACTTAGACAGATGTTTAAACAAACCATCGCGATGCCAACTCAAACCATTTCCTTTACTGCCGAACCTTAACTATTCCTTAGTTAAAACGAAGCCAATCAAGTTGGGGTAGAACTACCTCTCAGACCTTAACTGAACAACATTTCTAACTTTGAAATGGGCAAAGTTCACTTTGTATTCCATTTACTAACTTCCTTACTTAACCCTCCTTCGAATAGCTATATTCGATTGACTCTTTTTACTTAACTCCTTTGGACTAACCCCTATCAATTAACTCTATTGGACTAACACTATTTGACTAACGCTATTTATTTACTCATTTCACTTACTCTTTTCGAATAAACTATATTCGATAATTCCTTTTACTTTCTATTCGAATAACTATATTCGATTTACTCATTTGCTTCTATTCGAATAACTATATTCGATTTAACTCACTTGCTTCTATTCTAATCGATTAAACTAACATCGATTATCTCCTTTCAACTTTATTCTCTAATCGATTAACTAACATCGATTTACTTCTTTTTAACTTTATTCTCTAATCGATTAACTAACATCGATTAACTTCTTTTAACTCTATTCTCTAATCGATTAACTAACATCGATTAACTTCTTTTACTTTAACACTAATCGATTAACTAACATCGATTAACTTCTTTTTAACTTTATTCTCTAATCGATTAACTAACATCGATTAACTTCTTTTACTTTAACACTAATCGATTAACTAACATCGATTAACTTCTTTTTAACTTTATTCTCTAATCGATTAACTTCTTTTACTTTAACACTAATCGATTAACTAACATCGATTAACTTCTTTTTAACTTTATTCTCTAATCGATTAACTAACATCGATTAACTTCTTTTACTAAACTACGTTTTCCGTTACAACTATTTCCTTTTTATAACGTTTACTTACCGTTACAAATATATCCTATTTATAACTTCTATTTACCGTTACAAATATATCCTATTTATAACTTCTATTTATTTTATAAATAAATATTCCTTTTCTATTTCTATTTATTTTCTAAATAAATATCCCTTTTATAAAACCGTGTTCGTTTTATAAATAATTCCTTTTATAAAATCCTGTGATTTTATAAAATTCCTTTATTTCAATATACATTGAAATACTTCTTTTTACATCCCAGGGTCTTTTATGATATTTAAAATATCGAATAAAAATGATCAACATCATTCCAACACCCATAATCCATAACAGATTATATAACACATCATATATCACAATATATGAAAACAGTAAAATAAATGTTGAGGAATCCGGTCGGATTCCTCCAACCTGTTTCCCTACATCACAGATGTTAAACAATATAGATAACATCACTTTCAGTTCTATATGATATATTCTGTTAAATAGAATCAATATAGAAATTCAACTAACTGACTAGCAGTTCAATCAAACAGTCAACACACAATCAATCAGCCAATATTTAACTGTTCTAAGAATATAACATGAAATTATAAACTGTTCAAAGTTAGTGAGATTTACTCACCTTTGCGCGTTAGCCGTTAAATAACGGTTTGCGTTATTTGACTCAGTTGGACAATTTATTTCTCCATAAATTGTAACGAGCTCCGATGGACTTCTAGTCAGTTCCATTGGGTAGTGTCCGTCCATACGATCCCAACGGATCCAACCATTCGAATTTCTGATATTATATGACACAGATATTTAATTTACAAGTTACATACTAATTTAAATTTAAATTAAACTAATTATTTCTTTATAACATGGGCCTTACCCTTTATAACCGGGCCCAATACCCAATCCCCTTTGACCCGCTATTCCCCTTTCTCTCCCAAATGAACTTGCGATGGTTGCTCCCATTTACAGATATTTTCTCCCTTAAAAATCAAACTGATATCACTGAAATCATCCTCATCGAATTTCCCTCAACCGCCAACCGTCCAAGCTGAACTCGATGCCCCCTTTTCATCGCGTCAACAACCCAGTCAAACACTTTACAAACCATTGTTCTTCTCAGTTAGAAATTAAAGTAGCCGACTTCCTCATTACTCACGCAATTTCCAGGCATTCACTCATTTCACAGTAAAAATAAATAAAATGACTTCACCGATTTAAAACACCAACTCCTCCTTCACCGTCCCTTTCTTCCCCAGACCATCACCCTCGCTGACTCACTTGGATCGTACCACACCACCGTTAGTCTCAGCAGGTCGACCCCCCCATCGTTCCATCACTCCCTTTTCCCAGCTCGACTTGAATGCCTCATCCGCTCAGCACAGTACTCCACCGTGAAACCATCGAGGCCGACCCCTCATTGCCCGCAACACCATCGTTCCACTAGCCTATCCAGCCTCCGATTTCAGCTCCCAATTACCACCCATTCGCCAGGAAAGGCGCATGAAATAACCCCTTTCCGATTTAGATTCGGACCACCTCATCCTACCTTAAGGCGTCGCACCCGACGAACAGCATACCAGAAGAGAGCGAAAGAATAAAGATGCGGGATTTTAATTTTAGGGATTTTCGGTTGAATTCTTTTTGATTTGCGTTTTAGAATGGTGGCGGCTACCCTTTTTGTGTTTTGCTGAGAATTTGTTTTTAGGTTTTAACGTTTTTAAAAGGGTATTTATATATATGCGTTGGAGTTGGATGAGTGGTCTTCGAAAGCCATGGTGTTTTGTCTTGAGACCACAGAGAACGTTAGTTGTAGGTTGAAACGTGGACACTTAAGGTCCAAGAAAGTTTAATATGTTGAGCTATTATATATATATATATATATGTACGTTACAAAATATGTGTGCTCTGTTATTTAAACTTTCGTTCATATCAGGCCGCTACAGACAGAAGTAAGAGTACAGTCGTGCTCAGTGAGGTGTCACGATCCCAGAAATATAATAATACTGGTAGATCAACTCATACTTTGAAAGCCCGAATTTCTGATTCGGGGTGCAAAATACTCCAAATAAAAAGTTGCTAATTTAATTAATTAAAAATTACAGTAAAATTCTAAAAATTAAATTATCACTACGCTTCAAAAGGACCTCGTCTAAATTCGAACCCGGTATCTAATTATACTGAAAACCATTTTATAACGTAAATAAAGCGTTGCGAATTCTAAAGGAATTCCATAGCGACTATTCTGAAATTTGATTTGGACATAACAGAAAATCTACACGACGAAATCCTGATTTTTCTCTTCCACTAGCAAGATATACTCCACCTGCTCCACTCGTTTCTTGTTTCACAGAAATCCGATTTAAAACGAACTCTGTACATTCAGTTGAAGTTCAAATCGCCAAATAGCGAACTGCCGCGCCATTTCGAGCTCTATTATAATTATTTTATAAACTATACGTTCAACTGTCGATGATTGAATATATTCGTTATTCAAATTCAATTCCAAGCTGAATTAAATATCACAGATGATCCGGTTCACACCATATCGTCATCTCGACAAATTCTGATTATTTAGAATTAAATATATTCATCATTATTAAACTCCACGACCATTAAATTCTCTAAAACCACCATTTATATAATTAAATAAATTAATGATAATACCTCTGCCAATGCGGGTCATTACAAAAACGATTTCGAAATGAATTGAATTGAAAACGATTTCGAAATGAATTGAATTGAAAACGAATTCAAATTGAATTGAAAGCAAATTGAAATGAATTCAAATTGAATTGAAATTTGAATTGAATAGAAATGAATTTTAAAACGAATTTATAAAGAAGAATTCAATTTTGATTTGAATTGAAATGAAAGTTGAAATTGCTTTTGAAACGAATTTTAAAACTATTTATATAATTCGTTTTAAATAGAAATCGACGAAGTATATATTATATATATTATATATATAATATAATGGCCTGAATAGAACGCGCCGCGCCGCGGCAGTTCGTGAATTTCGACCATTTATTTCAAACGGACATTGCGGGAGATCCGACCGTCGGATTCTCCTAAAACCGGAACCGTTGGGTTCGTATCGAAAAGAGCTTTCTAACAAATGTTAGAAATTAGAAATCTAACGGTTGGATTTGGAATTATGTCCAAATCAAATTTGAAAAAGGTCGTTGTAAGTGCAGTTCGATGGCCATTGGTGGAAATCGACTGTACGGGCCTTGATAAAATTATTAAAAATAGTAATAAATTGTGTAAAATCATAAGAAATGATTTGTGAAGATTTGGGATGATAAACTCCATATTTGAAAAGATAAAAATAGGTTTTTATCGAAATGAACTAGTTTTGAACTAGAATTATAATTCTATTTATTTTTAAATAAATGAATTGAATTTAAAAAGGGTTTTGAAAATAACCAGAATATCCAATGATTGCATTGGAGGGGATTTGAATCGAAATTGTCTTCGGAATATTTCGATGTTGGAATTCGTGATTATATAGGTGTTGTTATGGAAATTTGAAAGATATATATTTATATCGTTATTTCCAATACGGCATTTGTTAGTCGTAGAATTCGATATTGAATATAAGCCGATATATTTTCTATTCAGAGCCTTGTATTGAATATCGAATGTGATTTGGGTTTGTCGTGAATGGTGTCTTCACTAACACTGTTGTAATAACCCGGAAAATCTGGGCCAGTTTAAAATTTTTATTTTAGCGATTTTAGCGAATTTTGAATATTTAAAATAGATTATTTTAAATAAAAACGACAAGAAATTTGTTTTGAATATAATTCGCACGTATATATTATATACGTCGTCGTTAGAATATAAATAATTATATATAATTATAAATAGAATTGAAAATGGCGCGGTAGTTCGATAATTCGATTTCAAACTTCAATTGAATGTACCGGGTGCAAAACAATCCGGATTTTAGTGAAACCAAAAATAATAGGATCTAATTGATGATACCTTTCCAACGAATCCGACCAATCGAGATTTCATAGCGGGAATCAAAAGTTTTGTCCAGTTGAAAATTCTGAATAGTAGCTATGGAATTCAGGCCCTTAAAAATGGACATTTTGCAAACGACCTCGGATTTCGACGAAACCACTTTTGTTGGGTCCGTGATGTCGAATTATTGCTAGGTTTCAAATTTCATAATTTTTCGAATCAATATGTGAGCGTGGCAAAGGAAAACGCGTTTGACCAGTTTCAGTTGATTTTAATCGACTGGAAATTGGTCATTTTTCCAACGGTCTCAGAATTCGACGAAACTAGTTTTGTTAGGACCGTATCGTCAATACGAAGCTAGAAAATATTTTTCGAGAATTTTTCTAGTTAGTAGGTGACCCCGGTAATTTGAAATGCACGTTTAAAATTCAATAAAGTGATTTAAATGTAAATTCAACGGAAACTGATTGTAACGATCGAATCAGCTTACGATATATATCCCATTGTGTTCGGAATGGGGGTAAAACGCTATGGACGACAGGCGGTGGACCTCGTTTAGAGGTCGTGTGTAAAAGTCAACTTTTTAGAAAATAAAATAATTAAATAATTAAAAAAAAAACCTTTCTTCCCCATATTACGCTGGCCCCCCCTCTTATCTTTCAAAATCGTTTTTCAGGAAAGAAAAAAAAGAAATAAAAACATCCGAATCGAAAATCGCTTCCCCCCCCTCCTCGATCGTTCGCCGCCGCCGCCAAGGGGTGCGACGCCTCCCTGACTCCTCCCTCCACTTCCTCCTCCACTCCATCGCTCCCTCCCCTTCTTCTCCGTCCTCCTGTGTAGTCGCTGGCCCTTCAAACCCTAAATCGACCGAAGCCGCCTCCCACAGCCACCGCCGGCCAACCCAGACTCCTCCGCCGAACCCTCCAACCGCCGCGATGAATCCAACGCCCACTGACCCCCTCCCCATTCGCTGTAAGTTTAGATTTTTATTTTATTTTAATGTATTTGTTTCATTTCAGTTTTCACGTCATAATCTTTAAATATAACTTGATTTTTCAGTTTATATTTATACAGAATTTTTATATGTGAAGAGATAGGATTTTTATATTCGAAAAGTTCGAATTTTTATATAGAATAAAGGTTGGATTTTTAAAGAAAACATGATTTTTATATTTTTAAAGTATTAAAAATATAATCTTTACTATATAGGAAAATTAAAAATATAATTTTTATATAGGTAAAATATTAAAAAAATATCATCTTTATATGTGTAGGAAAAATATGATTTTTTTTTTATGTTAGAAAGAAGTGATTTTTAGCAATATAGAAATATAATTTTTCTATATAAAGTAGTAGCGAAATCTCTATTATTAAAAAGGCAAAATCTTTTTATATAATAGCGAAGTGAAAATTCGATTTTTAAAAAAAAGTATGAAGCATACTAAAAATATGATTTTTATATGTTGAACTTCGAAATAAAAATATGATTTTTATATGTTGAACTTCGAAATAAAAATATGATTTTTATATGTTGAACTTCGAAATAAAAATATGATTTTTATATGTTGAACTTCGAAATAAAAATATGATTTTTATATGTTGAACTTCGAAATAAAAATATGATTTTTATATATTGAATAGCGAAGTAAAAATTCGATTTTTACATAGGTAGTAAAAGCGGGCAACGAAGGTAACAAAAAGGCGAGAACGAAGAAGATTTTTATCAAAGAAGAGTCAAGATGTTTGGATAGCTTTCGGTGAGAATTTCTCACCTTTCAATTTATTTTTCTAGTTATATATATATACTAGGATGCAGACGGTGTTTAGTAGCACCCGACACAATCATCCACAGACCATGGACTTGTTTGTTTGGTTGCATAGATTAGTTGGATATTTGAATTGAAATTGAGTTGTTTGGGTGAATTGAATGAATTTGATTGATGTGTGAATGGCGTGGGCCTTCACTAGACCGGGGATAAGGCTAGGCCTCGTCCCGTTTCTAGTATCGTGCCGTTATGCCGCCGAAATTTTCTAAAATAAGTTAGAAAAATAAAGATATCATTTTATTGAATAAATGAATTGAATAGAAATTCATAGGTTGAAATAAAATGTTTTATCGTTAAAATATATAATTTTTAACGGGAATGTGAATAAATAAAATATTCATTTACAAACCGAACGGTTTGTTTATGTACACCTATTTGAAGGACATTGATTGAGTCGATAAATTTTACACATCGCCCAACTGCACAACTAAAATCTGTGTTTGATTGTTTGAAAACCCCACACGGGTGTTAGGATGAAATATGAATTTCAATCATCCTGATTGATTAAATATGTCGATCGATTGATTGACAGGCTGTTACAAGCGTTAGATACCAATATTTGATACTTATACATTGTAGTGCACTTTGGTTGATGGTTGATTATTTTTCAATGCTATTATACATGTGTTGTATGAAAATCCATATAATTAACCTTATATGGTGATTGATTGGGCCTCATTCCAATTTAGAAAATAAAGTATAATATAAAATAAAGGTTCATGTGTTGACAGTTTCATCCATTGAGATTGGTCATGTGTTGAACGAAATATTTTAATAATAAAGTTTACATCTTTATCAATATAAAATAAAGGTTCATGTGTTGACAGTACTCATCCATTGAGATTAGTCATGTGTTGAACGAAATATTTTAATAATAAAGTTTACATCTTTATCAATATAAAATAAAGGTTCATGTGTTGACAGTTTCATCCATTGAGATTGGTCATGTGTTGAACGAAATATTTTAATAATAAAGTTTACATCTTTATCAATATAAAATAAAGGTTCATGTGTTGACAGTACTCATCCATTGAGATTGGTCATGTGTTGAACGAAATATTTTGATAATAACAACTATTTTGAAAAAGAAATATTTGAAATAGAATATTTGAAAATAGAAATTTATGAAGCCGTGTTGATTAGATTGACGCCATTTTGACGTGAACGATATTTATATCGATTTTATTCGATTTCGAAATGAATTGAATATATAACGATTTCGAAATGAATTGAATATATAACGATTTCGAAATGAATTGAATATATAACGATTTCGAAATGAATTGAATATATAACGATTTCGAAATGAATTGAATATATAACGATTTCGAAATGAATTGAATATATAACGAATTGAAATGAATTCAAATTGAATTGAAATTTGAATTGAATAGAAATGAATTTTTAAAACGAATTTATAAAGAAGAATTCAATTTTGATTTGAATTGAAAAGGAAGTTGAAATTGCTTTTGAAACGAATTTTAAAACTATTTATATAATTTGTTTTAAATAGAAATCGATGAACAATATATTATATATATTATATATATATAATATAATGGCCTGAATAGAACGCGCCGCGCCGCGGCAGTTCGTGAATTTCGACCATTTATTTCAAACGGACATTACGGGAGATCCGACCGTCGGATTCTCCTAAAACCGGAACCGTTGGGTTCGTATCGAAAAGAGCTTTCTAACGAATATTAGAAATTTGAAATCTAACGGTTGGATTTGGAGTTATGTCCAAATCAAATTCGAAAAAGGTCGCTGTAAGTGCAGTTCGATGGCCATTGATGGAAATCGACTGTACGGGCCTTGATAAAATTATTAAAAATAGTAATAATTTATGTAAAATCATTAGAAATGATTTAGAAAGAATTGGGATGAAAAACTCCATATTTGAAAAGATAAAAATAGATTTTTATCGAAATGAACTAGTTTTGAACTAGAAACATAATTCTATTTATTTTTAAATAAATAAATTGAATTTGAAAAGAGTTCTAAAAATAACCAGAATTTCCAATGATTGCATTGGAGTGGATTTGAATCGAAATTGTCTTCGGAATATTTCGATGTTGGAATTCGTGATTATACGGATGTTGTTATGGAAATTTGAAAGATATATATTTATATCGTTATTTCCAATACGACATTTGTTAATCGAAGAATTTGATATTGAATATAAGCCGATATATTTTCTATTCAGAACCTTATATTGAATATCAAATGTGATTTGGGTTTGTCGTGAATGGTGTCTTCACTAACACTGTTCTTGAACCCAGTTGAGAAAAGATTAAATCTTTTTATTTAGATTTAATGAAGTGTACCAATTAAACAATATTTAATTGGAATAGAATTGATATTGATTTTTGGGTTTATCGTGGACAGTGCTTTAAATAACACTTGTTCTTTAACCCGATAATTAATGGAATGATATTTTGGGTTTACCATGAACCGTGTTTTAAATGACACTGATTCTTTAACCCAGCTAACGATTAAAACTAAGTGGAGTTTTAATGAATCTTTAATTAGATTGAAATGATCGAAAATGGAGTATCACCAGTTTTGCTCCAGGCGATAGTTAAATCTTTAATTAGATTTGAACGTGAAATGGTAATTGAATTTACCGATAACACTATGGTGTTAGATATGAAGTATTACCAGTTTTACTTCATGGGATAAATAGGTTGGGATTGGGAAATTAAAATAAATGATTACTTCGGTAAGTTTCGTTAATCCCGACTAGTTGAATCGAAATTCAAAAGAAGATTAGAGAATAAATTCAAGAAATTTATCTTGGATAAAATTAATGGGAACCTTTCCCTATGAATGTGAAATTTAGAAACTAACTGTCGGTTGGCCAAGCAGAATGGTTTTCTGGGTATTGATCTGATGTTGGTTTCGGCCTTCGGGGTTAATATTTGGGGAATTATTCTCTTGATTAATTTACGGTTAGTGACTAATGAATTGGAATGAGGCGTATGTTGTGTTTGTGTAACACTTACTTAAGATATACGCGAGTTATTCGGAAAGACCGGGTTTATCCCATTCTGAATAACTGATACGACGATAAGTCGAAGACGAAGACGATGGTCGAAGACCGGAGGTCTTCACGTCGTTTGGGTGGTTACTGATGATCTTGATTGGGCTGTACACCCAAGAAGATGGAAACAGTTAGTGATCGTCCAGACGTACTTGGAGATCGATGGATATGCGGGGTACTAGGTGCCTCCGATTTCGTTCAAACCCAGAACGGACTTGTAAATGGACTGTGTGTCTGACATTGGATTTCAGTCTGTGTGATTGATCTCTATTAAATATATATCTGTTTGGCGGCGGAGAATTTATTCTCTTGCTTAACGCCCTTCTCTGAGACGTACGAGCTCAGGGGTTATATATTGATGGATATCAAACGCATGGAGTAAATTGCCTGTGTGGCATGCCTAAGTGGCAATTGATCGAGGCTTCTGTTGAAAAGCAAAGTCTTGTGGTGATGATCAAAGCAAGGCCTTTGTGTAACGTTTACCTCGCGTGTTTCACACCCGGTATGAACCAAAAACGGGAGACGGACCTCAGGGAGGACTTGCGTTTCTTTCTAGCTAGAAGTGGCGTCAGTGGTTTTACACGCCCTGACGAGTTTGACTTATGTGGTTGTTTCTGTTGCGAGGCGCCTCGGTTATATCGGTTTCGGCCGATGCATTCTGGTCGACGGACGGACTAGACTTACACCCCATAGGGTGGGGAAACGTAGTGTTCAGGCATAATAATCCACATCGGTGGACCGGCCCTGACGATCCAAGGGGCAGTTGCGGCTGTTCCTGAAGGGCGGGCTAGAGCGTCTCGAATCGGTCGAGGACTATCTTTTGCCTCGGTTCATAGATGGAAATCCAATTTCCAAATACGTGACATTTGCGGTTTTAATTGTAGAACTAGTATGGCGACATGATATATGGTACCCATGCCGTCTATGATTGATACTTATGATTTGAAGTTGTTTTATACACTATGCACTTATAATAGTATCAAATGATTTGTTTTAAACGTATCCAGCATTCTTTGGCTGTTATAAGGGAAAACCCTATCCCCCGGCTTGCGTTGCATTGTGTGATAGGACCTGGGTCTTATAACAGCTTCATTTTTCTTTATTTAGCATTGCGCCGTTTGTTTTATGCACTGGTATTCTTGGGAGGAAACCCGTTCCGTGTTATACGGCGTGGTCCCTTGATTTACCTAATGATTTAAAATAAAGATTAATAACTGTTTTAGTTCTCACACCAGTCACATGACTGACCTGGAGTTTATTGTTTTGACCTAAACTCTGGGTGCCCTTATTTTGACACGGGCAGCTAGTAGTTTTGGGTTTTGCAGATTTATATTCACAGGATTCTGGTTTACAGCTGGAACGATATCCGGAAAGCTTTGTATCCGTATCTCTCATTCTAGTTGTGTATTGTATTATTTTCCGCTGCTATGTATTTAAATGTAATTTAAATCTCTGATATTTCTGTGTAATATTCATTTATACTCTGTATATTCTTGTAATCTGATGCATTGTTGTAATATACAATGAAATGTTCTTCTGTATGCGTTCTGTTTTGTCGTGTTCTCAAACGATAGGGCGTTTCGAACGGCCTGGATCGGACCGAGCGAAATTCCTTCTCGTCACATTTGGTATCAGAGCTTTGGTTTACAAAGCTTAGAGAACAAGACACATTAGAACCGTACGAAAGAATTCATCAGATATTGGATTAGTAATATCCAATTAGAATGACTCGTTAGAGATAGGATCAGTAGTATCCTAGAACGAGTGTGAAGAGTATATTTTTCAAATGAAAACAATTTCGTTTTGAAAATTTAAATCGCTTTATACGTATTTGATTATTTATATATTTTGAATATGGACAATCCAATATATAAAGATTTCGCGTATACGCGTCATGAACGTATAGTCGAAGTTTTAATATATTGGATAGATATAGAATCACATTCTAGACACCCGGGGATAATTCTGATGATGTGGCCACATCATCAGTATTTATATTCGTGTTTCGAAGGTGTGATATCTATATATTTCCATTAGGCCGGTGTGAGAACCAAAACCAATATAGCTAGAACACTTTGTTGTGAATTGGCATAAAAACATGATTTTTTGTATATATGTATCAAAATTATGAATTTGAAACTCTAATTCACTAATTGATGGATGTTTGTGTTGTTTGCTTATTTGTTTGATAATTTTGAACCATTATGCCTAATTGCATCAAATTTTGACTTATATTTATAATTGGTTGCGTTTGCTTGCATATACATATATTACATTGAACAGGTCATAGCAAGGAGGCTAGAGCAGAGAATAAAATTTGTTTGCCCGACAAATAGGTACATGTTTACTACATAATTACTGTTTTGTTTGGGTGATCATGATTTTATGAGCCTATTGGCTAGCCGCTTGGCTTTTTCTTTTTCTTTTTGAGATCTGAAGGACCGGGGAAGCTATTTGAAATTCCCCGATGCTCCCGGTGCAGGGGAGGTTATGGCGAAATTTTTCGAAAATTTAGGGTGTTAGCCAAAATTTTGAAATCTTTGAAAAGTTCTTAGAAACTGAAAAGTTGAAGAACTTAAGCCGTAATCGAAACAATGGAAGTTGAGTTGAATTGTTAAACAACTTTCGACTTTGTTCCTTTTCGGGGACGAAAAGTTTTAAGTGGGGGAGATTGTAATAACCTGGAAAATCTGGGCCAATTTAAAATTTTTATTTTAGCGATTTTAGCGAATTTTGAATATTTAAAATAGATTATTTTAAATAAAAACGACAAGAAATTTGTTTTGAATATAATTCGCACGTATATATTATATACGTCGTCGTTAGAATATAAATAATTATATATAATTATAAATAGAATTGAAAATGGCGCGGTAGTTCGATAATTCGATTTCAAACTTCAATTGAATGTACCGGGTGCAAAACAATCCGGATTTTAGTGAAACCAAAAATAATAGGATCTAATTGATGATACCTTTCCAACGAATCCGACCAATCGAGATTTCATAGCGGAAATCAAAAGTTTTGTCCAGTTGAAAATTCTGAATAGTCGCTATGGAATTCAGGCCCTTAAAAATGGACATTTTGCAAACGACCTCGGATTTCGACGAAACCACTTTTGTTGGGTCCGTGATGTCGAATTATTGCTAGGTTTCAAATTTCATAATTTTTCGAATCAATATGTGAGCGTGGCAAAGGAAAACGCGTTTGACCAGTTTCAGTTGATTTTAATCGACTGGAAATTGGTCATTTTTCCAACGGTCTCAGAATTCGACGAAACTAGTTTTGTTAGGACCGTATCATCAATACGAAGCTAGAAAATATTTTTCGAGAATTTTTCTAGTTAGTAGGTGACCCCGGTAATTTGAAATGCACGTTTAAAATTCAATAAAGTGATTTAAATGTAAATTCAACGGAAACTGATTGTAACGATCGAATTAGCTTACGATATATATCCCATTGTGTTCGGAATGGGGGTAAAATGCTATGGACGACACGCGGTGGACCTCGTTTAGAGGTCGTGTGTAAAAGTCAACTTTTTAGAAAATAAAATAATTAAATAATTAAAAAAAAACCTTTCTTCCCCTTATTATGCTGCCCCCCCCTCTTATCTTTCAAAATCGTTTTTCAGGAAAGAAAAAAAAAGAAAAAAAAACATCCGAATCGCAAATCGCTTCCCCCCCCCTCCTCGATCGTTCGCCGCCGCAGCCAGGGGGTGCGACGCCTCCCTGACTCCTCCCTCCACTTCCTCCTCCACTCCATCACTCCCTCCCTTTCTTCTCCGTCCTCCTGTGTAGTCACTGGCCCTTCAAACCCTAAATCGACCGAAGCCGCCTCCCACAGCCACCGCCGGCCAACCCAGACTCCTCCGCCGAACCCTCCAACCGCCGCGATGAATCCAGCGCCCACTGACCCCCTCCCCATTCGCTGTAAGTTTAGATTTTTATTTTATTTTAATGTATTTGTTTCATTTCAGTTTTCACGTCATAATCTTTAAATATAACTTGATTTTTCAGTTTATATTTATACAGAATTTTTATATGTGAAGAGATAGGATTTTTATATTCGAAAAGTTCGAATTTTTATATAGAATAAAGGTTGGATTTTTAAAGAAAACATGATTTTTATATTTTTAAAGTATTAAAAATATAATCTTTACTATATAGGAAAATTAAAAATATAATTTTTATATAGGTAAAATATTAAAAAAATATCATCTTTATATGTGTAGGAAAAATATGATTTTTTTTATGTTAGAAAGAAGTGATTTTTAGCAATATAGAAATATAATTTTTCTATATAAAGTAGTAGCAAAATCTCTATTATTAAAAAGGCGAAATCTTTTTATATAATAGCGAAGTGAAAATTCGATTTTTAAAAAAAAGTATGAAGCATACTAAAAATATGATTTTTATATGTTGAACTTCGAAATAAAAATATGATTTTTATATGTTGAACTTCGAAATAAAAATATGATTTTTATATGTTGAACTTCGAAATAAAAATATGATTTTTATATGTTGAACTTCGAAATAAAAATATGATTTTTATATGTTGAATAGCGAAGTAAAAATTCGATTTTTACATAGGTAGTAAAAGCGGGCAACGAAGGTAACAAAAAGGCGAGAACGAAGAAGATTTTTATCAAAGAAGAGTCAAGATGTTTGGATAGCTTTCGGTGAGAATTTCTCACCTTTCAATTTATTTTTCTAGTTATATATATATACTAGGATGCAGACGGTGTTTAGTAGCACCCGACACAATCGTCCACAGACCATGGACTTGTTTGTTTGGTTGCATAGATTAGTTGGATATTTGAATTGAAATTGAGTTGTTTGGGTGAATTGAATGAATTTGATTGATGCGTGAATGGCGTGGGCCTTCACTAGACCGGGGATAAGGCTAGGCCTCGTCCCGTTTCTAGTATCGTGCCGTTATGCCGCCGAAATTTTCTAAAATAAGTTAGAAAAATAAAGATATCATTTTATTGAATAAATGAATTGAATAGAAATTCATAGGTTGAAATAAAATGTTTTATCGTTAAAATATATAATTTTTAACGGGAATGTGAATAAATAAAATATTCATTTACAAACCGAACGGTTTGTTTATGTACACCTATTTGAAGGACATTGATTGGGTCGATAAATTTTACACATCGCCCAACTGCACAACTAAAATCTATGTTTGATTGTTTGAAAACCCCACACGGGTGTTAGGATGAAATATGAATTTCACTCATCCTGATTGATTAAATATGTCGATCGATTGATTGACAGGCTGTTACAAGCGTTAGATACCAATATTTGATGCTTATACAGTGTAGTGCACTTTGGTTGATGGTTGATTATTTTTCAATGCTATTATACATGTGTTGTATGAAAATCCATATAATTAACCTTATATGGTGATTGATTGGGCCTCATTCCAATTTAGAAAATAAAGTATAATATAAAATAAAGGTTCATGTGTTGACAGTTTCATCCATTGAGATTGGTCATGTGTTGAACGAAATATTTTAATAATAAAGTTTACATCTTTATCAATATAAAATAAAGGTTCATGTGTTGACAGTACTCATCCATTGAGATTGGTCATGTGTTGAACGAAATATTTTAATAATAAAGTTTACATCTTTATCAATATAAAATAAAGGTTCATGTGTTGACAGTTTCATCCATTGAGATTGGTCATGTGTTGAACGAAATATTTTAATAATAAAGTTTACATCTTTATCAATATAAAATAAAGGTTCATGTGTTGACAGTACTCATCCATTGAGATTGGTCATGTGTTGAACGAAATATTTTGATAATAACAACTATTTTGAAAAAGAAATATTTGAAATAGAATATTTGAAAATAGAAATTTATGAAGCCGTGTTGATTAGATTGACGCCATTTTGACGTGAACGATATTTATATCGATTTTATTCGATTTCGAAATGAATTGAATATATAACGATTTCGAAATGAATTGAATATATAACGATTTCGAAATGAATTGAATATATAACGATTTCGAAATGAATTGAATATATAACGATTTCGAAATGAATTGAATATATAACAAATTGAAATGAATTCAAATTGAATTGAAATTTGAATTGAATAGAAATGAATTTTTAAAACGAATTTATAAAGAAGAATTCAATTTTGATTTGAATTGAAAAGGAAGTTGAAATTGCATTTGAAACGAATTTTAAAACTATTTATATAATTTGTTTTAAATAGAAATCGACGAACAATATATTATATATATTATATATATAATATAATGGCCTGAATAGAACGCGCCGCGCCGCGGCAGTTCGTGAATTTCGACCATTTATTTCAAACGGACATTACGGGAGATCCGACCGTCGGATTCTCCTAAAACCGGAACCGTTGGGTTCGTATCGAAAAGAGCTTTCTAACGAATATTAGAAATTTGAAATCTAACGGTTGGATTTGGAGTTATGTCCAAATCAAATTCGAAAAAGGTCGCTGTAAGTGCAGTTCGATGGCCATTGATGGAAATCGACTGTACGGGCCTTGATAAAATTATTAAAAATAGTAATAATTTATGTAAAATCATTAGAAATGATTTAGAAAGAATTGGGATGAAAAACTCCATATTTGAAAAGATAAAAATAGATTTTTATCAAAATGAACTAGTTTTGAACTAGAAACATAATTCTATTTATTTTTAAATAAATAAATTGAATTTGAAAAGAGTTCTAAAAATAACCAGAATTTCCAATGATTGCATTGGAGTGGATTTGAATCGAAATTGTCTTCGGAATATTTCGATGTTGGAATTCGTGATTATACGGATGTTGTTATGGAAATTTGAAAGATATATATTTATATCGTTATTTCCAATACGACATTTGTTAATCGAAGAATTTGATATTGAATATAAGCCGATATATTTTCTATTCAGAACCTTATATTGAATATCAAATGTGATTTGGGTTTGTCGTGAATGGTGTCTTCACTAACACTGTTCTTGAACCCAGTTGAGAAAAGATTAAATCTTTTTATTTAGATTTAATGAAGTGTACCAATTAAACAATATTTAATTGGAATAGAATTGATATTGATTTTTGGGTTTATCGTGGACAGTGCTTTAAATAACGTTTGTTCTTTAACCCGATAATTAATGGAATGATATTTTGGGTTTACCGTGAACCGTGTTTTAAATGACACTGATTCTTTAACCCAGCTAACGATTAAAACTAAGTGGAGTTTTAATGAATCTTTAATTAGATTGAAATGATCGAAAATGGAGTATCACCAGTTTTGCTCCAGGCGATAGTTAAATCTTTAATTAGATTTGAACGTGAAATGGTAATTGAATTTACCGATAACACTGTGGTGTTAGATATGAAGTATTACCAGTTTTACTTCATGGGATAAATAGGTTGGGATTGGGAAATTAAAATAAATGATTACTTCGGTAAGTTTCGTTAATCCCGACTAGTTGAATCGAAATTCAAAAGAAGATTAGAGAATAAATTCAAGAAATTTATCTTGGACAAAATTAATGGGAACCTTTCCCTATGAATGTGAAATTTAGAAACTAACTGTCGGTTGGCCAAGCAGAATGGTTTTCTGGGTATTGATCTGATGTTGGTTTCGGCCTTCGGGGTTAATATTTGGGGAATTATTCTCTTGATTAATTTACGGTTAGTGACTAATGAATTGGAATGAGGCGTATGTTGTGTTTGTGTAACACTTACTTAAGATATATGCGAGTTATTCGGAAAGACCGGGTTTATCCCATTCTGAATAACTGATACGACGATAAGTCGAAGATGAAGACGATGGTCGAAGACCGGAGGTCTTCACGTCGTTTGGGTGGTTACTGATGATCTTGATTGGGCTGTACACCCAAGAAGATGGAAACAGTTAGTGATCGTCCAGACGTACTTGGAGATCGATGGATATGCGGGGTACTAGGTGCCTCCGGTTTTGTTCAGACCCAGAACGGACTTGTAAATGGACTGTGTGTCTGACATTGGATTTCAGTCCGTGTGATTGATCTCTATTAAATATATATTTGTTTGGCGGCGGAGAATTTATTCTCTTGCTTAACGCCCTTCTCTGAGACGTACGAGCTCAGGGGTTATATATTGATGGATATCAAACGCATGGAGTGAATTGCCTGTGTGGCATGCCTAAGTGGCAATTGATCGAGGCTTCTGTTGAAAAGCAAAGTCTTGTGGTGATGATCAAAGCAAGGCCTTTGTGTAACGTTTACCTCGCGTGTTTCACACCCGGTATGAACCAAAAACGGGAGATGAACCTCAGGGAGGACTTGCGTTTCTTTCTAGCTAGAAGTGGCGTCAGTGGTTTTACACGCCCTGACGAGTTTGACTTATGTGGTTGTTTCTGTTGCGAGGCGCCTCGGTTATATCGGTTTCGGCCGATGCATTCTGGTCGGCGGACGGACCAGACTTACACCCCATAGGGTGGGGAAACGTAGTGTTCAGGAATAATAATCCACATCGGTGGACCGGCCCTGACGATCCAAGGGGCAGTTGCGGCTGTTCCTGAGGGGCGGGCTAGAGCGTCTCGAATCGGTTGAGGACTATCTTTTGCCTCGGTTCATAGATGGAAATCCAATTTCCAAATACGTGACATTTGCGGTTTTAATTGTAGAACTAGTATGGCGACATGATATATGGTACCCATGCCGTCTATGATTGATACTTATGATTTGAAGTTGTTTTATACACTATGCACTTATAATAGTATCAAATGATTTGTTTTAAACGTATCCAGCATTCTTTGGTTGTTATAAGGGAAAACCCTATCCCCCGGCTTGCGTTGCATTGTGTGATAGGACCTGGGTCTTATAACAGCTTCATTTTTCTTTATTTAGCATTGCGCTGTTTGTTTTATGCACTGGTATTCTTGGGAGGAAACCCGTTCCGTGTTATACGACGTGGTCCCTTGATTTACCTAATGATTTAAAATAAAGATTAATAACTGTTTTAGTTCTCACACCAGTCACATGACTGACCTGGAGTTTATTGTTTTGACCTAAACTCTGGGTGCCCTTATTTTGACACGGGCAGCTAGTAGTTTTGGGTTTTGCAGATTTATATTCACAGGATTCTGGTTTACAGCTGGAACGATATCCGGAAAGCTTTGTATCCGTATCTCTCATTCTAGTTGTGTATTGTATTATTTTCCGCTGCTATGTATTTAAATGTAATTTAAATCTCTGATATTTCTGTGTGATATTCATTTATACTCTATATATTCTTGTAATCTGATGCATTGTTGTAATATACAATGAAATGTTCTTCTGTATGCGTTCTGTTTTGTCGTGTTCTCAAACGATAGGGCGTTACGAACCCAGTTGAGAAAAGATTAAATCTTTTTATTTAGATTTAATGAAGAGTGCCAATTAAATAATATTTAATTGGAATTGAATTGATATTGATTTTTGGGTTTATCGTGAACAGTGTTTTAAATAACACTCGTTCTTTAACCCGATAATTAATGAATGTGACTTTGGGTTTATCGTGAACCGTGTTTTAAATGACATGGATTCTTTAACCCAGTTAAAGATTAAAACTAAGTGGAGTTTTAATGAATCTTTAAATAGATTGAAAAGATCGAGAATGGAGTATCACCAGTTTTACTCCAAGCGATAGTTAAATCTTTAATTGGATTTGAACGTGAAATGGTAATTGAATTACCGATAACACTGTGGTGTTAGATATGAAGTACTACCAGTTTTACTTCATGGGATGAATAGATTGGGATTGGGAAAATAAAATAAATGATTACTTCGGTGTGGTTCGATAATCCCGACTAGTTGGAATTGATATTCAAAGGAGATTAAAGAATAAATTTAAAGAATTTATCTTGGATAAAATTAATGGGAACTTTTTCCCAAAGTATAGGAATATTTGAATAAAAGAATATTCTGAATTGGAATGAGGCGTATGTTGTGTTTGTGTAACACTTTTATAATATATACGCGAGTTATTCAGAAAGACCGGGTTTATCCCATTCTGAATAACTGATTCGACGTGGTGTCGAAGAGGAAGACGGTGGTCGAAGACCAGAAGTCTTCACGTCGTTTGGGTAATTACTGATGATCTTGATTGGGCTGTACACCCAAGAAGATGGAAACAGTTGGTGATCGTCCAGACGTACTTGGAGATCGATGGATATGCGGGGTACTAGGTGCCTCCGGTTTCGTTCAGACCCAGAACGGACTTGTAAATGGACTGTGTGTCTGACATTGGATTTTAGTCTGTGTGGTTGATTTCTATTAAATATATATCTGTTTGGCGGCGGAGAATTTATTCTCTTGCTTAACGCCCTTCTCTGAGACGTACGAGCTCAGGGGTTATATATTGATGGATATCAAACGCATGGAGTGAATTGCCTGTGTGGCATGCCTAAGTGGCAATTGATCGAGGCTTCTGTTGAAAAGCAAAGTCTTGTGGTGATGATCAAAGCACGGCCTTTATGGCGTAGCTTTGTGTAACGTTTACTTCGCGTGTTTCACACCCGGTATGAACCAAAAACGGGAGACGGACCTCAGGGAGGGCATGCGTTTCTTTCTAGCTAGAATTGGCGTCAGTGGTTTTACACGCCCTGACGAGTTTGACTTATGTGGTTGTTGCTGTTGCAAGGCGCCTCGGTTTGATCGGACGATCCGGGTCCGATGGAGTCATTTGTTGGCTCATTTACGCCCCATAGGGCGGAGAGACGTATTGTTCAGGCATAATAATCCACATCGGTGGACCGGCCCTGACGATCCAAGGCCCACCTGAGTCTGGGTCCTGAGACATGGGCTAGATTGTCTCGAACCGGTTGAGGAATATCTTTTGCCTCGGTTCATAGAGGGAAATCCAATTTCCAAATACGTGACATTTGCGGTTTTATTTGTAAACCTATATATGGCGACATGATATATGGTACCCATGCCGCCTATGATTGATACTTATGATTTGAAGTTGTTTTATACACTATGCACTCATAATAGTATCAAATGATTTGTTTTAAACGTATCAAGCATTCTTTGGCTGTTATAAGGGAAAACCCTATCCTCGGCTGCGTTGCATTGTGTGATGGGACCTGGGTCTTATAACAGCTTCATTTTTCTTTATTTAGCATTGCGCTATTTGTTTTATGCACTGGTATTCTTGGGAGGAAACCCGTTCCGTGTTATACGGCGTGGTCCCTTGATTTACCTAACGATTTAAAATAAAGATTAATAACTGTTTTAGTTCTCACACCAGTCACATGACTGACCTGGAGTTTATTGTTTTAACCTAAACTCTGGGTGCCCTTATTTTGACACGGGCAGCTAGTAGTTTTGGTTTTGCAGATTTATATTCACAGGATCCTGGTTTACAGCTGGAACGATATCCGAAAAGCTTTGTATCCGTATATCTCCTTCTAGTTGTGTATTGTATTATTTTCCGCTGCTATGTAATTTATTGTAATCTCTGATATTTCTGTGTAATATTCATTTATACTCTGTATATTCTTGTAATCTGATGCATTGTTGTAATATACAATGAAATGTTCTTCTGTATGCGTTCAATTTTGTCATGTTCTCAAACGATAGGGCGTTTCGAACGGTCTGGGTCGGTTTAGCGACCGGTTCGGACCGAGCGAAATCCCTTGCCGTCACAGTTGGTATCAGAGCTTTGGTTTACAAAGCAGAGAACAAGGCACATTAGAACCATACGAAAGAATTCATCAGATATTGGATTAGTAATATCCAATGGGAATGACTCGTTAGAGATGGGATCAGTAGTATCCTAGAACGAGTGTGAAGAGTATATTTTTCAAATGAAAACAAGTTTTGTTTTGAAAATTTAAATCAATTATTCGTATTTGATTATTTATTTATATTGATTTGGACAATCCGATATATAAAGATTTTGCATATGCGTCTTGCAAACGTGTATTCGAAGTTTTAATATATTGGGTAGATATAGAATCCCTCTAGTGCCCGGGAATAATTCTGGTGATGGGGCACTGTCGCCAGTATTTATTTTCGAGTAACGAAAGTGAGATTTCTATATATTTCCTATTGACTGGTGTGAGAACCAAAATTAGATAGGGCTTATTGTTGTGATTTGGCATCAAAACATGATTTTTTGTATATGTATCAAAATTATGAATTTGAAACTCTAATTCACTAATTGATTGATGTTTGTGTTGTTTGTTTATTTGTTTGATAATTTTGAACCATTATGCCTAACAGGATCAAATATTGAACTATATTGAAAATTGGTCGCATTTGCTTGCATATACTTGTACTTACATTGAACAGGTCATAGCAAGGAGGCTAGAGCAGAGAATAAAATTTGTTTGCCCGACAAATAGGTACATGTTTACTACATAATTTACTGTTTTGTTTGGGTGATGATGATTTTATGAGCCTATTGGCTAGCCGCTTGGCTTTTTCTTTTTCTTTTTGAGATCTGAAGGACCAGGGAAGCTATTTGAAATTCCCCGATGCTCCCGGTGCAGGGGAGGTTATGGCGAAATTTTTCGAAAATTTAGGGTGTTGGCCAAATTTTTGAAATTTTGAAAATTCTCAGAAACTGAAAAGTTGGAGAATGGAAGCCAAATCGAACGTAGAGTTGATTGATCAAACCACTTTCGACTTTGTTCCTTTTCGGGGACGAAAAGTTTTAAGTGGGGGAGATTGTAATAACCCGAAAATCTGGGCCAGTTTAAAATTTTTATTTTGGCAATTTTAGCGAATTTTGATTATTTAAAATGAATTATTTTAAATAATATCGACGAAATTTTATTTTGAATATAATTAGAACGTATATATTATATACGTCGTCGTTAGAAAATATAAATATTTATATATAAATATAAATAGAATTGAAAATGGCGCGGTAGTTCGATAATTCGATTTCAATCTTCAATTGAATGTACCGGGTGCAAAACAATCCGGATTTTAGTGAAACCAAAAATGATAGGATCTAATTGATAATATCTTTCCAACGAATCCGAATAATCAAATTTTCATAGCGGGGATCAAAAGATATGTCCAGTTGAAAATTCTGAATAGTCGCTATGGAATTCAGGCCCTTAAAAATGGACATTTTGCAAATGACCTCGGATTTCGACGAAACCAGTTTTGTTGGGTCCGTGATGTAAGTTATTGCTAGATTCCAAATTTCATAATTTTTCAAATCAATATGTGAGCGTGGCAAAAGAAAACGTGTTTGACCAGTTTCAGTTGATTTTAATCGACTGGAAATTGGCCATTTTTCCAACGGTCTCAGAATTCGACGAAACTAGTTTTGTTAGGACCGTATAGTCAATACGAAGCTAGAAAATATTTTTCTGTAATTTATCGAGCTAGTATGTGACCCCGGTAAATTGAAATGCGTGTTCAAAATCAATATATAGAGTTATATGTTGATTTTGACGGAAACTGATTGTAACTATCGAATCAGCTTGCGATACATATCCCATTGTGTTCGGAATGAGGGCAATTAGCTATGGACGACAGGCGGTGGGCCTTGTTTCGAGGTCGAATGGAAAAGCTACTTTTTGAAATAAAATAATATAAAAAAAATAATAACTTTCTCTCTCTTTCCCTTTTACCAAGTCAACCCCCCCCTCGATTTCATTTCAGAAGTAAATAAAAAAAAAAAACCCGCCACGCCCGATTCCCTATCGCCACCGCCGGCCACCACCGAACCCCCCCCCCGCCTACCTCGCGCGCCTCT
Organism: Allium sativum; assembly: GCA_030737875.1. Classification (NCBI taxonomy): domain Eukaryota; kingdom Viridiplantae; phylum Streptophyta; class Magnoliopsida; order Asparagales; family Amaryllidaceae; genus Allium; species Allium sativum. The sequence continues at coordinate 657,018,656 of CM060923.1, forward strand.
TCCTCCTCCCCCAATCGTTCCTCTCTCCTCGTCTTACCCCCCCTCTTTTGAAACGAAACAGCCCGAAACCCATCCGCCGCCCAGACTTCCCCGCCTCCACCCAGATGCGATCGCCACCGCCACTGCTCAGGTCCACCACTCCCAGGCGCAGCTTCCCAAGCTCCTCCAAGTGACACGCTTCGATCTGCTGCTGGTGTCTGGGCGTGGCAGCGAGCTCAAGCCCCAGTGCCGAGCTTTTTGGGGTACTGGTTCGTGAAGGACCGAAGCTTAGTATAGGAGGAGATCGTGAAGGAAGGCCAGTGGACCTTGGGTTAGAAACTGATCGGCCTGGAATTTCAAAGAAAGGTTTTATTCTATTTTATTCTATTTTGAAGTATATAAACCGTTGTTTTAAAATCAGTAATCTTGTCTATAAATATATATTGTTAGTAAAAATTCGATTTTTATATATTGAATAGCATAGTAAAAATTCGATTTTTATATATTGAATAGCATAGTAAAAATTCGATTTTTATATATTGAATAGCATAGTAAAAATAGGATTTTTATATATTGAATGGCGAAGTAAAAATTCGATTTTTACATATGTAGTGGCTACGGGCAACGAAGATGACAAAGATGCGATAATGACGAAGGATTTCTATAAATGAAGAGTCGAGATGATTGGATAGCTATTTGTGAGAATTTCTCACCTTTCAATTTCTTTTCTAGTTATATATATATATACTAGGATGCAGACGGTGCTTAGTAGCACCCGACACAATCGTCCACAGACCATGGACTTGTTTGTTTGGTTGCATGGATTAGTTATATGATGTGATTTGAATTTGGTTGTTTGGTGATTTTGATTGATGAGTGAATGGCGTGGGCCTTCACTAGACCGGGGATAAGGCTATGCCTCGTCCCGTTTCTAGTATCGTGCCGTTGTGCCGCCGAAATTTTCTAAAATAAGTTAGAAAAATAAAAATATCATTTTAAGATAAAGAATGAACTGAATAGAAATTCAAGTGTTGAAATAAAATATTTTATCGTTAAAAATATAATTTTTAACGTGAAGTGAATAAAATAAAATATTCATTTACAAACCAGACGGTTTGTTTATGTACACTGATTTGACTGATATTGATTGGGTCGATAAATTTTACACATCGCCCAACTGCACAAATAAAATCGGTGTTTGATTGTTTGAAAACCCCACACGGGTGTTGGGTTGAAATTTGAAGTTCACTCATCCTGATTGATTGAATATGTCGATCGATTGATTGACAGGCTGTTATAAGCGTTAGATATCTATATTTGATACTTATACAGTGTAGTGCACTTTGGTTGATGGTTGATTATTTTTCAATGCTATTATATGTGTGTAATGTATGAAAATCCATATAATTAACTTTATATGGTAATTGATTGGTCCTCATTCCAATTTGAAAAATAAAGAATATTATAAAATAAAAGTTCATGTGTTGACAGTACTCATCCATTGAGATTGGTCATGTGTTGAACGAAATATTTTGATAATAACAACTATTTTGAAATAGAATATTTGAAAATAGAAATTTATGAAGCCATGTTGATTAGATTGACGCCATTTTGACGTAAACGATATTTATATCGATTTTATTCATTTTGAAATGAATTGAATTGAAAACGATTTCGAAATGAATTGAATTGAAAACGATTTCGAAATGAATTGAATTGAAAACGATTTCGAAATGAATTCAATTGAAAACGATTTCGAAATGAATTGAATTGAAAACGATTTCGAAATGAGTTGAATTGAAAACGAATTCAAATTGAATTGAAAGCAAATTGAAATGAATTCAAATTGAATTGAAATTTGAATTGAATAGAAATGAATTTTAAAACGAATTTATAAAGAAGAATTCAATTTTGATTTGAATTGAAATGAAAGTTGAAATTGCTTTTGAAACGAATTTTAAAACTATTTATATAATTCGTTTTAAATAGAAATCGACGAAGTATATATTGTATATATTATATATATATATAATATAATGGCTTGAATAGAACGCGCCGCGCTGCGGCAGTTCGTGAATTTCGACCATTTATTTCAAACGGACATTGCGGGAGATCCGACCGTCGGATTCTCCTAAAACCGGAACCATTGGGTTCGTATCGAAAAGAGCTTTCTAACAAATGTTAGAAATTAGAAATCTAACGGTTGGATTTGGAATTATGTCCAAATCAAATTTGAAAAAGGTCGCTGTAAGTGCAGTTCGATGGCCATTGGTGGAAATCGACTGTACGGGCCTTGATAAAATTATTAAAAATAGTAATAATTTGTGTAAAATCATAAGAAATGATTTGTGAAGATTTGGGATGAAAAACTCCATATTTGAAAAGATAAAAATAGGTTTTTATCGAAATGAACTAGTTTTGAACTAGAATTATAATTCTATTTATTTTTAAATAAATGAATTGAATTTAAAAAGGGTTTTGAAAATAACCAGAATATCCAATGATTGCATTGGAGGGGATTTGAATCGAAATTGTCTTCGGAATATTTCGATGTTGAAATTCGTGATTATATAGGTGTTGTTATGGAAATTTGAAAGATATATATTTATATCGTTATTTCCAATACGGCATTTGTTAGTCGTAGAATTCGATATTGAATATAAGCCGATATATTTTCTATTCAGAGCCTTGTATTGAATATCGAATGTGATTTGGGTTTGTCGTGAATGGTGTCTTCACTAACACTGTTCTTGAACCCAGTTGAGAAATGATTAAATCTTTTTATTTAGATTTAATGAAGTGTGCCAATTAAATAATATTTAATTGGAATTGAATTGATATTGATTTTTGGGTTTATCGTGAACAGTGTTTTAAATAACACTCGGTCTTTAACCCGATAATTAATGAATGTGACTTTGGGTTTATCGTGAACCGTGTTTTAAATGACACGGATTCTTTAACCCAGTTAAAGATTAAAACTAAGTGGAGTTTTAATGAATCTTTAAATAGATTGAAAAGATCGAGAATGGAGTATCACCAGTTTTACTCCAAGCAATAGTTAAATCTTTAATTGGATTTGAACGTGAAATGGTAATTGAATTACCGATAACACTGTGGTGTTAGATATGAAGTACTACCAGTTTTACTTCATGGGATGAATAGGTTGGGATTGGGAAAATAAAATAAATGATTACTTCGGTGTGGTTCGATAATCCCGACTAGTTGGAATTGATATTCAAAGGAGATTAAAGAATAAATTTAAAGAATTTATCTTGGATAAAATTAATGGGAACTTTTTCCCAAAGTATAGGAATATTTGAATAAAAGAATATTCTGAATTGGAATGAGGCGTATGTTGTGTTTGTGTAACACTTTTATAATATATACGCGAGTTATTCAGAAAGACCGGGTTTATCCCATTCTGAATAACTGATTCGACGTGGTGTCGAAGAGGAAGACGGTGGTCGAAGACCAGAAGTCTTCACGTCGTTTGGGTAATTACTGATGATCTTGATTGGGCTGTACACCCAAGAAGATGGAAACAGTTGGTGATCGTCCATACGTACTTGGAGATCGATGGATATGCGGGGTACTAGGTGCCTCCGGTTTCGTTCAGACCCAGAACGGACTTGTAAATGGACTGTGTGTCTGACATTGGATTTTAGTCTGTGTGGTTGATTTCTATTAAATATATATCTGTTTGGCGGCGGAGAATTTATTCTCTTGCTTAACGCCCTTCTCTGAGACGTACGAGCTCAGGGGTTATATATTAATGGATATCAAACGCATGGAGTGAATTGCCTGTGTGGCATGCCTAAGTGGCAATTGATCGAGGCTTCTGTTGAAAAGCAAAGTCTTGTGGTGATGATCAAAGCACGGCCTTTGTGGCGTAGCTTTGTGTAACGTTTACTTCGCGTGTTTCACACCCGGTATGAACCAAAAACGGGAGACGGACCTCAGGGAGGGCATGCGTTTCTTTCTAGCTAGAAGTGGCGTCAGTGGTTTTACACGCCCTGACGAGTTTGACTTATGTGGTTGTTGCTGTTGCGAGGCGCCTCGGTTTGATCGGACGATCCGGGTCCGATGGAGTCATTTGTTGGCTCATTTACGCCCCATAGGGCGGAGAGACGTATTGTTCAGGCATAATAATCCACATCGGTGGATCGGCCCTGACGATCCAAGGCCCACCTGAGTCTGGGTCCTGAGACATGGGCTAGATTGTCTCGAACCGGTTGAGGACTATCTTTTGCCTAGGTTCATAGAGGGAAATCCAATTTCCAAATACGTGACATTTGCGGTTTTATTTGTAAACCTATATATGGCGACATGATATATGGTACCCATGCCGCCTATGATTGATACTTATGATTTGAAGTTGTTTTATACACTATGCACTCATAATAGTATCAAATGATTTGTTTTAAACGTATCAAGCATTCTTTGGCTGTCATAAGGAAAAACTCTATCCTCGGCTGCGTTGCATTGTGTGATGGGACCTGGGTCTTATAACAGCTTCATTTTTCTTTATTTAGCATTGCGCTATTTGTTTTATGCACTGGTATTCTTGGGAGGAAACCCGTTCCGTGTTATACGGCGTGGTCCCTTGATTTACCTAACGATTTAAAATAAAGATTAATAACTGTTTTAGTTCTCACACCAGTCACATGACTGACCTGGAGTTTATTGTTTTAACCTAAACTCTGGGTGCCCTTATTTTGACACGGGCAGCTAGTAGTTTTGGTTTTGCAGATTTATATTCACAGGATCCTGGTTTACAGCTGGAACGATATCCGGAAAGCTTTGTATCCGTATATCTCCTTCTAGTTGTGTATTGTATTATTTTCCGCTGCTATGTAATTTATTGTAATCTCTGATATTTCTGTGTAATATTCATTTATACTCTGTATATTCTTGTAATCTGATGCATTGTTGTAATATACAATGAAATGTTCTTCTGTATGCGTTCTATTTTGTCATGTTCTCAAACGATAGGGCGTTTCGAACGGTCTGGGTCGGTTTAGCGACCGGTTCGGACCGAGTGAAATCCCTTGCCATCACAAGAACCCCCATAACCTTTATGTCAACTTGCATATGAAGTCATAACCCTTATATGATGTTATATGCGAGTTACTAGTCATCATTCCATGTCTTTTGTCACCATGATTCGCTTATGTGCCAAGTTTGGGTTTATACATGTTTTGAGGCTTAAGAATGTAACATGCAAGTTAATGAACACATTTGTGCCTCATTTGCCACCATGATTAACTTGTGGCTTAATATCCATTTTTGTCATGCCTTTGCCAAGTCTCTTCTTTTAATCCATTACGTTGTCGCGAACGTATATGCGAGTTTAAAAGCGTTGGGTTATGTTATGGGTAATTTCTAATGACATGAAAATACAACTTGAAAACATGACTTGAAATATAACATGGAAGTTGACATGTAAGTATGCATAAAAACATAAGCTTGGGAATTTACCTATTAAGTTAGGTCCACCCTTCGGGAATTTACCTATTAAGTTAGGTCTACCCAAATGCTTGAAAACTTGTAACATGTTTTGGGAAACATGATGGACATGACACTTAGATAATATAAGTGTGGCCAACTCGAGGTTGGGTTGAGTTTGCAACGTAAAACTACCCGGAACCGACCGGCCTAACTAGTAGTTGCAAACAATAGGACCCAATGTGAGAAGTTGGTCATGTTGTGCTTGAACCCGAGGTTAGACCAAGTTGTGGTGTAAAGCTACCCGGAACCGACCGGCTTAACTAGTAACCACAACAAAGTCTAATGTGAGAGGTGAAGGTGCATTAAGTAATTAATGCCACATGATAGGGTTAAGTTAATTTGATTAATGACTCTTAACCAAATATGACATGGACAAATGGGTTAAGTAATTTGATTAGGCTAATGATACTTAACAAAACATGACAAGGTTGGGTAGGTTAAGTAACTTGATTTGCCTAATGACACTTAACCATTTTTATATGACTAGTGGATGGGGATAAGTTAACCAACACTTAATCAATCCAACGCGATAACTTGGTAAGGTTAAGTAAGTTTTCTTAATGACGCTTAACCGAAAAATACGGTTAACGAATGGGGTTAAGATTAGACTCAACTAGTCTAAACATGGAAATCGGATGGGGTTAAGTTAGCCTAGACTTAATTAATCCCACTTGGTAGTTTAATGGGGTTAAGTTAAACACTTAACTAATCTAAACATGATGAATTGATGTGGTTAAGTGACCTATACTTAACCAATCTAACTCGTGAATTTATTGAGGTTAAGTTAACCTATACTTAACCGATCTAACGTGAAAACATGATAAGGCTAAGTCACGAATCGCTTGAATACACTTGACCGATTTGACTGGGTAAATTGATAGGGTCAAGTTAATATATACTTAACCAATCTAGAATGATAATTGGACGAGGTTAAGTCGTGAATTGCTTAATACATACTTAACCAACGTGAGCATGGTTTGTAGGGTTAAGTCTTGGACTTGGATACTTAGCCAATTTTGACATGATTTGAAGACGGGTTAAGTCTTGGACTTGGATACTTAGCCAATTTTGACATGATTGGTAGACGGGTTAAGTCATGAACTTAAGTGACACTTAATCCATTATGTAAACCCTAGTTCTGAGGATAGGGGATAACCGTAGTTAACAAGGATAACGGGAATAAGGCTAAGTGGTAAACCTTAGTTGAGGAATAACTAAGTAATGATTCTTAGTCAAGGAAATTTAGACCAGTTCATAGATAGATGAGTAACCTGATACGGTAGGTCATCGTTTAAGTATACGAGTAGGAGCAAGTATCTGATTTAGATAAAGGCTCCAGCGAACTGGGTAACGAAGCAGCGGCTTCGGGGAACGTGAGGGTATTCTTGGTATCCCTCTATGACCTGCCAGGTGATTATACTAGGCTCATGAGAGGTTAAGGTCTGCGTTAGAAGAACCATGAGTATGCCTTGGTTGCTATGCGAGCGACCTAAAGACGGGGATGGATAGGGGATAGTCGACGATACACGGTCGTACCCTAGATAGCATTTCGTCAGACTACCTACCATCTTTGGTCAAGCGTGTACGTACGGAAAGGCAGAGAACACCCAAAAGACCATAATTGCTATCTAATTATGGTTGCGGTTGGGCTTGATTGTGGGTTGGCCAGTAGTGTGTTCTCATACAGGATTTATCCTGTCTTGTCTTTCGCTAGTTGAGGGAGGGGTCGCGTGGGACCATAGCCACGTATAAAAAAACAGACCTTAGCATCTGCATCGGCAGATAAATCGAAAGCTCCCGACCGAGTCCTGTATTTCTCGATCTGCCCTGTGACAGGACTCGGATGGCACGATGTGATACATGTGCATACAGTCATGGAAAACGATTCACGATGAATGCGTGGGAAAAAGGGCGCGGTTGACGGTTAGCGTAAATCCCAGTGGCCCTGGGTGGTTGAACCAAAACTGAGATACGAAAACGTGCGATAGGTAAGCGTAATCCCTAGTGGCCCTAGGTAGCATAAGTCCTAGTTGTACAAACGATAATTCATGTTGGAAGACCCTAGCTAGGTTTAGGGTAACAGTCCAAACCGATCTTAAGGATCATGGAACTATGTTAAAGTAATGTAGAATCTCATGGGAAAGCCCGTATGGTCTACGACAAGGGACTGAACATTTACATGGAATAAAACATACGAGTTGAGTAACCTATATATGCGACATATTAGGTTGACATGGACCATTATACGACTTTTGAGTAAGGGTCATTCATGGATAACACATGTCACGGTTGGGATACTAGTACGGTAGGTGCAGGGCAGAGGTACAGGATAGATACCATGGGGCGTTATACGTGATAGATATCTTGGGATATTATACTTGATAGAAACCTGACGATGTGATACCTTGTTTTATCTTGACATTGTAATTTATCATGACACCTTAGTTTATCTGAGTTCAGTAGTTCATCCTGTTATTTTGATTTAGCTTATCTATCTTGTTATCATGCTTATGTTCATCTCAGTTTCTCATGTCAGTTAACTTTACTAGTTTTTATGCTAATAGTAGATAGGGCTAATCAGTCTTTTTGACTGACCCATTTTGTTTCGCCTCTTTTCTTCCGTTTCCCCCCCAGGTTACAGGGAGGAAATACTGTTGTTTAGTTCGGACTTCTTCTGCTTGAAGGTCATCATGGATGGCTTGGACTTTTCTTGGCTAATGGCTACTTTACTGTTTTTATTTGGGGAATAATTTATGAAAATGTCTTTATGCTTCTTTACTATTGCAAGACAGGTTTTGATGTACTCTGATGTAAAAGGCTTTTAGACCTTATTTATTCATGTTATGAAAGTTTGATTTTACCTCCGCTATTTTATATGTTCTGTCTTGTGATATTTCTGTGCATGTTTACCAATAATGCCCCTTTAAAGCTAGTGCATTCCTTTGCGAGTGACCCTAGCGGAGGCGGGGTGTTACAGTTTGCATCGAATAAATAGCTTTCTTGGTGCTCAAGTATTCAGGTAAAACATTGCCGTATGTTTGAAACTCTACCATTTCAAATACATATAATACTCATCATTAAATAATAATGTTTTTAAAAACACGTTTCGACTTTGGGAGTAGAATTTGTTTGAATAAGAAGATTTTTTTTTTCAAATATTAGTAGAATATTCATATTTTCATACTGACTGAGCAGGTTTCTTAGTGGCTAAGTAATAAGGTAAAACATTGCCGCTTGTTTGCTATTCTACATTTTAAAGCATCTATGACACTCATTATTTGCATATTACCGTTTGGACCCTGGATCCGCGCCAATAAGATCAAGAAAGTTTCAAAATATAAGTGAAACTTTGATTTTTGCATCAAATAAGTAGGTTTCTTGGTGCTCAAGTAATCAAGTAAAACACTGCCGCATGTTTGAAACTCCACAATTTCATATACATATAATACTCGTCATTAAATAATAGTGTTTTCAAAAACATGTTTCGACTTTCAGAGTAGAATTTGTGTGAATAAGACGAAAAAGTTTTCAAATATTAGTACAATATTAATATTTTCATACTGGCGGAGCAGGTTGCTTAGTGACTAAATAATCAGGTAAAACAGTGCCGCATGTTTGCCATTCTACATTTTAAAGCATCTATAACACTCATCATTTGCATATTACCGTTTGGACCCTGGATCTGCGCTAATAAGATCAAGAAAGTTTCAAAATATAAGTGAAACTTTGATGTTTGCATCGAATAAGTAGGTTTCTTGGTGCTCAAGTAATCAAGTAAAACACTGCCGCTTGTTTGAAACTCTACCATTTCAAATACATGTAATACTCATCATTAAATAACAGTCTTTTTAAAAACACGTTTCGACTTTGGGAGTAGAATTTGTGTGAATAAGATGAAAAAGTTTTCAAATATTAGTAGAATATTCATATTTTCATATTGACTGAGCCGGATGCTTAGTGACTAAGTAATCAGGTAAAACAGTGTCGCATGTTAGTTATTCTACATTTTAATGCATCTATAACACTTATCATTTGCATATTACCGTTTGGACTTTGGATCCGCGCCAATAAGATCAATAAAGTTTCAAAATATAAGTGAAACTTTGATGGTTTCTTGGTGCTCAAGTATCAGGTAAAACACTGCCGCATGTTTGAAACTCTACCATTTCAAATACATATAATACTCATCATTAAATAATAGTGTTTTTAAGAACACGTTACGACTTTGGGAGTAGAATTTGTGTGAATAAGGCGAAAAAGTTTTCAAATATTAGTAGAATATTCATATTTTCATATTGACTAAGCAGGTTGCTTAATGACTAAGTAATCAGGTAAAACACTACTGCATGTTTGCTATTCTACATTTTACAGCATCTATTACACTCATCATTTGCATATAACCGTTTGAACCCTGGATCCGCGCCAATAAGAACAAGAAATTTTCAAAATATAAGTGAAACTTTGATGTTTGCATCGAATAAGTAGGTTTCTTGATGCTCAAGTAATCAGGTTAAACACTGACGCATGTTTGAAACTCTACCATTTCTAATACGTTTAATACTCATCATTAAATAGTAGTGTTTTTAAAAACGCGTTTCGACATTGGAGTAGAATTTGTGCGAATAAGACGAAAAAGTTTTCGAATACTAGTAGAATATTCATATTTTCATAGTGACTGAGCAGGTTGCTTAGTTAGCAATCAGGCAAAACGCTATCGCATGTTTGCTATTCTACATTTTAAAGCTTCCATAACACTCATCATTTGCATATTACCGTTTGGACCCTGGATCAGTGCTAATAAGATCAAGAAAGTTTCAAAATATAAGTGAAACTTTGATGTTTGCATCAAATAAGTAGGTTTCTGGGTGCTCAAGTAATCAGGTAAAACATTGCCGCACGTTTGAAACTCTACCATTTCAAATACATGTAATACTCATCATTAAATAATAGTGTTTTTAAAAACATGTTTCAACTTTGGGAGAAGAATTTGTGTGGATAAGATGAAAACTTTCAAATATTAGTAGAAAATTAATATTTTCATATTGACTGAGCATGTTTCTTAATGACTATGTAATCAGGTAAAAACATTGCCGCATGTTTGCTATTCTACATTTTAAATCATTTATAACACTCATAATTTACATATTACCGTCTTGACCCTGGATCCGCGCCTATAAGATCAAGAAAGTTTCAAAATATAAGTGGAACTTTGATGTTTGCATCGAATAAGTAGGTTTCTTGGTGCTCAAGTAATCAGGTAAAACACTGCCGCATGTTTGAAACTCTTCCATTTCAAATACATTTAATACTCATCATTATATAATAGTGTTTTTTAAAAACACGTCTTGACTTTGGGAGTAGAGTTTGTGTGAATAAGGCAAAAAAGTTTTCAAATATTAGTAGACTATTCATATTTTCATATTGACTGAGCAGGTTGCTTAGTGACTAAGTAATCAGGTAAAACACTGCCATATGTTTGTGTAAAAACCCGTAACTTCCCCGTAAAGGAAAGCGTCGGATAGTTCGAGAACAAGCCACAACAGAACACATAAAAAAGAACATTTCATTGTATATTACAACAATGCATCAGATTATAAGACCCAGGTCCTATCACACAATGCAACGCAAGCCGGGGGATAGGGTTTTCCCTTATAACAGCCAAAGAATGCTTGATACATTTAAAAACAAATCGTTTGATACTATTATAAGTGCATAGTGTATAAAACAACTTCAAATCATAAGTATTAATCATAGGTGGCATGGGTACCATATATCATGTCGCCATACTAGTTCTACAACAAAAACCGCAAATGTCGTATTGGATGTTGGGTTATCATTTATGGTATGAACCGAGGCTAGGGGCAAGATCCTCAACCGATTCGAGACGCTCTAGCCCGTGTCTCAGGAACAGCCGCAACTGCCCCTTGGATCGTCAGGGCCGGTCCACCGATGTGGATTATTATGCCTGAACACTGCGTTTCCCCGCCCTTTGGGGCGTAAGCCTGGCCCGTCAGCCGACCAGAAGCATCGGCCGAAACCGATATCACGAGGCGCCTCGCTTTTCAGCAAGTAATAATAAGCAACATCCACATGAGTCAAACTCGTCAGCCAGTTCAAGCACTGACGCCACTCCTAACTAGAAAGAAACGCATGTCCTCCCTGATGTCCGTCTCCCGTTTTTAGTTCATACCGGGGGTGATACTCGCGAATCAACGTTACACAAAGCTACGCCACACAAGGCCGTGCTTTGATCATCAACCACAAGACTTTGCTTTTCAACAAAAGCCTTGATTCATGCAACTCAGCATGCCACATTGTCAATCCATACTGTACCACTGATTTCTGCCAATATATAACCTCTAGGCTCGTACGTCTCAGAGAAGGGTGTATAGCAAGAGAATAAATTCTCTGCCACCAAACAGATATATATTTAGCAGAGATCACCAATACAGTATAAAGGAATACAACGTCAGACACACTATCCATTTACAAGTCCATTCTGGGTCTGAACGAAACCGGAGGCACTTTCCTCGCATATCCATCCATCTCCAAGTACGTCTGGACGACCACCAACTATTTCCATCCTCTTGGGTGTACAGCCCAATCAGGATCGTCAGTAATTATCCCAACGATGTGAAGACTTCCGATCTTCAACCACCGTCTTCATCTTCGACATATCGTCGAATTGATTATTCAGAATGGGTATAAACCCGGCCTTTCCGAACAACCAGCGTATATTAAAAATAATTGTTACACAAACACAACATACGCCTCATTCCAATTCATCAGTCACTAACCGTAAATTAATCAAGAGAATAATTCCCCAAATATTAACCCCGAAGGCCGAAACCAACATCAGATCAATATCCAGAAAACCATTCTGCTTAGCTAACCGACAGTTAGTTTCTAAATTTCACATTCATAGGGAAAGGTTCCCATTAATTTTATCCAAGATAAATTTCTTGAATTTATTCTTTAATCTATTTTTGAATATCAATTCAAACTAGTCGGGATTAGCGAACCTTACCGAAGTAATCATTTGTTTTAATTTCCCAATCCCAACCTATTCATCCCATGAAGTAAAACTGGTTATACTTCATATCTAACACCACGGTGTTATCGGTAAATTCAATTACCATTTCACGTTCAAATCTAATTAAAGATTTAACTATCGCCTGGAGCAAAACTGGTGGTACTCCATTTTCGATCTTTTCAATCTAATTAAAGATTCATTAAAACTCCACTTAGTTTTATTCTTTGACTGGGTTAAAGAATTAGTGTCATTTAAAACACGGTTCACGGTAAATCCAAAATCACCTTCCATTAATTATCGGGTTAAAGAACGAGTGTTATTTAAAACACCGTCCACGATAAACCCAAAAATCAATATCTATTCAATTCCAATTAAATATCATTTAATTGGTACACTTCATTAAATCTAAATAAAAAGATTTAATCTTTTCTCAACTGGGTTCAAGAACAGTGTTAGTGAAGACACCATTCACGACAAACCCAAATCACATTTGATATTCAATACAAGGCTCTGAATAGAAAATATATCGGCTTATATTCAATATCCAATTCTACGATTAACAAATGTCGTATTGGAAATAACGATATAAATATATATCTTTCAAATTTCCAAAACAACATCTGTATAATCACGAATTCCAACATCGAAATATTCCGAAGACAATTTCGATTCAAATCCACCCCAATGCAATCATTGGAAATTCTGGTTATTTTTAAAACCCTTTTCTAATTCAATTTGTTTATTTAAAAATAAATAGAATTATAATTCTAGTTCAAAACTACTTCATTTCGATAAAAATCTATTTTTATCTTTTCAAATATGGAGTTTTTCATCCCAATTTTTCCCCAATAATTTCTTATGATTTTACACAAATTATTACTATTTTTAATAATTTTATCAAGGCCCGTACAATCGATTTCCATCAACGGCCATCGAACTGCACTTACAACGACCTTTTTCGAATTTGATTTGGACGTATCTCCAAATCCAACCGTTAGATTTCAAATTTCTAATATTCGTTAGAAAGCTCTTTTCGATACGAACCCAATGGTTCCGGTTTTAGGAGAATCCGACCGTCGGATCTCCCGTAATGTCCGTTCGAAATAAATGGTCGAAATTCACGAACTGCCGCGGCGCGGCGCGTTCTATTCAGGCCATTATATTATATATATAATATATATGATATATATTTCGTCGATTTCCTTTTAAAACGAATTTTATAAATAGTTTTGAATTCGTTTCAAAAACAATTTCAACTTCCATCTCAATTCAAATCAAAATTGAATCTTTCCTTAGAAATTCATTTTAAATTCATTTCTATTCAATTCAAGTTTCAATTCAATTTGAATTCATTTCAATTCGTTTTAAATTCAATTCAAATTCGTTCTATATTCAATTCATTTCGAAATCGTTTTATATTCAATTCATTTCGAAATCGTTTTCAATTCATTTCATTTCGAAATCGTTTTCAATTCATTTCATTTCGAAATCGTTTTAAATTCATTTCATTTCGAAATCGTTTTCAATTCATTTCATTTCGAAATCGTTTTCAATTCATTTCATTTCGAAATCGTTTTCAATTCATTTCATTTCGAAATCGTTTTATATTCATTTCTAAAATGAATAAAATCGATATAAATATCGTTCACGTCAAAATGGCGTCAATCTAATCAACACGACTTCATATATATTTATTTTCAAATATTCTATTGCAAATATTTCTTATTATCAAAATATTTCGTATTATCAAAATATTTCTATTTGTCAGCACACGACTAATCTCAACGAATGAGTACCGTCCACGTGTGACTATTTTTGTTAAAATATTTCGTTCAACACATGACTAATCTCAACGGATGAGTACAGTCAGCACATGAACCTTTATTTTATATTATAAAGATATAAATTTTATTGTTAAAATATTTCGTTCAACACATGACTAATCTCAACGGATGAGTACAGTCAATAAATGAACCTTTATTTTATATTATAAAGATATAAATTTTATTGTTAAAATATTTCGTTCAACACATGACTAATCTCAACGGATGAGTACAGTCAACACATGAACCTTTATTTTATATTATTCTTTATCTTCTAAATTGGAATGAGACCCAATCAATCACCATATAAAATTAATTATATGGATTTTCATACAACACATGTATATAATAGCATTGAAAAATAATCAACCATCAACCAAAGTGCACTACACTGTATAAGCATCAAATATAGATATCTAACGCTTATAACAGCCTGTCAATCAATTGATCGACAGATTTAATCAATCAGGATGAGTGAACTTCATATTTCATCCCAACACCCGTGTGGGGTTTCAAACAATCAAACACAGATTTTATTTGTGCAGTTGGGCGATGTGTAAAATTTATCGACCCAATCAATATCAGTCAAATCAGTGTATATAAACAAATCGGTCGATTTGTTTATAGATATTTATTTATTCACATTCACGCTAAAAATTATATTTTTAACGATAAAACATTTTTTTTTTCAACATATGAATTTCTATTCAATTCATTTATTAAATAAAATGATATTTTATTCTTCTAACATATTTTAGAAAATTTCGGCGGCATAACGACACGATACTAGAAACGGGACGAGGCCTAGCCTTATCCCCGGTCTAGTGAAGGCCCACACCATTCACACATCAATCAAATCCATTCATTTCACCAAACAATTCAATTTCAATCAAATAATCCAACTAATCTATGCAACCAAACAAACAAGTCCATGGTCTGTGGACGATTGTGTCGGGTGCTACTAAACACCGTCTGCATCCTAGTATATATATATATATATATATAACTTAGGAAATGAAATTGAAGAGTGAGAAATCCTCACCGATAGCTATTCAACTTCTTGACTCTTCTTTGATAGAAATCTTCATCTTTATCGCATTTTTGCCATCTTCGTTGCTGTAGCCACTACATATGTAAAAATCGAATTTTTTACTTCGCTATTCAATATATAAAAATCAAATTTTTACCTTGCTATTCAATATATAAAAATCGAATTTTTACCTTGCTATTCTCTATATAAAGGACTCGCCTTTTCAACTATAAAGATTTCGCCTTTTTCAAAAATAAAGATTGAATTTTTATTATCATAACCATATCAAAATTATATTTTTACTTCTTCAACATAATAAAAATTATATTTTTACATCTCCTACATAATAAAGATCGATTTTTTTTATCTTACTACCTTATAAAAATAATTCCTTTACT
The DNA here is from genome assembly GCA_030737875.1 of Allium sativum. NCBI lineage: Eukaryota > Viridiplantae > Streptophyta > Magnoliopsida > Asparagales > Amaryllidaceae > Allium > Allium sativum. The sequence goes on from CM060923.1 coordinate 657,034,427, forward strand.
TCTATAAAAATCTCGTCTTTACATTATAAAAAATCTCGTTTTTGCTATTCAATATAGAAAAATCGAATTTTTCCTTTGCTATTCAATATAGAAAAATCGAATTTTTCCTTCGCTATTTCTATGTTTATATATATTTTTTAATCGTTCAAAAACCAAATCATTTCATGTTTAAAACTCTTCTCTTTTCATGTTTATAAAAGCGATCCTTTATCTATATAAAAATCTGACCTTTTATAAATTAAAGATCTAAAAGAAAACAATACTTAGATAAATTTCCTATTTTAAAAACATATATAAAAATTTCAGTTTTCTATTTTAAAAACATATATAAAAATTTCAGTTTTCTATTTTAAAAACATATATAAAAATTTCAGTTTTCTATTTTAAAAACATATATAAAAATTAATTTTTAAACAAGATTGATTAAGCAATAATTACCTTTAACCTATGTGTGGCCGTTCACTGTTGTTTTTCCTGGAACCCTCAACGCAAAACCCTCGATTCAAGAATCCAAGCGCCACACCCCCTTGAAGCTGATCGGAAGTTGATCGGAGATCCTCCCATTGATCATCGTGGCGTCTCTGGTGAGGTGGGGATCGCGGAGGCGGGTGGATGGTCTTATTTGCGGTTAGGGCTTTGGAAATGAAGGATGGGACGGAGCAGTAGAGGGCGACGGTGGCTGGAGGGGACGGTGGTGTTGGCGGCGAGGCCCGGCGGCGACTACGGGGCGGGGCGAGGTGGCGTTCGATGATGGGCGCCGAGGTCTGAGCGATCGACGAGATCGTGTTTGCCCCTTTTTTTTTTAATTTTAATTTACTGAAGTGAATGGGGGTAAGGGGGGGTTGACTTGAATAGGAGGAAAAAGGGGGTTATAAATAATTATATTATTTTTAAATTCTATAAAGTAACTTTTTACAACGAACTCAAAATCGAACCCACTGACTGTCGCCCCTAGCGTTATACCCCCATTCCAAACACAATGAGATATGTATCGTAGGCTGATTCGATCGTCTCGATCAGCTTTCGTTGAATTCAACGTATAACTCTATATATTGAATTTGAACGCGCATTTCAATTTACCGAGGTCACATACTAACTTGAAAAATTCCAGAAAAATATTTTCTAGCTTCGTATTGACGATACGGTCCTAACAAAACTAGTTTCGTCGAATTCCGAGACCGTTTGAAAAATAGCCATTTTCCAGTCGATTAAAATCAACTGAAACTGGTCAAACGCGTTTTCCTTCGCCCCGCTCACATATTGATTCGAAAAATTATGAAATTTGGAATCTGGCAATGATTTGACATCACGGACCCAACAAAACTGGTTTCGTCGAAATCCGAGGTCGTTTGCAAAATTTCCATTTTTAAGGGCCTGAATTCCATAGCGACTATTCAGAATTTTCAACTGGACATATCTTTTGATTCCCGCTATGAAATTTTGATTTTTCGGATTCGATGGAAAGATATTATCAATTAGATACTAATGTTTTTGGTTTCACTAAAATCCGGATTGTTTTGCACCCGGTACATTCAATTGAAGTTTGAAATCGAATTATCGAACTACCGCGCCATTTTCAATTCTATTTATAATTATATATAAATATTTATATTCTAACGACGATGTGTATAATATATACGTTTGAACTATATTCAAAATAAATTTCTCGTCGATATTATTTAAAATAATTCATTTTAAATAATCAAAATTCGCTAAAATTGCCAAAATAAAAATTTTAAACTGGCCCAGATTTTCGGGTTGTTACAGTTTGCTATTCTACATTTCAAAGCAACTATGACACTCATCATTTGCATATTACCGTTTGGACTCCGGATCTGCGCCAATAAGATCAAGAAAGTTTCAAAATAGAAGTGAAACTTTGATGTTTACATCGAATAAGTAGGTTTTGTGGTGCTCAAGTAATCAGGTAAAACGCTGCCGCATGTTTGAAACTCAACCATTTCAAACACATATAATACTCATCATTGAATAATAATGGTTTTAAAAACACGTTTCGACTTTAGAAGTAGAGTTTGTGTGAATAAGACGAAAAAGGAATCAAATATTAGTAGAATATTCATATTTTCATATTGACTGAGTAGGTTGCTTAGTTACTAAGTAATCAGGTATAACACCGCCGCATGTTTGCTATTCTACATTTTAAAGCATATATAACACTCATCGTTTGCATATTACCATTTGGACCCTGGATCCGCGCCAATAAGATAAAGAAAGTTTCAAAATATAAGTGAAACTTTGATGTTTGCATCGAATAAGTAGGTTTCTTGATGCTCAAGTAATCAGGTAAAACACTGCCGCAAGTTTTAAACTCTACCTATTCAAATACATATAATACTCATTATTGAATAATAGTGTTTTTAAAAACACGTTTCGACTTTGGGAGTGGAGTTTGTGTGAATAAGACGAAAAAGTTTTCAAATATTTGTAGAATATTCATATTTTCATATTGACTGAGCAAGTTGCTCAATGACTAAGTAATCAGGTTAAACACTGCCACATGTTTGCTATTCCACATTTTAAAGCATCTATAACCCTCATCATTCGCATATTACTGTTTGGACCCGGGATCCACGCCAATAAGATCAAGAAAGTTTCAAAATATAAGTAAAACTTTGATGTTTGCATCGAATAATTAGGTTTCTTGGTGCTCAAGTAATCAGGTAAAACACTGCCGCTTGTTTGAAACTCTACCATTTCAAATACATGTAATACTCATCATTAAATAATAGTGTTTTTAAAACCATGTTTCGACTTTGGTAGTAGGATTTGTGTGAATAAGATGAAAAAGTTTTCAAATATTAGTAGAATATTAATATTTTCATATTGAGTGAGCAGGTTGCCTAGTGACTAAGTAATCAGGTAAAACACTGTCACATGTTTGTTATTCTACATTTTAAATCATCTATAAGACTCATCATTTACATATTACCGTTCGGACCCTGGATCCGCGCCAATAAGATCAAGAAAGTTTCAAAATATAAGGGAACTTTGATGTTTGTATCGAATAAGTAGGTTTCTTGGTGCTCAAGTAATCAGGTAAAACACTGCCACATGTTTGAAACTCTGCTATTTCAAATACATGTAATACTCATCATAAAATAATAGTGTTTTTAAAAAACTTGTTTCGACTTTGGAAGTAGAATTTGTGTGAACAAGATGAAAAAGCTTTCAAATATTAGTAGAATATTAATATTTTCATATTGACTGAGCAGGTTGCTTAGTGATAAAGTAATCAAGTAAAACACTACCGCATGTTTGCTATTCTACGTTTTAAATCATCAATAACAATCATCATTTACATATTACCATTTGGACCCCAGATCCGCGCCAACAAGATCAAGGAAGTTTCAAAATATAAGTTGAACTTTGATGTTTGCTTCGAATAAGTAGGTTTCTTAGTGTTCAAGTAATCAGGTAAAACACTACTGCATATTTGAAACTCTACCATTTTAAATTCATTTAATACTCATCATTAAATAATAATGTTTTTAAAAACACGTTTCGACTTTGGGAGTAGAGTTTGTGTGAATAAGACGAAAAAGCTTCTAATATTAGTAGAATATTCATATTTTCATATTGACTGAGCAGTTTGCTTAGTGACTAAGTAATCAGGTAAAACACTGCCGCATGTTTGCTATTCTACATTTTAAAGCATCTATAACACTCATCATTTTCATATTACCGTTCGGACCCTGGATCCGCGCCAATAAGATCAAGAAAGTTTCAAAATATACGTGAAACTTTGATGTCTGCATCGAATAAGAAGGTTTTGTGGTGCTCAAGTAATCAGGTAAAGCACTGCCGCATGTTTGAAACTCAACCATTTCAAATACATATAATACACATCATTAAATAATAATGTTTTTGAAACCACATTTCGACTTTGTAAGTAGAATTTATGTGAATAAGATGAAAAATTTATCAAATATTAGTTGAATATTCATATTTTCATATTGACTGAGTAGGTTGCTTAGTGACTAAGTAATCAGGTAAAACACTGCCGCATGTTTGATGTTCTACATTTTAAAGCATCTATAACAATCATCATTTGCATATTACCATCTGGACCTCGGATCCGCGCCAATAAGATCAAGAAAGTTTCAAAATATAAGTGAAACTTCGATGTTTACATCGAATAAGTAGGTTTCTTGGTGCTCAAGTAATTAGGTAAATCACTGCCGCATGTTTGTAACTCTACCATTTCAAAAACATTTAATACTCATCATTGAATAATAGTGTTTTAAAAAACACGTTTCGACTTTGGGAGTAGAATTTGTGTGAATAAAACAAAAATGTTTTCAAATATTAGTAGAATATTCATATTTTCATATTGACTGAGAAGTTTGCTTAGTGACTAAGAAATCAGGTAAAACACTGCCGCATGTTTGCTATTCTACATTTTAAAGCATCTATAACACTCATCATTTGCAAATTACCATTTGTACCTCGGATCCGCGTCAATAAGATCAAGAAAGTTTCAAAATATAAATGAAACGTTGATGTTTGCATCGAATAAGTTGGTTCCTTGGTGCTCAAGTTATCAGGTAAAACATTGCCGCATGTTTGAAACTCTACCATTTCAAAAACATTTAATACTCATCATTTGCGTATTACCTTTTGGACCATGGATCCGCGTCAACAAGATCAAGAAAGTTTCAAAATATAAGTAAAACTTTGATATTTGCATCGAATAAGTAGTTTCTTGGTGCTCAAGCAATCAGGTAAAGCATTGCCGCGTGTTTGAAACTCTACCATTTCATATACATATAATACTCATCATTAAATAATAGTGTTTTTAAAAACATGTTTCGACTTTGGGAGAAGAATTTGTGTGAATAAGACGAAAAAGTTTTCAAATATTAGTAGAATATTCATATATTCATATTTTCATATTGACTGAGCCGGTTGCTTAGTGACTAAGTAATCATCTAAAACAGTGTCGCATGTTTGCTATTCTACATTTTAAAGCATCTATAAGACTTATCATTTGCATATTACCGTTTGGACCCTGGATCCGTGCCAATAAGCTCAAGAAAGTTTCAAAATATAAGTGAAACTTTGATGTTTGCATCAAATAAGTAGGTTTCTTGGTGCTCAAGTAATCAGGTAAAACATTGACGCATGTTTGACACTCTACCATTTCTAATATGTATAATACTCATCATTAAATAATAGTGTTTTTATAAACACGTTTCGACATTGGAGTAGAATTTGTGTGAATAAGATGAAAAAGTTTTCGAATATTAGTAGATTATTCATATTTTCATTGTGACTGAGTAGGTTGCTTAGTTACTAAGTAATCAGGTAAAACACTGCCGCATGTTTGCTATTCTACATTTTAAAGCTTCTATAACATCCATCATTTGCATATTATCGTTTGGACCCTGGATCCGCGCCAATAAGATCAAGAAAGTTTCAAAATATAAGTGAAACTTTGATGTTTGCATCAAATAAGTAGGTTTCTTGGTGTTGTAATCAGGTAAAACACTGTCGCATATTTGAAACTCTACCATTTCAAGTACATGTAATACTCATCATTAAATAATAGTGTTTTTAAAAACATGTTTTGACTTTGGGAGTAGAATTTGTGTGAATAAGATGACAAACCATTCAAATATTAGTAGAATATTAATATTTTTATATTGGCTGAGCATGTTGCTTAGTGATTAGGTAATCAGGTAAACACTGCCGCATGTTTGCTATTCTACATTTTAAATCATCTATAACACTAATCATTTACATATTACCGTTTGGACACTGGATCCGCGCCAATAAGATCAAGAAAGTTTCAAAATATAAGTGGAACTTTGATGTTTGCATCGAATAAGTAGGTTTCTTTGTGTTCAAGTAATAAGGTAAAACACTGCCACATGTTTGAAACTCTACCATTTCAAATACATTTAATACTCATCATTATATAATAGTGTTTTTAAAAACACGTTTCGACTTTGGGGGTAGAGTTTTTGTGAATAAGGCGAAAAAGTTTTCATATATTAGTAGAATATTCATATTTTCATATTGACTGAGCAGGTTGCTTAGTGACTAAGTAATCAGGTAAAACATTATCGCATGTTTGCTATTCTACATTTTAAAGTATTTATAACACTCATCATTTTCATATCACCATTTGGACCCTGGATCCACGCCAATAAGATCAAGAAAGTTTCAAAATATAAGTGAAACTTTGATGTTTGCATCGAGTAAGTAGTTTTCTTACTGCTCATGTAATCAGGTAAAACACTGCCGCATGTTTTAAACTCTACCATTTCAAATACATATAATACTCATCATTAAATAATAATGTTTTTAAAAACACATTTCGACTTTGGAAGTAGAATTTGTGTGAATAAGATAAAAAAGTTTTCAAATATTAGTAGAATATTCATATTTTCATATTGACTGAGCAGGTTGCTTAGTGACTAAGTAATCAGGTAAAACACTGCCGCATGTTTGCTATTCTACATTTCAAAGCATCTATGACACTCATCATTTGCATATTACCGTTTGGACTCCGGATTTGTGCCAATAAGATCAAGAAAGTTTCAAAATAGAAGTGAAACTTTGATGTTTGCATCGAATAAGTAGGTTTCGTGGTGCTCAAGTAATCAGGTAAAACACTGCCGCATGTTTGAAACTCAACCATTTCAAATACATATAATACTCATCATTAAATAATAATGTTTTTAAAAACATGTTTCGTCTTTGGAAGTAGAATTTGTGTGAATAAGACGAAAAAGTTATCAAATATTAGTAGAATATTCATATTTTCATATTGACTGAGCAGGTTACTTAGTGACTAAGTAATCAGGTAAAGCACTGCCACATGTTTGTTATTCTACATTTTAAAGCATCTATAACACTCATCATTTGCATATTACCATTTGGACCCTGGATCCGCGCCAATAAGATCAAGAAAATTTCAAATTATAAATGAAACTTTGATGTTTGCATCGAATAAGTAGGTTTCTTTGTGCTCAAGTATTCAGGTAAAACACTGCCGCATGTTTGAAACTCTGCCATTTCAAATACATATAATACTCATTATTGAATAATTGTGTTTTTAAAAACACGCTTTGACTTTGGGAGTAGAGTTTGTGTGAATAAGACGTAAAAGTTTTCAAATATTAGAAGAATATTCATATTTTCATATTGTCTGAGCAGCTTGCTTAGTGACTAAGTAATTAGGTTAACCACTGCCGCATGTTTGCTATTCTACATTTTAAAGCATTTATAACACTCATCATTTGCATATTACTGTTTGGACCCTGGAGCCATGCCAATAAGATCAAGAAAGTCTCAAAATATAAGTGAAACTTTGAAGTTTGCATCGAATAAGTAGGTTTCTTGGTGCTCAAGTAATCAAGTAAAACACTGCCGCATGTTTGAAACTCTACCATTTCAAATATATGAAATACTCATCATTAAATAATAGTGTTTTTAAAAACAGGTTTCCACTTTGGGAGTAGAATTTGTGTGAATAAGATAAAAAAGTTTTCAAATATTAGTAGAATATTAATATTTCCATATTGACTGAGCAAGTTGCTTAGTGACTAAGTAATCAGGTAAAACACCGCCGCATGTTTGCTATTCTACATTTTAAATCATCTATAACACTCATAATTTACATATTACCGTCTTGACCCTGGATCCGCGCCTATAAGATCAAGAAAGTTTCAAAATATATGTGGAACTTTGATGTTTGCATCGAATAAGTAGGTTTCTTGATGCTCAAATAATCAGGTAAAACACTGCCGCATGTTTGTAACTCTACCATTTCAAATACATTTAATACTCATCATTATATAATAGTGTTTTTTAAAAACACGTCTTGACTTTGGGAGTAGAGTTTGTGTGAATAAGGCAAAAAAGTTTTCAAATATTAGTAGAATATTCATATTTTCATATTGACTGAGCAGGTTGCTTGGTGACTAAGTAATCAAGTAAAACCTTGTCACATGCTTGTTATTCTACATTTTGAAGCATCTATAACACTCATCATTTTCATATCACTAATTGGACCCTGGATCCGCGCCAATAAGATCAAGAAAATTTGAAAATATAAGTGAAACTTTGATGTTTGCATCGAATAAGTAGGTTTCTTGGTGCTCAAGTAATCAGGTAAAACACTGCCGCATGTTTTAAACGCGACCATTTCAAATACATATAATACTCATCATTAAATAGTAGTGTTTTATAAAACATGTTTCGACTTTGGGAGTAGAATTTGAAGTGAATAAGACGAAAAAGTTTTAAATATTAGTAGAATATTGATATTTTCATATTGACTGAGCAGGTTGCTTAGTGACTAAGTAATCAGGTAAAACACTACCGCTTGTTTGCTATTCTACATTTTAAAGCATCCATAACACTCATCATTTGTACCCTGGATCCGCGCCAATAAGATCAAGAAAGTTTCAAAATAGAAGTGAAACTTTGATGTTTGCATCGAATAAGTAGGTTTTGCGGTGCTCAAGTAATCAGGTAAAACACTGCCACATCTTTGAAACTCAACCATTTCAAATACATATAATACTCATCATTAAATAATAATGGTTTTAAAAACACGTTTCGACTTTGGAAGTAGAATTTGGGTGAATAAGATGAAAAAATAATCAAATATTAGTAGAATATTCTTATTTTCATATTGATCGAGGAGGTTGCTTAGTGACTAAGTAATCAAGTAAAACACTGTCGCATGTTTGCTACTCTACATTTTAAAGCACCTATAGCACTCATCATTTGCATATTACCATTTGGACCCTGGATCCGCGCCAACAAGATTAAGAAAGTTTCAAAATATAAGTGAAGCTTTGATGTTTGCATCGAATAAGTAGGTTTCTTGGGGCTCAAGTAATCAGGTAAAATACTGCCGCATGTTTGAAACTCTTCCATTTCAAATACATATCATACTCATTATTAAATAATAGTGTTTTTAAGAACACATTTCGACTTTGGGAGTAGAATTTGTGTGAATAAGACGAAAAAGTTTTCAAATATTAGTATAATATACATATTTTCATATTGACAGAGCAGGTTGCTTAGTGACTAAGTAATCGGGTAAAACACTGCCGCATGTTTGCTATTCTACATTTTAAAGCATCTATAACACTCATCATATGCATATTACCGTTTGGACCCTGGATCCGCGCCAATAATATCAAGAAAGTTTCAAAATATAAGTGAAACTTTGATGTTTGCATCGAATAAGTAGGTTTCTTAGTGCTCAAGTAATCAGGTAAAACACTGCCTCATGTTTGAAACTCTACAATTTCAAATACGTATAATACTAATCATTAAATAATTGTGTTTTTAAAAGCACTTTTCGAATTTGGGAGTAGAATTTATGTGAACAAGACAAAAAAGTTCACAAATATTAGTAGAATATATATATTTTCATATTGACTGAGCAGGATGCTTAGTGACTAAGTAATCAGGTAAAACACAAACGCATGTTTGTTATTCTAGATTTTAAAGCATATGCATATTACCGTTTGGACCCTGGATCCGCGCCAATAAGATCAAGAAAGTTTCAAAATATAAGTGAAACTTTGATGTTTGCATCGAATAAGTAGGTTTCTTGGTGCTCAAGTAATTAGGTAAAACACTGCCGCATGTTTGAAACTCTACAATTTCAAATACATATAATACTCATCATTAAATAATAGTGTTTTTAAAAACACGTTTTGACTTTGGGAGAAGAATTTGTGTGAATAAGAAGAAAGAGTTTTCAAATATTAGTAAAATATTCATATTTTCATATTGACTATGCTGGTTGCTTAGTGACTAAGTAATCAGGTAAAACACTACCGCATGTTTGGTATTCTACATTTTAAAGCTTCTATAACACTCATCATTTGCATATTACCGTCCGGACCCTGGATCTGCGTCAATAAGATAAGGAATGTTTCAAAATATAAGTGAAACTTTGATATTTGCATCGAATAAGTAGGTTTCTTGGTGCTCAAGTAATCAGGTATAACACTACCGCATGCTTGAAACTCTACCATTTCAAATACATATAATACTCATCATTAAATAATAGTGTTTTTAAAAACACGTTTCGACTTTGGAAGTAGAATTTGTGTGGATATGACGAAAAAGTTTTCAAATATTAGTAGAATATTCATATTTTCATATAGACTTAACAGGTTGCTTAGTGACTAATTAATCAAGTGAAACACTGCCACATGTTTGCTATTCTACATTTTAAAGTATCTATAACACTCATCATTTGCATATTACCATTTAGAACCTGGATCTGCGCCCATAAGATCAAGAAAGTTTCAAAATATGAGTGAAACTTTGATGTTTGCATCGAATAAGTAGGTTTCTTGGTGCTCAAGTATTCAGGTAAAATACTGCCGCATGTTTGAAACTCTACCATTTCAAATACGTATAACACTCATCATTAAATAATAGTGTTTTTAAAAACACGTTTCGACATTGGAGTAGAATTTGTGAGAATAAGACCAAATTTTTTTCGAATATTAGTAGAATATTCATATTTTCATATTGACTGAGCAGGTTGCTTAGTTACTAAGTAATCAGGTAAAATACTGCCGCATGTTTGCTATTCTACATTTCAAAGCTTCTATAACACTCATCATTTGCATATTACCATTTGGACCCTGGATCCACGCCAGTAAGATCAAGAAAGTTTCAAAATATAAGAGAAAATTAGTTGTTTGCATCAAATAAGTTGGTTTCTTGGTGCTCAATTAATCAGGTAAAACACTGCCGCATGTTTGAAACTCTACTGTTTCACATATATATATAATACTCATCATTAAATAATAGTGTTTTTTAAAAACGTATTTCGACTTTGGGAGTAGAATTTGTGTGAGTAAGAAGAATTTTTTTTCAAATATTAGTAGAATATTAATATTTTCATATTGACTAAGCAGGTTGCTTAGTGACTAAGTAATCAGGTAAAACACTGCCGCATGTTTTCTATTCTACATTTTAAAAAATCTACAACCCTCATCATTTACTTATTACCGTTTGGACCCTGAATCCGCGCCAATATGATCAAGAAAGTTTCAAAATATAAGTGAAACTTTGTTGTTTGCATCGAATAAGTAGGTTTCTTAGTGCTCAAGTAATCAGGTAAATAACTGCCGCATGTTTGAAACTCTACTATTTCAAATACGTATAATACTCATCATTAAATAATATTGTTTTTAAAAACACATTTCGAATTTTGGAGTAGAATTTGTGTGAGTAAGACGAAATTTTTTCAAATATTTGTAGAATCTTCATATTGACTGAGCAGGTTTCTTAGTGACTAAGTAATCAGGTAAAACAGTACCGCGTGTTTGCTATCCTACATTTTAAAGCCTCTATAACACTCATCATTTGCATATTATCGTTTGGACCCTGGATTCGCGCCAATAAGATCAAGAAAGTTTCAAATATAAGTAAAACTTTGATGTTTGCATCGAATAAGTAGGTTTCTTGGTGCTCAAGTATTCAGGTAAAACATTGTCGTATGTTTGAAACTCTACCATTTCAAATACATATAATACTCATCATTAAATAATAATGTTTTTAAAAACACGTTTCGACTTTGGGAGTAGAATTTGTGTGAATAAGAAGAATTTTTTTCAAATATTAGTAGAATATTCATATTTTCATACTGACTGAGCAGGTTTCTTAGTGGCTAAGTAATCAGGTAAAACATTGCCGCTTGTTGCTATTCTACATTTTAATGCATCTATGACACTTATTATTTTCATATTACCGTTTGGACCCTGGATCCGCGCCAATAAGATCAAGAAAGTTTCAAAATATAAGTGAAACATTGATGTTTGCATCAAATAAGTAGGTTTCTTGGTGCTCAAGTAATCAAGTAAAACACTGTCGCATGTTTGAAACTCTACAATTTCATATAAATATAATACTCGTCATTAAATAGTAGTGTTTTCAAAAACACGTTTCGACTTTGAGAGTAGAATTTGTATGAATAAGACGAAAAAGTTTTCAAATATTAGTACAATATTAATATTTTCATACTGGAGGAGCAGGTTGCTTAGTGACTAAATAATCAGGTAAAACTATGCCGCATGTTTGCTTTTCTACATTTTAAAGCATCTATAACACTCATCATTTGCATATTACCTTTTGGACCCTGGATCTGCGCTAATAAGATCAAGAAAGTTTCAAAATATAAGCGAAACTTTGATGTTTGCATCGAATAAGTAGGTTTCTTGGTGCTCAAGTAATCAAGTAAAACACTGCCGCTTGTTTGAAACTCTACCATTTCAAATACATGTAATACTCATCATTAAATAATAGTCTTTTTAAAAACACGTTTCGACTTTGGGAGTAGAATTTGTGTGAATAAGATGAAAAAGTTTTCAAATATTAGTAGAATATTCATATTTTCATATTGACTGAGTCGGTTGCTTAGTGACAAAGTAATCAGGTAAACCAGTGTCGCGTGTTAGTTATTCTACATTTTAATTCATCTATAACACATATCATTTGCATATTACCGTTTGGACCCTGGATCCGCGCCAATAAGATCAATAAAGTTTCAAAATATAAGTGAAACTTTGATGTTTGCATCGAATAAGTTGGTTTCTTGGTGCTCAAGTAAACAGGTAAAACACTGCCGCATGTTTGAAACTCTACCATTTCAAATACATATATTATTCATCATTAAATAATAGTGTTTTTAAAAACATGTTTCGACTTTGGGAGTAGAATTTGTGTGAATAAGACGAAAAGGTTTTCAAATATTAGTAGAATATTCATATTTTCATATTGACTAAGCAGGTTGCTTAATGACTAAGTAATCAGGTTAAACACTGCCACATGTGTGCTATTCCACATTTTAAAGCATCTATAACCCTCATCATTTGCATATTACTATTTGGACCCGGGATCCGCGCCAATAAGATCAAGAAAGTTTCAAAATATAAGTAAAACTTTGATGTTTGCATCGAATAAGTGAAACGACCCGTAACTTCCCCGTAAAGGAAAGTGTCGGATAGTTCGAGAACAAGCCACAACAGAACTCATATAAAAGAACATTTCTTTGTATATTACAACAATGCATCAGATTACAAGAATATACAGAGTATAAATGAATATTACACAGAAATATCAGAGATTTAAATTACATTTAAATACATAGCAGCGGAAAATAATACAATACACAACTAGAAGAGATATACGGATACAAAGCTTTCCGGATATCGTTCCAGCTGTAAACCAGGATCCTGTGAATATAAATCTGCAAAACCAAAACTACTAGCTGCCCGTGTCAAAATAAGGGCACCCATAGTTTAGGTTAAAACAATAAACTCCAGGTCAGTCATGTGACTGGTGTGAGAACTAAAACAGTTATTAATCTTTATTTTTAAAGTTCGGTAAATCAAGGGACCACGCCGTATAACACGGAACGGGTTTCCTCCCAAGAATACCAGTGCATAAAACAAATAGCGCAATGCTAAATAAAGAAAAATGAAGCTGTTATGAGACCCAGGTCCCATCACACAATGCAACGCAGCCGAGGATAGGGTTTTCCCTTATAACAGCCAAAGAATGCTTGATACGGTTAAAACAAATCGTTTGATACTATTATAAGTGCATAGTGTATAAAACAACTTCAAATCATAAGTATCAATCATAGGCGGCATGGGTTCATGTCGCCATATATAGGTTTACAAATAAAACCGCAAAATCACGTATTTGGAAATTGGATTTCCATCTATGAACCGAGGCAAAAGATAGTCCTCAACCGATTCGAGACTGTCTAGCCCGAGCCTCAGGCAAGTACTCTGTCAAGCCTTTGGATCGTCAGGGCCGGTCCACCGATGTGGATTAAACTTAAACCCTGAACATGCGTCCCCCCGCCCTATGGGGCGTAAATGAGCCAACGAATGACTCCATCGGACCCGGATCGTCCGATCAAACCGAGGCGCATCGCAACAGCAACAACCACATAAGTCAAACTCGTCAGGGCGTGTAAAATCACTGACGCCACTTCTAACTAGAAAGAAACGCATGCCCTCCCTGAGGTCCGTCTCCCGTTTTTGGTTCATACCGGGTATGAAACTCGCGAGGTAAACGTTACACAAAGCTACGCCACAAAGGCCGTGCTTTGATCATCACCACAAGACTTTGCTTTTCAACAGAAGCCTTGATCAATTGCCACTTAGGCATGCCACACAGGCAATTCACTCCGTGCGTTTGATATCCATCAATATATAACCCCTGAGCTCGTACGTCTCAGAGAAGGGCGTTAAGCAAGAGAATAAATTCTCCGCCGCCAAACAGATATATATTTAATAGAGATCAATCACACGGACTAAAATCCAATGTCAGACACACAGTCCATTTACAAGTCCGTTCTGGGTCTGAACGAAACCGAAGGCACCTAGTACCCCGCATATCCATCGATCTCCAAGTACGTCTGGACGATCACTAACTGTTTCCATCTTCTTGGGTGTACAGCCCAATCAAGATCATCAGTAATTACCCAAACGACGTGAAGACTTCCGGTCTTCGACCACCGTCTTCATCTTCGACACCACGTCGAATCAGTTATTCAGAATGGGATAAACCCGGTCTTTCTGAATAACTCGCGTATATATTATAAAAGTGTTACACAAACACAACATACGCCTCATTCCAATTCAGAATATTCTTCTATTCAAATATTCCTATACTTTGGGAAAAGTTCCCATTAATTTTATCCAAGATAAATTCTTTAAATTTATTCTTTAATCTCCTTTGAATATCAATTCAAACTAGTCGGGATTATCGAACCACACCGAAGTAATCATTTATTTTATTTTCCCAATCCCAACCTATTCATCCCATGAAGTAAAACTGGTAGTACTTCATATCTAACACCACAGTGTTATCGGTAATTCAATTACCATTTCACGTTCAAATCTAATTAAAGATTTAACTATCGCTTGGAGTAAAACTGGTGATACTCCATTCTCGATCTTTTCAATCTATTTAAAGATTCAATAAAACTCCACTTAGTTTTAATCTTTAACTGGGTTAAAGAATCCGTGTCATTTAAAACACGGTTCACGATAAACCCAAAGTCACATTCATTAATTAACGGGTTAAAGAACGAGTGTTATTTAAAACACTGTTCGATAAACCCAAAAATCAATATCAATTCAATTCCAATTAAATATCATTTAATTGATACACTTCATTAAATCTAAATAAAAAGATTTAATCTTTTCTCAACTGGGTTCAAGAACAGTGTTAGTGAAGACACCATTCACGACAAACCCAAATCACATTTGATATTCAATATAAGGCTCTGAATAGAAAATATATCGGCTTATATTCAATATCAAATTCTACGATTAACCAATGTCGTATTGGAAATAATGATATATATATATATATATATATCTTTCAAATTTCCATAACAACATTCGTATGATCCCGAATTCCAACATCGAAATATTCCGAAGACAATTTCGATTCAAATCCACTCCAATGCAATCATTGGAAATTTTGGTTATTTTTAAAACCCTTTTCACTTTCAATTTATTTATTTAAAAATAAATAGAATTATATTTCTAGTTCAAAACTAGTTCATTTCGATAAAAATCTATTTTTATCCTTTCAAATATGGAGTTTTTCATCCCAATCCTTTCTAAATCATTTCTTATGATTTTACACAAATTATTACTATTTTTAATAATTTTATCAAGGCCCGTATAGTCGATTTCCATCAATGGCCATCGAACTGCACTTACAGCGACCTTTTTCAAATTTTATTTGGACGTAACTCCAAATACAACCGTGAGATTTCAAATTTCTAATATTTGTTAGAAAGCTCTTTTCGATACGAACCCAACGGTTCCGGTTTTAGGAGAATCCGATGGCCGGATCTCCCGCAATGTCCGTTTGAAATAAATGGTCGAAATTCACGAACTGCCGCGGCGCGGCGCGTTCTATTCAGGCCATTATATTATATATATAATATATATAATATATACTTCGTCGATTTCTATTTAAAACGAATTATATAAATAGTTTTAAAATTCGTTTCAAAGGCAATTTCAACTTCCATTTCAATTCAAATCAAAATTGAATTCTTCTTTATAACTTCGTTTTAAAATTCATTTCTATTCAATTCAAATTTCTATTCAATTTGAATTCATTTTCAATTCGCTTTCAATTCAATTTGAATTCGTTTTTCAAATCATTTCGAAATCGTTTTCAATTCAATTCATTTCGAAATCGTTTTCAATTCAATTCATTTCGAAATTGTTTTCAATTCAATTCATTTCGAAATCGTTTTCAATTCAATTCATTTCGAAATCGTCGATTTCGAAATCACTTTTCAATATTCATTTTAAAATGAATAAAGTCGATATAAATATCGTTCTCGTCAAAATGGCGTCAATCTAATCAACACGGCTTCATAAATTTCTATTTTCAAATTTTCTTTATTTTTCAAATTGGAATGAGGCCCAATCAATTACCATATAAAATTAATTATATGGATTTCCATACAACACATGTATATAATAGCATTGAAAAATAATCAACCATCAACCAAAGTGCACTACACTGTATAAGCATCAAATATAGATATTCAACGCTTATAACAGCCTGTCAATCAATCGATCGACATATTTAATCAATCAGGATGAGTGAAATTCATATTTCATTCCAACACCCGTGTGGGGTTTCAAACAATCAAACACAGATTTTAGTTGTGCAGTTGGGCGATGTGTAAAATTTACCATCCCAATCAATGTCATTCAAATAAGTGTACATAAACAAACCGTCTGGTTTGTAAATGAATATTTATTTATTCACATTCATGTTAAAAATTATATTTTTAACGATAAAACATTTTATTCCAACATATGAATTTCTATTCAGTTCATTCTCTAAATAAAATGATATTTTTATTTTTCTAACTTATTTTAGAAAATTTCGGCGGCATAACGGCACGATACTAGAAACGGGACGAGGCCTAGCCTTATCCCCGGTCTAGTGAAGACCCACGCCATTCACACATCAATCAAATCAATTCATTTCACCACACAATTCAATTTCAATCAAATAATCTAACTAATTTTATGCAACCAAACAAACAAGTCCATGGTCTGTGGACGATTGTGTCGGATGCTACTAAACACCGTCTGCATCCTAGTATATATATATGACTAGAAAAAGAATTTGAGTGAGAAGTTCTCACTTGTAGCTATCCTAGCTCCACGGCACTTCAAATGCAGGAAATCTTCACTGTTCTCGTCTCTTATCACTTTCTTCGCCCGTAGCCCCTACATATGTAAAAATCGAATTTTTATTTCGCTATTCCCTATATAAAAATCGAATTTTTATATTGAAGTTCAACATATAAAAATCATATTTCTATCTCGAAGTTCAACATATAAAAATCATATTTTTATTTCGAAGTTCAACATATAAAAATCATATTTTTATTTCGAAGTTCAACATATAAAAATCATATTTTATAATCGCTTCATACCTTTAAAAATCGAATTTTTATTCCTTTATTCAATATATAAAAATCGAATTTTTACTACTATGTTATATCGATAAAAATTATATTTTTATCACGCTATTTTCCATATAAAGATTTCGCCTTTTCTAAAATAAAGATTTCGCCTTTATAAACACATAGACTTCACTTTTTCAAATTTAGAGATTTCATCTTTATAAAAATCTCATTTTTATTTTTCTATACATATAAAGATGATATTTTTAATATTCCTATCATGTAAAAATTATATTTTTAATTTTCTACCTAACCAAAAATCATATTTTTACATCTATATAGTAAAGATTATGTTTTTAATACTTTAAAAATATAAAAATCATATTTTTATTACTTAAAAATCCTATCTTTAACTGAATAAAAATCTTTCCTACCTTTTCTGATTTTAAAAATCTAACCTTTTCTATTTTAAAAATAGAATCAAACTTCTCTTTTAAAAATAAAATCAAACTTCTCTTTTAAAAATAAAATCAAACTTCTCTTTTACTTCCAAAACAATGTTATGATATATAAAAATCACAACAACTAAAAAGAGACAGGAAAATAAAAATAAATAAAAGTGAAAAAGAGGACTCACACCATACGAAGAGGAGAGGGGGGGGGGGGGTTTGTTGTTCGCTGGTGGAAGCAGGGGACTTACAGGGGGGTGCTGCCGCGTGGTCGGCGCCGCGGTGGGGGGGGGGGGGGCTCCGATGGTGGACTGCGGCGCGATGTCGATTTGGGGGGGGGGGGGTCTCAACTTCACCGCGGGGTCTTCGATGGACGGGGAAGCGAGAGAAGAGGAAGGAGAAGGTCGGAGGATGGTTGCGGTGGGTTGGACGAGGTCGGTGGATGGAGGGGATCGGCGGCTGCCGCGCTGCGTCTTCTTCTTCCTCTTTTTTTTTTTCTGAAGAATGAAATCGGGGGGGGAGGGGGGGGCGGGGGGGGGGGGGGGGGGGGGGCTTGGTAGTTAAGGGAAGAGAAGGGTTTTTTTTTATTTAATTATTTTATTTTATTTTTCTCTAAAAAGAAACTTTTATTTTCGACCTCTAAACGAGGCCCACCGCTTGTCGCCCATAGCGTTTTACCCCCATTCTGAACACAATGGGATATGTATCGCAAGCTGATTTGATCGCTTCGATCAGTTTCCGTTGAATTTACATTTAAATCACTATATTGAATTTTAAACGTACATTTCAAATTATCGGGGTCACATACTAACTCTAAAAATTCTCGAAAAATATTCTCTAGCTTCGTATTGACGATACGGTCCTAACAAAACTAGTTTCGTCAAATTCTGAGACCGTTTGAGAAATGGCCAATTTCCAGTCGATTAAAATCCACTGAAAATGGTCAAACGCATTTTCCTTTGCCACGCTCACATATTGATTCGAAAAATTATGAAATTTGAAACCTAGCAATAATTTGACATCAAGGACCCAACAAAACTGGTTTCGTCGAAATCCGAGGTCATTTGCAAAATGTCCATTTTTAAGGGCCTGAATTCCATAGCGACTATTCAGAATTTTCAACTGGACATATCTTTTGATTCCCGCTAGGAAATTTTGATTTTTCGGATTCGATAGAAAGATATTATCAATTAGATCCTATCATTTTTGGTTTCACTAAAATCAGGATTGTTTTGCACCCGGTACATTCAATTGAAGTTTGAAATCGAATTATCGAACTACCGCGCCATTTTCAATTTCTATTTATAATTATATATATATATTTATATTCTAACGACGACGTATACAATATATACGTTCTAATTATATTCAAAATAAATTTCTCATTGATATTATTTAAAATAATTCATTTTAAATATTCAAAATTCGCTAAAATGGCCAAAATAAATTTTTTAAACTGGCCCAGATTTTGCGGGTTATTACAATCTCCCCCACTTAAAACTTTTCGTCCCCGAAAAGGAACAAAGTCGAAAGTGGTTTGATTAATTAGCTCAACGTTCGATCAGACTTCCATTCTCCAACTTTTCAGTTTCTGAGAATTTCAAAAATTTCAAAAATTTGGCTAACACCCTAAATTTTCGAAAAATTTCGCCATAACCTCCCCTGCACCGGGAGCATCGGGGAATTTCAAATAGCTTCCCCGGTCCTTCAGATCTCAAAAAGAAAAAGAAAAAGCCAAGCGGCTAGCCAATAGGCTCATAAAATCATCATCACCCAAGCAAAACAGTAAATTATGTAGTAAACATGTACCTATTTGTCGGGCAAACAAATTTTATTCTCTGCTCTAGCCTCCTTGCTATGACCTGTTCAATGTAAGTATTTGTATATGCAAGCAAATGCAACCAATTTTCAATATAATTCAATATGTGATTCAGTTAGGCTAAATGGCTAAAAATTAGCAAACAAATAAACAAACAACACAAACATCAATCAATTAGTGAATTAGAGTTTCAAATTCATAATTTTGATACATATACAAAAATCATGTTTTTGATGCCAAATCACAACAAATAGGCCCTATCTAGTTTCGGTTCTCACACCAGTCAATAGGAAATATATAGAAATCTCACTTTCGTCGCTCGAAAATAAATACTGGCGACAGTGCCCCATCACCAGAATTATTCCCGGGCACTAGAGTATGATTCTATAACTATCCAGTATATTAAAACTTCGAATACACGTTTGCAAGACGCATATGCAAAATCTTTATATATCGGATTGTCCCGATCAATATAGAATAAATAATCAAATACGAATAGTTGATATAAATTTTCAAAACAAAAATTG
The DNA here is from genome assembly GCA_030737875.1 of Allium sativum. Lineage (NCBI taxonomy): Eukaryota > Viridiplantae > Streptophyta > Magnoliopsida > Asparagales > Amaryllidaceae > Allium > Allium sativum. The sequence goes on from CM060923.1 coordinate 657,054,701, forward strand.
TTTTCATTTGAAAATGTACTCTTCACACTCGTTCTAGGATACTACTGATCCTATCTCTAACGAGTCATTCTAATTGGATATTACTAATCCAATATCTGATGAATTCTTTCGTAGGGTTCTAATGTGCCTTGTTCTCCGCTTTGTAAACCAAAGCTCTGATACCAAAATGAAACGACCCGTAACTTCCCCGTAAAGGAAAGTGTCGGATAGTTCGAGAACAAGCCACAACAGAACTCATATAAAAGAACATTTCTTTGTATATTACAACAATGCATCAGATTACAAGAATATACAGAGTATAAATGAATATTACACAGAAATATCAGAGATTTAAATTACATTTAAATACATAGCAGCGGAAAATAATACAATACACAACTAGAAGAGATATACGGATACAAAGCTTTCCGGATATCGTTCCAGCTGTAAACCAGGATCCTGTGAATATAAATCTGCAAAACCAAAACTACTAGCTGCCCGTGTCAAAATAAGGGCACCCAGAGTTTAGGTTAAAACAATAAACTCCAGGTCAGTCATGTGACTGGTGTGAGAACTAAAACAGTTATTAATCTTTATTTTTAAAGTTCGGTAAATCAAGGGACCACGCCGTATAACACGGAACGGGTTTCCTCCCAAGAATACCAGTGCATAAAACAAACAGCGCAATGCTAAATAAAGAAAAATGAAGCTGTTTGTAATAACCCGGAAATTCTGGGCCAGTTTAAAAATTTTAATTTGGCAATTTTAGCTAATTTTGAATATTTAAAATAGACTATTTTAAATAATATCGACGAGAAATTTATTTCGAATATAATTCGAACGTATATATTTATACGCGTCGTCGTTAGAATATAAATAATTATATATAATTATAAATAGAATTGAAAATGGCGCGGTAGTTCGATAATTCGATTTCAAACTTCAATTGAATGCACCGGGTGCAAAACAATTCGGATTTTAGTGAAACCAAAAATAATGGAATCTAATAGTGAATATCTTTCCAACGAATCCGAAAAATCAAGATTTCATATCGGGAATCAAAAGATATGTCCAGTTGAAAATTCTGAATAGTCGCTATGGAATTCAGGCCCTTAAAAATGGACATTTTGCAAATGACCTCGGATTTCGACGAAACCACTTTTGTTGGGTCCGTGATGTCGAATTATTGCTAGGTTTCAAATTTCATAATTTTTCGAATCAATATGTGAGCGTGGCAAAGGAAAACGCGTTTGACCAGTTTCAGTTGATTTTAATCGACTGGAAATTGGCCATTTTTCAAACGGTCTCAGAATTCGACGAAACTAGTTTTGTTAGGACCGTATCGTCAATACGAAGCTAGAAAATATTTTTCAGGAATTTTTCTAGTTAGTATGTGACCCCGGTAATTTGAAATGTACGTTTAAAATTCAATATAAGGATTTAAATGGTAAATTTCAACGGGAACTGATTCAAACAGTCGAATCAGCCTACGCAACATATCTCATTGTGTTCGGAATGGGGGTATTTAGCTATGGGCGACAGTCGTTGGGTTTGATTCTGAGTCCGAATGGATAAACAAGTATTTTTGCAATTAAATAATAATATATATATATATATTATATATACCATTATAATTGGTCAAAACCTAGGTCAAAATCTTTTTCGCGGTCAACGGAGGAAGGATCCGCCGTTCTTCCTCAAATCAGCGGCGAACATATTCCTGCTTTCCCCTTTTTGATCTCTCTCAATCCAAAACGAAATAGATGGTGGCCCTTCAGGAAACATTGTAGCACTCCTTCAGATCTACACACTCATACCCATAGGATCAAGGTTCGTGGAGGAACCTGCTCGAATTTCGAGCTTAAAGCGTCGCTGTTTGGGGGGGGGGTTATCGGCGTCAGTGCGCCGTCGAGCTGATCGAGAGGGGGTGGCGCAGGTGCCCCTGGCGAAGGCGCTCCACGTCAGCATCTCCGATCCTGCTCCAGCGATCTTCGTCAGCGGCGGGTGGTGGAAATAGAAATCGAGGGTTTACCTGATGGGTTCGAGCAATTCAAAAGAGGGAAGAAGGTAGTTTTCTTTATTTATTATATTAGCTTAATTAATTTAAAAAGGAGAAAATTCTGATTTTTGTTTTAGGTTTTTAAAAATAGAATTTTTTTTTTTTAAAAAAAGAAAATAAAACTGAATTTTTACTTTAAGTTATAAAAACTGTTTTTTTTATAAAGTTTTAAAACTGTCATTTTTATAAAAGAGTTTTAAAAACAGAAATTTAAAATTGAAAACTGTTTGTTTTAAAGGGAAAATAAAAACAGAAATTATAAGAGGCAAAAGCTGATTTTTGTAATAGAATTTAAAAACTGCATTTTTAAATAAGGTAAAAACTGCATTTTTAAGATTTTAAAAAACTGCATTTTTAAAAGAAAAAAACTGCATTTTTAAAAGAAAAAACTGCATTGTGAAAAAGAAGAAAAAACTGCATTTTTAAATAATTTAAAAACTGTTTTGAAAAATAATTTAAAAACTGTTTTGAAAAGAAAATGAAAACTGATTTGAAAAGGAAAAGAAAACTGATTTTATTTTAAACTTTGAAATAGAAAAAAAGGTTTGATCTTTTAATAGAAAAAGATTTGAACTAGAAAATAAAGATCATATTTTTAAAAATAGAAAAGATGGAATTTTTGTTAAGTAGAAGAAGTAAGGTATGATTCTTATATTTTTAAAGCAATAAAAATATAATTGTTACATCATAAGAATAATAAAAATATAATCTTTATATTTAATAGCGAAGTCAAAAATGCAATCTTTATATATTGAATAACCTAGTAAAAATTCGATTTTTACCTATGTAGAGGATACAGTCAACGAAAGCAACAAGAAGGCGAAGTAGGCGAAGTTTCTATTAAGGAAGAATCGTGTGAGTGGATAGCTATTGGTGAGAACTTCTCACTCAAAATTTCTCTTTTGCTAATTATATATATACATATATACTAGGATGCAGACGGTGCTTAGTAGCACCCGACACCCGTCCACATACCATGGACTTGTTTGTTTGGTTGTGTAGTTGGTTAGGTTATTTGATTTGGATTTGATTGATTGGTTGAATTGGAAATTAATTAAAATTGATATGTGAATGGCGTGGGCCTTCACTAGACCGGGGATAAGGCTAGGCCTCGTCCCGTTTCTAGTATCGTGCCGTTATGCCGCCGAAATTTTCTAAAATATGTTAGAAAAATAAAAATATCATTTTTATTGAATAAATGAACTGAATAGAAATTCATATGTTGAAATAAAATGTTTTATCGTTAAAAATATAATTTTTAACGTGAATGTGAATAAATAAATATTCATTTACAAACCGGACGGTTTGTTTATGTACACCTATTTGACTGATATTGATTGGGTCGATAAATTTTACACATCGCCCAACTGCACAAATAAAATCTGTGTTTGATTGTTTGAAACCCTACACGGGTGTTGGGATGAAATATGAAGTTCACTCATCCTGATTGATTAAATATGTCGATCGATTGATTGACAGGCTGTTATAAGCGTTAGATATCTTTATTTGATGCTTATACAGTGTAGTGCACTTTGGTTGATGGTTGATTATTTTTCAATGCTATTATATACATGTGTTGTATTAAAATCCATGTAATTAACTTTATATGGTAATTGATTGGGCCTCATTCCAATTTGAAATATAAAGAATATTATAAAATAAAGGTTCATGTGTTGACTATACTCATCCGTTGGGATAGCCATGTGTTGAACGAATTATTTTTATAATAAAATTTACATCTTTATCAATATAAAATAAAGGTTCATGTGTTGACTATACTCATCCGTTGGGATAGCCATGTGTTGAACGAATTATTTTTATAATAAAATTTACATCTTTATCAATATAAAATAAAGGTTCATGTGTTGACTATACTCATCCGTTGAGATTAGTCATGTGTTGAACGAATTATTTTTATAATAAAATTTTACATCTTTATCAATATATAAAATAAAGGTTCATGTGTTGACTGTACTCATCCGTTGAGATTAGTCATGTGTTGAACGAATTATTTTTATAATAAAATTTACATCTTTATCAATATAAAATAAAGGTTCATGTGTTGACTATACTCATCCGTTGAGATTAGTCATGTGTTGAACGAAATAATTTAACAAAAATAGTCACACATGGACGGTACTCATTCGTTGAGATTAGTCGTGTGTTGACAAAAAGAAATATTTGAAATAGAATATATAAAGCCGTGTTGAATAGTGATGCGCCATTTTGACGCGAACGATATATAACGATTTCGAAATGAATTGAATATACAAAGTTTTCGAAATGAATTGAATATACAAAGTTTTCGAAATGAATTGAATATATAAAGTTTTCGAAATAAATTGAACATATAAAGTTTTCGAAATAAATTGAACATATAAAGTTTTCGAAATGAATTGAATATATAAAGTTTTCGAAATGAATTGAATATATAAAGATTTCGAAATGAATTGAACATATAACGATTTCGATTTGAATTGAATATAAAACGATTTCGAATTGAATGGAATAGAAAACCAATTTGATTTCAAATTGAATATATAATGAACTTGATTCAAATAGAAAACGAAACGAATTTGATTTGAATAGAAAATGAATTTGAATCGAATATAAAACAAATTTGAATTGAATTGAATTGAAAACGAAGTGAAATGAATTCAAATTGAATTGAAATTTGAAATTGAATAGAAATGAATTTTAAAATGAATTTATAAAGAAGAATTCGATTTTGATTTGAATTGAAATGGAAGTTGAATTTGCTTTTGAAACGAATTCAAAACTATTTATATAATTCGTTTTAAATAGAAATCGACGAAATATATATTATATATATATTATATATATAATATAATGGCCTGAATAGAACGCGCCGCGCCGCGGCAGTTCGTAAATTTCGACCATTTATTTCAAACGGACATTACGGGAGATCCGACCGTCGGATTCTCCTAAAACCGGAACCGTTGGGTTCGTATCGAAAAGAGCTTTCTAACGAATATTAGAAATTTGAAATCTAACGGTTGGATTTGGAGATACGTCCAAATCAAATTCGAAAAAGGTCGCTATAAGTGCAGTTCGATGGCCATTGTTGGAAATCGACTGTACGGGCCTTGGTAAAATTATTAAAAATAGTAATAATTTATGTAAAATCATAAGAAATGATTTGGGAAGAATTGGGATGAAAAACTCCATATTTGAAATGATAAAAATAGATTTTTATCGAAATGAACTAGTTTTGAACTAAATTTAAAACCTAATTATTTTTAAATAAACAAATTAGATTTAAAAGGGGTTTTAAATAATCGGGATTTCTAATATATTTGATTGAATTTGAAATGGGTTTATCGTGAACAGTGTTTTAAATAACACTAGTTCTTTAACCCGATAACGAATAGAATGTGATTTGGGTTTGTCGTGAACTGTGTTTTAAATAACACCTAGTTCTTTAACCCAGTAAAAGGAGTTCTAATGAATCTGCAATTAGATTGAAATGTGAATCCATAATCTAAATTATCAAATTTAGAAAATGAGCGAGAATGGAGTATTACCAGTTTTACTCCAAAGCGATAGTTAAATCTTTAATTAGATTTGAACGTGAAATGGTAATTAATTTTACCGATAACACCACGGTGTTAGATATGGAGTATTACCAGTTTTGCTTCATGGGATGAATAGGTTGGGATTGGGAAATAAAATAAATAATCACTTCGTTACGGTTCGCTAATCTCGACTAGTTGGGAAAAACCATAATTTGGTTTTAAATGACACCCAAAGGAAGATTACAGGATAAATTTTAAAGAATTTATCTTGGATAAAATTAATGGGAATCTTTCCCTAAGAATGTGGAATTTAGAAACTAGCTGTAGGTTGGCTAAGAAAATGGTTTCCTGGGTATTGATCTGATGTTGGTTTCGGCCTTCGGGGTTAATGTTTGGGAAATTGTTCTCTTGCTAATTTGCGGTTAGTGACTAATGAATTGGAATGAGGCGTATGTTGTGTTTGTGTAACATTTGTTTTAATATACGCGGGTTGTTCGGAAAGTCCGGGTTTATACCCATTCTGAATAACCGATTCGACGATAAGTCGAAGATGAAGACGGTGGTCGAAGACCGGAAGTCTTCACATCGTTTGGATAATTACTGACGATCCTGATTGGGCAGTACACCCAAGAGGATGGAAATAGTTGGTGGTCGTCCAGACGTACCTGGAGATGGATGGATATGCGAGGAAAGTGCCTCCGGTTTCGTTCAGACCCAGAACGGACTTGTAAATGGATTGTGTGTCTGACACTGGATTTTATTCTGTGTTGATTGATTTCTATTAAATATACATCTGTTTGGCGGCGGAGAATTTATTCTTTTGCTTAACGCCCTTCTCTGAGACGTACGAGCTCAGAGGTTGTATATCGATGGACATCAGTCGCATGGCATGAATTGCCGGTGTGGCATGCTGAGTTGCATGGATCAAGGCTTCTGTTGAAAAGCAAAGCCTTGTGGTTGATGATCAAAGCACGCCTACGTGGCAGCTTTGTGTATAGCGTGAATTCGCGAGCCTCACACCTCGGTATGAGTTAAAAACGGGATACGGACCGCTGGGAGAGCGCACGTTTCTTTCTAGCTTTGGTGGTGTCAGTGACTTACCAGCCCTGACATATATATACTTTTCACCTTTGTGGTTGTTGGGATGAGGCGCCTCGATTATAGGTCTGTAAGGACCGGGAAACGTGTGTTCAGGCATAATTAATCCTCTAACGTAAGTGAGGACCGGCCCAGCCGCATCCAGGGGTTACCCAGTGTGCGTAATCCTGAGGCATTTGCTAGAGTGTCTCGAACGCGGAGAGGAGCTTGCCCCTTGCCTCGACTCATGACGGAAATCCAATTTCCAATACGTGTATTGCGGTTTTAATTGTAGAACTAGTATGGCGACATGATATATGGTACCCATGCCGTCTATGATTTATATTTATGATTGAAACTGTTTTGACACTATACACTTATTATAGTATCAAATGATTTGTTTTAACGTACCAAGCATGTTTGGCTATTATAAGGGAAAACCCTATCCCCCGGCTTGCGTTGCATTGTATGATAGGACCTGGGTCTTATAATAACTTCATTTTTCGAAAAGCATTGCGTTGTTTATTGATATGCACTGGTATTCTTGGGAGAAAACCCGTTCCGTGTTATACGGCGTGGTCCCTTGAATTACTCTCTTTTAAAGTAAAGTTTTAAATAACTATTTTAGTTCTCACACCAGTCACATGACTGACCTGGAGTTTATTGTTTTAACCTAAACTCTGGGTGCCCCTATTTTCCGCACGTGCAGCTAGTAGTTTTGGTTTTGCAGATTTATATTCACAGGATCCTGGTTTACAGCTGGAATGATATCCGGAAAGCTCTGTATCCGTATATCACCTTCAGTTGTGCTTTGTATTATTTTCCGCTGCTATGTAATAACTTGTAACCTCTGATATTTATTCAAATGTATAATATTCATTTAGACTCTGTATATTCTTGTAATCTGATGCATTGTTGTAATATACAATGAAATGTTCTTCTGTTTGTGTTCTGGTTTGTCCTGTTCTCAACGTTCAGGGGTTTCGAACGGTCTAGATCGGTTTAACGACTGATTCGGATCGAGCGAAATTCCAGGCCGTCACATTTGGTATCAGAGCTTTGGTTTACAGAGCTCGAGAACAAGGCACATTAGAACCATACGAAAGAATTCATCAGATATTGGATTAGTAATATCCAATTAGAATGACTCGTTAGAGATAGGATCAGTAGTATCCTAGAACGAGTGTGAAGAGTATATTTTTCAAATGAAAACCATTTTGTTTTGAAAATTTAAACCATTTTAAAACGTATTTGACTATTTATTTATTTTGAATATGGACAATCGAGTATATAAAGATTTTGCATATACGCGTCATGAACGTATATTCGAAGTTTTAATATATTGGATAGATATAGAATCATACTCTAGTGGCCCGAAGATGATTCTGATGATTGACTAGTTGTCATTAGTATTCATGTTCGAGTAACGAAGGCGTGATTTTCTATATATTTCCATTCGACTGGTGTGAGAACCAAAACTTATATATAGTTAGAACACATTGTTGTGAATTGGCATCAAAAACATGATTTTCTTTATATATATCAAAATTATGAATTTGAAACTCTAATCCACTAATTGATTGATGTTTGTGTTGTTTGTTTAATTGTTTGCTGATTTTTAACCATTTATGCCTAATATAATCAAATATTGAACTATATTGAAAATTGGTCGCATTTGCTTCCATATACATATACTTACATTGAACAGGTCATAGCAAGGAGGCTAGAGCAGAGAATAAAATTTGTTTGCCCGACAAATAGGTACATGTTTACTACATAATTTCCTGTTTTGTTTGGGTGATGATGATTTTGTGAGCCTATTGGCTAGCCGCTTGGCTTTTTCTTTTTCTTTTTGAGATCTGAAGGACCGGGGAAGCTATTTGAAATTCCCCGATGCTCCCGGTGCAGGGGAGGTTATGGCGAAATTTTTCGAAAATTTGGGGTGTTAGCCAAATTTTTGAAATTTTGAAAATTCTCAGAAACTGAAAAGTTGGAGAATGGAAGCCCGACCGAATGTAGAGCTTAATAATCAAACCACTTTCGACTTTGTTCCTTTTCGAGGACGAAAAGTTTTAAGTGGGGGAGATTGTAATAACCCGGAAATTCTGGGCCAGTTTAAAAATTTTAATTTGGCAATTTTAGCTAATTTTGAATATTTAAAATAGATTATTTTAAATAATATCGACGAGAAATTTATTTCGAATATAATTCGAACGTATATATTTATACGCGTCGTCGTTAGAATATAAATAATTATATATAATTATAAATAGAATTGAAAATGGCGCGGTAGTTCGATAATTCGATTTCAAACTTCAATTGAATGTACCGGGTGCAAAACAATCCGGATTTTAGTGAAACCAAAAATAATGGAATCTAATAGTGAATATCTTTCCAACGAATCCGAAAAATCAAGATTTCATATCGGGAATCAAAAGATATGTCCAGTTGAAAATTCTGAATAGTCGCTATGGAATTCAGGCCCTTAAAAATGGACATTTTGCAAATGACCTCGGATTTCGACGAAACCACTTTTGTTGGGTCCGTGATGTCGAATTATTGCTAGGTTTCAAATTTCATAATTTTTCGAATCAATATGTGAGCGTGGCAAAGGAAAACGCGTTTGACCAGTTTCAGTTGATTTTAATCGACTGGAAATTGGCCATTTTTCAAACGGTCTCAGAATTCGACGAAACTAGTTTTGTTAGGACCGTATCGTCAATACGAAGCTAGAAAATATTTTTCAGGAATTTTTCTAGTTAGTATGTGACCCCGGTAATTTGAAATGTACGTTTAAAATTCAATATAAGGATTTAAATGGTAAATTTCAACGGGAACTGATTCAAACAGTCGAATCAGCCTACGCAACATATCTCATTGTGTTCGGAATGGGGGTATTTAGCTATGGGCGACAGTCGTTGGGTTTGATTCTGAGTCCGAATGGATAAACAAGTATTTTTGCAATTAAATAATAATAATATATATATATATTATATATACCATTATAATTGGTCAAAACCTAGGTCAAAATCTTTTTCGCGGTCAACGGAGGAAGGATCCGCCGTTCTTCCTCAAATCAGCGGCGAAAATATTCCTGCTTTCCCCTTTTTGATCTCTCTCAATCCAAAACGAAATAGATGGTGGCCCTTCAGGAAACATTGTAGCACTCCTTCAGATCTACACACTCATACCCATAGGATCAAGGTTCGTGGAGGAACCTGCTCGAATTTCGAGCTTAAAGCGTCGCTGTTTGGGGGGGGGGGGTTATCGGCGTCAGTGCGCCGTCGAGCTGATCGAGAGGGGGTGGCGCAGGTGCCCCTGGCGAAGGCGCTCCACGTCAGCATCTCCGATCCTGCTCCAGCGATCTTCGTCAGCGGCGGGTGGTGGAAATCGAAATCGAGGGTTTACCTGATGGGTTCGAGCAATTCAAAAGAGGGAAGAAGGTAGTTTTCTTTATTTATTATATTAGCTTAATTAATTTAAAAAGGAGAAAATTCTGATTTTTGTTTTAGGTTTTTAAAAACAGAATTTTTTTTTAAAAAAAAAGAAAATAAAACTGAATTTTTACTTTAAGTTATAAAAACTGTTTTTTTTATAAAGTTTTAAAACTGTCATTTTTATAAAAGAGTTTTAAAAACAGAAATTTAAAATTGAAAACTGTTTGTTTTAAAGGGAAAATAAAAACAGAAATTATAAGAGGCAAAAGCTGATTTTTGTAATAGAATTTAAAAACTGCATTTTTAAATAAGGTAAAAACTGCATTTTTAAGATTTTAAAAAACTGCATTTTTAAAAGAAAAAAACTGCATTTTTAAAAGAAAAAACTGCATTGTGAAAAAGAAGAAAAAACTGCATTTTTAAATAATTTAAAAACTGTTTTGAAAAATAATTTAAAAACTGTTTTGAAAAGAAAATGAAAACTGATTTGAAAAGGAAAAGAAAACTGATTTTATTTTAAACTTTGAAATAGAAAAAAAGGTTTGATCTTTTAATAGAAAAAGATTTGAACTAGAAAATAAAGATCATATTTTTAAAAATAGAAAAGATGGAATTTTTGTTAAGTAGAAGAAGTAAGGTATGATTCTTATATTTTTAAAGCAATAAAAATATAATTGTTACATCATAAGAATAATAAAAATATAATCTTTATATTTAATAGCGAAGTCAAAAATGCAATCTTTATATATTGAATAACCTAGTAAAAATTCGATTTTTACCTATGTAGAGGATACAGTCAACGAAAGCAACAAGAAGGCGAAGTAGGCGAAGTTTCTATTAAGAAAGAATCGTGTGAGTGGATAGCTATTGGTGAGAACTTCTCACTCAAAATTTCTCTTTTGCTAATTATATATATACATATATACTAGGATGCAGACGGTGCTTAGTAGCACCCGACACCCGTCCACATACCATGGACTTGTTTGTTTGGTTGTGTAGTTGGTTAGGTTATTTGATTTGGATTTGATTGATTGGTTGAATTGGAAATTAATTAAAATTGATATGTGAATGGCGTGGGCCTTCACTAGACCGGGGATAAGGCTAGGCCTCGTCCCGTTTCTAGTATCGTGCCGTTATGCCGCCGAAATTTTCTAAAATATGTTAGAAAAATAAAAATATCATTTTTATTGAATAAATGAACTGAATAGAAATTCATATGTTGAAATAAAATGTTTTATCGTTAAAAATATAATTTTTAACGTGAATGTGAATAAATAAATATTCATTTACAAACCGGACGGTTTGTTTATGTACACCTATTTGACTGATATTGATTGGGTCGATAAATTTTACACATCGCCCAACTGCACAAATAAAATCTGTGTTTGATTGTTTGAAACCCTACACGGGTGTTGGGATGAAATATGAAGTTCACTCATCCTGATTGATTAAATATGTCGAGCGATTGATTGACAGGCTGTTATAAGCGTTAGATATCTTTATTTGATGCTTATACAGTGTAGTGCACTTTGGTTGATGGTTGATTATTTTTCAATGCTATTATATACATGTGTTGTATTAAAATCCATGTAATTAACTTTATATGGTAATTGATTGGGCCTCATTCCAATTTGAAATATAAAGAATATTATAAAATAAAGGTTCATGTGTTGACTATACTCATCCGTTGGGATAGCCATGTGTTGAACAAATTATTTTTATAATAAAATTTACATCTTTATCAATATAAAATAAAGGTTCATGTGTTGACTGTACTCATCCGTTGGGATAGCCATGTGTTGAACGAATTATTTTTATAATAAAATTTACATCTTTATCAATATAAAATAAAGGTTCATGTGTTGACTATACTCATCCGTTGAGATTAGTCATGTGTTGAACGAATTATTTTTATAATAAAATTTTACATCTTTATCAATATATAAAATAAAGGTTCATGTGTTGACTGTACTCATCCGTTGAGATTAGTCATGTGTTGAACGAATTATTTTTATAATAAAATTTACATCTTTATCAATATAAAATAAAGGTTCATGTGTTGACTATACTCATCCGTTGAGATTAGTCATGTGTTGAACGAAATAATTTAACAAAAATAGTCACACATGGACGGTACTCATTCGTTGAGATTAGTCGTGTGTTGACAAAAAGAAATATTTGAAATAGAATATATAAAGCCGTGTTGAATAGTGATGCGCCATTTTGACGCGAACGATATATAACGATTTCGAAATGAATTGAATATACAAAGTTTTCGAAATGAATTGAATATACAAAGTTTTCGAAATGAATTGAATATATAAAGTTTTCGAAATAAATTGAACATATAAAGTTTTCGAAATAAATTGAACATATAAAGTTTTCGAAATGAATTGAATATATAAAGTTTTCGAAATGAATTGAATATATAAAGATTTCGAAATGAATTGAACATATAACGATTTTGATTTGAATTGAATATAAAACGATTTCGAATTGAATGGAATAGAAAACCAATTTGATTTCAAATTGAATATATAATGAACTTGATTCAAATAGAAAACGAAACGAATTTGATTTGAATAGAAAATGAATTTGAATCGAATATAAAACAAATTTGAATTGAATTGAATTGAAAACGAAGTGAAATGAATTCAAATTGAATTGAAATTTGAAATTGAATAGAAATGAATTTTAAAATGAATTTATAAAGAAGAATTCGATTTTGATTTGAATTGAAATGGAAGTTGAATTTGCTTTTGAAACGAATTCAAAACTATTTATATAATTCGTTTTAAATAGAAATCGACGAAATATATATTATATATATTATATATATAATATAATGGCCTAAATAGAACGCGCCGCGCCGCGGCAGTTCGTAAATTTCGACCATTTATTTCAAACGGACATTACGGGAGATCCGACCGTCGGATTCTCCTAAAACCGGAACCGTTGGGTTCGTATCGAAAAGAGCTTTCTAACGAATATTAGAAATTTGAAATCTAACGGTTGGATTTGGAGATACGTCCAAATCAAATTCGAAAAAGGTCGCTATAAGTGCAGTTCGATGGCCATTGTTGGAAATCGACTGTACGGGCCTTGGTAAAATTGTTAAAAATAGTAATAATTTATGTAAAATCATAAGAAATGATTTGGGAAGAATTGGGATGAAAAATTCCATATTTGAAATGATAAAAATAGATTTTTATCGAAATGAACTAGTTTTGAACTAAATTTAAAACCTAATTATTTTTAAATAAACAAATTAGATTTAAAAGGGGTTTTAAATAATCGGGATTTCTAATATATTTGATTGAATTTGAAATGGGTTTATCGTGAACAGTGTTTTAAATAACACTAGTTCTTTAACCCGATAACGAATAGAATGTGATTTGGGTTTGTCGTGAACTGTGTTTTAAATAACACCTAGTTCTTTAACCCAGTAAAAGGAGTTCTAATGAATCTGCAATTAGATTGAAATGTGAATCCATAATCTAAATTATCAAATTTAGAAAATGAGCGAGAATGGAGTATTACCAGTTTTACTCCAAAGCGATAGTTAAATCTTTAATTAGATTTGAACGTGAAATGGTAATTAATTTTACCGATAACACCACGGTGTTAGATATGGAGTATTACCAGTTTTGCTTCATGGGATGAATAGGTTGGGATTGGGAAATAAAATAAATAATCACTTCGTTACGGTTCGCTAATCTCGACTAGTTGGGAAAAACCATAATTTGGTTTTAAATGACACCCAAAGGAAGATTACAGGATAAATTTTAAAGAATTTATCTTGGATAAAATTAATGGGAATCTTTCCCTAAGAATGTGGAATTTAGAAACTAGCTGTAGGTTGGCTAAGAAAATGGTTTCCTGGGTATTGATCTGATGTTGGTTTCGGCCTTCGGGGTTAATGTTTGGGAAATTGTTCTCTTGCTAATTTGCGGTTAGTGACTAATGAATTGGAATGAGGCGTATGTTGTGTTTGTGTAACATTTGTTTTAATATACGCGGGTTGTTCGGAAAGTCCGGGTTTATACCCATTCTGAATAACCGATTCGACGATAAGTCGAAGATGAAGACGGTGGTCGAAGACCGGAAGTCTTCACATCGTTTGGATAATTACTGACGATCCTGATTGGGCAGTACACCCAAGAGGATGGAAATAGTTGGTGGTCGTCCAGACGTACCTGGAGATGGATGGATATGCGAGGAAAGTGCCTCCGGTTTCGTTCAGACCCAGAACGGACTTGTAAATGGATTGTGTGTCTGACACTGGATTTTATTCTGTGTTGATTGATTTCTATTAAATATACATCTGTTTGGCGGCGGAGAATTTATTCTTTTGCTTAACGCCCTTCTCTGAGACGTACGAGCTCAGAGGTTGTATATCGATGGACATCAGTCGCATGGCATGAATTGCCGGTGTGGCATGCTGAGTTGCATGGATCAAGGCTTCTGTTGAAAAGCAAAGCCTTGTGGTTGATGATCAAAGCACGCCTACGTGGCAGCTTTGTGTATAGCGTGAATTCGCGAGCCTCACACCTCGGTATGAGTTAAAAACGGGATACGGACCGCTGGGAGAGCGCACGTTTCTTTCTAGCTTTGGTGGTGTCAGTGACTTACCAGCCCTGACATATATATACTTTTCACCTTTGTGGTTGTTGGGATGAGGCGCCTCGATTATAGGTCTGTAAGGACCGGGAAACGTGTGTTCAGGCATAATTAATCCTCTAACGTAAGTGAGGACCGGCCCAGCCGCATCCAGGGGTTATCCAGTGTGCGTAATCCTGAGGCATTTGCTAGAGTGTCTCGAACGCGGAGAGGAGCTTGCCCCTTGCCTCGACTCATGACGGAAATCCAATTTCCAATACGTGTATTACGGTTTTAATTGTAGAACTAGTATGGCGACATGATATATGGTACCCATGCCGTCTATGATTTATATTTATGATTGAAACTGTTTTGACACTATACACTTATTATAGTATCAAATGATTTGTTTTAACGTACCAAGCATGTTTGGCTATTATAAGGGAAAACCCTATCCCCCGGCTTGCGTTGCATTGTATGATAGGACCTGGGTCTTATAATAGCTTCATTTTTCGAAAAGCATTGCGTTGTTTATTGATATGCACTGGTATTCTTGGGAGAAAACCCGTTCCGTGTTATACGGCGTGGTCCCTTGAATTACTCTCTTTTAAAGTAAAGTTTTAAATAACTATTTTAGTTCTCACACCAGTCACATGACTGACCTGGAGTTTATTGTTTTAACCTAAACTCTGGGTGCCCCTATTTTCCGCACGGGCAGCTAGTAGTTTTGGTTTTGCAGATTTATATTCACAGGATCCTGGTTTACAGCTGGAATGATATCCGGAAAGCTCTGTATCCGTATATCACCTTCAGTTGTGCTTTGTATTATTTTCCGCTGCTATGTAATAACTTGTAACCTCTGATATTTATTCAAATGTATAATATTCATTTAGACTCTGTATATTCTTGTAATCTGATGCATTGTTGTAATATACAATGAAATGTTCTTCTGTTTGTGTTCTGGTTTGTCCTGTTCTCAACGTTCAGGGGTTTCGAACGGTCTAGATCGGTTTAACGACTGATTCGGATCGAGCGAAATTCCAGGCCGTCACACTGTTATATGACCCAGGTCCCATCACACAATGCAACGCAGCCGAGGATAGGGTTTTCCCTTATAACAGCCAAAGAATGATTGATACGGTTAAAACAAATCGTTTGATACTATTATAAGTGCATAGTGTATAAAACAACTTCAAATCATAAGTATCAATCATAGGCGGCATGGGTTCATGTCGCCATATATAGGTTTACAAATAAAACCGCAAAGTCACGTATTTGGAAATTGGATTTCCATCTATGAACCGAGGCAAAAGATAGTCCTCAACCGATTCGAGACTGTCTAGCCCGAGCCTCAGGCAAGTACTCTGTCAAGCCTTTGGATCGTCAGGGCCGGTCCACCGATGTGGATTAAACTTAAACCCTGAACATGCGTCCCCCCGCCCTATGAGGCGTAAATGAGCCAACGAATGACTCCATCGGACCCGGATCGTCCGATCAAACCGAGGCGCCTCGCAACAGCAACAACCACATAAGTCAAACTCGTCAGGGCGTGTAAAACCACTGACGCCACTTCTAACTAGAAAGAAACGCATGCCCTCCCTGAGGTCCGTCTCCCGTTTTTGGTTCATACCGGGTGTGAAACTCGCGAGGTAAACGTTACACAAAGCTACGCCACAAAGGCTGTGCTTTGATCATCACCACAAGACTTTGCTTTTCAACAGAAGCCTCGATCAATTGCCACTTAGGCATGCCACACAGGCAATTCACTCCGTGCGTTTGATATCCATCAATATATAACCCCTGAGCTCGTACGTCTCAGAGAAGGGCGTTAAGCAAGAGAATAAATTCTCCGCCGCCAAACAGATATATATTTAATAGAGATCAATCACACGGACTAAAATCCAATGTCAGACACACAGTCCATTTACAAGTCCGTTCTGGGTCTGAACGAAACCGGAGGCACCTAGTACCCCGCATATCCATCGATCTCCAAGTACGTCTGGACGATCACTAACTGTTTCCATCTTCTTGGGTGTACAGCCCAATCAAGATCATCAGTAATTACCCAAACGACGTGAAGACTTCCGGTCTTCGACCACCGTCTTCATCTTCGACACCACGTCGAATCAGTTATTCAGAATGGGATAAACCCGGTCTTTCTGAATAACTCGCGTATATATTATAAAAGTGTTACACAAACACAACATACGCCTCATTCCAATTCAGAATATTCTTCTATTCAAATATTCCTATACTTTGGGAAAAGTTCCCATTAATTTTATCCAAGATAAATTCTTTAAATTTATTCTTTAATCTCCTTTGAATATCAATTCAAACTAGTCGGGATTATCGAACCACACCGAAGTAATCATTTATTTTATTTTCCCAATCCCAACCTATTCATCCCATGAAGTAAAACTGGTAGTACTTCATATCTAACACCACAGTGTTATCGGTAATTCAATTACCATTTCACGTTCAAATCTAATTAAAGATTTAACTATCGCTTGAAGTAAAACTGGTGATACTCCATTCTCGATCTTTTCAATCTATTTAAAGATTCATTAAAACTCCACTTAGTTTTAATCTTTAACTGGGTTAAAGAATCCGTGTCATTTAAAACACGGTTCACGATAAACCCAAAGTCACATTCATTAATTATCGGGTTAAAGAACGAGTGTTATTTAAAACACTGTTCGATAAACCCAAAAATCAATATCAATTCCAATTAAATATCATTTGATTGATACACTTCATTAAATCTAAATAAAAAGATTTAATCTTTTCTCAACTGGGTTCAAGAACAGTGTTAGTGAAGACACCATTCACGACAAACCCAAATCACATTTGATATTCAATATAAGGCTCTGAATAGAAAATATATCGGCTTATATTCAATATCAAATTCTACGATTAACCAATGTCGTATTGGAAATAATGATATATATATATATATATATCTTTCAAATTTCCATAACAACATTCGTATGATCCCGAATTCCAACATCGAAATATTCCGAAGACAATTTCGATTCAAATCCACTCCAATGCAATCATTGGAAATTTTGGTTATTTTTAAAACCCTTTTCACTTTCAATTTATTTATTTAAAAATAAATAGAATTATATTTCTAGTTCAAAATTAGTTCATTTCGATAAAAATCTATTTTTATCCTTTCAAATATGGAGTTTTTCATCCCAATCCTTTCTAAATCATTTCTTATGATTTTACACAAATTATTACTATTTTTAATAATTTTATCAAGGCCCGTATAGTCGATTTCCATCAATGGCCATCGAACTGCACTTACAGCGACCTTTTTCAAAT
Organism: Allium sativum; assembly: GCA_030737875.1. NCBI lineage: Eukaryota > Viridiplantae > Streptophyta > Magnoliopsida > Asparagales > Amaryllidaceae > Allium > Allium sativum. Next base: position 657,072,715 of record CM060923.1, read on the forward strand.
TTTATTTGGACGTAACTCCAAATACAACCGTGAGATTTCAAATTTCTAATATTTGTTAGAAAGCTCTTTTCGATACGAACCCAACGGTTCCGGTTTTAGGAGAATCCGATGGCCGGATCTCCCGCAATGTCCGTTTGAAATAAATGATCGAAATTCACGAACTGCCGCGGCGCGGCGCGTTCTATTCAGGCCATTATATTATATATATAATATATATAATATATACTTCGTCGATTTCTATTTAAAACGAATTATATAAATAGTTTTAAAATTCGTTTCAAAGGCAATTTCAACTTCCATTTCAATTCAAATCAAAATTGAATTCTTCTTTATAACTTCGTTTTAAAATTCATTTCTATTCAATTCAAATTTCTATTCAATTTGAATTCATTTTCAATTCGCTTTCAATTCAATTTGAATTCGTTTTTCAAATCATTTCGAAATTGTTTTCAATTCAATTCATTTCGAAATCGTTTTCAATTCAATTCATTTCGAAATCGTCGATTTCGAAATCACTTTTCAATATTCATTTTAAAATGAATAAAGTCGATATAAATATCGTTCACGTCAAAATGGCGTCAATCTAATCAACACGGCTTCATAAATTTCTATTTTCAAATTTTCTTTAGTTTTCAAATTGGAATGAGGCCCAATCAATTACCATATAAAATTAATTATATGGATTTCCATACAACACATGTATATAATAGCATTGAAAAATAATCAACCATCAACCAAAGTGCACTACACTGTATAAGAGTCAAATATAGATATTCAACGCTTATAACAGCCTGTCAATCAATCGATCGACATATTTAATCAATCAGGATGAGTGAAATTCATATTTCATCCCAACACCCGTGTGGGGTTTCAAACAATCAAACACAGATTTTAGTTGTGCAGTTGGGCGAGGTGTAAAATTTATCGTCCCAATCAATGTCATTCAAATAAGTGTACATAAACAAACCGTCTGGTTTGTAAATGAATATTTATTTTCACATTCACGTTAAAAATTATATTTTTAACGATAAAACATTTTATTCCAACATATGAATTTCTATTCAGTTCATTCTCTAAATAAAATGATATTTTTATTTTTCTAACTTATTTTAGAAAATTTCGGCGGCATAACGGCACGATACTAGAAACGGGACGAGGCCTAGCCTTATCCCCGGTCTAGTGAAGGCCCACGCCATTCACACATCAATCAAATCAATTCATTTCACCACACAATTCAATTTCAATCAAATAATCTAACTAATTTTATGCAACCAAACAAACAAGTCCATGGTCTGTGGACGATTGTGTCGGGTGCTACTAAACACCGTCTGCATCCTAGTATATATATATAACTAGAAAAAGAATTTGAGTGAGAAGTTCTCACTTATAGCTATCCTAGCTCCACGGCACTTCAAATGCAGGAAATCTTCACTGTTCTCGTCTCTTATCACTTTCTTCGCCCGTAGCCCCTACATATGTAAAAATCGAATTTTTATTTCGCTATTCCCTATATAAAAATCGAATTTTTATATCAAAGTTCAACATATAAAAATCATATTTTTATTTCGAAGTTCAACATATAAAAATCATATTTTTATTTCGAAGTTCAACATATAAAAATCATATTTTTATTTCGAAGTTCAACATATAAAAATCATATTTTATAATCGCTTCATACCTTTATAAATCGAATTTTTATTCCTTTATTCAATATATAAAAATCGAATTTTTACTACTATGTTATATCGATAAAAATTATATTTTTATCACGCTATTTTCCATATAAAGATTTCGCCTTTTCTAAAATAAAGATTTCGCCTTTATAAACACATAGACTTCGCTTTTTCAAATTTAAAGATTTCATCTTTATAAAAATCTCATTTTTATTTTTCTATACACATAAAGATGATATTTTTAATATTCCTATCATGTAAAAATTATATTTTTAATTTTCTACCTAACCAAAAATCATATTTTTACATCTTCTATATAGTAAAGATTATATTTTTAATACTTTAAAAATATAAAAATCATATTTTTATTACTTAAAAATCCTATCTTTAACTGAATAAAAATCTTTCCTACCTTTTCTAATTTTAAAAATCTAACCTTTTCTATTTTAAAAATAGAATCAAACTTCTCTTTTAAAAATAAAATCAAACTTCTCTTTTAAAAATAAAATCAAACTTCTCTTTTACTTCCAAAACAATGTTATGATATATAAAAATCACAACAACTAAAAAGAGACAGGAAAATAAAAATAAATAAAAGTGAAAAAGAGGACTCACACCATACGAAGAGGAGAGGGGGGGGGGGGTTTGTTGTTCGCTGGTGGAAGCAGGGGACTTACAGGGGGGGGTGTTGCCGCGTGGTCGGCGCCGCGGTGGGGGGGGGGGGGCTCCGATGGTGGACTGCGGCGCGATGTCGATTTGGGGGGGGGGGTCTCAACTTCACCGCGGGGTCTTCGATGGACGGGGAAGCGAGAGAAGAGGAAGGAGAAGGTCGGAGGATGGTTGCGGTGGGTTGGACGAGGTCGGTGGATGGAGGGGATCTGCGGCTGCCGCGCTGCGTCTTCTTCTTCCTCTTCTTTTTTTTTTCTGAAGAATGAAATCAGGGGGGGGGGGGCTTGGTAGTTAAGGGAAGAGAAGGGGTTTTTTTTATTTAATTATTTTATTTTATTTTTCTCTAAAAAGAAACTTTTATTTTCGACCTCTAAACGAGGCCCACCGCTTGTCGCCCATAGCGTTTTACCCCCATTCTGAACACAATGGGATATGTATCGCAAGCTGATTTGATCGCTTCGATCAGTTTCCGTTGAATTTACATTTAAATCACTATATTGAATTTTAAACGTACATTTCAAATTATCGGGGTCACATACTAACTCTAAAAATTCTCGAAAAATATTCTCTAGCTTCGTATTGACGATACGGTCCTAACAAAACTAGTTTCGTCAAATTCTGAGACCGTTTGAGAAATGGCCAATTTCCAGTCGATTAAAATCCACTGAAAATGGTCAAACGCATTTTCCTTTGCCACGCTCACATATTGATTCGAAAAATTATGAAATTTGAAACCTAGCAATAATTTGACATCACGGACCCAACAAAACTAGTTTCGTCGAAATCCGAGGTCATTTGCAAAATGTCCATTTTTAAGGGCCTGAATTCCATAGCGACTATTCAGAATTTTCAACTGGACATATCTTTTGATTCCCGCTTCGAAATTTTGATTTTTCGGATTCGATAGAAAGATATTATCAATTAAATCCTATCATTTTTGGTTTCACTAAAATCCGGATTGTTTTGCACCCGGTACATTCAATTGAAGTTTGAAATCGAATTATCGAACTACCGCGCCATTTTCAATTTCTATTTATAATTATATATATATATATATTTATATTCTAACGACGACGTATACAATATATACGTTCTAATTATATTCAAAATAAATTTCTCGTTGATATTATTTAAAATAATTCATTTTAAATATTCAAAATTCGCTAAAATGGCCAAAATAAAAATTTTAAACTGGCCCAGATTTTGCGGGTTATTACTATAAGTAGGTTTCTTGGTGCTCAAGTAATCAGGTAAAACACTGCCGCTTGTTTGAAACTCTACCATTTCAAATACATGTAATACTCATCATTAAATAATAGTGTTTTTAAAACCATGTTTCGACTTTGGGAGTAGGATTTGTGTGAATAAGATGAAAAAGTTTTCAAATATTAGTAAAATATTAATATTTTCATATTGAGTGAGTAGGTTGCTTAGTGACTAAGTAATCAGGTAAAACACTGCCACATGTTTGTTATTCTACATTTTAAATCATCTATAAGACTCATCATTTACATATTACCGTTCGGACCCTGGATCCGCGCCAATAAGATCAAGAAAGTTTCAAAATATAAGGGAACTTTGATGTTTGTATCGAATAAGTAGGTTTCTTGGTGCTCAATTAATCAGGTAAAACACTGCCACATGTTTGAAACTCTGCTATTTCAAATACATGTAATACTCATAATAAAATAATAGTGTTTTTAAAAAACATGTTTCGACTTTGGGAGTAGAATTTGTGTGAACAAGATGAAAAAGCTTTCAAATATTAGTAGAATATTAATATTTTCATATTGACTGAGCAGGTTGCTTAGTGATAAAGTAATCAAGTAAAACACTACCGCATGTTTGCTATTCTACGTTTTAAATCATCAATAACACTCATCATTTACATATTACAATTTGGACCCCGGATCCGCGCCAACAAGATCAAGGAAGTTTCAAAATATAAGTGGAACTTTGATGTTTGCTTCGAATAAGTAGGTTTCTTAGTGTTCAAGTAATCAGGTAAAACACTGCCGCATATTTGAAACTCTACCATTTTAAATTCATTTAATACTCATCATTAAATAATAATGTTTTTAAAAACACGTTTCGACTTTGGGAGTAGAGTTTGTGTGAATAAGACGAAAAAGCTTCTAATATTAGTAGAATATTCATATTTTCATATTGACTGAGCAGTTTGCTTAGTGACTAAGTAATCAGGTAAAACACTGCCGCATGATTGCTATTCTACATTTTAAAGTATCTATAACACTCATCATTTTCATAATACCGTTTGGACCCTGGATCCGCGCCAATAAGATCAAGAAAGTTTCATAATATACTTGAAACTTTGATGTCTGCATCGAATAAGAAGGTTTTGTGGTGCTCTAGTAATCAGGTAAAGCACTGCCGCATGTTTGAAACTCAACCATTTCAAATACATATAATACACATCATTAAATAATAATGTTTTTGAAACCACATTTCGACTTTGTAAGTAGAATTTGTGTGAATAAGATGAAAAATTTATCAAATATTAGTAGAATATTCATATTTTCATATTGACTGAGCAGGTTGCTTAGTGACTTAGTAATCAGGTAAAACACTGCCGCATGTTTGATGTTCTACATTTTAAAGCATCTATAACAACCATCATTTGCATATTACCATCTGGACCTCGGATCCGCGCCAATAAGATCAAAAGTTTCAAAATATAAGTGAAACTTCGATGTTTACATCGAATAAGTAGGTTTCTTGGTGCTCAAGTAATCAGGTAAATCACTGCCGCATGTTTGAAACTCTACCATTTCAAAAACATTTAATACTCATCATTGAATAATAGTGTTTTTAAAAACACGTTTCGACTTTGGGAGTAGAATTTGTGTGAATAAGACAAAAATGTTTTCAAATATTAGTAGAATATTCATATTTTCATATTGACTGAGCAGGTTGCTTAGTGACTAAGAAACCAGGTAAAACACTACCGCATGTTTGCTATTCTACATTTTAAAGCATCTATAACACTCATCATTTGCAAATTACCATTTGTACCTCGGATCCACGTCAATAAGATCAAGAAAGTTTCAAAATATAAATGAAACGTTGATGTTTGCATCGAATAAGTTGGTTCCTTGGTGCTCAAGTAATCAGGTAAAACACTGCCGCATGTTCGAAACTCTACCATTTCAAAAACATTTAATACTCATCATTGAATAATAGTGTTTTTAAAAACACGTTTCGACTTTGGGAGTAGAGTTTGTGTGAATAAGACGAAAAAGCCTCTAATATTAGTAGAATATTCATATTTGCATATTGACTTAGCAGGTTGCTTAGTGACTTAGTAGTCAGTTAAAACACTGCCGCATGCTTTCTATTTTACATTTTAAAGTATGTATTACACTCATCATTTGTGTATTACCGTTTGGACCATGGATCCGCGTCAACAAGATCAAGAAAGTTTCAAAATATAAGTAAAACTTTGATATTTGCATCGAATAAGTAGTTTCTTGGTGCTCAAGCAATCAGGTAAAGCATTGCCGCATGTTTGAAACTCTACCATTTCAAATACATATAATACTCATCATTAAATAATAGTGTTTTTAAAAACATGTTTCGACTTTGGAAGAAATATTTGTGTGAATAAGACGAAAAAGTTTTCAAATATTAGTAGAATATTCATATATTCATATTTTCATATTGACTGAGCCGGTTGCTTAGTGACTAAGTAATCATGTAAAACAGTGCCGCATGTTTGCTATTCTACATTTTAAAGCATCTATAAGACTTATCATTTGCATATTACCGTTTGGACCCTGGATCTGTGCCAATAAGCTCAAGAAAGTTTCAAAATATAAGTGAAACTTTGATGTTTGCATCAAATAAGTAGGTTTCTTGGTGCTCAAGTAATCAGGTAAAACATTGACGCATGTTTGACACTCTACCATTTCTAATATGTATAATACTCATCATTAAATAATAGTGTTTTTATAAACACGTTTCGACATTGGAGTAGAATTTGTGTGAATAAGATGAAAAAGTTTTCGAATATTAGTAGAATATTCATATTTTCATTGTGACTGAGTAGGTTGCTTAGTTACTAAGTAATAAGGTAAAACACTGTCGCATGTTTGCTATTCTACATTTTAAAGCTTCTATAACACCCATCATTTGCATATTACCGTTTGGACCCTGGATCCGCGCCAATAAGATCAAGAAAGTTTCAAAATATAAATGGAACTTTGATGTTTGCATCGAATAAGTAGGTTTCTTGGTGTTCAAGTAATAAGGTAAAACACTGCCACATGTTTGAAACTCTACCATTTCAAATACATTTAATACTCATCATTATATAATAGTGTTTTTAAAAACACGTTTCAACTTTGGGAGTAGAGTTTTTGTGAATAAGGCGAAAAAGTTTTCATATATTAGTAGAATATTCATATTTTCATATTGACTGAGCAGGTTGCTTAGTGACTAAGTAATCAGGTAAAACATTGTCGCATGTTTGCTATTCTACATTTTAAAGTATTTATAACACTCATCATTTTCATATCACCATTTGGACCCTGGATCCGCGCCAATAAGATCAAGAAAGTTTCAAAATATAAGTGAAACTTTGATGTTTGCATCGAGTAAGTAGTTTTCTTACTACTCATGTAATCAGGTAAAACACTGCCGCATGTTTTAAACTCGACCATTTCAAATACATATAATACTCATCATTAAATAATAATGTTTTTAAAAACACATTTCGACTTTGGAAGTAGAATTTGTGTGAATAAGATAAAAAAGTTTTCAAATATTAGTAGAATATTCATATTTCCATATTGACTGAGCAGGTTGCTTAGTGACTAAGTAATCAGGTAAAACACTGCCGCATGTTTACTATTCTACATTTCAAAGCATCTATGACACTCATCATTTGCATATTATCGTTTGGACTCCGGATCTGCGCCAATAAGATCAAGAAAGTTTCAAAATAGAAGTGAAACTTTGATGTTTGCATCGAATAAGTAGGTTTCGTGGTGCTCAAGTAATCAGGTAAAACACTGCCGCATGTTTGAAACTCAACCATTTCAAATACATATAATACTCATCATTAAATAATAATGTTTTTAAATACATGTTTCATCTTTGGAAGTAGAATTTGTGTGAATAAGACGAAAAAGTTATCAAATATTAGTAGAATATTCATATTTTCATATTGACTGAGCAGGTTACTTAGTGACTAAGTAATCAGGTAAAGCACTGCCACATGTTTGTTATTCTACATTTTAAAGCATCTATAACACTCATCATTTGCATATTACCATTTGGACCCTGGATCCGCGCCAATAAGATCAAGAAAATTTCAAATTATAAACGAAACTTTGATGTTTGCATCGAATAAGTAGGTTTCTTAGTGCACAAGTATTCAGGTAAAACACTGCCGCATGTTTGAAACTCTACCATTTCAAATACATATAATACTCATTATTGAATAATTGTGTTTTTAAAAACACGCTTTAGCTTTGGGAGTAGAGTTTGTGTGAATAAGACGTAAAAGTTTTCAAATATGAGAAGAATATTCATATTTTCATATTGTCTGAGCAGGTTGCTTAGTGACTAAGTAATTAGGTTAACCACTGCCGCATGTTTGCTATTCTACATTTTAAAGCATTTATAACACTCATCATTTGCATATTACTGTTTGGACCCTAGAGCCGTGCCAATAAGATCAAGAAAGTCTCAAAATATAAGCGAAACTTTGAAGTTTGCATCGAATAAGTAGGTTTCTTGGTGCTCAAGTAATCAAGTAAAACACTGCCGCATGTTTGAAACTCTACCATTTCAAATATATGAAATACTCATCATTAAATAATAGTGTTTTTAAAAACAGGTTTCCACTTTGGGAGTAGAATTTGTGTGAATAAGATAAAAAAGTTTTCAAATATTAGTAGAATATTAATATTTTCTTATTGACTGAGCAAGTTGCTTAGTGACTAAGTAATCAGGTAAAACACCGCCGCATGTTTGCTATTCTACATTTTAAATCATCTATAACACTCATAATTTACATATTACTGTCTTGACCCTGGATCCGCGCCTATAAGATCAAAAAGTTTCAAAATATAAGTGGAACTTTGATGTTTGCATCGAATAAGTAGGTTTCTTGGTGCTCAAGTAATCAGGTAAAACACTGCCGCATGTTTGAAACTCTACCATTTCAAATACATTTAATACTCATCATTATATAATAGTGTTTTTTAAAAACATGTCTTGACTTTGGGAGTAGAGTTTGTGTGAATAAGGCCAAAAAGTTTTCAAATATTAGTAGAATATTCATATTTTCATATTGACTGAGCAGGTTGCTTGGTGACTAAGTAACCAAGTAAAACCTTGTCACATGCTTGTTATTCTACATTTTGAAGCATCTATAACACTCATCATTTTCATATCACTATTTGGACCCTGGATCCGAGCCAAAAAGATCAAGAAAATTTCAAAATATAAGTGAAACTTTGATGTTTGCATCGAATAAGTAGGTTTCTTGGTGCTCAAGTAATCAGGTAAAACACTGCCGCATGTTTTAAACGCGACCATTTCAAATACATATAAAACTCATCATTAAATAATAGTGTTTTATAAAACACCTTTCGACTTTGGGAGTAGAATTTGAAGTGAATAAGACGAAAAAGTTTTAAATATTAGTAGAATATTGATATTTTCATATTGATTGAGCAGGTTGCTTATTGACTAAGTAATCAGGTAAAACACTGCCGCTTTTTTGCTATTCTACATTTTAAAGCATCCATAACACTCATCATTTGCATATTACCATTTGTACCCTGGATCCGCGCCAAAAAGATCAAGAAAGTTTCAAAATAGAAGTGAAACTTTGATGTTTGCATCGAATAAGTAGGTTTTGCGGTGCTCAAGTAATCAGGTAAAACACTGCCACATCTTTGAAACTCAACCATTTGAAATACATATAATGCTCATCATTAAATAATAATGGTTTTAAAAACACGTTTCGACTTTGGAAGTAGAATTTGGGTGAATAAGATGAAAAAATAATCAAATATTAGTAGAATATTCTTATTTTCATATTGACCGAGGAGGTTGCTTAGTGACTAAGTAATCAAGTAAAACACTGTCGCATGTTTGCTACTCTACATTTTAAAGCACCTATAGCACTCATCATTTGCATATTACCATTTGGACCCTGGATCTGCGCCAACAAGATTAAGAAAGTTTCAAAATATAAGTGAAGCTTTGATGTTTGCATCGAATAAGTAGGTTTCTTGGGGTTCAAGTAATCAGGTAAAATACTGTCGCATGTTTGAAACTCTTCCATTTCAAATACATGTCATACTCATTATTAAATAATAGTGTTTTTAAGAACACACTTCGACTTTTGGAGTAGAATTTGTGTGAATAAGACGAAAAAGTTTTCAAATATTAGTAGAATATACATATTTTCATATTGACAGAGCAGGTTGCTTAATGACTATGTAATCAAGTAAAACACTGCCGCATGTTTGCTATTCTACATTTTAAAGCATCTATAACACTCATCATATGCATATTACCGTTTGGACCCTGGATCCGCGCCAATAATATCAAGAAAGTTTCAAAATATAAGTGAAACTTTGATGTTTGCATCGAATAAGTAGGTTTCTGAGTGCTCAAGTAATCAGGTAAAACACAGACGCATGTTTGCTATTCTACATTTTAAAGCATCTATAACACTCATCATATGCATATTACCGTTTGGACCCTGGATCCGCGCCAATAAGATCAAGAAAGTTTCAAAATATAAGTGAAACTTTGATGTTTGCATCGAATAAGTAGGTTTCTTGGTGCTCAAGTAATTAGGTAAAACACTGCCGCATGTTTGAAACTCTACAATTTCAAATACATATAATACTCATCATTAAATAATAGTGTTTTTAAAAACACATTTCGACTTTGGGTGTAGAATTTGTGTGAAAAAGATGAAAAAGTTTTCAAATATTAGTTGAACATTCATATTTTCATATTGACTGAGCAGTTTGCTTAGTGACTAAGTAATCAAGTAAAACAATGCCGCATGTTTGCTATTCTACATTTTAAAGCATATACAACACTCATCATTTGCATATTACCATTTGGACCCTGGATCCGCGCCAATAAGATCAAGAAAGTTTCAAAACATACGTGAAACTTTGATGTTTGCGTTGAATAAGTAGGCTTCTTGGTGCTCAAGTATTCAGGTAAAACACTGCAGTATGTTTGAAACTATACCATTTCAAATACTTATAATATTCATCATTAAATAATAATGTTTTTAAAAACACGTTTCAATTTTGGGAGTAGAGTTTGTGTGAATAAGGCGAAAAACTTTTCAAATATTAATAGAATATTCATATTTTCATATTGACTAAGCAGGATGCTTAGTGACTAAGAAATTAGGTAAAACAGTGCCGCATGTTCGCTATTCTATATTTTAAAGCATCTGTAATACTCATCATTTTCATATTACCGTTTGGACCATGGATCCGCGCCGATAAGATCAAGAAAGTTTCAAAATATAAGTGAAACTTTGATGTTTGCAATGAATAGGTAGGTTTCTTGGTGCTCTAGTAATCAGATAAAACACTACCGCATGTTTGAAACTCTACCATTTCATATACATATAATGCTCATCATTAAATAATAGTGTTTTTAAAAACATGTTTTGACTTTGGGAGAAGAATTTGTGTGAATAAGAAGAAAGAGTTTTCAAATATTAGTAAAATATTCATATTTTCATATTGACTATGCTGGTTGCTTAGCGACTAAGTAATCAGGTAAAACACTACCGCATGTTTGGTATTCTACATTTTAAATCTTCTATAACACTCATCATTTGCATATTACCGTCTGGACCCTGGATCTACGCCAATAAGATAAGGAAAGTTTCAAAATATAAGTGAAACTTTGACATTTGCATCGAATAAGTAGGTTTCTTGGTGCTCAAGTAATCAGGTATAACACTGCCGCATGCTTGAAACTCTACCATTTCAAATACATATAATACTCATCATTAAATAATAGTGTTTTTAAAAACACGTTTCGACTTTGGAAGTAGAATTTGTGTGGATATGACGAAAAAGTTTTCAAATATTAGTAGAATATTCATATTTTCATATAGACTTAACAGGTTGCTTAGTGACTAATTAATCAAGTAAAACACTGCCGCATGTTTGCTATTCTACATTTTAAAGTATCTATAACACTCATCATTTGCATATTACCATTTAGAACCTGGATCTGCGCCCATAAGATCAAGAAAGTTTCAAAATATGAGTGAAACTTTGATGTTTGCATCGAATAAGTAGGTTTCTTGGTGCTCAAGTATTCAGGTAAAATACTGCCGCATGTTTGAAACTCTACCATTTCAAATACGTATAACACTCATCATTAAATAATAGTGTTTTTAATAACACGTTTCGACATTGGAGTAGAATTTGTGAGAATAAGACGAAAAAGTTTTCGAATATTAGTAGAATATTCATATTTTCATATTGACTGAGCAGGTTGCTTAGTTACTAAGTAATCAGGTAAAATACTGCCGCATGTTTGCTATTCTACATTTCAAAGCTTCTATAACACTCATCATTTGCATATTACTGTTTGGACCCTGGATCCATGCCAGTAAGATCAAGAAAGTTTCAAAATATAAGAGAAAATTTGTTGTTTGCATCAAATAAGTTGGTTTCTTGGTGCTCAATTAATCAGGTAAAACACTGCCGCATGTTTGAAACTCTAGTGTTTCACATATATATATATATATATATATATATATATATAATACTCATCATTAAATAATAGTGTTTTTTAAAAACGTGTTTCGACTTTGGGAGTAGAATTTGAGTGAGTAAGAAGAATTTTTTTTCAAATATTAGTAGAATATTAATATTTTCATATTGACTAAGCAGGTTGCTTAGTGACTAAGTAACCAGGTAAAACACTGTCGCATGTTTTCCATTCTGCATTTTAAAAAATCTACAACCCTCATCATTTACATATTACCGTTTGGACCCTGAATCCGCGCCAATATGATCAAGAAAGTTTCAAAATATAAGTGAAACTTTGTTGTTTGCATCGAATAAGTAGGTTTCTTGGTGCTCAAGTAATCAGGTAAATAACTGCCGCATGTTTGAAACTCTACTATTTCAAATACATATAATACTCATCATTAAATAATAGTGTTTTTAAAAACACATTTCGAATTTTGGAGTAGAATTTGTGTGAATAAGACGAATTTTTTTCAAATATTAGTAGAATCTTCATATTTTCATATTGACTGAGCAGGTTTCTTAGTGACTAAGTAATCAGGTAAAACAGTACCGCATGTTTGCTATCCTACATTTTAAAGCCTCTATAACACTCATCATTTGCATATTACCGTTTGGACCCTGGATTCGCGCCAATAAGATCAAGAAAGTTTAAAAATATAAGTAAAACTTTGATGTTTGCATCGAATATGTAGGTTTCTTGGTGCTCAAGTATTCAGGTAAAACATTGTCGTATGTTTGAAACTCTACCATTTCAAATACATATAATACTCATCATTAAATAATAATGTTTTTAAAAACACGTTTCGACTTTGGGAGTAGAATTTGTGTGAATAAGAAGATTTTTTTTCAAATATTAGTAGAATATTCATATTTTCATACTGACTGAGCAGGTTTCTTAGTGGCTAAGTAATCAGGTAAAACATTGCCGCTTGTTGCTATTCTACATTTTAATGCATCTATGACACTTATTATTTTCATATTACCGTTTGGACCCTGGATCCGCGCCAATAAGATCAAGAAAGTTTCAAAATATAAGTGAAACATTGATGTTTGCATCAAATAAGTAGGTTTCTTGGTGCTCAAGTAATCAAGTAAAACACTGCCGCATGTTTGAAACTCTACAATTTCATATACATATAATACTCGTCATTAAATAGTAGTGTTTTCAAAAACACGTTTCGACTTTGAGAGTAGAATTTGTGTGAATAAGACGAAAATTTTTTCAAATATTAGTACAATATTAATATTTTCATACTGGCGGAGCAGGTTGCTTAGTGACTAAATAATCAGGTAAAACTGTGCCGCATGTTTGCTATTCTACATTTTAAAGCATCTATAACACTCATCATTTGCATATTACCATTTGGACCCTGGATCTGCGCTAATAAGATCAAGAAAGTTTCAAAATATAAGTGAAACTTTGATGTTTGCATCGAATAAGTAAGTTTCTTGGTGCTCAAGTAATCAAGTAAAACACTGCCGCTTGTTTGAAACTCTACCATTTCAAATACATGTAATACTCATCATTAAATTATAGTCTTTTTAAAAACACGTTTCGACTTTGGGAGTAGAATTTGTGTGAATAAGATGAAAAAGTTTTCAAATATTAGTAGAATATTCATATTTTCATATTGACCGAGTCGGTTGCTTAGTGACAAAGTAATCAGGTAAAACAGTGCCGCTTGTTAGTTATTCTACATTTTAATTCATCTATAACACTTATCATTTGCATATTACCGTTTGGACCCTGGATCCGCGCCAATAAGATCAGGAAAGTTTCAAAATATAAGTGAAACTTTGATGTTTGCATCGAATAAGTTGGTTTCTTGGTGCTCAAGTAATCAGGTAAAACACTGTCGCATGTTTGAAACTCTACCATTTCAAATACATATAATACTCATCATTAAATAATAGTGTTTTTAAAAACACGTTTCGACTTTGGGAGTAGAATTTGTGTGAATAAGACGAAAAAAATTTCAAATATTAGTAGAATATTCATATTTTCATATTGACTAAGCAGGTTGCTTAGTGACTAAGTAATCAGGTTAAACACTACTGCATATTGGCTATTCTACATTTTAAAGCATCTATAACACTCATCATTTGCATATAACCGTTTGGACCCTGGATCCACGCCAATAAGATCAAGAAAGTTTCAAAATATAAGTGAAACTTTGATGTTTACATCGAATACGTAGGTTTCTTGGTGCTCAAGTAATCAGGTTAAACACTGACGCATGTTTGAAACTCTACCATTTCTAATACATACAATACTCATCATTAAATAGTAGTGTTTTTAAAAACACGTTTCGACATTGGAGTAGAATTTGTGCGAATAAGACGAAAAAGTTTTCGAATACTAGTAGAATATTCATATTTTCATAGTGACTGAGCATGTTGCTTAGTTACTAAGTAATCAGGCAAAACACTATCGCATGTTTGCTATTCTACATTTTAAAGCTTCCATAACACTCATCATTTGCATATTACCGTTTGGACCATGGATCAGCGCCAATAAGATTAAGAAAGTTTCAAAATATGAGTGAAACTTTGATGTTTGCATCAAATAAGTAGGTTTCTTGGTGCTCAAGTAATCAGGTAAAACATTGCCGCACGTTTGAAACTCTACCATTTCAAATACATGTAATACTCATCATTAAATAATAGTGTTTTTAAAAATATGTTTCAACTTTGGGAGTAGAATTTGTGTGAATAAGATGAAAAACTTTTCAAATATTAGTAGAATATTAATATTTTCATATTGACTGAGCATGTTTCTTAGTGACTAAGTAATCAGGTAAAATACTACCGCATATTTGTTATTCTACATTTTAAATCATCTATAACACTCATCATTTACATATTACCGTTTGGACACTGGATCTGTGCTAATAAGATCAAGAAAGTTTCAAAATATAAGTTAAACTTTGATGTTTGCATTGAATAAGTAGGTTTCTTGCTGCTCAAGTAATCAGGTAAAACACTGCCGCATGTTCGAAACTCTACCATTTCAAATACATATAATACTCATCATTAAATAATACTATTTTTAAAAACACGTTTCGACTTCAGGAGTAGAATTTGTGTGAATAAGACGAAAATGTTTTCAAATATTAGTAGAATATTCGTATTTTCATATTGACTGAGCAGGTTGCTTAGTGACTAAGTAATCAAGTAAAACACTGCCGCATGATTGCTATTCTACATTTTAAAGCATCTATAACACTCATCATTAGCATATTACCGTTTGGACCCTGGATCCTTGCCAATAAGATGAAGAAAGTTTCAAAATATAAATGAAACTTTGATGTTTGCACCGAATAAGTATGTTTCTTGGTGCTTAAGTAATCAGGTAATACACTGACGAATGTTTGAAACTCTACCATTTCTAATACATATAATACTCATCATTAAATAGTAGTGTTTTTAAAAACACGTTTCGACATTGGAGTAGAATTTGTGTGAATAAGACGAAAAAGTTTTCGAATACTAGTAGAATATTCATATTTTCATAGTGACTGAGCAGGTTGCTTAGTTACTAAGTAATCAGGCAAAACACTATCGCATGTTTGCTATTCTATATTTTAAAGCTTCCATAACACTCATCATTTGCACATTACCGTTTGGACCCTGGATCCGTGCCAATTAGATCAAGAAAGTTTCAAAATATAAGAGAAACTTTGATGTTTGCATCAAATAAGAAGGTTTCTTGGTGCTCAAGTAATCAGGTAAAACACTGTCGCACGTTTGAAACTTTACCATTTCAAATACATGTAATACTCATCATTAAATAATAGTGTTTTTAAAAACATGTTTCAACTTTGGGAGTATAATTTGTGTGAATAAGATGAAAAACTTTTCAAATATTAGTAGAATATTAATATTTTCATATTAACTGAGCATGTTTCTTAGTGACTAAGTAATCAGGTAAAACACTGCCGCATGTTTGCTATTCTACATTTTAAATCATCTATAACACTCATCATTTACATATTACCATATGGACACTGGATCCGTGCCAATAAAATCAAGAAAGTTTCAAAATATAAGTGGAACTATGATGTTTGCATCGAATAAGTAGGTTTCTTGGTGCTCAAGTAAACAGGTAAAACACTGCCGCATGTTTGAAACTCTACCATGTCAAATACTTTTAATACTCATCATTATATAATACTGTTTTTAAAAACACGTTTCGACTTTGGGAGTAGAGTTTTTGTGAATAAGGCGAATAAGTTTTCAAATATTAGTAGAATATTCATATTTTCATATTGTCTGAGCAGGTTGCTTAGTGACTAAGTAATCAGGTACAACATTGTCGCAAGTTTGCTATTCTACATTTTAAAGCATCTATAACACTCATCTTTCTCATATCATCGTTTGGACCCTGGGTCCGCGACAATAAGATCAAGAAAGTTTCGAAATATAAGTGAAACTTTGATGTTTGCATCGAGTAAGTAGGTTTCTTGGTGCTCAAGTAATCAGGTAAAACACTGCCGCATGTTTGAAACTCTATCATTTCAAATACATATAATACTCATCATTAAATAATAGTGTTTTTAAAAACACGTTTTGACTTTGGGAGTAGTATTTGTGTGAATAAGACGAAAGAGTTTTCAAATATTAGTAAAATATTCATATTTTCATATTGACTGAGCAGGTTGCTTAGTGACTAAGTAATCAGGTAAAACACTGTCGCATGTTTGTTATTCTACATTTTAAAGCATCGATAACACTCATCATTTGCATATTACCTTTTGGACCATGGATCCTCGCCAATAAGATCAAGAAAGTTTCAAAATATTAGTGAAACTTTGATGTTTGCATCGAATAAGTAGGTTTCTTGGTGCTCAAGTATTCAGGTAAAATACTGCCGCATGTTTGAAACTCAACCATTTCAAATACATATAATACTCATTATTGAATAATTGTGCTTTTAAAAACAAGTTTCGACTTTGGGAGTAGAGTTTGTGTGAATAAGACGTAAAAGTTTTCAAATATTAGTAGAATATTCATATTTTCATATTGACCGAGCAGGTTGCTTAGTGACTAAGTAATCAGGTTAAACACTGCCGCATGTTTGCTATTCTACATTTTAAAGCATCTATAACACTCATCTTTTGCATATTACTGTTTGGACCCTGGATCCGCGCCAATAAGGTCAAGAAAGTTTTAAATTATAAGTGAAACTTTGATGTTTGCATCAAATAAGTAGGTTTCTTGGTGCTCAAGTAATCAGGTAAAACCATGCCGCATGTTTGAAACTCTAACATATCAAATACATGTAATACTCATCATTACATAATAGTGTTTTTAAAAACAAGTTTCGACTTTGGGAGTAGAATTTGTGTGAATAAGATGAAAAAGTTTTCAAATATTAGTGAATATTAATATTTTCATATTGACTGAGCATGTTGCTTAGTGTCTAAGTAATCAGGTAAAACACTAGCGCATGTTTGCTATTCTACATTTTAAATCATCTATAACACTCATCATTTACATATTACCATTTTGACCCTGGATCCATGCCAATAAGATCAAGAATGTTTCAAAATATAAGTGGAACTTTGATGTTTGCATCGAATAAGTAGGTTTCTTGGTGCTCAAGTAATCAGGTAAAAAACTGCCGCATGTTTGAAACTCTACCATTTCAAATAAAAATAATACTCATTATTGAATAATAGTGTTTTTAAAAACACGTTTCGACTTTGGGAGTGGAGTTTGTGTGAATAAGATGAAAAGTTTTCAAATATTAGTAGAATATTCATATTTTCATATTGACTGAGCAGGTTGCTTAGTGACTAAGTAATCAGGTAAAATACTGCCGCATGTTTGCTATTCTACATTTTAAATCATCTATAACACTCATAATTTACATATTACCGTCTTGACCCCGGATCCACGGCTATAATATCAACAAAGTTTCAAAATATAAGTGGAACTTTGATGTTTGCATCGAATAAGTAGGTTTCTTGGTGCTCAAGTAATTAGGTAAGACACTGCCGCATGTTTGAAACTCTACCATTTCAAATACATTTAATACTCATCATTATATAATAGTATTTTTTAAAAACACGTTTCGACTTTGGAGTTGAGTTTGTGTGAATAAGGCGAAAAGGTTTTCAAATATTAGTAGAATATTCATATTTTCATATTGACTGAGCAAGTTGCTTAGTGACTAAGTGATCAGGTAAAACAGTGTCACATGTTTGATATTCTACACTTTAAAGCATCTATAACACTCATCATTTTCATATCACCATTTGGACCCTAGATCCGCGCCAATAAGATCAAGAAAGTTTTAAAATATATGTGAAACTTTGATGTTTGCATCGAATAAGTAAGTTTCTTGGCGCTCAAGTAATCAGGTAAAACACTGCCGCATGTTTTAAACACTACCATTTCAAATACATATAATACTCATCATTAAATAATAGTGTTTTTAAAAACGTGTTTCGACTTTGGGAGTAGAATTTGTGTGAATAAGACGAAAAAGTTTTCAAATTTTAGTAGAATATTCATATTTTCGTATTGACTGAGCATTTTGCTTATTGACTAAGTAATCTGGTAGAACACTGCCGCATGTTTGCTATTCTACATTTTAAAGCATCTATAACACTCATCATTTGCATATTACCGTTTGGACCCTGGATCCGCGCCAATAATGTCAAGAAAGTTTCAAAATATAAGTGAAACTTTGATGTTTGCGTCGAATAAGTAGGTTTCGTGGTGCTCAAGTAATCAGGTAAAACACTGCCGCATGTTTGAAACTCAACCATTTCAAATACATATAATACTCATCATTGAATAATAATGGTTTTAAAAACACGTTTCGACTTTGGAAGTAGAGTTTTTGTGAATAAGAAGAAAAAGGAATCGAATATTAGTAGAATATTCATATTTTCATATTGACTGAATAGGTTGCTTAGTGACTAAGTAATCAGGCATAACACCGCCGCATGTTTGCTATTCTACATTTTAAAGCATCTATAACACTCATCATTTGCATATTACCATTTGGACCCTGGATCCGCGCTAATAAGATAAAGAAAGTTTCAAAATATAAGTGAAACTTTGATGTTTGCATCGAATAAATAGGTTTCTTGGTGCTCAAGTAATCAGGTAAAACACTGCCGCATGTTTTGAACTCTACCATTTCAAATACATATAATACTCATTATTGAATAATAGTGTTTTTAAAAACACGTTTCAACTTTGGGAGTGGAGTTTGTGTGAATAAGACGAAAACGTTTTCAAATATTAGAAGAATATTCATATTTTCATATTGACTGAGCAAGTTGATCAATGACTAAGTAATCAGGTTAAACACTGTCACATGTTTGCTATTCCACATTTTAAAGCATCTATAACCCTCATCATTTGCATATTACAGTTTGGACCCGGGATCCACGCCAATAAGATCAAGAAAGTATCAAAATATAAGTGAAACTTTGATGTTTGCATCGAATAAGTAGGTTTCTTGGTGCTCAAGTATTCAGGTAAAACACTGCCGCATGTTTGAAACTCTACCATTTCAAATACATGTAATACTCATCATTAAATAATAGTGTTTTTAAAACCATGTTTCGACTTTGGGAGTAGGATTTGTGTGAATAAGATGAAAAGTTTTCAAATATTAGTAGAATATTAATATTTTCATATTGAGTGAGAAGGTTGCTTAGTGACTAAGTAATCAGTTAAAACACTGCCACATGTTTGCTATTCTTCATTTTAAATCATCTATAAGACTCATCATTTACATATTACCGTTTGGACCCTGGATCTGCGCCAATAAGACCAAGAAAGTTTCAAAATATAAGTGGAACTTTCACTACAAGAAAAACCGAGATAGCGACAAATTTTTAGCAGCGGAAAATTCTGTTGCTAATTAGCGGCGGATTTCCGTGGGCTTTATAAGAGAAAATATTTGGGATTTTACATGTCATCTTATTATAAATTATTACCGTCGAATACTAGTTCTGTCGCTAAATCAACGGAAATTGCAGCTCTTTACCGTCATATAATATTTGATGCTAAATTCCGTTGCTAATAGAGTCGGGTTACCGTCGACATAATTTTGAAGCTATTTTCCTGCAGTTTTCCAAGAGATTGGAAACGAAGTTTTATATTTATTATTAATAAAATGTTTTAAATTTGCGTTTTTACTTAGTAATTAATCAGTAAATTTAAATTTTAAATAATTAATGTTAATAATACATTAGTAATTAATAATAAATAATAACTATTAGAAGTAAATAAAATTCAATAGTTAATCCTGATTAATTTTTTATTTTTTTTGAAAATTAATGCTGATTAATTATTAATTACTATATAATATAAATAAGAGGTAACAGTAA
The DNA here is from genome assembly GCA_030737875.1 of Allium sativum. NCBI lineage: Eukaryota > Viridiplantae > Streptophyta > Magnoliopsida > Asparagales > Amaryllidaceae > Allium > Allium sativum. The sequence goes on from CM060923.1 coordinate 657,093,196, forward strand.
TTAATAAAATACATTGTTGTTCGATGTTTATTAAATTTGTTTTGATAATCAATGATTATTTAATAGACTTTAATACGATTAATTAAATTATTATCAAGAAATTATTAATACATATTTGCTTTTAAGAAATTGATTGGTACATATTATTTGATAAATAATTGATTATTTTTTTGGACTCTTATATTTATTGTTTATACAATGTTTTACATTGGTGTTTTTACTTAGTAATTAATAAGTAAATTTCACATAAATTCCAGAACTCTCAATTATAACTAAAATTAATAATTAATTGTAAATAAGTAATAATTAGTAGCTAATTTTCTCTTCCGCATGTGTAAATTTCCCTGGTTAAAAAAAATTTGACGTGAAACCAAAATTTTCGCTCCAACCTGAAATTTTTTGGCACCGACAAAATTTTCCCTCCATCCTTTTTTACATCTCCCAACGTAAAACGTATTCATTTACTCCCCAGAAATCGAAACTCCCAGATCTAAAATCGATTATCTCAAATTGCCGACCTCTTCCTCTCAAACCCTAAAATTCAAAACATGCCTCCAATCGCCGCTTCGAACCCATCCTAAGGGAAAAATCAGATCGCTCTCGTGCTTTGCTTCTTCATCGCTCTCGTGCTTTGCTTCTTCATCGCTCTCGTGCTTTGCTTCTTCATCGCGTCCGATGGAATCGTCTTGAAAACAAAAAGGGGTCATGGCATCAAAGATTTACTGGTAAATTGACCGAATTCTCAAATCGATCCTTCCAAATTTCGTATGGAATCCGTAAGTTTTCTTCTCCATTTTTACAAGATTTTGGGGATTACTGTTTCAATAATTTCAAATGCGATATGTTGTTCATTTGAACACGATACTATTACAGATCTGGTAGTCAACACAGGTAGATCGAACGAAGGGTATGGAATTTGGGTTACTTTCATTGCCATGAAATTCTAGTTTTAATTTTATGCGCTTACATTATTTCAATTGTGTTGTCAATATCATTGCCGAAATATTGGAAGAGGTAGTATACCATTATAGCAATACAACTGGACTCAAGTTCAATTTTGTGTGTGCGCTTCAGTTCTATGTTGTTTTTTGCGCTTGCAAAATTGAATCACTGTAATTAAGGAATCAAATCCACTGTCTCGGCTACTTCTACAGCTGATTTTCAGATTCATGTGTACCAATTAGTAATTTTGGAAAGAAAGGATTAGAAGTTGGTTTTCAGATGGTTGATGGTTTTTCTTATATCCGCTGTTCTATAATTTAATTCATGAAAACTTAAGACCTACATATTAGTTGACAAGAAGATAACCAAAAGAATTTATCGGTTACTAATTGGAGTTAATGTCAGTTATTGCACAACTATGAATGTTTCGAAACTATATATAAACGTGATTTGTATTATATAAAATGCTAGTAAATTATTCATTGAATGAACATGGGTTGCTATAGCAGATTTAGATGGCAATTTTGCTTGGAATAATGTAGCAGTTCTTGCAGATTAAAAACATTGTCTTTTGCCTAAAATGTAAGCGCATAAAACAGAAGTCATAAATTATGACAATTTTAGTCTTGTCTGGAATAGTGTAGCAGTTCTTGTAGACTAAAAACATGGTCTTTTGCCTAACATTATTTTGCAGTTCTTCAATAAGAAACACATGACGCTTCGTTTATGTCTGTCCCTCTTGTCCGAAAGCTGATTTCATCAGTTTTAGAGAAAATAAGAAGCAGAAAGCTAGAGGTTTCAAAACAGTGAGGTTTTAAACCAGGTTTTCAGGTTTGTATTTGTTTTGATGTTAGGAAGTACACTGTAGATTGAAAGAATTTATTGTCTGTTTCAGAATTAGAACAAGTTTCCTTTGTCAATGTGATGTTGGGTATATTTGTGATTGTTCAAATGATGAGTTCGCTCAAAAAAAGTTGGAGAAATTAAAGGAACAAAATGATGCAAAAGTTGATAAGGAAGTTGCCAAAGTGGTGTTTTTCTTTCTTCGTTTTAGCTATCTTTCTGTTAAGTACTGTTGATATGTAAAATGAGTTTAACACCATGATTCATATATATATAGGATAATCCACCTACTGTTTAGACTGCTAGAGACGATACTTGTACACAAGATTCATGTGAAGAAGTCTCTGGTAAAGATGTAAGTTTGATTTCATGCAGCATGACTAGTTATGAACTTGGGAACCAACGTGACTAGTTATGAACGTGGAAACTAGTTATGATACTTAACTGCTAATATGAAGTCAGACATAGTTGGATCGGCCTCAAAGCACTTCGATCATGAGTGATTGCATGTTTATTTTCATATGCAAAAATAAATATACTACTAATATGTGCAAATTTTCGTATGCAGTGGGAATGGCAAATGTGTTGCTGCCAAATCATATGGAAAACTTGAGGTACTATTGACTGTCGAGAGTTGGGGTATAACTGAATGGTTAATAATTTTAAAATATTTCAGCTCCAAACAATTTGTGGTAAATGTGTTTAATGATTCTGATTTAATGGTTATAACTAAATGTTTTTCCAGATATTAAACGAAATTTTTTATATATTACGTTGGGTATTTCGTATTCCTCGAAACAAAGAAATTTCTTTTTTTTTCTAAATAATGCATGGACGCATTACAATAGATAATGGAAAATTTGAACAAATGTATACAGCGATTATTTGTTTTTTGATATCAGGTGTTTATATTTTCAGTTGCAGATGTGTTCTTTCTTTTTCCCTTTTTCTTTTCTTTTTTTGTTGTGTGCATGCATGGACAAACATAACATTTGAGTAGGGTGAAATTAAACAGTTGAGCGTATAATAATTAAATGTTTCCATGATCCGTATATCAAAATTGGGGTTATTATGATATATGAATGTTGGCCTTTTTTGACTTTCGACCATATGTTGACGATTGTGTGATGTTGCAGCTTTGCTAATAATCAATCATGGCTGTAGAAGTTGCTTGGGGGAAGTATGGGCCAGGAACTAGTCATTTGGGCAAGAACAAAAGGAATAGTACTATATTTTACTAGACCAGTATGTGTATTTTGGCTTTATCGTTTTGTATCGTACTACATTTTGAAATTATTACTTGGATATGTGTTATATTTTGTAATATGTTAGAAGTTTAAATATAATTTTATCGAGCATTTATAAATATGTTAGAAATTTGTGTGTAATTTTATTTTGCTTAGATTTTAAGAATGTGTTTTTAGTTATTACATTGTGATATTCATTTTCAGCAATGGATTATTGCATAATGCATATTAATAATGGTGATATATATAAATATATATAATATTGGAAGATCAGAAGGGGAATAGCGGTGGCTTACCAACAAAAAAATTGAGGTTAAGTGTACCTCAATTCAATTTCCGTCGCTAATCCTTTGGCAATTAGTAAGGGTTTACCAACGTCTTTTATAAATAATAATTTATTATAAATTACTTATTAGTCGGTAATTATTCGGTATATAAATTAAAATTAAATTAATAAATAAAATTTTATTTTTGTTATATAACAAGGAAAATGACGGAAAACTGTCGGAAAACTCTCGCTAATTTCCGCCGCAAAATCTGACACTATTACCGTCATGGTTTTTACCGACCATCATGTTATGCAGGAAATCCGTCGCTAATGCCAATATAGCGACGAATTAGCAGCGGATTTTGCCACTGCTATATGCGATTTTTCTTGTAGTGTTTGATGTTTGTATCGAATAAGTAGGTTTCTTGGTGCTCAAGTAATCAGGTAAAACAGTGCCGCATGTTTGAAACTCAGCTATTTCAAATACATGTAATACTCATCATAAAATAATAGTGTTTTTAAAAAACATGTTTCGACTTTGGGAGTAGAATTTGTGTGAACAAGATGAAAAAGCTTTCAAATATTAGTAGAATATTAATATTTTCATATTGACTGAGCAGGTTGCTTAGTGATAAAGTAATCAAGTAAAACACTACCGCATGTTTGCTATTCTACGTTTTAAATCATCTATAACACTTATCATTTACATATTACCATTTGGACCCCGGATCCGCGCCAACAAGATCAAGGAAGTTTCAAAATATAAGTGGAACTTTGATGTTTGCTTCGAATAAGTAGGGTTCTTAGTGCTCAAGTAATCAGGTAAAACATTGCCGCATGTTTGAAACTCTACCATTTCAAATTCATTTAATACTCATCATTAAATAATAATGTTTTTAAAAACACGTTTCGACTTTGGGAGTAGAGTTTGTGTGAATAAGACGAAAAAGCTTCTAATATTAGTAGAATATTCATATTTTCATATTGACTGAGCAGTTTGCTTAGTGACTAAGTAATCAGGTAAAACACTGCCGCATGTTTGCTATTCTACATTTTAAAGCATCTATAACACTCATCATTTTCATATTACCGTTTGGACCCTGGATCCGTGCCAATAAGATCAAGAAAGTTTCAAAATATACGTGAAACTTTGATGCTTGCATCGAATAAGAAGGTTTTGTGGTGCTCAAGTAATCAGGTAAAGCACTGCCGCATGTTTGAAACTCAACCATTTAAAATACATATAATACACATCATTAAATAATAATGTTTTTAAAACCACATTTCGACTTTGGAAGTAGAATTTGTGTGAATAAGATGAAAAATTTATCAAATATTAGTAGAATATTCATATTTTCATATTGACTGAGCAGGTTGCTTAGTGACTAAGTAATCAGGTAAAACACTGTCGCATGTTTGCTGTTCTACATTTTAAAGCATCTATAACAATCATCATTTGCATATTACCATCTGGACCTCGGATCCGCGCCAATAAGATCAAGAAAGTTTCAAAATATAAGTGAAACTTCGATGTTTACATCGAATCAGTAGGTTTCTTGGTGCTCAAGTAATCAGGTAAATCACTGCCGCATGTTTGAAACTCTACCATTTCAAATACATATAATACTCATCATTAAATAATAGTGTTTTTAAAAGCACGTTTCGACTCTAGGAGTAGAATTTGTGTGAATAAGACGAAAAAGTTTTCGAATATTAGTAGAATATCCATATTTTCATATTGACTAAGCAGGTTGCTTAGTGACTAAGTAATCAGGTAAAACACTGCCGCATTTTTGCTGGATCTGCGCAAATAAGATCAAAAAAGTTTCAAAATATAAGTGAAACTTTGATGTTTGCATCGAATAAGTATATTTCTTGGTGCTCAAGTAATCAGGTAAAACACTGCAGCATGTTTGAAACTCTACCGTTTCAAATACATATAATGCTCATCATTAAATAATAGTGTTTTTAAAAACACATTTCGACTTTGGGAGTAGAGTTTGTGTGAATAAGACGAAAAATCTTCTAATATTAGTAGAATATTCATATTTTCATATTGACTGAGCAGTTTGCTTGGTGACTAAGTAATCAGGTAAAACCTATTCTACATTTTAAAGCATCTATAACACTCATCATTTGCGTATTACCGTTTGAACCCTGGATCCGCGTCAACAAGATCAATAAAGTTTCAAAATAGAAGTGAAACTTTGATGTTTGCATCAAATAAGTAGGTTTCTTGGTGCTCAAGTAATCTGGTAAAGCACTGCCGCTTGTTTGAAACTATACCGTTTCAAATACATATAATACTCATCATTAAATAATAGAGTTTTTAAAAACACATTTCGACTTTGGGAGTAGAATTTGTGTCAATAAGACAAAAAAGTTTTCAAATATTAGTAGAATATTCATATTTTCATATTGACTGAGCAGGTTGCTTAGTGACTAAGAAATTAGGTAAAACACTATCGCATGTTTGCTATTCTTCATTTTAAAGCATCTATAACACTCATCATTTGCAAATTACCATTTGGAGCTCGGATCCGCGTCAATAAGATCAAGAAAGTTTCAAAATATAAGTGAAACTTTGATGTTTGCATTGAATAAGTTGGTTCCTTGGTGCTCAAGTAATCAGGTAAAACACTGTGTAACGACCCAGAAAATCTGAACCAATTAAAATTTTTTAAATTGGCTAAAATAATGGATTTTAAATATTTAAAAGAAATATTTTAAATTATAGCGATGAAAACTGAGTTTGAATCGACAATTGAAAACGAATATAATTAATTATAATTATAAACAAGGCCTGAAATGGCGCTGAAGTTTACTAAATTAAATTCAAACTTTGTCGGACTGTACCGGGTGCAAAACAAAACGGATTTTAGAGAAACCAAAAATATTTAAATATTCTAGTGAATACCTTTCTAACGAATCTGAAAAATCGAATTTTCATAGCGGAAAGTAAAAGTTATGGCCGAATGAATTTTCAGAAATGTCATTATGGAAATTATATAGCCGTGAAATTGGCCATTTTGCATACAACCTCGAACTCGACGAAACCACTTTTGTTGGATCCGGGATGTGAAGTTATTGCTAGGTTTCAAATTTCATAATTTTTGAAGCTAGTATGTGAGCGTGGCAAAAGAAAACGTGTTTTGGCCAATTATAGTTAAATTGGATCAACCAGAACTGGGCCTTTTTGCAAACGGTCTCAGAATTCGACGAAACTAGTTTAGTTGGGACCGTATCGTCAAAACATAGCTAGATTTTTTTTTCTGGAATTTTTCGAATCAGTTTGTGGCCCAGGCAAATTGAAATGTACGTACAAATTAAATATTGAATGTTTTATATTTTAATTTGAAGGAAAACTGACTGAAACATTCGAATGGGCCTTCAAAACATATCCCATTGTGTTCGGAATGGGGGTAAAACGCTAGGGACGACAGTCGTTGGGTTTGAATTGGTGTTCGTACGTGATAAGGGGTATTTTCGAAAATGATTAAATTAAAAATTTAATATAAATGGGTCAAACCCTAGGAAAATGGTCCAACTTGTTTTCCTGGTCAACGCCATTTCCATCCTCCCTCTCGCGTTTCACGGCAGAGATTATTCCAAACCATTTGCCCTCTGATCTCCCAATCCATTCAGTGGATTTCGAAACTTCAAAAACGAAATTGAAGATCCCCTCAAGACCTTTAAACTGAGCGGTGGTGATCGATTTTAGATTCTTAAATTGCTTGATTTTCCACCTCAAAGGAGGCGCGCCTCGTGGATGATCTGAGGCGATTGGGGCCACCGAAGTTCTTGGTATTCGTGGCGCAGGTCAAGCAGGGGATGGGCTTCGTCGTGGACGGGTCTGATCGACGAACGGCGGCTCCTAGGCGGCGCAAGGAGGAGAGAGAACGACGGTGTGGTGGGTTCTTCGTTTCCAGATAACATACGAGGAAGAAGGTTATTTTTATTTAAACTAATCCTATTTTAATTAATTTGATAAGTAATAAACGCGTTGTTAATCATATCTTTTTCGTTTCTAGACGAAATTCAGTGAACAAGAGATAGTGGAGGACCGCATATTTTTCTGAGCTTGCTACTATTTTTGGCAACGTGAAAAGCAAGGTGAGATTTCTAATTTATAAACGATATGGAAAACGACGATGTATAAATTATATAGTCGATGTATGAGTTATATAAGCGTTGTAAACCTCTTGTATAAGCGTTGTATAAGTTGTATGTTTGATGTATAAGTTATATATGCGTTGTATAAATTATATATGTGTTGAAATAGAAGTGAATTGCTATATATATATATATATATATACGCCCCTCGTCCACAAACCATGGACGATATTTATTGATTGTGATTGTAGTGAAAATTGATTGATAGCGAATGGTTGTTTGGGATTGTTTGTGGTTGATATTGATTGATTGTGGTTGAAAATTACCCATTTGTGGTTGAGAAATATTTGGTTGAAACCACATAGGATTAGTTTGTGGAAATGAAATAAATATATACATGCCGCCTAAGTGCGAACTAGATGCATGATCCCCATTGTCAAAAACCGCGAGGTTCTAAGGTAGAGCGAGGAGCCGTACTAGGGACGATCCCGGTTTTAACTACCCTGCCGTTATGCTACCGAAATTTTGAATAATATTCATGTGTTTGAATTATTTTCATTTGCTGAAACTATATTTATTCATTGAATAGAAAACCTTCATGTGTTGAATCGATATTCATTCGTTGATTAGAAATTCATGTGTTGAATGGTATTCGTGTTTTAAATATAAAAATCACATCTTTGTCTATATATATAAACTATAGAAAACCTTCATGTGTTGAATCGATATTCATTCGTTGATTAGAAATTCATGTGTTGAATGGTATTCATATTTTGAAATAAATTGTTTCATAATAAAAATCACCTTTTATCAACTATATGGTGTAATAACCCGGAAATTCTGAACCAGTTTAAAATTTATGTTTTGGCAATTTTAGCGAATTTTGAATATTTAAAATGAATTATTTTAAATAATATCGACGAGAAAATTTATTTTGAAATGAATTCCAATGTATATATTATATACGTCGTCGTTAGAATATAAATAATTATATATAATTATAAATAGAATTGAAAATTGCGTGGTAGTTCGATAATTCGATTTCAAACTTCAATTGAATATACCGGGTGCAAAACAATCCGGATTTTAGTGAAACCAAAAACAATAGGATCCAATTGATTATATCTTTCCAACGAACCTGGAAAATTGAAATTTCATAGCGGGAATCAAAAGATATGTCCAGTTGAAAATTTTGAATAGTCGCTATGGAATTCAGGCCCTTAAAAATAGACATTTTGCAAACGACCTCGGATTTCGACGAAACCACTTTTGTTGGATCCGTGATGTCAAATTTATTGCTAGATTCCAAATTTCATGATTTTTCGAATCAATATGTGAGCGTGGCAAAGGAAAACGCGTTTGACCAGTTTTAGTTGATTTTAATCGACTGGAAAATGGCCATTTTTCAAACAGTCTCAGAATTCGACGAAACTAGTTTTGTTAGGACCGTATCGTCAATACGAAGCTAGAAAATTTTTTTCTGGAATTTTTCGAGTTAGTATGTGACCCCAGTAAATTGAAATGCACGTTCAAGTTCAACAATATGTTGATTTTAACGGAAACTGTTCGAAACGATCGAATCAGCTTACGATACATATCCCATTGTGTTCAGAATGGGGGTAAAACGCTATGGGCGATAGGCGGTGGGCCTCGTTTTGATGTCGAAAATAAAAGTTGCTTTTTGGCGAAAAATAAAATAATTAAATAAAAAAAAGTAAAACCCTTATCTCTATACCCTGGCCCCCCCCCCGTTCGATTCAATCAGAGAAATAAAAAAAAAGAGGACCGCTCTCTTCAAATCGACACTATCGCCTCCACCCACCGTCCCTGACGTCGCCGCCCATTCCCCTCCGACCGCATCTCCGCCTCGAGCCCTCCCCTCTTCCCCAGTCGCGAACTCCGGCACCCACGAGCCCCCTCCCCTCTCCTCAGGCGATGTTGCGCTAGACCCCCTCCCTCCTCACGCGATGTCGCATTGCTACAGCCCCAAATCGACGGAAGACCACACCTCCGCCGTCGAAGATCTGAAAGCCCCTTGCTCCTCCACCCAGCAGCCGTGGCCTCCCTCTCCAAGTTGAACGCGAGTTCCTCCACCTCCAAGCGATGTAAGCTTTAATGTAGTTTTTTATATATGTAAAATGCAATTGTTATTTAAATAACATTTCTATAAAAAGATGTTTTTTTTATTTTTTATTTTTTTTGAGTAGTAGCTATATAAAAATAGGATTTTTATATAAAAAGATTGCATTTTTAAAACCATAAAATATTTGATTTATAAAAAGTAGGATTTTTATTTATTAAAGAAGCGATTTTTATGAGAACGATATAAGAAGGAAGATGTGATTTTTATATGAAAATATAAAAATATAATCTTTAAAATATACAAAGTGAAATAAAAGTATGAACTTTATTTTTATCAAGAATCGGCGAGAATAAAGATTCGATTTTTATATGAGTAGAGGGTTAAAAATATGATTTTTATATTTTTAAAAGTATTAAAAATATGATTTTTATATTTTCAATGTATTAAAAATATGATCTTTACTATGTAGAAGATGTAAAAATATGATTTTTGATTATGTAGAGAATTAAAAATATAATTTTTACATGATAGGAATATTAAAAATAGCATCTTTATATGTGTAGCAAAATAAAAATGTGATTTTTATAATGATATATTTGAAAAGGCGAAATCTTTATATTTGAAAAGGCGAAATATTTATTTTTGAAAAGGCGAAATCTTTATAGGAAGAATAGCGGGATAGAAATGGAATTTTTATCTATATAACATCGTTGTAAAAATTCGATTTTTATACATTGAATAGCATAGTAAAAATTCGATTTTTATATATTGAATAGCATAGTAAAAATTCGATTTTTATATATTGAATAGCGAAGTAAAAATTCAATTTTTACATATGTAGAGAATACGGGAAACGAAGGTGATAAAAAGGCGAGAACGATGAATATTTCTCTAAATGAAGAGTCGTGGTATTGGATAGCTATTGGTGAGAATTTCTCACCTTTCAATTTCTTTTTCTAGTTATATTTATATACTAGGATGCAGACGGTGTTTAGTAGCACCCGACACAATCGTCCACAGACCATGGACTTGTTTGTTTGATTGCAAAAATTAGTTAGATTATTTGATTGAAATTTGAATTGTTTGGTGAAATAAAATTGATTTGATTGATGTGTGAATGGCGTGAACCTTCACTAGACCTGGGATAAGGCTAGGCCTCGTCCCGTTTCTAGTATCGTGCCGTTATGCCGCCGAAATTTTCTAAAATAAGTTAGAAAAATAAAAATATCAATTTTACTTTGTAAATGAACTGAATAGAAATTCATGTGTTGAAATAAAATATTTTATCGTTAAAAATATAATTTTTAACGTGGAAGTGAATAAAATATTCATTTACAAACCGGGCGGTTTGTTTATGTACACCTATTTGAAGGACATTAATTGGGACGATAAATTTTACACATCGCCCAACTGCACAAATAAAATCTGTGTTTGATTGTTTGAAACCCCACACGGGTGTTGGGATGAAATTTGAAGTTCACTCATCCTGATTGATTAAATATGCCGATCGATTGATTGACAGGCTGTTATAAGCGTTAGATATCTATATTTGATGCTTATACAGTGTAGTGCACTTTGGTTGATGGTTGATTATTTTTCGTTGCTATTATATGCATGTGTTGTATGGAATCCATATAATTAACTTTATATGGTGATTGATTGGGCTTCATTCCAATCGGGAAAATAAAGAATATTATAAAATAAAGGTTCATGTGTTGACTGTACTCATTCGTTGAGATTAGTCATGTGTTGAACGAAATATTTTAACAAGAAAATTTATATCTTTATCATTATAAAATAAAGGTTCATGTGTTGACTGTACTCATTCGTTGAGATTAGTCATGTGTTAAACGAAATATTTTAATAAGAAAATTTAAATCTTTATCATTATAAAATAAAGGTTCATGTGTTGACTATACTCATCCGTTGAGATTAGTCATGTGCTGAACGAAATATTTTAACAAGAAAATTTATATCTTTATCATTATAAAATAAAGGTTCATGTGTTGACTGTACTCATCCGTTGAGATTAGTCATGTGTTGAACGAAATATTTTAACAAGAAAATTTATATCTTTATCATTATAAAATAAAGGTTCATGTGTTGACTGTACTCATCCGTTGAGATTAGTCATGATTTGAACGAAATATTTTAACAATAAAATTCACATCTTTATCATATATGAAATTAGAAATCAACTGGAAAATTGATAAGATGAGTGGTCTCCTGGGATTGATCCGATGTTGGTTTCGGCCTTCAGGGTTAATATTTAGGGAATCGTTCCCTTACTAATTTACGGTTGGAGTCTGATTCGATATCAAACGATAGATACCCGAATTTTTATAAAATATATTTAATAACAAAAATAGTCACACGTGGACAGTGCTCATTCGTTGAGATTAGTCGTGTGTTGACAAAAATAAATATTCATTTGTTGAATAGAATATTTGAAAATAGAAAATATGAAGCCGTGTTGATTAGAGATGTGCTATTTTGACGAGAATGATATTTATATCGATTTTATTCATTTTAAAATGAATATTGAAAAGTGATTTCGAAATCGAATATTTTGAAATGAAATTTGATTTCAATTGAATAGAAAACGAATTTGATTTCAATTGAATATATAACGAATTTGATTTCAATTGAATAGAAAATGAATTTGATTTGAATAGAAAACGAATTTGATTTCAATTGAATATATAACGAATCTGAATCAAATAGAAAACCAATTTGAATTGAATCGAATAGAAAACCAATTTGAATTGAATCAAATAGAAAACCAATTTGAATTGAATCGAATAGAAAACCACTTTGAATTGAATCGAATTGAAAACGAATTCGAATTGAATTTAAAACGAAGTGAAATGAATTCAAATTGAATTGAAATTTGAATTGGATAGAAATGAATTTTAAAACGAATTTATAAGGAAAGATTCAATTTTGATTTGAATTGAGATGGGATTTGAAATTGTTTTTGAAACGAATTCAAAACTATTTATAAAATTTGTTCTGAATGGTAATCGACGATATATATATATATATATATATATATATTATATATATATATATATATATAATGGCCTGAATAGAACGCGCCGCGCCGCGACAGTTCGTGAATTTCGACCATTTATTTCTAACGGACATTACGGGAGATCTGACCGTCGGATTCTCCTAAAACCGGAACCGTTGGGTTCGTATCGAAAAGAGCTTTCTAACAAATATTAGAAATTTGAAATCTAACGGTTGGATTTGGAGATACGTCCAAATCAAATTTGAAAAAGGTCGCTGTAAGTGCAGTTCGATGGCCATTGTTGGAAATCGACTGTACGGGCCTTGATAAAATTATTAAAAATAGTAATAATTTGTGTAAAATCATAAGAAATGATTTGGGAAAAGTTGGGGTGAAAAACTCCATATTTGAAAAGATAAAAATGGATTTTTATCGAAATGAACTAGTTTTGAACTAAATTTAAAACCCAATTATTTTGAAATAAATAAATTAGATTTAAAAGGGGGTTTTAAATAATCGGAATTTCTAATATATTTGATTGGATTTGAAATGGGTTTATCGTGAACGGTGTTTTAAATAACACTAGTTCTTTAACCCGATAATAAATAGAATGTGATTTGGGTTTGTCGTGGACTGTGTTTTAAATAACACCTAGTTCTTTAACCCAGTAAAAGGAGTTTTAACGAATCTGCAATTAGGTTGAAATGTGAATCTGTAATCAAAATTATCAAATTTAGAAATGAGCTAGAATGGAGTATCGCCAGTTTTGCTCCAAAGCGATAGTTAAATCTTTAATTAGATTTGAACGTGAAATGGTAATTAATTTTACGGATAACACCATAGTGTTAGATATGGAGTATTACCAGTTTTGCTTCATGGGATGAATAGGTTGGGATTGGGAAATAAAATAAATAATTACTTCGATGTGGTTCGCTAATCCCGACTAGTTTGGAAAACCATAATTTGGTTTGAAATGACATCCAAAGGAAGATTAAAGGATAAATTTTAAAGAATTTATCTTGGATAAAATTAATGGGAACCTTTCCCCTAGGAATGTGATTTTGTGAATAAAAGAATATTCTGGATTGGAATGAGGCGTATGTTGTGTTTGTGTAACATTTGTTTTTAATATACGCAGGTTATTCGGAAAGTTCGGATTTATACCCATTCTGAATAACCGATTCGACGATATGTCGAAGATGAAGACGGTGGTCGAAGACCGGAAGTCTCCACATCGTTTGGATAATTACTGACGATCCTGATTGGGCTGTACACCCAAGAGGATGGAAATTGTTGCTGGTCGTCCAGACGTACTTGGAGATGGATGGATATGCGAGGAAAGTGCCTCCGGTTTCATTCAGACCCAGAACGGACTTGTAAATGGATTGTGTGTCTGACATTGGATTTTATTCTGTGTTGATTGATTTCTATTAAATATACATCTGTTTGGCGGCGGAGAATCTATTCTTTTGCTTAACGCCCTTCTCTGAGACGTACGAGCTCAGAGGTTGTATATTGATGGACATAAGTCGCATGGCATGAATTGCCCGTGTGGCACGCTAAGATGCAATGATCAAGGCTTCTGTTGAAAAGCAAAGTCTTGTGGTTGATGATCAAAGCACGGCCTTTGTGGCGTAGCTTTGTGTATAACGTGAATTCGCGAGCCTCACACCTCGGTATGAGTCAAAAACGGGATACGGACTGCAGGGAGAGCACGGCATTTCTTTCTAGCTTTGGTGGTGTCAGTGACTTACCAGCCCTAACATTTATATACTTTTCACCTTTGTGGTTGTTGGAATGAGGCGCCTCGATTTTAGGTCTGTAAGGACCGGGAAACGTGTGTTCAGGAATAAATAATCCTCAAACGTAAGAGAGGACCGGCCCTGAAGATCCAGGGGTTTCCCAGAGTGCGTAGCCCTGGGACATTTGCTAGAGCGTCTCGAGCGCGGAGAGGAGCTTTCCCCTTGCCTCGACTCATGACGGAAATCCAATTTCCAATACGTGTATTGCGGTTTTAATTGTAGATTTCGTATGGCGACATGATATATGGTACCTATGCCGTCTATGATTTATATTTATGATTGAAACTGATTTGACACTATACACTTATTATAGTATCAAATGATTTGTTTTAAACGTACCAAGCATGTTTGGCTATTATAAGGGAAAACCCTATCCTCTGGCTTGCGTTGCATTGTGTGATGGGACCTGGGTCTTATAATAACTTCATTTTTCGAAAAAGCATTGCGCTGTTTATTCTATGCTTTAGTATTCTTGGGAGGAAATCCTTCCCTATTATATGGCGTGGTCCCTCGAATTACTCTCTTTTAAAGTAAAGTTTTTAATAACTGTTTTAGTTCTCACACCTCTCACATGACTGACCTGGAGTTTATTGTTTTAACCTAAACTCTGGGTGCCCTCATTTTCCGCACGGCAGCTAGTAGTTTTTGTTTTGCAGATTTATATTCATAGGATCCTGGTTTACAGCTGGAATGATATCCGGAAAGCTCTGTATCCGTATATCACCTTCAGTTGTGCTTTGTATTATTTTCCGCTGCTATGTAATTTATTGTAATCTCTGATATTTGTCGAATATAATTTATTCATTATACTCTGTATATTCTTGTATCTGATGGAATTGTTGTAATAACAATGAAATGTTCTTCCGTCTGTGTTCTGATTTGTCCTGTTCTCAAAACAGTCAGGGGTTTCGATCGGTCTAGATCGGTTTAATGACTGATTCGGATCGAGCGAAAATCCTTGCCGTCACATTTGGTATCAGAGCTTTGGTTTACAGAACTCGAGAATAAGACACATTAGAACCATACGAAAGAATTCATCAGATATTGGATTAGTAATATCCAATTAGAATGACTCGCTAGAGATAGGATTAGTAGTATCCTAGAACGAGTGTGAAGAGTATATTTTTCAAATGAAAACAATTTTTTTTTGAAATTTAAACCATTTTAAACGTATTTGATTATTTATTTATTTTGAATTTGGACAATCTAGTATATAAAGGTTTTGCATATACGCGTCATGAACGAATATTCGAAGTTTTAATATATTAGATAGATATAGAGTCACGCTCTAGTCGCCCGGACATGGTCCTGATGATGAAGTATACCATCACCAGTATTTATTTTCGAGTGACGAAGGTGTGATGTCTATATATTTCCATTAGACTGGTGTGAGAACCAAAACTAATATAGCTAGAACACATTGTTGTGAATTGGCATCAAAAACATGATTTTCTGTATATGTATCAAAATTATGAATTTGAAACGTTAATCCACTAATTGATTGATGTTTGTGTTGTTTGATTATTGTTTGTCTAATTCAATTTTGAACCATTATGCCTAATTAAATCAAATATTGAACTATATTGAAAATTGGTCGCATTTGCTTGCATATACATATACTTACATGGAACATGTCATAGCAAGGAGGCTAGAGCAGAGAATAAAATTTGTTTGCCCGACAAATAGGTACACGTTTACTATAATTTACTGTTTTGTTTGGGTGATGATGATTTTATGAGCCGATTGGCTAACCGCTTGGCTTTTTCTTTTTCTTTTTGAGATCAGAAGGCCAATATGGCAATTTCGGGATTTTCCCGTGGCTCCCGGTGCAGGGGAGGTTCTGGCGAAATTTTTCGAAAATTTAGGGTGTTAGCCAAATTTTTGAAAATTTGAAAATTCTCAGAAACTGAAAAGTTGGAGAATGGAAGCTAGATCGAAAATAGAGCTGATTAATCAAACCACTTTCGACTTTGTTCCTTTTCGGGGATGAAAAGTTTTAAGTGGGGGAGATTGTAATAACCCGGAAATTCTGAACCAGTTTAAAATTTTTGTTTTGGCAATTTTAGCGAATTTTGAATATTTAAAATGAATTATTTTAAATAATATCGACGAGAAAATTTATTTTGAAATGAATTCCAATGTATATATTGTATACGTCATCGTTAGAATATAAATAATTATATATAATTATAAATAGAATTGAAAATGGCGCGGTAGTTCGATAATTCGATTTCAAACTTCAATTGAATGTACCGGGTGTAAAACAATCCGGATTTTAGTGAAACCAAAAACAATAGGATCCAATTGATTATATCTTTCCAACGAACCCGGAAAATTGAAATTCATAGCGGGAATCAAAAGATATGTCCAGTTGAAAATTCTGAATAGTCGCTATGGAACTCAGGCCCTTAAAAATAGACATTTTGCAAACGACCTCGGATTTCGACGAAACCACTTTTGTTGGATCCGTGATGTCAAATTATTGCTAGATTCCAAATTTCATGATTTTTTGAATCAATATGTGAGCGTGGCAAAGGAAAACGCGTTTGACCAGTTTTAGTTGATTTTAATCGACTGGAAAATGGCCATTTTTCAAACGGTCTCATAATTCGACGAAACTAGTTTTGTTAGGACCGTATCGTCAATACGAAGCTAGAAAATATTTTTCTGGAATTTTTCGAGTTAGTATGTGACCCCAGTAAATTGAAATGCGCGTTCAAATTCAACATATAAAGTTATATGTTGATTTTTACGGAAACTGTTCGAAACGATCGAATCAGCTTACGATACATATCCCATTGTGTTCAGAATGGGGGTAAAACGCTATGGGCCACAGGCGGTGGGCCTCGTTTTGAGGTCGAAAATAAAAGTTGCTTTTTGGCGAAAAATAAAATAATTAAATAAAAAAAAAGTAAAACCCTTATCTCTATACCCTGGCCCCCCCGTTCGATTCAATCAGAGAAATAAAAAAAAGGAGGACCGCTCTCTTCAAATCGACACCATCGCCTCCGCCCACCGTCCCTGACGTCGCCGCCCATTCCCCTCCGAACGCAGCTCCGCCTCGAGCCCTCCCCTCTTCCCCAGTCGCGAACTACGGCACCCACGATCCCCCCCTCTCCTCAAGCGATGCTGCGCCAGGCCCCCTCCCTCCTCACGTGATGTCGCATCGCTACAGCCCCAAACCGACGAAAGACCACACCTCCGCCACCGAAGATCTGAAAGCCCCTTGCTCCTCCGCCCAGCAGACGTGGCCTCCCTCTCCAAGTTGAACGCGAGTTCCTCCACCTCCAAGCGATGTAAGCTTTAATGTAGTTTTTTATATTTGTAAAATGCAATTGTTATTTAAATAACATTTCTATAAAAAGATGTTTTTTTGAGTAGTAGCTATATAAAAATAGGATTTTTATATAAAAAGATTGCATTTTTAAAACCATAAAAGATTTGATTTATAAAAAGTAGGATTTTTATTTATTAAAGAAGCGATTCTTATGAGAACGATATAAGAAGGAAGATGTGATTTTTATATGAAAATATAAAAATATAATCTTTAAAATATACAAAGTGAAATAAAAGTATGAACTTTATTTTTATCAAGAATCGGCGAGAATAAAGATTCGATTTTTATATGAGTAGAGGGTTAAAAATATGATTTTTATATTTTTAAAAGTATTAAAAATATGATTTTTATATTTTCAACGTATTAAAATAATGATCTTTACTATGTAGAAGATGTAAAAATATGATTTTTGTTTATGTAGAGAATTAAAAATATAATTTTTACATGATAGGAATATTAAAAATAGCATCTTTATATGTGTAGCAAAATAAAAATGTGATTTTTATAATGATATATTTGAAAAGGCGAAATCTTTATATTTGAAAAGGCGAAATATTTATTTTTGAAAAGGCGAAATCTTTATAGGAAGAATAGCGGGATAGAAATGGAATTTTTTATCTATATAACATCGTTGTAAAAATTCGATTTTTATACATTGAATAGCATAGTAAAAATTCGATTTTTATATATTGAATAGCATAGTAAAAATTCGATTTTTATATATTGAATAGCGAAGTAAAAATTCAATTTTTACATATGTAGAGAATACGGGAAACGAAGGTGATAAAAAGGCGAGAACGATGAAGATTTCTCTAAATGAAGAGTCGTGGTATTGGATAGCTATTGGTGAGAATTTGTCACCTTTCAATTTCTTTTTCTAGTTATATATATACTAGGATGCAGACGGTGTTTAGTAGCACCCGACACAATCGTCCACAGACCATGGACTTGTTTGTTTGATTGCAAAAATTAGTTAGACTATTTGATTGAAATTTGAATTGATTGGTGAAATAAAATTGATTTGATTGATGTGTGAATGGCGTGGGCCTTCACTAGACCGAGGATAAGGCTAGGCCTCGTCCCGTTTCTAGTATCGTGCCGTTATGCCGCCGAAATTTTCTAAAATAAGTTAGAAAAATAAAAATATCAATTTTACTTTGTAAATGAACTGAATAGAAATTCATGTGTTGAAATAAAATATTTTATCGTTAAAAATTATATTTTTAACGTGGAAGTGAATAAAATATTCATTTACAAACCGGACGGTTTGTTTATGTACACCTATTTGAAGGACATTGATTGGGACGATAAATTTTACACATCGCCCAACTGCACAAATAAAATCTGTGTTTGATTGTTTGAAACCCCACACGGGTGTTGGGATGAAATTTGAAGTTCACTCATCCTGATCGATTAAATATGTCGATCGATTGATTGACAGGCTGTTATAAGCGTTAGATATCTATATTTGATGCTTATACAGTGTAGTGCACTTTGGTTGATGGTTGATTATTTTTCGTTGCTATTATATGCATGTGTTGTATGGAATCCATATAATTAACTTTATATGGTGATTGATTGGGCCTCATTCCAATCGGGAAAATAAAGAATATTATAAAATAAAGGTTCATGTGTTGACTGTACTCATTCGTTGAGATTAGTCATGTGTTGAACGAAATATTTTAACAAGAAAATTTATATCTTTATCATTATAAAATAAAGGTTCATGTGTTGACTGTACTCATTCGTTGAGATTAGTCATGTGTTGAACGAAATATTTTAACAAGAAAATTTATATCTTTATCATTATAAAATAAAGGTTCATGTGTTGACTGTACTCATCCGTTGAGATTAGTCATGTGTTGAACGAAATATTTTAACAAGAAAATTTATATCTTTATCATTATAAAATAAAGGTTCATGTGTTGACTGTACCCATCCATTGAGATTAGTCATGTGTTGAACGAAATATTTTAACAAGAAAATTTATATCTTTATCATTATAAAATAAAGGTTCATGTGTTGACTGTACTCATCCGTTGAAATTAGTCATGTGTTGAACGAAATATTTTAACAATAAAATTCACATCTTTATCATATATGAAATTAGAAATCAACTGGAAAATAGATAAGATGAGTGGTCTCCTGGGTATTGATCTGATGTTGGTTTCGGCCTTCGGGGTTAATATTTAGGGAATCGTTCCCTTACTAATTTACGGTTGGAGTCTGATTCGATATCAAACGATAGATACCCAAATTTTTATAAAATATATTTAATAACAAAAATAGTCACACATGGACAGTACTCATTCGTTGCGATTAGTCGTGTGTTGACAAAAATAAATATTCATTTGTTGAATAGAATATTTGAAAATAGAAAATATGAAGCCGTGTTGATTAGAGATGCCCTATTTTGACGAGAACGGTATTTATATCGATTTTATTCATTTTAAAATGAATATTGAAAAGTGATTTCGAAATCGAATTTTTTGAAATGGAATTTGATTTCAATTGAATAGAAAATGAATTTGATTTCAATTGAATATATAACGAATTTGATTTCAATTGAATAGAAAACGAATTTGATTTGAATAGAAAACGAATTTGATTTCAATTGAATATATAACGAATCTGAATCAAATAGAAAACCAATTTGAATTGAATCGAATAGAAAACCAATTTGAATTGAATCAAATAGAAAACCAATTTGAATTGAATCGAATAGAAAACCACTTTGAATTGAATCGAATTGAAAACAAATTCGAATTGAATTTAAAACGAAGTGAAATGAATTCAAATTGAATTGAAATTTGAATTGGATATAAATGAATTTTAAAATGAATTTATAAGGAAAGATTCAATTTTGATTTGAATTGAGATGGGAGTTGAAATTGTTTTTGAAACGAATTCAAAACTATTTATAAAATTCGTTCTGAATGGTAATCGACGAAATATATAATATATATATATATATATATATATATATATATTATATATATATAATGGCCTGAATAGAACGCGCCGCGCCGCGACAGTTCGTGAATTTCGACCATTTATTTCAAACGGACATTACGGGAGATCTGACCGTCGGATTCTCCTAAAACCGGAACCGTTGTGTTCGTATCGAAAAGAGCTTTCTATCGAATATTAGAAATTTGAAATCTAACGGTTGGATTTGGAGATACGTCCAAATCAAATTTGAAAAAGGTCGCTGTAAGTGCAGTTCGATGGCCATTGTTGGAAATCGACTGTACGGGCCTTGATAAAATTATTAAAAATAGTAATAATTTGTGTAAAATCATAAGAAATGATTTGGGAAAAGTTGGGGTGAAAAACTCCATATTTGAAAAGATAAAAATGGATTTTTATCGAAATGAACTAGTTTTGAACTAAATTTAAAACCCAATTATTTTTAAATAAATAAATTAGATTTAAAAGGGGGTTTTAAATAATCGGAATTTCTAATATATTTGATTGGATTTGAAATGGGTTTATCGTGAATGGTGTTTTAAATAACACTAGTTCTTTAACCCGACAATAAATAGAATGTGATTTGGGTTTGTCGTGGACTGTGTTTTAAATAACACGTAGTTCTTTAACCCAGTAAAAGGAGTTCTAACGAATCTGCAATTAGGTTGAAATGTGAATCTATAATCTAAATTATCAAATTTAGAAATGAGTGAGAATGGAGTATCGCCAGTTTTGCTCCAAAGCGATAGTTAAATCTTTAATTAGATTTGAACGTGAAATGGTAATTAATTTTATCGATAACACCATAGTGTTAGATATGGAGTATTACCAGTTTTGCTTCATGGGATGAATAGGTTGGGATTGGGAAATAAAATAAATAATTACTTCGATGTGGTTCGCTAATTCCGACTAGTTTGGAAAACCATAATTTGGTTTGAAATGACATCCAAAGGAAGATTAAAGGATAAATTTTAAAGAATTTATCTTGGATAAAATTAATGGGAACCTTTCCCCTAGGAATGTGATTTTGTGAATAAAAGAATATTCTGGATTGGAATGAGGCGTATGTTGTGTTTGTGTAACATTTGTTTTTAATATACGCGGGTTATTCGGAAAGTCCGGATTTATACCCATTCTGAATAACCGATTCGACGATATGTCGAAGATGAAGACGGTGGTCGAAGACCGGAAGTCTCCACATCGTTTGGATAATTACTGACGATCCTGATTGGGTTGTACACCCAAGAGGATGGAAATAGTTGTTGGTCGTCCAGATGTACTTGGAGATGGATGGATATGCGAGGAAAGTGCCTCCGGTTTCAATCAAACCCAGAACGGACTTGTAAATGGATTGTGTGTCTGACATTGGATTTTATTCAGTGTTGATTGATTTCTATTAAATATACATCTATTTGGCGGCGGAGAATTTATTCTTTTGCTTAACGCCCTTCTCTGAGACGTACGAGCTCAGAGGTTGTATATCGATGGACATCAGTCGCATGACATGAATTGCCCGTGTGGCACGCTAAGATGCAATGATCAAGGCTTCTGTTGAAAAGCAAAGTCTTGTGGTTGATGATCAAAGCAGGACCTTTGTGGCGTAGCTTTGTGTATAACGTGAATTCGCGAGCCTCACACCTCGGTATGAGTCAAAAACGGGATACGGAATGCAGGGAGAGCACGACGTTTCTTTCTAGCTTTGGTGGTGTCAGTGACTTACCAGCCCTGACATTTATATACTTTTCACCTTTGTGGTTATTGGAATGGGGCGCCTCGATTTTAGGTCTGTAAGGACCGGGAAACGTGTGTTTAGGAATAAATAATCCTCAAACGTAAGAGAGGACCGGCCCTGAAGATCCAGGGGTTGCCCAGAGTGCGTAGCCCTGGGACATTTGCTAGAGTGTCTCGAGCGCGGAGAGGAGCTTGCCCCTTGCCTCGACTCATGAAGGAAATCCAATTTCCAATATGTGTATTGCGGTTTTAATTGTAGAACTAGTATGGCGACATGATATATGGTACCCATGCCGTCTATGATTTATATTTATGATTGAAACTGATTTGACACTATACACTTATTATAGTATCAAATGTTTTGTTTTAAACGTACCAAGCATGTTTGGCTATTATAAGGGAAAACCCTATCCTCTGGCTTGCGTTGCATTGTGTGATGGGACCTGGGTCTTATAATAGCTTCATTTTTCGAAAAAGCATTGCGCTGTTTATTCTACGCAATATTATTCTTGGGAGGAAACCCGTCCCTGTTATACGGCATGGTCCCTCGAATTACTCTCTTTTAAAGTAAAGTTTTAAATAACTGTTTTAGTTCTCACACCAGTCACATGACTGACGTGGAGTTTATGGTTTTAACCTAAACTATGGGTGCCCTCATTTTCCGCACGGGCAGCTAGTAGTTTTGGTTTTGTAGATTTATATTCACAGGATCCTGGTTTACAGCTGGAATGATATCCGAAAAGCTCTGTATCCGTATATCACCTTTAGTTGTGCTTTGTATTATTTTCCGCTGCTATGTAATTTATTGTAATCTCTGATATTTGTCGAATGTAATTTATTCATTATACTCTGTATATTCTTGTATCTGATGGAATTGTTGTAATAACAATGAAATGTTCTTCCGTCTGTGTTCTGATTTGTCCTGTTCTCAAAACAGTCAGGGGTTTCGATCGGTCTAGATCGGTTTAACGACTGATTCGGATCGAGCGAAAATCCTTGCCGTCACATATGGACTATGTAAAATAATCGCGTTTTAAAAGAAATTGTTTTATAATAAAAATCCTATTTTTATCACCTATATAAACTATATATAATAATAGTGTTTTGAAATAAATTGTTTTACAATATAAAAATCACATTTTTTATTATATACATGAATTGTTGAAATGTGAAGTGTAAAAAAAAATAGCAACTCGTTCAAATAAATATGCATGAGTCGAAATATTCATTAATTAGCTAATGATATGATTTTTGCCTATGCATGCAACATTAGGATGAATGGTGTTTTTAAACCCAATGGGGTCAAAAATGAAGTTGAATGGAAAATGATAAGTGATAAGAACTGTATATATGTACATGCATATTTATTGAACAAGTTATATCAAAGGGGCTAGAGAAGAGGAATAAATTTTTTTGCCCGACAATAGGTACACATTTACTGTTTTGTTTGGGTGATGATTTTATGAGCCTGTTGGCTAGCCGCTTGGCTTTTTCTTTTTCTTTTGACATGAGACGCCCGTGTGGCTATTTGGGAATTTTCCCAGCCCCTCCCGTACAAAGGAGGTTATGGCGAAATTTTCCAAAATTTAAAGGCGTTAGTGAAATATTTGAGTTGAAAACGATATTGAAATTGTTGAATGAACTATATTTATATAAATATATAAATATAAATAAAATTAAAACGAAAGGTGGCCGTGCAGTTCGTGTTTTGAAACCGTGATTTCAAACAACTAGTGCAGGAAATCCGACCATAGGATTTTCCCGAAACCGCAACCGTCGGGTTCACCTTGGAAATATCTTTCCAACAGCACCAATCTTGTAAAAATCCAACGGTTGGATTGTCTGGAATGTTTAATTCAAATCTAAAGAAAAACAGCGCCAGAAACGATTATATTTATATATATATATATAAATATAATTATATTTAATCGAATAACAACGCTGCAGTTCGTATTTTGAAATCGAAACTTCAAACGATTGTACCGGGAGATCCGACCGTCGGATTTTCCCGAAACTGGAACCGTTGGATTCGTTTTGAAAAGAATTTTCTAATGATGTAAATTTTGTGAAGGTCCAACGGTTAGATTTTCAGATATGTGTAAATCAAATCTGAAGAAAAACAGCGCCATGGCCGTGTTATGGCCCGAAGGGTCGTTTTGAATAAATTGGCTATTTTAAATAAATAAAAATAGCGATAAATCATTATAAAATATCATAAACGATATAATGGAAATAAACTAAATTTGCTCAATTTATGTGGTATTTGATGGTTGAATGTGTTTGGAGTGAAAATTACATTAAAGAACAAAACTGGTGTTGTCGAATGATTTAACCATTAAAATAAATTGATTTGAAATTCTAAATATACGTGAATTATTTGAAAAGGCCGAGTTAATTCTCATTTCAAATAATTGACTGACGATTGAAAGTCGAAGATGAAGATGGTGGTCGAAGACCGGAGATCTTCACCTCGTTTGGATGGTAACCGAGGTCCTGATTGGGAGGCATCTCAAAATATTCATAATGAGTGGTGATCGTCCAGACGTACGTGGTGATCGATGGGTTTGCGAGGTATTTAGTGCCTCCGGTTTCGTTCAGACCCAGAACGGACTTGTAAATGGACTGCATGTCTGACATTGGATTTTATTCTGTGTTGATTGATCTCTATTAAATATACATCTGTTTGGCGGTGGAGAATTTATTCTTTTGCTTAACGCCCTTCTCTGAAACGCACGAGCTCAGAGGTTGTGTATCGATGGACATCAGTCGCATGGCATGAATTGCCTGTGTGGCATGCTAAGATGCAGTGATCAGGGCTTTTGTTGAAAAGCAAAGTCTTGTGGTGATGATCAAAGCACCGCCTGTGTGGTGTAGCTTTGTGTATAACGTAAATTCGCGAGCCTCACACCCCTGTATGAACCAGAAACGGGTGAAGGACCTCAGGGAGGGCATGCGTTTCTTTCTAGCTAGGGTGGGGTCAGTGACCTACCAGCCCTGACATTTATATACTTTTTCACCTGTGTGGTTGTTGCTGTTGCGAGGCGCCTCGGTTTGATCGGACGATCCGGGTCCGATGGAGTTATTCGTTGGCTCATTTACGCCCCAAAGGGCAGGGAAACGTAGTGTTCAGGCATTTTAATCCACATCGGTGGACCGACCCTGTTGCTCCAAGGGTCGATGCGTTCTGATCCTGAGACACGGGCTAGAGCGTCTCGAATTCGGTAAGGACTATCTTTTGCCTTGGTTCATGACGGAAATCCAATTTCAAAATACGACATCGTGCAGTTTTGATTGTATACCTACTTATGGCGACAAAGTGGTATGGGGCATTAATGCCGTCTATAATTGATAGTTATGATTTGAAATTGTTTTCAAAACATATAAACACTAGCAATAATATCAAATGCCTTTGTTTTATTCGTATCAAGCATATTTTGGCCGTTATAAGGTAAAAACTCTATCCTTCGGTTTGCGTTGCATTGTGTGATGGGAACTGAGTCTTATAATGGCTTCATTTTTATAAAAAGCATAGCGTTGTTTCAAAGAATGATTTGTTTTAAAGCACTGGCAATCCAATGGAGTAAACCCGTTCCACGAAAGTGGCACGGTCTTGTGATTAGCCAAATTATATATGTGTTGAGTAGATTTCTCATACCAGTCCCATGACTGACTCGTAGTTTGTTTCACTCTCAAACTCGGGTGCCCCTTTTTCTACATGGGCAGCCTTGTATTCAGGTTTAGCTGGTTCTTTCTGGATAGCTGGAGCTGAAGATGGATTCTACCATTTATCTCTTTTTATGCTGTTCAGCTCCTATTGTACATATTTGTTTGTTTTCCGCTGTAGACATTTATGTATAGCTGAACTGTATTTGTACTAAGTAAGATCCTGTATACTGTGTAACTCTGATGATTACTTTTATCCAGTATATTCTATTGTTCATTATCTGGTGTATGTATTTAATTCTGTTCTGCTATTATCTGTTTCTGTGTTATATTCCACGGATTACCCTTGCCACCGTCAGTACGGGGTTTGGGGTCGTCTCATTTGGTATCAGAGCTTTGGTTAAGCTTAGTTCTGGAATATAACATTTGAACAAACTCGTTAGAAATAGAACCGGTAGTGTTCTAGGATGGGTAACTCTATGCGGATAGGATCAGTAATATCCTAGTATGAGTAGCAGAATGAAATAACACCTCGATAGACACATTTACATTGAAGTATATGTTTCTATATTTTAAATTATCTTTTCTGTGATCTGACACTTGATCTGCTAATTGCAGAAGTACTAGAAAAATGAGTGTCAGAAACAGAAGAAATGCAGAACCTGATCTAGAGGCTCTACTAAAGAGATATCGAAATCTGAACGGAGCACAGTTCTCGGGCAATGAATCTATAATTCAGACTCAAGCTTAGGTGAGCTCTGCAGAAAGAATTTTTGAGCGTATCCAGTTGAGAGATGATCAGAAAAGATTAGTAGCCTCTTGGGCGCTCAAAGAAGAAGCTTTAATCTGGTGGGAAGCAATCATCAAAGATAATCCAGAAGGTGATATCACCTGGGACAGATTCAAAGTGATTTTCCTAGACAGATTTACTCCTCCAGAAGCGACTGAGCGATTAGGCGACGTGTTTTCTTATCTGATACAAGGTGACATGACCATCCCAGAATATCATAAGAAATTCAACGAACTTTCTCATTTTGCTCCTCATCTGATTAAAGACCCAAAGAGGAAAAATCTGAGATATATACACGGTCTTCAAAGAAAATATCAGAATAGTGTACTAAGGAATGTGAAGCTTCCTTTTTCTGAAATGATATACATGGCTTATCAGTATGAAGATCTCCATAAGAAAGGCATGTTGCACGACGAAGAGGAAGTCAGTTCTAGCAATAAGGTTGAATCAGAAACTGATCGTCTTGAGGCCAGTACGATGTCTGAAGTCAGTAAGGAGCCTAAAATCAATCAGAAAAGGGCTAGATCAGGAAAAGAACCGGTAACGACCACCGTATGCAATAACTGCAATCAGAAGGGGCATTTGTCGATAAACTGTGGACCCTTGAAGAAAAGAAGGAAGAATAAATTTAAATCCAAGGACAAGTTCCTAGAAAATAGAAAATGCGTTCAATGCCGTCGGACTGGCCATCTTGAAAAAGACTGCAGGCAATTTAAGAAGTCCAAAGCAGCACATGTAAATGAAGTGGTAGAAGTACCTGCATCTTCGTCTGCTCAGGAAAGGTCTGATGTTATGGAAGACACGCTCAATGTCAAGAACATTCCAGTTAAAGTACTGTTTGACACAGGCGCGTCACGAAGTTTTATTGCAAAGAGTGCAGTCAAGAAGTTGGATTTGAGGTTGAAAAAGCTCAAAGAGCCAATGACTGTCCAAAATCCAGTTGGGGGTTCCATAAATCTCAGTTGGATTTGTGCAGTACCTGTCTCTTTTTCTTGCTATAAATTCCCTATTATCTCTATCGTCATGAATTTTAATGAATTCGATCTTATTCTGGGATTGGATTGGCTAACTAAATATGAAGCAGAGGTTATATGTGCCGAGAGAGTTGTTAAAGCAAAGGCCCAATCGGGGAATTATATAACCATACCATGTGAAGGCCCGACTTCAAATAGAAAAGATTTCTGGTCAGCTCTCGATGTTTCTCCAGCCCAAATAGAAAATATCCCAGAAGTCACAGAGAATATTCCCGACCTCATCAAAGACATTCCTGTCGTCAAGAACTATGCGGATGTGTTCGAAGAAGTTGTTCGCTTACCTCCGCAGAGAGAAATAGATTTCAAAACTGCTTTAATTCCGAATGCAAGGCCGGTAGTTCACGCTATTCGAAGAATGTCCTTGAAAGAGAAAGAGGAATTAGACAATCAAACACGACAGCTAGTATGGAAAGGTCTGATCAGGCCTAGTTTCTCTGATTGGGGTGCAGCAGTGGTGTTTGTCCCAAAATCTGACGGTACTCTACGTCTATGTGTGTATTATCGTGATTTGAACAAGCAGACCATAAAGAATAAATATCCATTGCCGCGAATTGATGATTTGTTGGATCGATTAAATGGCGCACAAGTATTTTCACGAATGGACCTAGCTACAGGTTTCCATCAACTTCGAATTGCCGAAGAGTGTGTTCCAATGACAACGTTCAGAGGCCCCGACTTATTCTACGAGTTTCTAGTAATGCCGTTCGGCTTATGTAACGCTCCTGCTTACTTCGTCGATCTGATGAATAGAGTGTTCAGAGGGGTTTTGAATAAATTTGTTCTGGTTTTCATTGACGATATTCTAATCTTCTCTAAATCAAAGGCCGAACATGAAAAACATTTGGAACAAGTGTTAGAAATCCTCAGAAGAAATGTATTGAAAGCAAAGTTTTCCAAATGTACATTCTGGCAAGATGAAGTGAAATTTCTAGGCCACGTCGTATCAAAAGAAGGAATCGCTGTGGATCCAAGCAAAATCACAGCTATTCAGAATTGGAAACAACCCAGTACCCCCACTGAAGTCCGCAGTTTTCTCGGATTGGCTATCTATTACCGGAAGTTCGTTAAAATGGACTCCAGAAAGTGAGGAGGCTTTCGAAGAGCTAAAGTTAAGATTAACGACAACTCCAGTGTTAACCATCATCGATGGCAACCAAGATTTAAAAGTCTGGACTGATGCTTCTAGAGAGGGCCTTGGCGCAGTGTTAATGCAAAGGGGCCAAGTGATTGCTTATGCTAGCCGTCAACTGAAGCCACACGAGAAAAACTTCGTCACTCATGATCTTGAGTTATTGGCGATAGTATTCGCCTTGAAAATCTGGAGACACTATCTTCTGGGTGAGAGATTTGAACTGTTTACAGATCACCAGTCGTTAAAGTATCTGTTCACTCAGAAAGACCTGAATCTGAGGCAGCAACATTGGCTGGAGTTTCTTGCAGCATATGACTTTGAAATTATATATACTCTCGGAAAAGCCAATGTTGTGGCCGATGCGCTGAGCCGAAAGAATGTAATGATCGCCAGCTTTATTATCACGACTTCCTTGATTGACAAAATATCTATTCTTCAGAAGGAAGATAACTTTATTAAGGATATGATTAAAAGGATTCAGAAAGGCGAACCCTCGTGTTTTCAAATAGATAACGACGAGACCTTGAGGTTGAAAGGAAGGATTTGTGTTACTGACGTCCCAGAGTTAAAAAGGGAAGTGTTAGACGAGTGTCACAAGTCCAAGCTGAGTATCCATCCTGGTGTAGCAAAAATGTATAACAATCTCAAACGAACATTCTGGTGGAAGGCTATGAAAAGGGACGTTTCGATATATGTTAGCCGATGCCCTACTTGCCAGCTAGTCAAAAGCGACCAGCAGAAATTGGCTGGATTATTACAACCGCTAGAAGTTCCTGGCTGGAAGTGGGAACATATTTCTATGGATTTCATTGATGGTTTGCCCAGAACCAGAAAAGGGAATGACAGTATTTGGGTGATCGTAGATCGCTTCACGAAGACCGCCCATTTCATACCTGTCAGATCAAACAGAACTGCTCAGAGTCTGGCGTAGATATACTTCAAGGAAATAGTTAGACTACATGGAGTGCTGCTCAGTATAGTCAGTGATAGAGATACAATGTAATGACCCGCATTGGCAGGGGTATTATGATTAATTTATTTAATTATATCAATGGTGAAATAGTGAATTAAATGGTCGTGCAATTAAATAATGATGAATATTTAATTAAAATAATAAACTAAATAATATATTTAATTCTGAAATAATCAGAATTGGCTGAAATGACGATATGGTGTGAACCGGATCATCTGTGATATTTAATTCAGTTTGAGATTGAATTTGAATAACGAATATATTAAATCGTCGACAGTTGAACGTATAGTTTATAATATAATTATAAACGAGCTCGAAATGGCACTGCAGTTCGTAATGTGGCGATTTGAACTTCAATTGAATGTACAGGGTTCGTTTTAAATCGGGTTTCTATGAAACAAGAAACGTACAGAACTGGTGGAGTATATCTTTCTAGTGGAAGAGAAAAATCAGGATTTCGTTGTGTAGATTTTGATTTATGTCCAAATCAAAATTTAAAATAGTCGCTATAGAATCGTTTATCGACCGTAACGGTTTATTCGATATAACTAGATACCGGTTTCGAATTTAGACAAGGTGCTTTTGAGACATGGCGATAATTTAATTTTTAGAATTTTACTGTAATTTTTAATTAATTAAATAAGCAACTTTTTATTTGGAGTATTTTGCACCCTTAATCAGCGATTTTGGGATTTCACAATATGAGTTAATCTACCAGTATTTTTATATTTTTGAGATCGTGGTACCTTACCGGTCACAACGGTATGTTTACTTCTGTCAACAACAGTTTGTAAAGGAAGGAATTTCTTTATCATGTGGTGGTATGCGAAAACGTTAATATAACTCCATAAAATAAAAAGGGGCCACGCCCTCCTCTTTTCTTCCATAGAAAAACAAATGAAACGTGGAAGTTATTCATCCTGGAAATCCCCACAAACAGCTTATAAATACACCACCAATTTCTCTCTAAACCTAAAACATTTCATTCATTTATCAATTTCTCTTTCCGTCGCACTTCTCTTCCTTAAAACCAACGTGAGAATCGATCTTCGATATTCAATCGTAAGTCAAACAAAAGCCCACATCCACCCCTTTGAAACCGAACTCCCCTCTGAGATATATTTCAGCTATGAAATGGGATGCTATATATTATTATATTTCTGAAACGAAGAGATGCGGTTTTAGTCAACAGAGAAAAAGGGTAGGGAAGCTTGCGGTATGCCCTTTTGAAGGAGAAGAAGAAGTTGTCTAGAATTGTTTAATTAGACGTTGAAATATGGGTGGGAGAAAAAGTAGTTGCCTAGAGCGTTTGAGTAGATGGCGCATGGAGAAATAAAGGTAGAGGGGCACGCATTAATGGTAAGGAAAGAAGGAGCGAGTGTAGTGGTGCATGGTCAGTAAAGATTGTGTATGTGAGGGCCATGGAAGTTTAAAACAAGCAGCATGGTTTCTTCAAAACGGGAGTATAGAAGTGATTGTTGTGGAAGAAGGGGCTTGAATGTTGAAACTGGTAACAGGAAGAAAAAAATTAGTATGGTAGAAATAGTGGGATGTACTGATTTGTGCATACAAGTGGGAAGTACCAGGTGCAGGCGGGTTGGGTTTGGGCCAACGTTGAAAGGGGGTGAGGCCCACTAATTTAAAACCCAAGTTTTTATTTATTTATTTATTTAAGGTGTATAACTTGCAAATCTAATAACTTGTTCATACGAAATCGAAACGCAGCGATACAAGATCCGACAGGGTCGTATGGACGGACACTTCGCAATGAAACTGATGGGAAGTGGATTGGCGCTCGTTTGAATTTACGGTGGAATAAATAGTCCGACTGAG
Source organism: Allium sativum (assembly GCA_030737875.1). Taxonomy (NCBI): domain Eukaryota; kingdom Viridiplantae; phylum Streptophyta; class Magnoliopsida; order Asparagales; family Amaryllidaceae; genus Allium; species Allium sativum. The sequence continues at coordinate 657,124,970 of CM060923.1, forward strand.
TCAAATAATGCAAACCGTTAATTAAACGGCTAACGCGCCAATGTGAGTGAACCTCACTAACTCTGAACAGTTTATAATTTCATGTTGTATTTTTAGAACTGTTAGATATTGGTTGATTGACTGTGTGTTGACTGTTGGATTGAACTGTTAGTCAGTTAGTTAAATTTTCTATATTGATTCTGTTTAACAGAATGTATCATATAGAACTGAAAGTGATGTTATCTATATTGTTTAACATCTGTGATGCAGGGAAACAGGTTGGAGGAATCCAAATGGATTCCTCAACATTTATTTTACTGTTTTCATATATTGTGATATATGATGTGTTATATAATCTGTTATGGATTATGGGTGTTGGAATGATATTGATCATTGTTATTCGATATTTTAAGTATCATAAGAAACCCTGGGATGTAAAAAAAGAAGTATTTCAATGTATATTGAAATAAAGGAATTATATAAAATCACAGGATTTTATAAAAAAGGAAATATTTATAAAACGAACACGGTTTTATAAAAGGGATATTTATTTAGAAAATAAATAGAAATAGAAAAGGAATATTTATTTAGAAAATAAATAGAAGAAATAGAATAGGAAATATTTGTAACGGTAAATAGAAGTTATAAATAGTAAATATTTGTAACGGTATATAGAAGTTATAAATAGGAAATATTTGTAACGGTAAATAGAAGTTATAAATAGGAAATATTTGTAACGGTAAGTAAACGTAGTTAAAAGGAGCTAATCGATGTTAGTTTAATCGATTAGTGAGAAAGTTAAAAGGAGCTAATCGATGTTAGTTTAATCGATTAGTGAGAAAGTTAAAAGGAGCTAATCGATGTTAGTTTAATCGATTAGTGAGAAAGTTAAAAGGAGTTAATCGATGTTAGTTTAATCGATTAGTGTTAAAGCAAATGAGTTAATCGAATATAGTTATTCGAATTAAAGCAAATATAGTTAATCGAATATAGTTATTCGAATTAAAGCAAATATAGTTAATCGAATATAGTTATTCGAATTAAAGCAAATATAGTTAATCGAATATAGTTATTCGAATTAAAGCAAATATAGTTAATCGAATATAGTTATTCGAGTTAAAGCAAATATAGTTATTTGAATTAAAGCACATATAGTTAATCGAATATAGTTATTCGAATTAAAGCAAATATAGTTATTCGAATTAAAGCAAATATAGTTAATCGAATATAGTTATTCGAATTAAAGCAAATATAGTTAATCGAATATAGTTATTCGAATTAAAGCAAATAGAGGTAATCGAATATAGTTATTCGAATAGAAGCAAATAGAGTTAATCGAATATAGTTATTCGAATAGAAGCAAATGAGTTAACCAAATATAGTTATTCGAATAGAAAGTAAAAGGAATTATCGAATATAGTTTATTCGAAAAGAGTAAGTGAAATGAGTAAATAAATAGTGTTAGTCCAATAGAGTTAAGTGAAAAGAGTCAATCGAATATAGCTATTCGAAGAGGGTTAAGTAAGGAAGTTAGTAAATGGAATATAAAGTGAACTTTGCTAATTTCAAAGTTAGAAATGTTGTTCAGTTAAGGTCTGAGAGATAATTCTACCCCAACTTGATTGGCTTCGTTTTTAACTAAGGAATAGTTAAGGTTCGGCAGTAAAGGACATGGTTTGGGTTGGCATAGCAATGTTTGTTTAAACATCTGTCTAAGTCCAATGAAGAAGCTTTGGAAATGTTTTCAAAAGAAGAAACCAGAAATGTTTTCTTATAAAGGAAACGAGAAATGGAAATGTTTTCCATTGTTAATAACATATATTCTCCAAATTTAGAAAATAGGAAATATTGAATATAGGGAAACCGGAGATAAGTAAAATTAATGAATTAAAGAGATAAATATTGAACGATGTTTGATTGATATAATTTCCATTAGGAAATAATATCGTTGTTTGCACACTTGTTTTTATTCGATAGTTAAATCACAAACTATCGAAGTTTTGACCATTTTAACGTTGTTAATATGGAGAGACCGGTTGGATTATTATCCAAAGAACCACTCTGTATTGGCATAAGCGTTGCGAATCATATATGACAAAGGAAATTGAAGACGGAGTTATGCAAGGGCCATCCTGTTTACAGAATAGTGCCTTCGGTTCATCCTGTTCCTGAATGACTTGTATGGACGGATGTCTGACAGAGTATGTCCAGACGATCACGTATATTGATTTCTCCAACTGTACCAAGAGTGGAAGCAGAGAAGGAAACTTCTTTAGCTAACACATAATGTATGGTTGAGGACGTCAGTCGGTGATTTGATGGATTTGACGATGTGGCATTCAAAGTGAATCTGGTATGATGATAAAGCGTAGCTTCTAGCCTCATCATCCGGTAAATGACAGAAATCGGGCAGGCAGCATGGCTAAGTCGGTCGCACCGAAGTAGGGTGTATAATCACCTGATCTAGAGTTTCATTTACTTCTAAAAATCTATTGTTGATGCTGTCCCATTCGGGAAACGGTTGCTGATCCCAACTGTTGGTGATATACATTCGATACACTCAAGCGAAATGAGTGGTCGGTCATGTGTGGCCGGGTTGCAAGATGTTCTTGTTGAACCCAGTGTATTCCTCTCTAGAGGTACACAAGCGGTAGGTGATTCCATACCTTGTCATAGTTGGAAATCCATTACCCAATACGTGCTTGCGGTTTTGATTGTATATTATATATGTAGAACGTGAGATGAAAGCGTTTCTGCTAGATGATTATATATACTGTGGTTGATAGACATTATTATAATATCAAAAGGTTTTTGATATAAATTTATTTTGGATTCTCATAAGGGAAAAACCCGTTCCGTTATGCGGCGTGGTCTTATGAGATATCGATTACCTGTTTGAACTGTTTTAAACTGTTTTACTCACACCAGTCCCATGACTGACCCGGAGTTTACTTTGTTGTTTTCCCTAAACTCTTGGGTGCCTAAATTTGTACGGGCAGTCAAGTAGTCTGGATTTTACAGATATAGTTGAAGAGCTGGAGCAGGAGGCTTCAGGATCATATAGCCATAGTTATTTCCGTTGTGTTGTAAGTGCTGTACTTTGATAATGATGTATATTCAAATACAGATGTATATTTCAAAGTTATGTTACATATATTATATGTTATTCGTTCCGCTGTGAGATTCGTGTTACTCTGATGTTGTGTTCTTCTTCTTATATTCTAAATTTCTATCTTATCTATCCTCACCCTCTAATCTCTTTCACTAATTACCAGGATTTTTCGGTGATTTGGTTATCGACATCGTGTTTATGTCGATAACCAAAGTCGCTAAAAATCCGGGTCATTACAGTTGGTATCAGAGCTTAAGTTAAGAATTACTTGGCTCTGTGGCGTGACTCGGTAGAGATAGGGTTAGTAATACCCTAGACTGAGATTGAGTGTATATATACGAGTGGACGTATTTGTTATTGATATAGAAATTTGTTTTATATTGTGGAGATTCATTGGTTGAGTTGTTTATGGGTTCTGGTCGATCAGTTTGATCCACTGTATCGGTAGGAGTTACTAAACACTCGAGTACGATGGGTCGACACGATATGTTTTGAAAAGAGGGTAAATTAAAATAAGTTTACCCAACGTATATTTTGATATATATTGGATATATTGATTGTTATTATAATCGAGTAAGATTATAAATTAAATGGTTATGTAAATAATCAATCAGAATTCATATAAGTGAAATACGTGAAATCATATGAGTTAAATCTGAAATTTTAAACCAGAAATTGAAGTTAAAATTCTTGAAATTTGGATAAGTGTTTGTAAATGGATTGGGATTAGAAATAAGGAAAATTTAAGATCCTGGGAGATTTTAAATTTGTTTTACAAGCAGTGTGAATTATATTTTGAAATGAATTTCAAAGTGGAAATGTTTAGAAATGGTTTTATAGTATTGAACTCACTTCGATCGCTGGAAAATAGATTCTGATGATGACAGCTGCATCATCAATATTCATTTTCGAGTTGTAAGTGACGAATTACTACCAAAGATACTGTTTTGAATTTGTTTTGGGAAAGACAAGGTGTGTGGAATTTCAAAATGGGATTTGAATAATAGAATTTGAATTTTTAAATAGATTTGAAATATTAACTTGTTTTAAAAGAAATAAAACAAGTAGTTCCTTTATAAACGAAGTTTATAAATGAAGTGAAGAGAATTATCATTGGATAATTCAGAAATAAAAATACAAGTGTGAAATTTAAAGGGAAATCTATTTTCAAAAGGCAGAAATATCGATTTCAAAAAGAATCGAAATTGAGACTTATGTAAAGAATGAATAAAGAAAATTTGAAATAGAAATTGAACATGTGAAATTCAATGGAATTGAAATAGAATTGAAATAAGAAAATTCAAAGGGGATTTGAACATAGAAAATTCAAAGGGGGTTTGAATATAGAAATTCAAATGAGATTTGAATAAAGAAGATTTAAATAATGGAAAATTTAATATAAAATTCATATAGAGTAATAATAGGATTTGAATATAGAAATATAAAGGAATTCAAATATAGGATTTGAATAAAGAAAGTGAAAATGAAATTTGAATAAAGCAGATTCAAATAGAAGTGAAAATGAAATTTGAATAAAGCAGATTCAAATAGAAGTGAAAATGAAATTTGAATAAAAAAAGATTCAAATAGAATTGAATTTGAAATTTGAATATAGAAGATTCAAATAGAATCAAAATGAAATTCAAATATAGAATTTGAATAAGGAAATTGAAATGAAATTCAAATATAAAATTTGAATAGAAATTGAATAGAATTAACTAAGTCGAAGAGGAATTAGTAAATTGAGTTTTGAATTTGAAGTTGAACTTTGAAAGTTGGATTGGATTTGTAGATGGATATTCGAAATCGAATATAGAACTTAAAATTGAAATGGAATTCAATTAGTTGATAAACAAGTTAAACCTACATTTGAACATGTATACTCAAATATGAAGGTGAAAGGGGCAAACCAAGTAATTTGAAAATCACTTAACGAAATAAGTTAAAACGATTGGATTAAGTTGGAATGAATTAGAAATGTATGGATATACATGAGATATGTATGGATAAGGTATGAAGGTATATAAATAGAATGCTCGACGGAAAGGTATGTATTTAATTCATATATGATATTTTATGCGCCGTATCGGCTAGCCGCTTGGCTTTTCCTTTTTCTTTTTGAATAGAGAGTCCTGTGTGGCAGTTTGGGGATTTTCCCGATGCTCCCGATACAAAGGAGGTTATGGCGAATTTTTCCGGGAATCTAAGGAGTTAGAATATTTTTAAGATAATTTGATAATTAGAAATCAACGTATCGATATATATAGAAGTCGATAAGGAAACGAACTTAGAAATAGAATAGCAAAATCAAAAAGGAAGACTAAGAATAAAATCTAGTAAGAATAGAAAGAGAAAGTGTAGACGTGTTTAAAAGTGAATAAGTAGTTGAGTGGTATTGATTATTCGAGTAAGTAGTCATATCTGTTTTGACGTTATAAATGTTATTCAGTCAAGGTCTGAGAGGTAGTTATACCCCAACTTGGTTGATTTCATTGTTAACAAATAAATAGTAAGATTTCAGGCTCGAAGATCAATATTGAATAAGAGTTAGTTGAATATAGCGTTTGGGTTGTCGTAACGATGTTTTACACAACATCCGTTTTAACCCAAATAAGTGTGAACTTGGAAATAGAATAATAAATATTTCCTAAGTATAGGAATGAACGAGATCGGAAAAGAGATAAGTAATTGGAATATTTTCCAATTATAAATAGGATTATAAAGGTTATCGATTTAGTAAATAAAGGAAGGCGATATTCGAATTTTTTTTTCCAAATAACATAAAAGGACAATATGGTTATTGAAAATATTTGGTTAACAAATATTGAGAAAGAAATAGAGAAGTGATTTAACTAATGGAATATTGATTATGGGCTCAGTTGAATTTCTAAAATGAAAATTTGTTTTTTGAAAAGAGTAAACTGTTTAAAATTCCCTGGGAAAGACTGTTTGAATTAAAAACAAATTTAACAAAAATTTGTGAAAGCAAAATTTGAATTAAAGTAAAGCCAGTAAAGTGGTAACTGAGATTGAATTAGAATGATATCAAGACAAATTGGATTGTGAGATTGAGATTTGAAGTGTGATGTGATAATCAAGTTAGGAGTTGGGAATCGAGAATGAAACTCGAGTTTGAAATGATAATTGCCTTGGATATAAGCGAATGATTGGATTTGTGGATAAAAACAGATTGGAATTTAATTGGGTTGACCTTGGTATATGCTGAACTAACAGAAGATGTAGAGGATATAGTGATATGCCGACAAAGGGTACCAGTTTATAATATATATTGGGTATGAGATCTTGATGAGCTGAATTGGCAAGCCGCTTGGCTGTTCGATTTTATTTTGGGTTGGAGATGGCCCCGAGAGGCAAGTTGGAGTTTGGGATATTAACCAGTACAAAGGAGGTGCTGGCAAAAAATTTCGAAGAGTTAAGGCGTTAGAAAATTTTCATGATTTTTGAAAATTTTCATTGATAAGAATGAACAAATAATTTAATTGAAATTAAATTGGTTCAGTTGAAACTAAAGTTATGAAGTGAACAAATATGTTCTAACCAGTCGATAGGGACGTCTTCTAGCTTTAGCAATTTCGAGGACGAAATTATTTTAAGTGGGGAAGATTGTAATGACCCGCATTGGCAGGGGTATTATGATTAATTTATTTAATTATATCAATGGTGAAATAGTGAATTAAATGGTCGTGCAATTAAATAATGATGAATATTTAATTAAAATAATAAACTAAATAATATATTTAATTCTGAAATAATCAGAATTGGCTGAAATGACGATATGGTGTGAACCGGATCATCTGTGATATTTAATTCAGTTTGAGATTGAATTTGAATAACGAATATATTAAATCGTCGACAGTTGAACGTATAGTTTATAATATAATTATAAACGAGCTCGAAATGGCACTGCAGTTCGTAATGTGGCGATTTGAATTTCAATTGAATGTACAGGGTTCGTTTTAAATCGGGTTTCTATGAAACAAGAAACGTACAGAACTGGTGGAGTATATCTTTCTAGTGGAAGAGAAAAATCAGGATTTCGTTGTGTAGATTTTGATTTATGTCCAAATCAAAATTTAAAATAGTCGTTATAGAATCGTTTATCGACCGTAACGGTTTATTCGATATAACTAGATACCGGTTTCGAATTTAGACAAGGTGCTTTTGAGACATGGCGATAATTTAATTTTTAGAATTTTACTGTAATTTTTAATTAATTAAATAAGCAACTTTTTATTTGGAGTATTTAGCACCCTTAATCAGCGATTTTGGGATTTCACAATATGAGTTAATCTACCAGTATTTTTATATTTTTGAGATCGTGGTACCTTACTGGTCACAACGGTATGTTTACTTCTGTCAACAACAGTTTGTAAAGGAAGGAATTTCTTTATCATGTGGTGGTATGCGAAAACGTTAATATAACTCCATAAAATAAAAAGGGGCCATGCCCTCCTCTTTTCTTCCATAGAAAAACAAATGAAACGTGGAAGTTATTCATCCTGGAAATCCCCACAAACAGCTTATAAATACACCACCAATTTCTCTCTGAACCTAAAACCTTTCATTCATTTATCAATTTCTCTTTCCGTCGCACTTCTCTTCCTCAAAACCAACGTGAGAATCGATCTTCGATATTCAATCGTAAGTCAAACAAAAGCCCACATCCACCCCTTTGAAACCGAACTCCCCTCTGAGATATATTTCAGCTATGAAATGGGATGCTATATATTGTTATATTTCTGAAACGAAGAGATGCGGTTTTAGTCAATAGAGAAAAAGGGTAGGGAAGCTTGCGGTATGCCCTTTTGAAGGAGAAGAAGAAGTTGTCTAGAATTGTTTAATTAGACGTTGAAATATGGGTGGGAGAAAAAGTAGTTGCCTGGAGCGTTTGAGTAGATGGCGCATGGAGAAATAAAGGTAGAGGGGCACACATTAATGGTAAGGAAAGAAGGAGCGAGTGTAGTGGTGCATGGTCAGTGAAGATTGTGTATGTGAGGGCCATGGAAGTTTAAAACAAGCAGCATGGTTTCTTCAAAACGGGAGTATAGAAGTGATTGTTGTGGAAGAAGGGGCTTGAATGTTGAAACTGGTAACAGGAAGAAAAAAATTAGTAAGGTAGAAATAGTGGGATGTACTGATTTGTGCATACAAGTGGGAAGTACCAGGTGCAGGCGGGTTGGGTTTGGGCCAACGTTGAAAGGGGGTGAGGCACACTAATTTAAAACCCAAGTTTTTATTTATTTATTTATTTAAGGTGTATAACTTGCAAATCTAATAATTTGTTCATACGAAATCGAAACGCAGCGAAACAAGATCCGACAGGGTCGTATGGACGGACACTTCGCAATGAAACTGATGGGAAGTGGATTGGCGCTCGTTTGAATTTACGGTGGAATAAATTGTCCGACTGAGTCAAATAACGCAAACCTTTATTTAAACGGCTAACGCGCCAATGTGAGTGAACCTCACTAACTCTGAACAGTTTATAATTTCATGTTGTATTTTTAGAACTGTTAGATATTGGTTGATTGACTGTGTGTTGACTGTTGGATTGAACTGCTAGTCAGTTAGTTAAATTTTCTATATTGATTCTGTTTAACAGAATGTATCATATAGAACTGAAAGTGATGTTATCTATATTGTTTAACATCTGTGATGCAGGGAAACAGGTTGGAGGAATCCAACTGGATTCCTCAACATTTATTTTACTGTTTTCATATATTGTGATATATGATGTGTTAAATAATCTGTTATGGATTATGGGTGTTGGAATGATATTGATCATTGTTATTCGATATTTTAAATATCATAAGAAACCCTGGGATGTAAAAAAAGAAGTATTTCAATGTATATTGAAATAAAGGAATTTTATAAAATCACAGGATTTTATAAAAAAGGAAATATTTATAAAACGAACACGGTTTTATAAAAGGGATATTTATTTAGAAAATAAATAGAAATAGAAAAGGAATATTTATTTAGAAAATAAATAGAAGAAATAGAATAGGAAATATTTGTAATGGTAAATAGAAGTTATAAATAGGAAATATTTGTAACGGTAAATAGAAGTTATAAATAGGAAATATTTGTAACGGCAAATAGAAGTTATAAATAGGAAATATTTGTAACGGCAAATAGAAGTTGTAAATAGGAAATATTTGTAACGGTAAATAGAAGTTATAAATAGGAAATATTTGTAACGGTAAGTAAACGTAGTTAAAAGGAGCTAATCGATGTTAGTTTAATCGATTAGTGAGAAAGTTAAAAGGAGCTAATCGATGTTAGTTTAATCGATTAGTGAGAAAGTTAAAAGGAGCTAATCGATGTTAGTTTAATCGATTAGTGAGAAAGTTAAAAGGAGTTAATCGATGTTAGTTTAATCGATTAGTGTTAAAGCAAATGAGTTAATCGAATATAGTTATTCGAATTAAAGCAAATATAGTTAATCGAATATAGTTATTCGAATTAAAGCAAATATAGTTAATCGAATATATAGTTATTCGAATTAAAGCAAATATAGTTAATCGAATATAGTTATTCGAATTAAAGCAAATACAGTTATTCGAATATAGTTATTCGAATTAAAGCAAATATAGTTAATCGAATATAGTTATTCGAATTAAAGCAAATATAGTTATTCGAATATAGTTATTCGAATTAAAGCAAATATAGTTAATCGAATATAGTTATTCGAATTAAAGGAAATATAGTTAATCGAATATCGTTATTCGAATTAAAGCAAATAGAGGTAATCGAATATAGTTATTCGAATAGAAGCAAATAGAGTTAATCGAATATAGTTATTCGAATAGAAGAAAATAAGTTAACCAAATATAGTTATTCGAATAGAAAGTAAAAGGAATTATCGAATATAGTTTATTCGAAAAGAGTAAGTGAAATGAGTAAATAAATAGTGTTAGTCCAATAGAGTTAAGTGAAAAGAGTCAATCGAATATAGCTATTCGAAGAGGGTTAAGTAAGGAAATAAGTAAATGGAATATAAAGTGAACTTTGCTAATTTCAAAGTTAGAAATGTTGTTCAGTTAAGGTCTGAGAGGTAATTCTACCCCAACTTGATTGGCTTCGTTTTTAACTAAGGAATAGTTAAGGTTCGGCAGTAAAGGACATGGTTTGGGTTGGCATAGCAATGTTTGTTTAAACATCTGTCTAAGTCCAATGAAGAAGCTTTGGAAATGTTTTCCAAAGAAGAAACCAGAAATGTTTTCTTATAAAGGAAACGAGAAATGGAAATGTTTTCCATTGTTAATAACATATATTTTCCAAATTTAGAAAATAGGAAATATTGAATATAGGGAAACCGGAGATAAGTAAAATTAATGAATTAAAGAGATAAATGTTGAACGATGTTTGATCGATATAATTTCCATTAGGAAATAATATCGTTGTTTGCACACTTGTTTTTATTCGATAGTTAAATCACAAACTATCGAAGTTTTGACCATTTTAACGTTGTTAATATGAAGAGACCGGTTGGATTATTATCCAAAGAACCACTCTGTATTGGCATAAGCGTTGCGAATCATATATGCCAAAGGAAATTGAAGACGGAGTTATGCAAGGGCTATCCTGTTTACAGAATAGTGCCTTCGGTTCATCCTGTTCCTAGATGACTGGTATGGACGGATGTTTGACAGAGTATGTCCAGATGATCACGTATATTGATTTCTCCAACTGTACCAAGAGTGGAAGCGGAGAAGGAAACTTCTTTAGCTAACACATAATGTATGGTTGAGGACGTCAGTCGGTGATTTGATGGATTTGACGATGTGGCATTCAAAGTGAATCTGGTATGATGATAAAGCGTAGCTTCTAGCCTCATCATCCGGTAAATGACAGAAATCGGGCAGGCAGCATAGCTAAGTCGGTCGCACCGAAGTAGGGTGTATAATCACCTGATCTAGGGTTTCATTTACTTCTAAAAATCTATTGTTGATGCTGTCCCATTCGGGAAACGGTTGCTGATCCCAACTGTTGGTGATATACATTCGATACACTCAAGCAAAATGAGTGGTCGGTCATGTGTGGCCGGGTTGCAAGATGTTCTTGTTGAACCCAGTGTATTCCTCTCTAGAGGTACACAAGCGGAAGGTGATTCCATACCTTGTCATAGTTGGAAATCCATTACCCAATACGTGCTTGCGGTTTTGATTGTATACTATATATGTAGAACGTGAGATGAAAGTGTTTCTGCTAGATGATTATATATACTGTGGTTGATTGACATTATTATAATATCAAAAGGTTTTTGATATAAAGTTATTTTGGATTCTCATAAGGGAAAAACCCGTTCTGTTATGCGACGTGGTCTTATGAGATATCGATTACCTATTTGAACTGTTTTAAACTGTTTTACTCACACCAGTCCCATGACTGACCCGGAGTTTACTTTGTTGTTTTCCCTAAACTCTTGGGTGCCTAAATTTGTACGGGCAGTCAAGTAGTCGGGATTTTACAGATATAGTTGAAGAGCTGGAGCAGGAGGCTTCAGGATCATATAGCTATAGTTATTTCCGCTGTGTTGTAAGTGCTGTACTTTGATAATGATGTATATTCAAATACAGATGTATATTTCAAAGTTATGTTACATATATTATATGTTATTCGTTCCGTTGTGAGATTCGTGTTACTCTGATGTTGTGTTCTTCTTCTTCTATTCAAAATTTCTATCTTATCTATCCTCACCCTCTAATTTCTTTCACTAATTACCAGGATTTTTCGGTGTTTTGGTTATCGACATCATGTTTATGTCGATAACCAAAGTCGCTAAAAATCCGGGTCATTACATACAATATTTACTAGTAAATTCTGGGAGGCATTTCAAGTAGAGCTGGGAACGAAGCTGAACTTTAGCACTGCTTATCATCCTTAGACAGACGGCCAGACTGAGAGGGTGAATCGTATTTTAGAAGATCTATTGCGGGCTTGTGTACTAGATTTCGGCGGATCATGGGAAGACCATCTGCATTTGGCTGAGTTCTCTTACAATAACAGCTACCAGGCGAGTCTGACAATGTCGCCATTCGAAGCGTTGTATGGTAGACCGTGCCGATCTCCTGCTTGTTGGGTCGAACCCGGTAATAGACTTGTGTTGGGTCCTGATATGATTCGAGAAGCTGCTGACAAAGTCGATTTTATTAAGAAACGATTACTTGCCGCTCAAAGCCAACAAAAGAGATACGCCGATAGGAGAAGAAGAGATATATCCTTTGCTGTTGGCGACTACATATATTTGAAAGTATCGCCGATGAGAGGAGTTATCCGGTTCGGTAAAACTGGAAAGTTGGCACCCAAATTCATTGGTCCGTTTCCTATTCTGGAACGGATCGGGACTCTTGCTTATACGGTCAAACTGCCTGACTAGTTACCTGGAGTTCATGATGTATTTCATATATCTCAACTTCGAAAACACGTTCATGATCCAGACTTGATCGTGGAAAAAGCAGCTCAACAGGACATTGAAATTACTCCAGAATTGGCTGTGAGAAGAGAGCCGCTAAAGATAATCGGCAAAGAAACCAAAGAGCTGAGGAACAAGAAGGTTCACTTAGTCAAAGTGCAATGGAGTGGAGATCCGCGAGATTGTACTTGGGAAACTGAGGAGAGCATTCAGAAAGCCTATCCCAGATGGCGAGTAGATATCTCTGATTGAATCCGGTGCAAGGTACATTTACCCTACTTTGCATTACCATTTAATCCTCTACTCTGTTGTTATTTTCTTTTCATGGATGTGCACTTTTAATTCTATAGTCTGAATGATTTTAAAAGAATATTGAAATTGATTTGTAAGATTTTGAAAAGTTAAAAATAATTGCTTGTGAGTTGTGTTGTGTGATTGTAGATTGGATTAATTAAAATTATTGAAACGATAGTTAATTTAATCAACAATAGAATAATGTTAGAATTTATTCGATTATATCACAGATTGAACTAATTAGAAAATAATTAGAAATATATATACATGTATATTATATATGTTTGAACAGGTGAATGGATTAGCTGTTGAGTAAAGATTTTATTTGTGTGCCCGACAAATAGGTAAACCTTAATGAGTTGGATGCGAAATATTATCATATCAACTCCTGTGAATGTCATTGGATGTGGAGTGCTGGTTATTCTTTGTGAAATAATAAACGTCGCCATAGGATAGTAACAATTAATTTTGAACTACATTACATGGCATACTTCTGAAGATAGGCATACTTCATCATATACCACATAAGCATTTGGAGCTTATGTGACGAGGTGGAAGATTTACCATGCGAGCGAGAGGCTTGTATGGCGATGACTATATTTTACAGGTTGAACTGATGACTGATATGGACTATTTAAATTGTAACGATTAAATTGCCAGATTAATAAAAACCCCACACGGGTCTGGAGTTGACAATAACCACGTCTTTCTAGTTATTAGATACGACACATGGACTATTTATTTCCCACACGGGGCAGGGTGACGAGAATTTATTCTCTGGAGTTATTATCAATACATGCTCCCCTGTAAACACCAGAATATATCACTATAAATATGTGTATGCTTATTACGATTTATTGGGTACCTAATACGGCCCAATAAATTTCCAAACCCTCCCCGTACAAAGGAGGTTATGGCGAAATATTTCGAAAATTCCGGGTGTTAGCCAAATTTTTGAAGAATTTGTAAATTCTCAGAAACTGAAAAGTTGGAGAATGGAAGCCAGATCGAACGTAGAGTTGATTAATCAAACCACCTTTGACTTTGTTCCTTTTCGGGGACGAAAAGTTTTAAGTGGGGGAGATTGTAACGACCCAGAAAATCTGAACCAATTTAAAATTTTTAAATTGGCTAAAATAATGGATTTTAAATATTTAAAATAATGGATTTTAAGTATTTAAAATAAATATTTTAAATAATAGCAATGAAAAATTAGTTTGAATCGACAATTGAAAACAAATATAATTAATTATAATTATAAACAAGGCCTGAAATGGCGCTGCAGTTTCAAAAATTTAATTCAAACTTTGTCGGACTGTATCGGGTGCAAAACAAAACGGATTTTAGAGAAACCAAAAATATTTAAATCTGTTAGTGAATACCTTTCTAACGAATCTGAAAAATCGAATTTTCATAGTGGAAAGCAAAAGTTATGTCCGAATGAATTTTCAGAAAGGTCGTTATGGAAATTATATAGCCCGTGAAATTGGCCATTTTGCATACGACCTCGGAACTCGACGAAACTACTTTTGTTGGATCCGGGATGTGAAGTTATTGCTAGGTTTCAAATTTCACAATTTTTGAAGCTAGTATGTGAGCATGGCAAAAGAAAACGTGTTTTGGCCAATTTTAGTTAAATTGGATCGACCAGAACTGGGCCTTTTTGCAAACGGTCTCAGAATTCGACGAAACTAGTTTTGTTAGGACCGTATCGTCAAAACATAGCTAGATTTATTTTTCTGGAATTTTTCGAATCAGTATGTGGCCCAGGAAAATTGAAATGTACGTTCAAATTAAATATTGAATGTTTTATATTTTAATTTGAAGGAAAAATGACTGAAACATTCGAATGGGCCTTCGAAACATATCCCATTGTGTTCGGAATGGGGGTAAAACACTAGGGACGACAGTCGTTGGGTTTGAATTGGTGTTCGTACGTGATAAGGGGTATTTTCGAAAATGATTAAATCAAAAATTTAATATAAATGGGTCAAACCCTAGGAAAATGGTCCAACTTGTTTTCCCTGGTCAACGCCGTTTCCATCCTCCCTCTCGCGTTTCACGGCAGAGATTATTCCAAAACATTTGCCCTCCGATCTCCTAATCCATTCAGTGGATTTCGAAACTTCAAAAACGAAATTGAAGATCCCCTCAAGACCTTTAAACTGAGCGGTGGAGATCGATTTTAGCTTCTTAAATTGCTCGATTTTCCACCTCAAAGGAGGCGTGCCTCGTGGAAGATCTGAGGCGATTGGGGCCACCGGAGTTCTTGGTATTCGTGGCGTAGGTCAAGCAGGGGACGGGCTTCGTCGTGGATGGGTCTGATCGACGAACGACGGCTCCTAGGCGGCGCAAGGAGGAGAGAGAACGACGGTGTGGTGGGTTCTTCGTTTCCAGATAACATAAGAGGAAGAAGGTTATTTTTATTTAAATTAATCCTATTTTAATTAATTCGATAAGTAATCAACGCGTTGTTAATCATATCTTTTTTGTTTCTAGACGAAATTCAGTGAAACAAGAGACAGTGGACTCATGAGGACATCTTCTACATTTTAGAAGAGACCGCATATTTTTCTGAGCTTGCTACTATTTTTGGCAACGTGAAAAGCAAGGTGAGAATTCTAATTTATAAACGATATGGAAAACGACGATGTATAAATTGTATAGTCGATGTATGAGTTATATAAGCGTTGTACACCTCTTGTATAAGCGTTGTATAAGTTGTATGTTCGATGTATAAGTTATATATGCGTTGTATAAATTATATATGTGTTGAAATAGAAGTGAATTGCTATATATATATATATATATATATATATATATATATATATATATATATATACGCCCCTCGTCCACAAACCATGGACGATATTTATTGATTGTGATTGGTGTGAAAATTGATTGATAGCGAATGGCTGTTTGGGATTGTTTGTGGTTGATATTGATTGATTATGGTTGAAAAATACCCATTTGTGGTTGAGAAATATTTGGTTGAAACCTCATAGGATTAGTTTGTGGAAATGAAATAAATATATACATGCCGCCTGCGTGCGAACTAGATGCATGATCCCCATTTTCAAAAACCGCGAGGTTTTAAGGTAGAGCGAGGAGCCGTACTAGGGACGGTCCCGGTTTTAACTACCCTGCCGTTATGCTGCCGAAATTTTGAATAATATTCATGTGTTTGAATTATTTTCATTTGCTGAAACTATATTTATTCATTGAATAGAAAACCTTCATGTGTTGAATCGATATTCATTCGTTGATTGGAAATTCATGTGTTGAATGGTATTCGTGTTTTAAATATAAATATCACATTTTTGTCTATATATATAAACTATAGAAAACCTTCATGTGTTGAATCGATATTCATTCGTTGATTAGAAATTCATGTGTTGAATGGTATTCATATTTTGAAATAAATTGTTTCATAATAAAAATCACCTTTTATCAACTATATGGACTATGTAAAATAATCTTGTTTTAAAAGAAATTGTTTTATAATAAAAATCCTATTTTTATCACCTATATAAACTATATATAATAATAGTGTTTTGAAATAAATTGTTTTACAATATAAAAATCACATTTTTATTATATACATGAATTGTTGAAATGTGAAGTCTAAAAAAAATGTAGCAACTCGTTCAAATAAATATGCATGAGTCGAAATATTCATTAATTAGCTGATGATATGATTTTTGCCTATGCATGCAACATTAGGATGAATGGTGTTTTTAAACCCAATGGGATCAAAAATGAAGTTGAATGGAAAATGATAAGTGATAAGAACTGTATATATGTACATGCATATTTATTGAACAGGTTATAGCAAAGGGGATATTTTGTGCCCGACAAATAGGTACACATTTACTGTTTTGTTTGGGTGATGATTTTATGAGCCGCTTGGCTTTTTCTTTTGACATGAGAAGCCCGTGTGGCTATTTGGGAATTTTCCCAGCCCCTCCCGTACAAAGGAGGTTATGGCGAAATTTTCCAAAATTTAAAGGCGTTAGTGAAATATTTGAGTTGAAAACGATATTGAAATTATTGCATGAACTATATTTATATAAATATATAAATATAAATAAAATTAAAACAAAACGTGGCCGTGCAGTTCGTGTTTTGAAACCGTGATTTCAAACAACTAATGCGGGAAATCCGACCATTGGATTTTCCCGAAACCGCAACCGTCGGGTTCACCTTGGAAATATCTTTCCAACGGCACCAATCTTGTAAAAATCCAACGGTTGGATTGGCTGGAATGTTTAATTCAAATCTAAAGAAAAACAGCGCCAGAAACGATTATATATATATATATATAAATATATATAAATATAATTATATTTAATCGAATAACGACGCTGCAGTTCGTATTTTGAAATCGAAACTTCAAACTATTGTACCGGGATATCCGACCGTCAGATTTTCCCGAAACTGGAACCATTGGATTCATTTTGAAAAGACTTTTCTAATGATGTAAATTTTGTGAAGGTCCAACGGTTAGATTTTCAGATATGCGTAAATCAAATCTGAAGAAAAACAGCGCCACGGCCGTGTTATGGCCCGAAGCGTCGTTTTGAAAAAATTGGCTATTTTAAATAAATAAAAATAGCAATAAATCGTTATAAAATATCATAAACGATATGGAATGGAAATAAACTGAATTTGCTCAATTTATGTGGTATTTGATGGTTGAATGTGTTTGGTGTGAAAATTACGTTAAAGAACAAAATTGGTGTTGTCGAATGATTTAACCATTAAAATAAATTGATTTGAAATTCTAAATATACGTGAATTATTTGAAAAGGCCGAGTTAATTCTCATTTCAAATAATTGACCGATGATTGAAAGTCGAAGATGAAGATGGTGGTCGAAGACCGGAGATCTTCACCTCGTTTGGATGGTAACCGAGGTCCTGATTGGGAGGCATCCCGAAATATGGATAATGAGTGGTGATCGTCCAGACGTACGTGGTGATCGATGGGTTTGCGAGGTATTTAGTGCCTACGGTTTCATTCAGACCCAGAACGGACTTGTAAATGGACTGTGTGTCTGACATTGGATTTTATTCTGTGTTGATTGATCTCAATTAAATATACATCTGTTTGGCGGCGGAGAATTTATTCTTTTGCTTAACGCCCTTCTCTGAAACGCACGAGCTCAGAGGTTGTGTATCGATGGACATCAGTCGCATGACATGAATTGCCTGTGTGGCATGCTAAGATGCAGTGATCAGGGCTTTTGTTGAAAAGCAATGTCTTGTGGTGATGATCAAAGCACCGCCTATGTGGTGTAGCTTTGTGTATAACGTAAATTTGCGAGCCTCACACCCCGGTATGAACCAGAAACGGGAGAAGGGCCTCAGGGTGGTGTAAGTGACCTACCAGCCCTGACATTTATATACTTTTTCACCTGTGTGGTTGTTGCTGTTGCGAGGCGCCTCGGTTTGATCGGACGATCCGGGTCCGATGGAGTCATTCGTTGGCTCGTTTACGCCCCAAAGGGCGGGGAAACGTAGTGTTCAGGCATTTTAATCCACATCGGTGGACCGGCCCTGTCGCTCCAAGGGTCGATGCGTTCTGATCCTGAGACACGGGCTAAGCGTCTCGAATTTGGTAAGGACTATCTTTTGCCTTGGTTCATGATGGAAATCCAATTTCCAAATACGACATCGTGCGGTTTTGATTGTATACCTACTTATGGCGACATAGTTGTTTGGGGAATTAATGCCGTCTATGATTGATAGTTATGATTTGAAATTGTTTTCAAAACATATAAACACTAGCAATAATATCAAATGCCTTTGTTTTATTCGTATCAAGCATATTTTGGCCATTATAAGGTAAAACCTCTATCCTCCGGTTTGCGTTGCATTGTGTGATGGGAACTGAGTCTTATAATGGCTTCATTTTTATAAAAAGCATAGCGTTGTTTCAAAGAATGATTTGTTTTAAAGCATTGGCAATCCAATGGAGTAAACCCGTTCCACGAAAGTGGCGTGGTCCTGTGATTAGCCAAATTATATATGTGTTGAGTAGATTTCTCATACCAGTCCCATGACTGTCTCGTAGTTTGTTTCACTCTCAAACTCGGGTGCCCCTTTTTCTACACGGGCAGCCTTGTATTCAAGTTTAGCTGGTTCTTTCTGGATAGCTGGAGCTGAAGATGGATTCTATCATTTATCTCTTTTTATGCTGTTCAGCTTCTATTGTACATATTTGTTTATTTTCCGCTGTAGACATTTATGTATAGCTGAACTGTATTTGTACTATGTAAGATCCTGTATACTGTGTAACTCTGATGATTACTTTTATCTAGTATATTCTAATGTTCATTATCTGGTGTATGTATTTAATTCTGTTCTGCTATTATCTGTTTCTGTGTTATATTCCACGGATTACCCTTGCCACCGTCAGTACGGGGTTTGGGGTCGTCTCACACTGCCGCATGTTTGAAACTCTACCATTTCAAAAACATTTAATACTCATCATTGAATAATAGTGTTTTTAAAAACACGTTTCGACTTTGGGAGTAGAGTTTGTGTGAATAAGACGAAAAAGCCTCTAATATTAGTAGAATATTCATATTTGCATATTGACTTAGCAGGTTGCTTAGTGACTAAGTAGTCAGTTAAAACACTGCCGCATGTTTGCTATTTTACATTTTAAAGTATGTATTGCGTATTACCGTTTGGACCATGGATCCGCGTCAACAAGGTCAAGAAAGTTTCGAAATATAAGTAAAACTTTGATATTTGCATCGAATAAGTAGGTTTCTTGGTGCTCAAGTAATCAGGCAAAACATTGCTGCATATTTGAAACTCTACCATTTCAAATACATATAATACTCATCATTAAATAATAGTGTTTTTAAAAACACGTTTCGACTTTGGGAGTAGAATTTGTGTGAATAAGACGAAAAAGTTTTCAAATATTAGTAGAATATTCATATTTTCATATTGACTGAGCAGGTTGCTTAGTGACAAAGTAATCAGGTAAAACACTGCCGCATGTTCGCTATTCTACATTTTAAAGCATCTATAACGCTCATCATTTGCATATTACCGTTTGGACCCTGGATCCGCGCCAATAATCTCAAGAAATTTCAAAATATAAGTGAAACATTGATGTTTGCATCAAATAAGTAGGTTTCTTGGTGCTTAAGTAATCAGGTAAAACATTGACGCATGTTTGAAACTCAACCATTTCTAATACGTATAATACTCATCATTAAATAATAGTGTTTTTATAAACACGTTTCGACATTGGGGTAGAATTTGTGTGAATAAGATGAAAAAGTTTTCAAATATTAGTAGAATATTTATATTTTCATTGTGACTGAGTAGGTTGCTTAGTTACTAAGTAATCAAGTAAAACACTGCCGCATGTTTGCTATTCTACATTTTAAAGCTTCTATAACACACATCTTTTGCATATTACTGTTTGCACCCTGGATCCGCGCCAATAAGATCAAGAAAGTTTTCGAATATTAGTAGAATATTCATATTTTCATATTGATTGAGCAGGTTGCTTAGTGACTAAGTACGGTAAAACATCGTCGCATGTTTTCTATTCCACATTTTAAAGCATTTATAACACTCATCATTTTCATATAACCATTTAGACCCTGGATCAGCGCCAATAAGATCAATAAAGTTTCGAAATATAAGTGAAACTTTGATGTTTGCATCGAGCTAGTAGGTTTCTTACTGCTCAAGTAATCAGGTAAAACACCGCCGCATGTTTTAAACTCTACCATTTCAAATACATGTAATACTCATCATTAAATGATAATGTTTTTAAAAACAAGTTTCGACTTTGGAAGTAGAATTCGTGTGAATAAGACAAAAAAGTTTTTAAATAATAGTAGAATATTCATATTTTCATATTGATTGAGCAGGTTGCTTAGTGACTAAGTAATCAGGTAAAACACTGCCGCATGTTTGCTATTCTACATTTTAAAGCATCTGTAACACTCATCATTTGCATATTACCGTTTGGACTCCGGATCCGCGCCAATAAGATCAAGAAAGTTTCAAAATAGAAATGAAACTTTGATGTTTGCATCGAATAAGTAGGTTTCGTGGTGCTCAAGTAATCAGGTAAAACACTGCCGCATGTTTGAAACTCAACCATTTCAAATACATATAATACTCATCATAAAATAACAATGTTTTTAAAAACACGTTTCGACTTTGAAAGTAGAATTTGTGTGAATAAGACGAAAAAGTTATTAAATATTAGTAGAATATTCATATTTTCATATTGACTGAGCAGGTTACTTAGTGACTAAGTAATCAGGTAATACACTGCCACATGTTTTTTATTCTACATTGTAAAGCATCTATAACACTCATCATTTGCATATTACCATTTGGACCCTGAATCCGCGCCAATAAAATCAAGAAAGTTTCAAATTATAAATGAAACTTTGATGTTTGCATCGAATAAGTAGGTTTCTTAGTGCTCAAGTATTCAGGTAAAACACTGCGCATGTTTGAAACTCTACCATTTTAAATACATATAATACTCATTATTGAATAATTGTGTTTTTAAAAACATGCTTCGACTTTGGGAGTAGAGTTTGTGTGAATAAGACAAAAAAGTTTTCAAATATTAGTAGAATATTCATATTTTCATATTATCTGAGCAGGTTGTTTAGTGACTAAGTAATCAGGTTAACCACTGCCGCATGTTTGTTATTCTACATTTTAAAGCATTTATAACACTCATCATTTGCATATTACTGTTTGGACCCTGGATCCGTGCCAATAAGATCAAGAAAGTCTCAAAATATAAGTGAAACTTTGATGTTTGCATCGAATAAGTAGGTTTCTTGGTGCTTAAGTAATCAGGTAAAACACTGCCGCATGTTTGAAACTCTACCATTTTAAATACATGTAATACTCATCATTAAATAATAGTGTTTTTAAAAACAGGTTTCGAATTTGGGAGTAGAATTTGTGTGAATAAGATAAAAAAGTTTTCAAATATTAGTAGAATATTAATATTTTCATATTGACTGAGCAAGTTGCTTAGTGACTAAGTAATCAGGTAAAACACTGCTACAAGTTTGCTATTCTACATTTTAAATCATCTATAACACTCATAATTTACATATTACCGTGTTGACCCTGGATCCGCGCCTATAAGATCAAGAAAGTTTCAAAATATAAGTGGAACTTTGATGTTTGCATCGAATAAGTAGGTTTCTTGGTGCTCAAATAATCAGGTAAAACACTGCCGCATGTTTGAAACTCTACCATTTCAAATACATTTAGTACTCATCATTATATAATAGTGTTTTTTAAAAACACATGTCGACTTTGGGAGTAGAGTTTGTGTGAATAAGGCGAAAAAGTTTTCAAATATTAGTAGAATATTCATATTTTCATATTGACTGAGCAGGTTGCTTAGTGACTAAGTAATCAAGTAAAACATTGTCACATGTTTGTTATTCTACATTTTAAAGCATCTATAACATTCTTCATTTTCATATCACCAATTGGACCCTGGATCCGCGCCAAAAAGATCAAGAAAGCTTCAAAATATAAGTGAAACTTTGATGTTTGCATCGAATAAGTAGGTTTCTTGGTGCTCAAGTAATCAGGTAAAACACTGCCGCATGTTTTAAACGCGACCATTTCAAATACATATAATACTCATCATTAAATAATAGTGTTTTTAAAAACACGTTTCGACTTTGGGAGTAGAATTTGAGTGAATAAGACGAAAAAGTTTTAAATATTAGTAGAATATTCATATTTTCTTATTGACCGAGGAGGTTGCTTAGTGACAAAATAATCAGGTAAAACACTGTCTCATGTTTGCTACTCTACATTTTAAAGCATCTTTAGCACTCATCATTTGCATATTACCATTTGGACCCTGGATCCGCGCCAATAAGATCAAGAAAGTTTCAAAATATAAGTGAAGCTTTGATGTTTCATCGAATAAGTAGGTTTCTCGGTGCTCAAGTAATCAGGTAAAACACTGCCGCATGTTTGAAACTCTACCATTTCAAATACATATAATACTCATTATTGAATAATAGTGTTTTTAAAAACACGTTTTGACTTTGGGAGTAGAGTTTGTGTGAATGATTGACATAGAAATGTGATTATTTTATGCTCCTATATCTTATCTTTTGTATATAAATGAATATTACTTGGGTATTGTTTTGTTACTTTTACAGATATTCCAACCCAGCCCGCATGCAACCAGAAATGTAGAGAAATAGAGTTCAATTTGCTATGTATTCGCATTTTGAAGAATTGTAGATGAAGATATCACATCTAGTTGCTGTTGGACAGGAAAAGGATTGATAACAAGGCTTTGCACATCACAAATCAATGAAGAAGTGTCAAGGAAGCAAGAGGAAAAGAGAAAAGGCCCAAATTTGCTTTATTTTGTCTAAGGCCCATTTATGTCTCTCATTGTAAACTAATTAGTGATGTAATGACCAGGCCCAATTTATCATTAGGGTTAGGGTTAGGGTTTGGCTATCTACCCTATATATACCCTTGTAATGGCATTGTAGCCACCATCCTATCATATATCTCATTCTATTCTCTTCTTCATCAATAAAACTCATTTTTCTTTTTATGCAATTTTCTATTTTTCTTAGCAATTAGTGTTGTCTACACGATTAGATTCGGTAGAACACTATTTGTCTTTTGCATTTCTTTCCGTTAGTGATTGACCATCTGATTAGATTCAGCGGTAATCCTAATTGTTATTTTCTGTTCGTTTAATTCTGTTCTGCAATTTTATTTCCATTGTTCTATTTTATCTTTAATCGTTGAATTTATTACAGATCTGATTAGATTCGAATCTGTAGTAAATTTAATTGCATCTTTTAATTGTAGTTTCACTTTTTATTTTGTTTTGCAAAATCAACCTCCAGCTTCGTCTAACACGCCCAAGAAAAAAATAAATAATAAGTTTTAATTAAACCTCCCTGTGTTCGACCTGTATGCTACACACCTGTATGCTTGCAGAATTTATTACAAATGTCGCGCTTTTCTAATTCATAGACTAGCGTCGATCAAGTTTTTGGCGCCGTTGCCGGGGAGGCAACAATTAAATTTTATTGTTTATTTAATTTCTGATTCGTGTTAGTTTTTTTTTTTGCTGTTTTCGTTTATAAAAAAAATCTGCATATTTTGTTTGATTGCTTTCCCCTTCTCATTTATTTCTCTCTCTCTCTCCTTCTCTGTTTACAATTTCTTTCCATTTTTCTGAAAAAAATAAAAAAATATTGCAAATTTCTTTCCCCTCTTACAACAATATATACAATAGCAACAAAAAAAAAAACAAAAAAACAAAAAAAAAGACTTCCCAAATATTTGTATAATTTCTTTCCTGATTCTCATTTCATTTTCTTCTACAAAACCAATCAGTTCTTCTACAAGCTCAAATAAATAAATAAATAAATATATATATATATAGTTTCTCTTTCATCTTTCCTCCTCTGCCCACCATAGTCACCACCGTGAAGCACGAATTAAACACAACTTCACTACCACAATCCCTTCCTCACCTACACCCCACGTTTGCATCACCAAACAATAGTTCCCGAACCCCTTCTGCGAAAATAATACCTCTTAACTTCACAGACATCCACAACCGTCGAACATCGCTGCTCTCCATTACCACCATCATCTTCATACCGCACCACACCCAAATCAACAGCATTTCACAACCACAATCCACTTCCATCTCAGCCATCACTGCAAACCCAAATCACAGTCCAAAAATCCCCAACAAAAACACGGAAATTTGGCTCCAATCAAAGTCAAATCACGCACACAAATTTGGCTCCAACTTTTCAACCAGTGCGTGTACCCACATCACAATCCTCGCAACCAGTTCTGCCAGTACCAATGTTCAACCCCCCTCCATCTATAAACATAAACAAGACCTTCAACGTCCAACCACCAATTTCTTCATTACTCCACCATAAACACTGCCAGTACCCAGTCCACCGAAAATCTTACATCAGTCCATCATCTCCTCACAGTGCTTCACCGCCGCAACCTGCCTTCCTCAGTCCCTAGATCCTCTTCCAGACCACCGTAGAGTCCTCCCATATCACCATTCACTCCCCCCACTTTCTACCCTCCACAAAAATATAACACAAAACACCTCTATCGATTACCCTGTACCATCTTCTTCAACCCATCAAACATTCCTCTTCTCCCCTCATCGTCCATAGTCACAGCCGAGCACTCTATCATCATTCACAATGCGAGAGCCAAATCAACCAATTAACAAACTCCCATCGCAACTCCTAACTCCGAAAAGCCAAATCCCAATCCGCACAAAAATTACATCGTGGTAACTAGATTTACAAATCCGGAAATCCGATTCTAGAAGTCAGACACCGAATTCGTCCCCCACAAACAAACGTTAGCGACCCCCTCCACCACAATCTGAACCGCAGCCTCATCCTTCCGTTCGAATCAAATACCCGAATCCGAAAATAAAGTGCTCAATTTCAAGCGCATCGATATCAGAAGGAAAGAAATAAGAAGGAAATAAAAGGGGGCGTGATATGTTTCCAGGGAAGGACGTGCTTTTTGCGGTTGACTATTTCTTCTGGGAAGGAATTATCTGTTTCCTTATTTTATGAGAATAGTGGCCTCTATTTTATTTTATTTCCTTTCTTTTGCTTGTTATGTGGGGCGTTAATTCTGATTGATTTTTCTTGTGAGCAATAGGAGCTTGTGTGGGGTTAATTGTTTAAAATAAAGGGTTGTTCATGCAAGAATATTGTGAACTGATTTTGTTTTTCTCATTTGTCAGTGAGTGAGTGCCTGAGTAGTGTAGTTCGAGTCATGTTTAGTTTTTTTTTCTTTTTTCTTTTTTGAGTCTCAGTCTAATATTTTATTTCTCTTTTATTTCTCAGAGTTAAAGTTTTTCTTTTTTTCTTTTTTTGTATTTTTTTTTGGGTTTAATTTTTATTTTTAGCCTGGTAGTTGCTTCTATATATTTCTTAGTCGAGTCAGTTTTTTTTTAGTTTTTTTATTTCTTTCAATTTTTTTTCTTTCTTCCTTCTTTTATTTGATTTATTTGACTCTTAAAAAAAGGGACCGAAAGTGAAGAAAATCGTTCAAGAAAAGAGAACAAAGATCTGGAGTCGAACGTAGCAAACAGTTAGTTTGAAACGTGATCATGACTCAAAAATTTTCTGGAAGGACTGCCATACCCCCACTGTAAATTTCTTTTAACTCTACAGGTGATCTGCTGCAAAGAAAAAAATATATAGAAATTGTTGTAAAAATCTTCTGCAGGGGCAGCGGCTTGAATGTAAAAAAATTTAATTCTACAATTTATATTTCTATGACCGTTCTGTGATTGAAATTTCTGAATTAATTTGGTGCGAACTGTTATTTCCATAATTGAAATCTTCATTCTCATTGTTTTCATCAATAAAAACAGACGTTGCAAAATAATATAATTGAAAAGTGGTGTTTTGTGAAGTTGACTGTCTCATAAAATTGGATCGCGGATATATATTAGTTCAATTTCTTGAACTTCTAGCAAAAGAGGTTGCATACTACCCGTAAAACATTGGTCGTATCCCTTAGTATTTATACTATACGTGAACGACCATAAGACCCTCTTCCCCCTTCCAATTGAGTCAGTTAATTAATAGAGCACAACTCAATATTCTATATTATTTTGAAGTGAAAATAAATTCCGTCTTGTCTTAACTTCATTTATATGTCTGATTCAAAAAAATCTTTGAGAGAAATGTGGAATAATAACCTGAGTAGACGTCTACTGGAAGAATATGAATATGAACGACAACTCATGAGGCAAAATTTTCCGAAATTTCGTGAGCCCATGCCAACAATTTTCAAAATTTTCCAACCGACCAACATTTTCAAAATCATAGAAATGATCGAAATTGCGATTTCAATTCAAATTTCAATAATTTCGATTATGGACCACACCCACATCAAAACGATTTTGAATCCCAATATATCTTTGATCCACATCAGTATGGAGTTGGAAACTAATTCGAAAATAATTTTTGATATGAAAATGATTTTCAAATCGATCAAAATCTTCAAAATAACGACCCATATCCACAACTTGAATATAACTAAGATTGCAATTTTCCCTCGAATTTTAACAGTTTTGGTTACGAACATAATTTTTATGAGCAAAATGATTTCCAATATCAAAACGAAAATTCAAACAACCACCACATTGGAAGTAATTTTGATTGTGAAATTGAT
Source organism: Allium sativum (assembly GCA_030737875.1). Taxonomy (NCBI): domain Eukaryota; kingdom Viridiplantae; phylum Streptophyta; class Magnoliopsida; order Asparagales; family Amaryllidaceae; genus Allium; species Allium sativum. The sequence goes on from CM060923.1 coordinate 657,152,045, forward strand.
ATGGACTATAATTTTGAAACTCAAGAAATCCAAAACGAGAGCTCGCAAATCAACGATTTTGAAGAATACCATCTTAACGTTTTTAGAGAGAGGGTAGAAAGGCTAGATAGACAGCTTAATGAAAAAGATAGAAAGATGGAGGAACTTCTTTGTTTAATGACAACTTTAAAAGAACAGCGAGAGCAACAAAATCAAATTCAAACATGTGATGAATCAGAAAATAGTCCATTCTTTACTGACATTGAAAATTTTCAAATAACGACTTTGGAAATTGAGAATAATCATCTTGATGAAGTTTTTCAAAATTCAACAAATGATTTGGACTTCAACTCTTTTCAGAAAAAAAGATTTAAGCTTGGATTTTGATCTTCCTCTTTTGGGCTGTGAGAAACTTAAAATCTTTGAAATTGAACAGAATAAAAAGGTTGAATCTTTCAATTCAAATTTGGAACAAGATTTTAATTAACATGAATTTCTTGGATTGTATGAAGATGAGTTGCCAAACGAGGAAGAAGTGGATTCACGTCACGAGTTCGAAAGTTTCAACTTTGAGAAAATTTCAAATGAGCTTGGAATTGTCAGTGTCTTGAACAACTTTGAGAAATGTGATCACATACTCTTGAACAACAGTCAGACTTCAACTTTCACTGACTTTATACACGATCACAAATTTTTGGAAAATTACACTGACAAATTTGTTGAACACATGAACTATTTTTGGAATGTTAGCTTTGTTGAAAAACTTCGTGTTAGGACGACCCTGAATATTTATCTCCTGGACTATAAATCTAGGATTAAAGATGATATGGTTTTCAAAAACTCTTGCTTGTTAGAAAATATGTCTAGACAAAGTGGGAATGGGACTCATAGGGCTAGAACCAAGTGTGGCGGAAAAAGTTGGTGGTATTCTTTGCATCACATGCATCGTAAACACATATATCATTGTACATATGATTCATTCTTACATATTGCTAGACTGCATTTCATTCTTCAAATAATTTTGCATCTCATTCACCTTTGGGTACGATCATTCAAATTTAGGAAACGTTTACAGTGTGGACACTGTTTAGTTCTAGTGTGGGGGGGAGTCTGCATTTCACTCATTTTCATTTTTTCTTTCTCTTCATTTTCAGCCATTTAAATAGGACCATCATGCATTTTAGACTGTACTAACATGCCATTTTTTTTGAAATACGACTCATTTTCAATTGATACAACAAAATAAGTTTACAATTTTTAGCCAGTTGATAGTATTTTTCTCTCTCAGCTAAGTTCGAATTTGGAAATATAATGAAAAGTTTAATTTTGAGGGATAATAGTGTAACCGGTACATAGGGAGATTCTTAGGTGATGGCCATGAAATCTATTCTATATTGTAGACTTTGTTTAAATAAGTAGAGGACTTAAAATACTTATATTGGCTTTTCAAATCTTTAAAACTAAGTTGTGTTAAGTTGAATTCGCGTAACTCTCTTTTGTGCTTATATTTTCGATAATAATAATAATAGTATTCCAAGGGTATCCAACATTGCTTGTATATCGAGCGTTGGTGTGCAAACCCGCCAAGCTCTATCCGACATGTTGTTGACAAAGTCAGCGTTGGAATATCTTGGTCTCATTCTATGAGATTGGACACCTAAGGATTACCGACACGTTGTTGACAAAGTCAAAGTTGGCCTGCACAATCCGCCAAGCTCTTTACCTACTCTCCGTTAGTCCGCGAGGCAGTGCATGGGTGGTAAACCTTGGTCTTTTTAGTTAGGTGTATGTACTTAATCATAAATCTTAAAATTTTATAGAATAAAGAATAAGCGATGATACCCAAACACTTCTTGACCTTATTGATTTGACTTGCCATACATGAGAAAATTAGAATACCACTTTGCAAACTGTGCCAAGCAAACTAAGAATTTATTTCATGGCTGCACTATGTTATCGACCGAACTAACAGGCCAAACTGGAATTTGACATTTGAAAACTTGATTTATATTGAAAAATTTGTGACAAGTCGAGGTATCTAAAATAAAATCAACTGATTAGAAATTGTTAACTTAATTTGTTGTACCACTTTCCTGAAACAAGTCGTGTTTTCAATTTTTGTTTTTATTTTGCATATGTCCATTGCATTCATGTAGTTGCATTAGAACCATATCATACTGCATTTGGATTTTGTGGGTAGTATCCGCTGAAAACCCTCACGAGACACCACTCGTCCTACTAGGGACACCTAGAGGTTTAACGGCTTGTTGCATACGCTCAATGCAATCGTGTTTCCTACGAAAGTGTGACCTATCTAGTTAGTTTTCCGTTTTCTTTTTACTCGAGGACGAGTAAAAGATAAGTGTGGTGGTATTTGATAGACATAGAAATGTGATTATTTTATGCTCTTATATCTTATCTTTTGTATATAAATGAATACTACTTGGGTATTGTTTTGTTACTTTTACAGATATTCCAACCCAGCCCGCATGCAACCAGAAATGTAGAGAAATAGAGTTCAATTTGCTGTGTATTCGCATTTTGAAGAATTGTAGATGAAGATATCACATCTAGTTGCTGTTGGACAGGAAAAGGATTGATAACAAGGCTTTGCACATCACAAATCAATGAAGAAGTGTCGAGGAAGCAAGAGGAAAAGAGAAAAGGCCCAAATTTGCTTTATTTTGTCTAAGGCCTATTTATGTCTCTCATTGTAAACTAATTAGTGATGTAATGACCAGGCCCAATTTATCATTAGGGTTAGGGTTTGGCTATCTACCCTATATATACCCTTGTAATGGCATTGTAGCCACCATCCTATCATATATCTCATTCTCTTCTTCATTAATAAAACTCATTTGTCTTTTTATGCAATTTTCTATTTTTCTTAGCAATTAGTGTTGTCTACACGATTAGATTCGGTAGAACACTATTTGTCTTTTGCATTTCTTTCCGTTAGTGATTGACCGTCTGATTAGATTCAGCGGTAATCCTAATTGCTATTTTCTGTTCGTTTAATTCTGTTCTGCAATTTTATTTCCATTGTTCTATTTTATCTTTAATCGTTGAATTTATTACAGATCTGATTAGATTCGAATCTGCAGTAAATTTAGTTGCATCTTTTAATTGTAGTTTCACCTTTTATTTTGTTTTGCAAAATCAACCTCCAGCTTCGTCTAACACACCCAAGAAAAAAATAAATAATAAGTTTTAATTAAACCTCCCAGTGTTCGACCTGTATGCTATACACCTGTATGCTTGCAGAATTTATTACAAATGTCGCGCTTTTCTAATTCATAGACTAGCGTCAATCAGTGAATAAGACAAAAAAGTTTTCAAATATTAGTAGAATATTCATATTTTTATATTGACCGAGCAGGTTTCATAGTGACTAAGTAATCAGGTTAAACACTGCCGCATTTTTGCTATTCCACATTTTAAAGCATCTATAACACTCATCATTTGCGTATTACAGTTTGGACCCTGGATCCGCGCCAATAAGGTCAAGAAAGTTTCAAAATATAAGTGAAACCTTGATGTTTGCATCGAATAAGTAGGTTTTGTGGTGCTCAAGTAATTAGGTTAGACACTACCGCATCTTTGAAACTCAACCATTTCAAATGCATATAATACTCATCATTAAATAATAATGGTTTTAAAAACATGCTTTGACTTTGGAATTAGAATTTGTGTGAATAAGACGAAAAAGTAATCAAATATTAGTAGAATATTCATATTTTCATATTGACTGAGTAGGTTGCTTAGTGACAAAGTAATCAGGTAAAACACTGCCACATGTTTGCTATTCTACATTTTAAATCATCTATAACACTCATTATTTACATATTACCGTTTGGACCCTGGATCCGCGCCAATAAGATCAAGAAAGTTTCAAAATATAAGTGGAACTTTGATGTTTGCATCGAATAAGTAGGTTTCTTAGTGCTCAAGTAATCAAGTAAAACACTGCCGCATGTTTGAAACTCTACCATTTCAAATACATTAAATACTCATCATTAAATAATAGTGTTTTTAAAAGCACGTTTTGACTTTGGGAGTAGAGTTTGTGTGAATAAGACGAAAAAGCTTTTAATATTAGTAGAATATTCATATTTTCGTATTGACTGAGCAGGTTGCGTAGTGATTAAGTAACCAGGTAAAACACTGCCGCGTGTTTGCTATTCTACATTTTAAAGCATCTATAACACTCATCATTTGCATATTACCGTTTGGACCCTGGATCCACGTCAACAAGATCAAGAAAGTTTCAAAATATAAGTGAAACTTTGATGTTTGCATCGAATAAGTAGGTTTCTTGGTGCTCAAGTAATCAGGTAAAACACTGCCGCATGTTTGAAACTCTACCATTTTAAATATATATAATACTCATCATTAAATAATAGTGTTTTTAAAAACACGTTTCGACTTTGGGAGTAGAATTTGTGTGAATATGACGAAAAAGTTTTCAAATTTTAGTAGAATATTCATATTTTCGTATTGACTGAGCATGTTGCTTATTGACTAAGTAATCTGGTAGAACACTGCCGCATGTTAGCTATTCTACATTTTAAAGCATCTATAACACTCATCATTTGCATATTACCGTTTGGACCCTGGATCCGCGCCAATAATGTCAAGAAAGTTTCAAAATATAAGTGAAATTTTGATGTTTGCATCGAATAAGTAGGTTTCGTGGTGCTCAAGTAATCAGGTAAAACACTGCCGCATGTTTGAAACTCAACCATTTCAAATACATATAATACTCATCATTAAATAATATTTTTAAAAAAACATTTCGACTTTGGAAGTAGAATTTGTGTGAATAAGACAAAAAACTTATCAAATATTAGTAGAATATTCGTATTTTCATATTGACTGAGCAAGTTGCTTAGTGTCTAAGTAATCAGGTAAAACACTGCCGCATGTTTGCTGTTCTACATTTTAAAGCATCTATAACAATCATCATTTGCATATTACCATTTGGACCTCGGATCCGCGCCAATAAGATCAAGAAAGTTTCAAAATATAAGTGAAACTTTGATGTTTGCATCGAATAAGTAGGTTTCTTGGTGCTCAAGTAATCAGGTAAATCACTGCTGCATGTTTGAAACTCTGCCATTTCAAATACATATAATACTCATCATTAAATAATAGTGTTTTTAAAAACACGTTTCGACTTTGGGAGTAGAATTTGTGTGAATAAGACAAAAAAGTTTTCAAATATTAGAAGAATATTCCTATTTTCATATTGACTGAGCAGGTTGCTTAGTGATAAAGTAATCAAGTAAAACACTACCGCATGTTTGCTATTCTACATTTTAAAGCATCTACGACACTCATCATTTGCATACTACCGTTTGGACCCTGGATCCGCGCAAATAAGATCTATAAGGTTTCAAAATAAAAGTGAAACTTTGATGTTTGCATCGAATAAGTAGGTTTTTCTTGGTGCTCAAGTAATCAGGTAAAACACTACCGCATGTTTGAAACTCTACCATTTCAAATACATATAACACTCATTACTAAATAATAGTGTTTTTAAAAACACGTTTTGAATTTGGGAGTAGAGTTTGTGTGAATAAGACGAAAAAGCTTCTAATATTAGTAGAATATTCATATTTTCATATTGACTGAGCAGTTTGCTTAGTGACTAAGTAATCAAGTAAAACCTTGCCGCATGTTTGCTATTCTATATTTTATAGCATCTATAACACTCATCATTTGCGTATTACCGTTTGGACCCTGGATCCGCGTCAACAAGATCAAGAAAGTTTCAAAATATAAGTGAAACCTTGATGTTTGCATCGAATAGGTAGGTTTCTTGGTGCTCAAGTAATCAGGTAAAGCACTGCCGCATGTTTGAAACTCTACCATTTCAAATACATATAATACTCGTCATTAAACAATAGTGTTTTTAAAAACATGTTACGACTTTGGGAGTAGAATTTGTGTGAATAAGACAAAAAAGTTTTCAAATATTAGTAGAATATTCATATTTTCATATTGACTGAGCAAAATGCTTAGTGACAAAGTAATCAGGTAAAACACTGCCGCATGTTTGCTATTCTACATTTTAAAGCATCTTTAACACTCATCATTTGCATATTACCATTTGGACCTCGGATCCACGCCAATAAAATCAAGAAACTTTCAAAATATAATAGAAACTTTGATGTTTGCATCGAATAAATAGGTTTCTTGGTGCTCAAGCAATCAGGTAAAACACTGCCGCATGTTTGAAACTCTACTATTTAAAAAACATTTAATACTCATCATTAAATAATAGTGTTTTTAAGAACACGTTTCGACTTTGGGAGTAAAATTTGTGTGAAGAAGACAAAAAAGTTTTTAAATATTAGTAGAATATTCATATTTTCATATTGACTGAGCAGGATGCTTAATGACTAAGTAATCAGGTAAAACACTGCCGCATGTTTGCTATTCTACATTTTAAAGCATCTATAACACTCATCATTTGCATATAACCATTTGGACCTCGGATCCGCGCCAAGAAGATCAAGAAAGTTTCAAAATATAAGTGAAACTTTGATGTTTGCATCGAATAAGTAGGTTTCTTGGTGCTCAAGTAATCAGGTAAAACACTGCCGCATGTTTGGAACTCTACCATTTCAAATACATATAATACTCATCAATAAATAATAGTGTTTTTAAAAACACGTTTCGACTTTGGGAGTAGAGTTCGTGTCAATAAGACGAAAAAGCTTCTAATATTAGTGGAATATTCATATTTTCATATTGACTGAGCAGTTTTCTTAGTGACTAAGTAATCAAGTAAAACCTTGCCGCATGTTTGCTATTCTACATTTTAAAGCATCTATAACACTCATCGTTTGCGTATTACCGTTTGGACCCTGGATTCACGTCAACAAGATCAAGAAAGTTTCAAAATATAAGTGAAACTTTGATGTTTGCATCGAATAAGTAGGTTTCTTGGTGCTCAAGTAATCAGGTAAAGCGCTGCCGCATGTTTGAAACTCTACCATTTCAAATACATATATTACTCATCATTAAATAGTAGTGTTTTTAAAAACACGTTTCGACTTTGGGAGTAGAATTTTTGCGAATAACAAAAAAAGTTTTCAAATATTGGTAGAATATTCATTTTTTTCATATTGACTGAGCAGGTTGCTTAGTGACTAAGTAATCAGGTAAAACACTGATTCATGTTTTCTATTCTAAATTTTAAAGCATCTATAACACTCATCGTTTGCATATTACCATTTGGACCTCGGATCCACGCCAATAATGTGACGATCTCAAAACCACGTGCCACGGTGTTAAGGATAATCATTGGAATATAACACATTAATCCTCATTAGCAGAGTACAGATAATAGCATAAACAGGAAATAGAATAATTTACACAAATATGAAAGTGGAATCATATACATATCACAACATTAGAGAGCACAGTGCAGGATACTACTTAGTGCAAAATAATACATAATCAGTCTACATCACTTGAGGCGGAATCATATACATAAGAAGTACATAAACGAAACATCAGTCTACATCGCCTGAGGTGGAATCATAGTACATATATAGTAATGGAGGAAAAATCATAGTCATCACTGTGTAGTCAAGCCTTGCCATGAGCCAAAAGTGCACCTCTGCTGCGGTGCCAAGCCAAAATACGCCAGCCACCCGGTACTAGGCTGCCCGTGTGAAAATAAGGGCACCAGAGTTTGCAAGGTGAAACAAACTACGAGTCAGTCAAGGGACTGGTATGATAAATCTACTTAACCAACTAAACAGCAATAAAAAGGCACATCAACGGACCACGCCACTTTCGCGGAACGGGTTTACTCCAATGAGTGCTAGTGCATGAAATAAAGTAAATTATTAAATCATCGCAATGCTTTTTATAAAAATGAAGCCATTATAAGACTCAGGTCCCATCACACAATGCAACGCAAGCCATAGGATTGAGTTTTTACCTTATAATGGCCAAGAGATGCTTCATACGTATAAACAAAAGTGTTTGATATAATTACTAGTGCATATATGTTTCAAAAGCGAATTTAATCATAAATATCAATCATAGACGGCATAAATGACCCATGCCATTATGTCGCCACACTAGTAATACAATCAAATCCGCAATTTCATATTGGAAATTGGATTCCATCATGAGTCGAGGCAAGGTACAAGCTCCTCTCCGTTCGAGAAACTCTAGCAAATGCCTCAGGATCGCACATAGCGTTCCTTGGTTTGGCCGGTCCTCTCTTACTTTTGAGGATTAGTCATTCCTGAACTCACGTTTCCCGGTCCTTGCAGACCTATAATCGAGGCGCCTCGCATTTTAACAACCACACAGGTGAAAAGTATATATAAATGTTAGGGCTGGTAAGTCACTGACAGCACCGTAGCTAGAAAGAAACATCGTGTTCTCCCAGCGGTCACTATCCCGTTTTTGACTCATACCGAGGGGTGAGGCTCGCGAACCAACGCTATACACAAAGCTATGCCACACAGACCATGCTTTGATCGTCAACCACAAGACTTTGCTTTTCAACAGAAGCCTTGATCGCATGCCACTTACGCGTGCCACACAGGCAATTCACTCCACGCAACTGATTTCTATCGATATATAACCTCTGAGCTCGTACGTCTCAGAGAAGGGCATTAAGTAAGAGAATAAATTCTCCGCCGCAAAACAGATATATATTTAATAGAGATCAATTAGCACAGAACAAAATCCAATGTCAGACACACAGTCTATTTACAAGTTCATTCTGGGTTTGAACGAAGCCGAAGGTACCAAATTCCTCGCATATCCGTACAATCAACAATACGTCCGGATGGCTACCACTTCAGCTCCTTCAAGGTAGCTACTCCAATCATGAGCATCAGTAGCGCCCATCCATCCAATGTGAAGATCGTCGGTCTTGAACCGTCTTCAACTCTTCGACCTCTAACCGTCGATCGATTATTCGAAATGAGAATTAACTCGGCCTTTGCAAGTAATCCACGTATATTCGATTTTCAAATCAATTGTTCACATGATTAAATCATTCGACATTCACATTTCAGTTCTTTAGTATAATTTTTCATGTCAAACACGTTCAACCACCAAATATCCAGCAAACCAAGCAGAGTCGGTTTATTTCCATTCTATATCGTCTATAATATTTTATAACAATATATCGCCATTTTTATTTATTTAAAAACGGCCCTATTTAATTAAACGACGTTTTAGGTCGTGCCGAGGCACTGACGCTGTTTTTCTCAAAATTTGTTTTACACATATCTGAAAATCTAACCGTTGGATTTCAACAAAGTTTATATCATTGGGAAGATATTCCTAAAGCGAACCCAAAGGTTCCAGTTTCGGGAAAATTCGATGGTCGGATCTTCTGTATAATCGTCTGAAGTTACGATTTCAAAACGCGAACTGCATGGCCTCGATTCGTTTTAATTTAATTTATATTTATATATGTATAAATATAATTTATTCGGCGATTTCTATATCGTTTTCACTTCAAATATTTCACTAACACCTTTATATTTCGAAAAATATCGCCATAACCTCCTTTGTACGGGAAGGGGTTTGGAAATTTATTGGGCCATATTAGGTACCCAATAAATCCTAATAAGCATACACATATTTATAGTGATATATTCCGGTGTCCACAGGGGAGTGTGTATAGATCATAACTCCAGAGAATAAATTCTCGTCACCCTATAAATGGTTTTTGTGCCTTAATGACCAGAGAGACGTGTTTAGTATCATCTCCAGACCCGTGTAGGGTTTTTTATTTATCTTGCAATTTACCGTTACAATTTATATAGTCCAGATCAGTCGTCAGTTCAACCTGTAATATATAGTCATCACCATACAAGCCTCTCGCTCGTATGGTAAATCTTCAACCTCGTCACACAAGCTCCAAATGCTTATGTGGTATATGATGAAGTATGCCTATCGTGAAGAAGTATGTCATGTAGTGTAGTTCAAAATTAATTGTTACTATCCTATGGTGGTGTTTATTATTACACACAGAACAACTAGCACTCCGCATCCAATGGCATTCACAGGAGTTGATATAATAATAAAATTTGCACATCCAACTCATTAAGATTTACCTATTTGTCGGGGCACGCAAATAAATTCTTTACTCAACAACTAATCCATTTCCTGTTCAACACATGTATATATATGTGCAAAACTAAGCTAAAAAAATATATTTCTAGTGAACAAAGGTTTATTTCCACTTATGGTTATTTTTAACACTTCACGTTTCACTTAAAAACGATATTTTTAGCGAACTAAAATATATTTCAACACATGACTATTTTATTTAGTTCTTATACATGTTAAAAATAATATTTATTGCAAACAAATATTTATTTCAACACTTGTATGTTTTAAGCAAATCACATACATGATAAAAATGGTATTTTTATCATCAAAAATGTTTATTCAACACATTAATGTTTTAACACATTATATTCTCAATAAAAATGTATTTTTTATTGTTCGATCTTTTTATTCAACACATGAACTTCTCAACACATGAGCATTTCCACACATGGATTTATTTTATATCGTTTGTACTTATAAGAAAGATGTAATTTTTATTGTTGAAACAATTTATTTATAACACAAATATTTTACATACTTCATATATAATAAAAATGTGATTTTTATTGTTAAAACAATTTATTTATTCAACACAAGAATTTATTTTTCAAAACATGAACTTCTCAACAAATGAGCTTTCCACACATGGATATGGTTTCAACACATGACTTTTGTTTCAATACATGAAAATAATTTCAACATATGAAAATAATTTTAACACATGAATATTATTCAAAATTTCGGCAGCATAACGGCAGGGTAGTTAAAACCGGAACCGTCCCTAGTTCGGCTCCTCGCTCTATCTTAAAACCTCGCGGTTTTTGACAATGGGGATTTCATACATCTAATTCGCACGCAAGCGAGTATGATTTTTCTTTTCCACTATTTATTTCCATAACAAATGGGTATTTTTCAACCACAACCAAACAATATCAACCACAAACAATTCTATCAACCATTCACATTATTCACCTAATTTTTCACACCAAATCACAATCAATAAATATCGTCCATGGTTTGTAGACACGGGGAGTATATATATATTCGTATATAAATATATTTTATTTCCATTCCAACACACATATCATTTATACAATGCATGTATAATTCGTACTTCGCTCATATAACTTATACAACGAATGTACATGGGGCATACCGCACGTATATAATTTGTATTTCGCTTAAATAATTTATATATGACATTTTTATTCACATTTCAGTTTAGAAATCTCACATTGGTTTGTCGCTCTTCTAAAAATCCTAGCAAGCTCAGAAAAATCCCTGGGCACTTCTAGACTATAGAGAGCGTCCTTGCGGTCACGATGTTTCCTGTTTCATCGAATTTCGTCAAGACACGATAAAGATAAGATTTTTCAAAGTTTGCAACACTTAAAAGTGTTATTTTCAATTGAACTTTCAAAACTAGATTTGCAAATTTCGCTTCAACCGTTGCACTTGAAGACGATCGGAGGGTACCGCATTGTTGGCCTTGGGGTAAATTTCCGCGCAGGTGCACCCATCGAACTCGGTGGTCGGGATAAGGCAGGGCGGCGGTGGGAAGATCGAAACTTGGCGGAGGTGATTCAGGTGCGACGGTCGATGATAGGAGGAGTTCTTGGTATGGATTTGTAGAGGGCGTTGGGATCTGCAAAAAGTTCCAAAGGAGGGGGTGGTTTTGGTGAGCATGGCGGCCGGAATCGGAGGAGGAAGGTCGGAAAGCTTTTTCGCCATTAATCGTGGCTGTCGGGGAGAGAGAAAGTTTTTTTTTATTTATGAATGAATCATTTTGATTGGTCGATATATATATATATATATATTTCAAAAAATTAGGGTTTTCATAAACGAACTCCTTTTCAAACCCAACGACTATTGCCCCTAGCTAAATACCCCCATCCCGGACACAATGGGATATGTTACGTAGGTCAATTCGACTGTTACAGTCAATTATTTTTCAAATTAAAGTATAAAACATTCAATATTCGTTTTGAACGTACATTTCAATTTTTCCAGGGCCACAAACTGATTCGAAAAATTCCAGAAAAATAAATCTAGCTATGTTTTGATGCTACGGTCCCAACAAAACTAGTTTCGTCGAATTATGAGATCGTATGAAAAATGGCCATTTTCTGGTCGATCCAATTTACAAGAAATTAACCAAACACGTTTTCTTTTGCTACGCTCACATACTAGCTTCAAAAATTATGAAATTTGAAACTAGCAATAGTTTGATATCCCGGATCCAACAAAAGTGGTTTCATCGAATTCCGAGGTCGTTTGCAAAATGTCTATTTTCAAAGGCTATATATACTCTATAATGACCTTTCTGAAAATTCATTTGGCCATAACTTTTGATTCCCGCTATGAAACTTCGATTTTTCAGATTCGTTAGAAAGATATTCATAAACAGATTTAAATATTTTTGGTTTCACTAAAATCCGTTTTATTTTTCACCCGGTACAGTCAGTCAAAGTTTGAATTCAAAATTTCAAACTGCCGCACTATTTCTAATTCATTATTTTATTGAAATATTCTATTTCAATTGTTTAAATTTCTTTTAAAATAACCAATTTAAAATTTTTAAATTGGCTCGTATTTTCCGGTTTGTTACAATCTCCCCCACTTAAACTTTTCGTCCCCGAAAAGGAAACAATAGTATAGTAGGAAACAAAAATGTAAATGCAAAGTATTGTGAAGGTACCTTGCACCGGAGTTAGTCAGAGAGGTCCACTCTGCATTTAGGGTAAGCTTGCTTAATGCTTTCCTCATTCTCCCAAGTACAGTATCTAGGATCACTACTCCACTGCACTTTAACTAAATGAACTTTCTTGCTCCTTAGCTCTTTAGTTTCTTTGCCAACAATCTTTAAAGGCTCTTTTCTGACTGCCAATTCTGGGGTAATTTCCAAGTCCTGTTGCGCTGCTTCTTTTACAACAAGATCCGGATCATGCACATGTCTTCTAAGTTGAGATACGTGAAACACATTATGCACTCCAGGCAACCAACCAGGTAATCGAACCCTATAAGCAAGAGTTCCAATCCGTTCAAGTATAGGAAATGGACCAATAAATTTGGGTGCCAACTTTCCAGTTTTACCGAATCGGATCACTCCTCTTATCGTAGATACTTTCAAATAAACATAATCACCAACAGCGAATGCCAAATCTCTTCTTCTAGAATCTGCATAACTTTTCTGTTGGCTTTGTGCAGTTTTCAATCGTTTCTTGATGAAATCGACTTTGTCAGATGCTTCTCTAATCATATCGGGTCCCAACACAAGTCTGTTGCCAGGTTCTACCCAACATGCGGGAGATCTACACGGCCTACCGTATAATGCTTCAAATGGCGACATTTTTAAACTTGCCTGATAGCTGTTGTTATATGAGAATTTTTCCAAATGCTAGTGATCCTCCCATGACCCGCCAAAATCAATAATACAAGCCCGTAGTAAATCTTCTAAAATTCTATTCACCCACTCAGTTTGGCCATCTGTCTGAGGTGATAAGCGGCGCTCATGTTCAGTTTTGTTCCCATTTCCGTCTGGAATGCGTCCCAGAACTTGCTAGCAAATATTGGGTCTCTATCACTGACTATGCTGATGGGAACTCCATGCAGCTTAACTATTTCTTTGAAATAAATCTGTGCTAGACTTTGAGCGGTTCTATTGGATCTGACAGGTATGAAATGGGCAGTCTTCGTAAAGTGATCTACGATCACCCAAATATTGTCATTGCCTTTCTTGGTTCGGGGCAAACCATCAATGAAATCCATGGAAATCTGTTCCCATTTCCAACCTGGGACTTCCAACGGTTGCAACAATCCGGCCAACTTTTGTTGATCGCTCTTGACTAGTTGACAAGTAGGGCATCTGCTAACATATAAGGAAATGTCCCTCTTCATCGCCTTCCACCAAAAAGTGTACTTGATATCGTTGTACATTTTACTCACTCCAGGATGAATGCAAAGCTTTGCCTTATGGCATTCATCGCTCTTTTGAGCTTAGGGATGTCAAGAACACAAATTCTCCCATTTATTCTCAGAACTCCCTCACTATCCACTTGGAAACTGGAGCTTTCGCCTTTTTGAATTCTTTTGATCATCTCTTTAACAAAATTGTCGTTTTTCTGTAGAACAGAGATCTTGTCATTCAATGAAGATGTAACGATAAAACTGGCAATGATCTCATTCTTTCTACTGAGCGTGTCAGCTACTACATTAGCCTTTCCCGGCGTATACAGGATATCCAGATCATATGCTGTGAGAAATTCTAGCCAACGCTGTTGTCTCAAGTTCAGATCTTTCTGAGTGAACAAATACTTCAATGATTGATGATCTGTAAACAATTCGAATTTCTCACCCAATAAGTAATGCCTCCAGATTTTCAAAGCAAAAATGATGGTTAGCAACTCAAGCTCATGAGTTACATAATTCTTCTCATGCGGTTTCAGTTGGCGGCTTGCATAAGCGGCTACTTGGCCTCTCTGCATTAACACTGCACCAAGACCTCTAATAGAAGCATCCGTCCAAACCGTCAAATCCTGATTGCCATCGATAATGGTTAATACTGGAGCGGTTGTCAATTTAGATTTCAATTCCTGGAAAGCTTCGTCACAGTCGGAAGTCCACTTAAATTTCTCGTGCTTCTTTGTAAGCTTCGTTAATGGACCGGATGTCTTCGAAAAATCTTTAACGAATTTTCGATAATAACTAGCCAACCCCATAAAACTTCTGACCTATGTGGGTGTAGTAGGTTGTTTCCAGTCTTGAATTGCTGTAATTTTGCTCGGATCTACAGAAATTCCTACCTTTGACACGACATGGCCAAGGAACTTCACCTCTTCTTGCCAGAAGACACATTTAGAGAATTTGGCTTTGAAGACGTTCTTTCTCAGAAACCCCAATACTTTTTCTAGATGTCTTTCATGCTCGGCTTCTGACTTAGAGTAGATTAAAATATCATCGATGATACCAGGAAAAATTTATTTAAAACGTCCCTGAACACTCCATTCATTAGATCCACGAAGTAGGCTGGAGCGTTGCATAAGCCGAACGACATTACTAACCATTCGTAAAATATGTTTGGACCTCTGAAAGCTATCAAAGGAACACACTCTTCGGCAATTCTCAGTTAATGGAAACCTGTAGCTAGGTCCATTCTGGAAAATGCTCTAGCCCCATTTAATTGGTCTAACAGATCATCGATGCAGGGTAATGGGTATTTGTTTTTGAGCTTCTGTTGGTTGAGGTCTCGGTAATCAACACACAATCGGAGAGTACCGTCTGACTTAGGGACAAACACTACAACTGCACCCTAACTAGAAAAGCCAGGTCTGATCAGACCCTTCCATAGCAGTTGACGAGTTTGATCGCTTAATTCTTCTTTTTCTTTTGGAGTCATTCATCGAATTGGATGTACCACTGGTCTGGCATTTGGAATTAGATCGATTCTGAATTCTATTTCTCTTTGCGGAGGTAAGTTTTCGATTTCTTCAAACACATCCGCATAGTTTTTAACAAAAGGAATTTTATCTAAGGAAGTGGGGATAACTTCTAGCGATGACAAAATTCCTTTCTACCTGGATTTGAACCATGGCATGGTACAATAATGTATCCAAGTTTCATTTTAATATTTACTATCCTTTCTGCACATTTTACTTCAGCTTCGTATTGCGTTAACCAATCTAGTCCGAGAATGATATCGAACTCAAGAAAATCCATAATGACTAGATTAAAAGGAAACCGGTAACGAGAAAAAGAAGCAGGCACTTTACAATATGAACTGAGGATAACAGAACCCACTATTTGATTATGAACTCTAACCAATTCTGTAAGCTTTTTCTGATTTAACTTTAACTTATCAATAGTATTACTTGCAATAAAACTACGTGATGCACCCGTATCAAATAATACAGAAACAGGAATATTTTTAATTGTAAGGGTACTCCCAAAACATCGGGTTTACCTGCTCCATTGGAAGCAGCCGGCGGGTTCGCCCCATCATACACATGAGCAACCTCGGCCTTCTTAAGCAAGGGACAATCTTTGACAAGATGTCCTGTTCTGTGGCAGTTAAAGTATGAACGAGGGTTCTGAGAGCTCTGGCTTGACCCTTGAGAGTTGGTCTTCTGCTGTTTCGGGGCTGTGCACACATTAGAGTAGTGCCCCACCTTACCACAATTGTAGCAGCTTCCCTTTGGCGGCTTTCTAGTCTGCTGATTCGTGGATGCCGCGTTGCTTGATTCTGTCTGGTTTGTAGAGGGCTTGCATTTATTCCCCGCTTGGCTTTTAGCACGGTCCAGATTAAGGTTCCTTTGGTCCAGGTCCTCATAATTACAAGCCATCTCCACTAAGTCAGAAAATGCCAGCTTGATGTGGGTCATTGCCCTGTCTTGGTACTTATGCTTTAGCCCGAGGATGAACCTCTTGTTCTTGGACTTGACGGTCGCGATGAGCTCTGGTGCGTAGCGGGATAACTGTGTAAACTTGTTCAGGTAGTCTCGCATAGACAGATCTCCTTGCTAGAGGTTTGCAAATTCGTCATGCATGCGCTCAATCGCCTGCTCTGGGATGAACTTTTCTTTGAACTCATCCCATGTTCTACCTGCATTTCTATTCTCGGCAGTGATGGCTTCCCACCATAATTCGGCTTTGCCTTGCAAAAGCCAGGCACCCATGAATGTTTTGTCTTGATCTCCCAGCCTCAGGCCTCCTAATATCTTTTCGTACGTTTTCAGCCATGCCAAGGCCTCAATCACAGTGCACGTTCCAGAGAAGGTTTTGCCTCCTAGATTCTTGCATCTTTTGGCCACTCGGTCGAGCTTGAATGGCTGAGCGATTGGGGGTTGTATCAATGGTCCTTTTGCAGTGGGGTTATCCCCTTGGCCTCTGCCTTGTCCTCCATGGCCTCCTCTTGCTGCTGCAGCTCTGGTAGCCATTTCTCAAATTCTGTATATGCAACTAAAGAGTCAGCTCTCAGAAACGAAAATTTTATTATATGGTACTGTAGAAGAACTTAAGGAAAGACAACGATGTACTGATCAGATTATTTTTGCTATTCTGCTTAGCTCATTCTAAGACATTACTAGTCCTATCTCTAATGAGCTACTCGCCTTTGAATACTACTGATTCTACTCTGATGAGGTGTTTATTGTGTTAAATTCCAGAACTAAGGTTAACCAAAGCTCTGATACCAGCTGTGACGATCTCAAAACCCAGTGCCACGGTGTTAAGGATAATCATTGGAATATAACACATTAATCATCATTAGCAGAGTACAGATAATATCATAAATAGGAAATAGAATAATTTACACAAATATGATAGCGGAATCATATACATATCACAACATTAGAGAGCACAGTGCAGGATACTACTTAGTGCAAAATAATACATAATCAGTCTACATCGCCTGAGGCGGAATCATATACATAAGAAGTACATAAACGACACATCAGTCTACATCGCCTGAGGCGGAATCATTGTACATATATAGTAATGGCGGAAAAATCATAGTCATCACTGTGTAGTCAAGCCTCGCCGTGAGCCAAAAGTGCACCTCTGCTGCGGTGCCAAGCCAAAATACGCCAGCCACCTGGTACTAGGCTGCCCGTGAGAAAATAAGGGCACCCGAGCTTGCAAGGTAAAACAAACTACGTGTCAGTCATGGGACTGGTATGAGAAATCTACTTAACTAATTAAACAACAATAACAAGGCACATCAACGGGACACGCCACTTTCGCGGAATGGGTTTACTCCAGTAAGTGCTAGTGCATGAAATAAAGTAAATTATTAAATCATCACAGCCATTATAAGACTCAGGTCCCATCACACAATGAAACACAAGCCAGAGGATAGAGTTTTTACCTTATAATGGCCAAGAGATGCTTCATACGTATAAACAAAAGTGTTTGATATTATTACTAGTGCATATATGTTTCAAAAGCGAATTCAATCATAAATATCAATCATAGACGACATAAATGACCCATACCACTATGTCTCCATACTAGTAATACAATCAAATCCGCAATTTCGTATTGGATATTGGATTCCATCATGAGTCGAGGAAAGGGACAAGCTCCTCTCCGTTCGAGACACTCTAGCAAATGCCTCAGGATCGCACACAACGGTCCTTGGAATCGGCTGGGCAGGTCCTCTCTTACTTTTGAGGATTAGTCATTCCTGAACACACGTTTCTCGGTCCTTGCAGACCTATAATCGAGGCGCCTCGCATTCCAACAAGCACACAGGTGAAAGTATATATAAATGTCAGGGCTGTTAAGTCACTGACACCATCGTAGCTAGAAAGAAACGTCGTGTTCTCCCAGCGGGCACTATCCCGTTTTTGACTCATACTGAGGGGTGAGGCTCGCGAATCAACGCTATATAAAAAGCTACGCCACACAGACCATGCTTTGATCATCAACCACAAGACTTTTCTTTTCAACAGAAGCCTTGATCACATGCCACTTAGGCGTGCCACACAGGCAATTCACTCCACACAACTGATTTCTATCGATATATAACCTCTGAGCTCGTACATCTCAGAGAAGGGCATTAAGCAAGAGAATAAATTCTCCACCGCAAAACAGATATATATTTAATAGAGATCAGACAGCACAGAAGAAAATCTAATGACAGACACACAGTCCATTTACAAGTTCGTTCTGGGTTTGAACGAAGCCGAAGGCACCAAATTCCTCGCATATCCGTACAATCAACAATACGTCCGAACGGCTATCACTTCAGCTCCTTCAAGGTAGCTACTCCAATCATGAGCATCAGTAGCGCTCATCCATCCAACGTGAAGATCGTCGGTCTTGAACCGTCTTCAACTCTTCGACCTCTAACCATCGATCGATTATTTGAAATGAGAATTAACTCGGCCTTTTCAAATAATCCACGTATATTAGATTTTCAAATCAATTCTTCACATGCTTAAATCATTCGATATTCACAATTCATTTCTTTAGTATAATTTTTCATGTCAAACACATTCAACCACCAAATATCCAGCAAACCAAGCAAAGTCGGTTTATTTCCATTCTATATCGTCTATAATATTTTATAACGAAATATCGCCATTTTTATTTATTTAAAAACGACCCTATTTAATTAAACGACGTTTTAGGTCGTGCCGAGGCACTGGCGCTGTTTTTCCCAAAATTTGTTTTACACATATCTGAAAATCTAACCGTTGGATTTTAACAAAGTTTATATCATTGGGAAGATATTCCCAAAGTGAACCCAAAGGTTCCAATTTCGTGAAAATCCGATGGTCGGATCTTCCGGTATAATCGTTTGAAGTTACAATTTCAAAACGCGAACTGCATGGCCTCGATTCGTTTTTAATTTAATTTATATTTATATATATAAATATAATTTATTCAGCAGTTTCTATATCGTTTTCACTTCAAATATTTCACTAACACCTTTATATTTCGAAAAATATCGCCATAACCTCCTTTGTACGGGAAGGGGTTTGGAAATTTATTGGGCTATATTAGGTACCCAATAAATCCTAATAAGCATACACATATTTATAGTGATATATTCCGGTGTCCACAGGGGAGTGTGTATAGATCATAACTCCAGAGAATAAATTCTCGTCACCCTATAAATGGTTTTTGTGCCTTAATGACTAGAGAGACATGTTTATTGTCATCTCCAGACCCGTGTGGGGTTTTTGTTAATCTTGCAATTTACCGTTACAATTTATATAGTCCAGATCAGTCATCAGTTCAACCTATAATATATAGTCATCACCATACAAGCCTCTCGCTCGTATGGTCAATCTTCAACCTCGTCACACAAGCTCCAAATGCTTATGTGGTATATGATGAAGTATGCCTATCGTGAAGAAGTATGCCATGTAGTGTAGATCAAAATTAATTATTACTACCCTATGGCGATGTTTATTATTACACACAGAACAACTAGCACTCCGCATCCAATGGCATTCACAAGAGTTGATATAATAATAAAATTTGCACATCCAACCCATTAAGGTTTACCTATTTGTCGGGCACGCAAATAAATTGTTTACTCAACAGCTAATCCATTTCCTGTTCAACACATGTATATATATGTGCAAAACTAAGCTAAAAATTATATTTCTAGTGAACAAAGGTTTATTTCCACTTATGGTTATTTTTAACACTTCACATTTCACTTAAAAACGATATTTTTAGCGAACTAAAATATATTTCAATACATGACTATTTTATTTAGTTCTTATACATGTTAAAAATAATATTTATAGCAAACAAATATTTATTTCAACACTTTTATATTTTAAGCAAATCACATACATGATAAAAATGGTATTTTTATCATCAAAAATGTTTATTCAACACATGAATGTTTTAACACTTTATATTCTCAATAAAGATGTAATTTTTATTGTTTGATCTTTTTATTCAACACAAGAACCTTTTTCAATACACGAACTTCTTAACACATGAGCATTTCCACACATGGATATATTTTATATAGTTTGTACTTATAAGAAAGATGTAATTTTTATTGTTGAAACAATTTATTTATAACAAGAATATTTTACATACTTCATATATAATAAAAATGTGTGATTTTTATTGTTAAAACAATTTATTTATTCAACACATGAATTTATTTTTCAACACATGAACTTCTCAACACATGAGCATTTCCACACATGGATATGGTTTCAACAAATGACTTTTGTTTCAACACATGAAAATAATTTCAACATATGAAAATAATTCTAATACATGAATATTATTCAAAATTTCGACAGCATAATGGCAGGGTAGTTAAAACCGGCACCGTCCTGAGTACGGCTCCTCGCACTACCTTAAAACCTCGCGGTTTTTGACAATGGGGATTTCATACATCTAATTCGCACGCAGGCGAGTATGATTTTTCTTTTCCACAATTTATTTCAATCACAAATGGGTATTTTTCAATCACAACCAAACAATATCAACCACAAACAATTCTATCAACCATTCGCATTATTCTCCCAATTTTTCACACCAATTCACAATTAATAAATATCGTCCATGGTTTGTGGACGAGGGGAGTATATATACATATTCGTATATAAATATATTTTATTTCCATTCCAACACACATATCATTTATACAATGCATGTATAATTCATACTTTGCTCATATAACTTATACAACGCATGTACATGAGGCATACCACACGTATATAATTTATATTTCACTTATATAATTTATATATGACATTTTTATTCACATATCAATTTAGAAATCTCACATTGGTTTGTCTCTCTTCTAAAAATCCTAGCAAGCCCAGGAAAATCCTTGGACACTTCTAGACCGGTAGTTTCGTAGCCGGTTTTTCGGACGTTTTCTAGGATCAGAAGGAACCGCTATAATGACCACCACATGCGTTTCATTTTCTTCAATCTTATCAATGATTGCTTTTTATGAAGTCGCACCAGGAGCTAGTGCTTTCTATCTCAGAATAGCTCGTAGAGAGCGTCCTTGCGGTCTCGATGTTTCCTGTTTCATCGAATTTCGTCAACACACGATAAAGATATGATTTTTCAAAGTTTGCAACACTTAAAAGTGTTATTTTCAATTTCAAAAATAAAGGCCGTATACCTTTCAGAACTTTCAAAACTAGGTTTGCAAATTTCGCTTCAACCGTTGCACTTGAAGACGATCAGAGGGTACCATGCTGTTGGCCTTAGAGAGAGCTTTCCGCGCAGGTGCACCTCGTCGAACTCAGTGGTCCGGATAAGGCAGGGCGACGGTAGGATGATCGGAACTTGGCGGAGGTGATTCAGGCGCGACGGTCGACGATAGGAGGAGTTCTTGGTATGGATTTGTAGAGGGCGTTGGGATCTTCAAAAAGTTCCAAAGGAGGGGGCGGATTCGCTAAGCGTGGCGGCCGGAATCGGAGGAGGAAGGTCAGAAAGCTTTTTCGCTGTTAATCGTGGCTGTCGGGGAGAGAGAAAGTTTTTTTAATTTATGAATGAATTATTTTGATTGGTCGATATATATATATTTCAGAAAATTAGGATTTTCTTAAACGAACTCCTTTTCAAACCCAACGACTATCGCCCCTAAATACGCCCATCCCAGACACAATGGGATATGTTTCGTAGGTCAATTCGACTGTTACATTCAGTTAATTTTCAAATTAAAGTATAAAACATTCAATATTCATTTTGAACGTACATTTCAATTTTCCAGGGCCACAAACTGATTCGAAAAATTCTAGAAAAATAAATCTAGCTATGTTTCGATGCTACGGTCCCAACAAAACTAGTTTCGTCGAATTATGAGATCGTTTGAAAAATGGCCATTTTCTGGTCGATCCAATTTAACAGAAATTAACCAAACACGTTTTCTTTTGCCATGCTCACATACTAGCTTCAAAAATTACGAAATTTGAAACCTAGCAGTAGTTTGACATCCTGGATCCAACAAAATTGTAACGACCCGAAAAATCTGAACCAATTTAAAATTTTTAAATTGGCTATTTAAGTGGATTTTAAATTAATATTTTAAATAATAACGATGAAAAGTAAGTTTGAATCGACATTTGAAAACGAATATAATTAATTCTAATTATAAACAAGGCCTGCAATGGCGCAGTAGTTTCAAAATTTGAATTCAAACTTTGACTGACTGTACCGGGTACAAACAAAACGAATTTGAATGAAAACAAAAATATTTAAATCTGTTAGTGAATACCTTTCTAACGAATTTGAAAAATCGAAGTTTCGTAGCAAGAAGCAAAAGTTATGGCCAAATGAATTTTTAGAAAGGTCGCTATAGAGTTTATATAGCCCATGAAAATGGCCATTTCGCAAACGACCTCGGAATTCGACAAAACCACTTTTGTTGGATCCGAGATGTTAAATTATTGCTAGGTTTCAAATTTCATATTTTTTGAAGCTAGTATGTGAGCGTGGCAAAGGAAAACGTGTTTTGGTCAATTACAGTTAAATTGGATCGACCAGAAATGGGCCATTTTTCAAATGGTCTTAGAATTCGACGAAACTAGTTTTGTTGGGACCGTATCGTCAAAACATAGCTAGATTTATTTTTTGGGAATTTTTAGAATCAATATGTGGCCCCGGCAAATTGAAATGTACGTTCAAATTAAATATTGAATGTTTTATATTTTAATTTGAAGGAAAACTGACTGAAACATTCGAATGGGCCTACGAAACTTATCCCACTGTGTTCGGAATGGGGGTAAAACGCTAGGGACGATAGTCGTTGGGTTTGAATTGGCGTTCGTGTGTGACAAGGGGTATTTTAGAAATTTAAAAATATATAAATTAATAAAAAAATATCATTGGTCAAACAAACACTCTCTCTCCCCGATTGAACTCGACGCACGGCGGAAACACCTCCAAACCTTCCCGTTCATTTTCTGATCAATCCATGCATCAAAATCAAACACTCCAGTTAAAGATTTTGTAGAGCTAGATAAGATCTTCAAATCCATATATAGTTTGGATTTTTTCGTTCAGAATTGGAGGAGAATTCGAGCTTGAAAGACGAGCCCTTCATCTCGCCACCACAGCTTCCTCCGATCGTCGAACGCCGACGCACCACCAGCGTCTAGTGCGCCTCTCCTCCCTCTTCCTCGTGGCGAAGGCCGATCGACGTATCGTTGCGCGGATTCAAAGAAAATTCAAAACCTAGTTTTGAACCTATCAGTGAGGTAACGGCTGAAACAATATTATAGCAGTTTAAAGTGCTACGGTTTTTGATTTCACTGTAAAAATCATATCTTTTTCGTTTCTTGACAAAATTCAGTGAAACAAGAGACAGTGGACTCGTGTAGACGTCTTTTACATTCTAGAAGAGACAACGTATTTTTCTGAGCCTTTTGCTATTTTTGGTGGAGTGGAACCCAATGTGAGATTTCTAAACTATAAACGATATGGAAAACGACGATGTATAAATTATATAGTCGATGTATGACTTATATAAGCATTGTACACCACATGTATAAGCGTTGTATAAGTTATATATGCATTGTAAAAAATTATATATGTGTTGAATAGAAGTGAAATGCTTATATAATATATATATATATATATATATATATATATACAGATATATATATATACGCCCCTTGTCCACAAACCATGGACGATGTTTATTGGTTGTGATTGGTGTGAAAATTGATTGATTACGAATGGTTGATTAGAATTGTTTGTGGTAGAAATTGATTGATTGTGGTTGAAAAATACCCGTTTGTGGTTGAGAAATATTTGGTTGAAACCACATAGGATTAGTTTGTTGAAATGGAAAAATATACATGCCGCCTGCGTGCGAACTAGATGCATGAAATCCCCATTGTCAAAAGCTGCGAGGCTTTAAGGTAGAGCGAGGAGCCGTACTAGGGACGACCCCGGTTTTAACTACCATGCCGTTATATTGCCGAAATTTTCTGAAATATTCATGTGTTAGATTATTTTCATTTGTTGAAATTATTTTCATATGTTGAAACCGTCCATGTGTTGAATAGAAATTCATTCATTGAATAGAAATTCATGTGTTGAATGGTATTCGTGTTTTAAAACAAATTGTTTTATAATAAAAATTATATTTTTATCATCTATATGAATTATATAAAATAGTAGTGTTTTGAAATAAATTGTTTTGCAATTAAAATCACATTTTTACCATATATATACAAACTATAGAAAACATTCATGTGTTGAATAGAAATTCATTCGTTGAGTAGAAATTCATGTGTTGAATGTTATTCATGTTTTAAAACAAATGGTTTTATAATAAAAATCATATTTTTATCATTTATATGAACTATATAAAATAGTCGTGTTTTGAAATAAATTGTTTTACATTAAAAATCCCATTTTTATTATATACATGAATTGTCAAAAATAGTGAAGTGTTGAAATAGAAGTCTGTTGGATAAAAATATCATTTTTATCAAATGTATGAAAAGCATATAGTTTTGAAATTGAAGAATTGATTATATTTATATATATATATATATATATAAATATAATTAAAATAAATCGAATAGCGAAGCTGCAGTTCGTGTTTTGAAACCGTGATTTCAAACGATTATTGCGGGAGATCCGACCATCGGATTTTCCCGAAACCGAAACCGTTGGGTTTGCTTTGGAAATATCTTTCCAACGACACCAACTTTGTAAAGAACCAGACACCAACTTTGTAAAGATCCAACGGTTGGATTGTCTGGAATGTCTAATTCAAATCTAAAGAAAAACAGCGCCAGAATCGATTATATATATATATATATATATATATATAATTAAATTAAATCGAATAACGACGCTGCAAATCGTATTTTGAAATCGAAGCTTCAAACGATTGTACCAGGAGATCCGACCGTCGGATTTTCCCAAAACTGGAACCATTGGATTCGTTTTGAAAAGATATTTCTAATGATATAAATTTTGTGAAGATCTAGCGGTTGGATGTAACGACCCATAAAATCTGAACCAATTTAAAATTTATAAATTGGCTAAAATAATGGATTTTTAATATTTAAAATAAATATTTTAAATAATGGCAATGGAAAGTGAGTTTGAATCGATAATTGAAAGCGAATATAATTAATTATAATTATAAACAAGGCCTGAAAAGGCGATGCAGTTTCAAAAATTGAATTCAAACTTTATCGGACTGTACCGGGTGCAAAAAACGGATTTTAGTGAAACCAAAAATATCTAAATCTGTTAGGGAATACCTTTCTAACGAATCTGAAAAATCGAATTTTCATAACGGAAAGCAAAAGTTATGGCCAAATGAAATTTCAGAAAGGTCGCTATGGAATTTATATAGCCCGGGAAATTGGCCATTTTTCATACAACCTCAGAATTCGACGAAACCACTTTTGTTTAATCCGGGATGTGAAGTTATCGCTAGGTTTCAAATTTCATAATTTTTGAAGCTAGTATGTGAGCGTGGCAAAGGAAAATGTGTTTTGGTCAATTATAGTTAAATTGGATCGACTAGAAATGGGCCTTTTTGCAAACGATCTCAGAATTCGACGAAACTAGTTTTGTTGGGATCGTATCATCAAAACATAGCTAGATTTATTTTTCTGGAATTTTTCGAATCAGTTTGTGGCCCTGGCAAATTTAAATGTACGTTCAAATTAAATATTGAATGTTTTATATTTTAATTTGAAGGAAAACTGACTAAAACATTCGAATGGGCCTTCGAAACATATCCCATTGTGTTCGGAATGGGGGCAAAACGCTGGGGGCAACAGTCGTTGGGTTTGGATTGGCGGTCGCGTCAGAAAACCCCTTTAAAACTTCCCCTACCAATCAGAATTTTTATAAAAAAAAAGAGAAAATACTTTCTCTCTCCCCGACGATCGAAGGCGGAAACCTATTCGCCAGTTCCCGAGCTTTTTCCGGCCGCCACACGCCTCATTGACCCCCGACCCTTTGGAAATTTTTGTAGATCTCTCCGAGAGCTTCACATCCATAGCTTGTACGCCACCCCTCTTCGCCCCATCAACGAGATTTCCTCCTCCAAAGTCGCACCGTTCGCGGACGATTTTCTCCTCCTTGCCGCCGCCGAGTTCGCCGCCGTCAGGGGTGCAGGTGCTCCTCTCCAAGCTCGTCAACGTGGCATAGGCTGATCGGCATATCGTGCTTCGGATTGGGAGAAAAGATCAAACCTAGTTTTGAACCATATTGAAAGGTATACGGCCAGATTTATTTTCAACAGTTTTAACACCTTTAAACCATTGCAAACTTTGAAAAATCATATATTTTTCGTTTCTTGACGAAATTCGATGAAACAGGAAACATCGTGACCGTGAGGACGTCTTCTGCATTTTAGAAGAGACCGCATATTTTTCTGAGCCTTCTGCTATTTTTGGTGGAGTGGAACCCAATGTGAGATTTCTAATTTATAAACAATATGGAAAACGACGATGTATAAATTATATAGTCGATGTATGGGTTATATAAGCGTTGTACACCTCATGTATAAGCGTTGTATAAGTTGTACGTTCGATGTATAAGTTATATATGCATTGTAAAAATTATATATATGTGTTGAAATAGAAGTGAATTGCTATATATATATATATATATATATATATATATATATACACACACACACACACACACACACGCCGCTCGTCCACAAACCATGGACGATATTTATTGATTGTGATTGGTGTGAAAATTGATTGATAGCGAATGGTTGTTTGGGATTGTTTGTGGTTGATATTGATTAATTGTGGTTGAAAAATACCCATTTGTGGTTGAGAAATATTTGGTTGAAACCACATAGGATTAGTTTGTGGAAATGAAATAAATATAAACATGCCGCCTGCGTGCGAACTAGATGCATGATCCCCATTGTCAAAAACTGCGAGGTTTTAAGGTAGAGCGAGGAGCCGTACTAGGGACGGTCCCGGTTTTAACTACCCTGCCGTTATGCTGCCAAAATTTTGAATAATATTCATGTGTTTGAATTATTTGCATTTGCTGAAACTATATTTATTCGTTGAATAGAAAACCTTCATGTGTTGAATTGATATTCATTCGTTGATTAGAAATTCATGTGTTGACAGGTATTCGTGTTTTAAATATAAAAATCACATTTTTATCTATATATAGAAAACCTTCATGTGTTGAATCGATATTCATTCGTTGATTAGAAATTCATGTGTTGAGTGGTGTTCATATTTTGAAATAAATTGTTGCATAATAAAAATCACCTTTTATCAACTATATGGACTATGTGAAATAATCTTGTTTTAAAAATAAATTGTTTTACAATAAAAATCCTATTTTTATCACTTATATAAACTACATAAAATAATAGTGTTTTGAAATGAATTGTTTTACAATAAAAATCACATTTTTATTATATACATGAATTGTTGAAATGTGAAGTGTTAAAAATAGCCACTTGTTCAAATAATTACGCACGAGTTGAAATATTCATTAATTAGCTAATTACATGATTTTTGCCTATGCATGCAACATTTGAAGGAATAGTGTTTTTAAACCAAATGGAATCAAATATGAAGTTAAATGGAAAATGATAAGTGATAAGAACTGTATATATGTACATGCATATTTATTGAACAGGTTATAGCAAAGGGGCTAGAGAAGATGAATAAAATTTTGTGCCCGACAAATAGGTACACATTTACTGTTTTGTTTGGGTGATGATTTTATGAGCCTGTTGGCTAGCCGCTTGGCTTTTCCATTTTCTTTTTGACATGAGATGCCCGTGTGGCTATTTGGGAATTTTCCCAGCCCCTCCCGTACAAAGGAGGTTATGGCGATTTTTTCCGAAATTTAAAGGCGTTAGTGAAATATTTGAAGTGAAAACGATATTGAAATTGTTGAATGAACTATATTTATATAAATATATAAATATAAATAAAATTAAAACAAAACGCGGTCGTGCAGTTCATGTTTTGAAACCGTGATTTCAAACGATTATTACGGGAGATCCAACCATCGGATTTTCCTAAAATCGCAACCGTTGGGTTCGCTTTGGAAAATTCTTTCCAACGGCACCAACTTTGTAAAAATCCAACGGTTGGATTGTCTGGAATGTTTAATTCAAATCTAAAGAAAAACAACGCCAGAATCGATTATATATATGTAAATATAAATATAAATATATTTAATCGAATAACGACGCTGCAGTTCGTATTTTGAAATCGAAACTTCAAACGATTGTACCGAGAGATCCGACCATCGGATTTTCCCGAAACTGGAACCATTTGATTCATTTTGAAAAGATCTTTCTAATGATGTAAATTTTGTGAGGATCCAACGGTTAGATTTTTAGATATGTGTAAATCAAATCTGAAGAAAAACAGCGCCACGGTCGCGTTATGGCCCGAAGCATCGTTTTGAATAAAATGGCTATTTTTAAATAAATAAAAATAGCGATTAATCATTATAAAAATATTATAAACAATATGGATGTGATTTAGAAATTAACTGAAGGTTGGCTAAGTTGAATGATTTCCTGGGTGTTGATCTTATGTTGGTTTCGGCCTTCGTGGTTAATATTTGGGAAATCGTTCTCTTACTGCTTGACGGTTAGTGACTAATGAATTGAAATGATGCGTGTGTAGTTTAGTGTTGCACTTGTTTATTATATACGCGAGTTGTTCAGAAAGACCGGGTTTATCCCATTCTGAATAACTGGATCGACAATAAGAAATCGAAGATGAAGACGGTGGTCGAAGACCGGAGATCTTTACCTCGTTTGGATGGTAACCGAGGTCGTGATTGGGAGGCATCCCGAAATATGGATAATGAGTGGTGATCGTCTAGACGTACGTGGTGGTCGATGGGTTTGCGAGGTATTTAGTGCCTTCGGTTTCGTTCAGACCCAGAACGGACTTGTAAATGGACTGTGTGTCTGACATTGGATTTTATTCTCTGTTGATTGATCTCTATTAAATATGCATCTGTTTGGCGGCGGAGAATTTATTCTTTTGCTTAACGCCCTTCTCTGAAACGCACGAGCACAGAGGTTGTATATCGATGGACATCAGTTGCATGGCATGAATTGCCTATGTGGCATGCTAAGATGCAGTGATCAGGGCTTCTGTTGAAAAGCAAAGTCTTGTGGTGATGATCAAAGCACCGCCTGTGTGGCGTAGCTTTGTGTATAACGTAAAATCGCGAGCCTCACGCCCCGGTATGAACCAGAAACGGGAGAGGACATCAGGGAGGGCCTGCGTTTCTTTCTAGCTAGGGTGGTGTCAGTGACCTACCAGCCCTGACATTTATATACTTTTTACCTCGGTGGTTGTTGCTGTTGCGAGGCGCCTCGGTTAGATCGGACGATCCGGGTCCGACGGAGCCATTCGTTGGCTCATTTACACCCCAAAGGGTGGGGAAACGCAGTGTTCAGGAATTTTAATCCACATCGGTGGACCGGCCCTAACGATCCAAGGGTCACTCGAGCTCTGATCCTGAGGGGCGGGCTAGAGCGTCTCGAATTCGGTAAGGACTATCTTTTGCCTTGATTCATGACGGAAATCCAATTTCCAAATATGTGACTGTGCGGTTTTGATTGTATATATATATGGCGACATGATATATGGTACCCATGCCGCCTAGGATTGATAGTTATGATTCGAAGTTGTTTTTGAAACATATAAAAACTAGTAATAATATCAAATGCTTTTGTTTTATTCGTATCAATCATATTTTGGCCGTTATAAGGTAAAAACTCTATCCTCCGGTTTGCGTTGCATTATGTGATGGGAACTGAGTCTTATAACGACTTCATTTTTATAAAAAGCATTGCGATGTTTAAAAGAATGTTTTGTTTTAAAGCACTGGCAATCCAATGGAGTAAACCCGTTCCACGAAAGTGGCGTGGTCCTTTGATTAGCCATATTATAAATGTGTTGAGTAGATTTCTCATACCAGTCCCCTGACTGACTCGTAGTTTGTTTCACTTTCAAACTCGGGTGCCCCTTTTTCTACACGGGCAGCCTTGTATTCAGGTTTAGCTGGTTATTTCTGGATAGCTTGAGCTGAAAATGGATTCTATCATTTATCTCTTTTTATGCTGTTCATCTCCTATTGTACATATTTTGTTTGTTTTCCGCTGTAGACATTTATGTATAGCTGAACTGTATTTGTACTAAGTAAGATCCTGTATACTGTGTAACTCTGATGATTACTTTTATCCAGTATATTCTATTGTTCATTATCTGGTGTATATATTTTAATTCTGTTCTGCTATTATCTGTTTCTGTGTTATATTCTAAAGATAACCCTTGTCTCCGTCTGTACGGGAAATGGGGTCGTCACAACGTGGTATCAGAGCTTTTGTTAAGCTTAGTTATGGAATATAAAATTTGAATGAACTCGCCAGAAATAGGACCAGTAGTGTTCTAGGACGGGTAACTCTATACGGATAAGATCAGCAATATCCTAGTATGAGTAAAGCAGAATGAAATTACACCTCGATAGACACATTTACACTTGAAGTATATGTTTCTATGTTTTAAAATATCTTTTCTGTGACCTGACACTTGATCTGCCATTTGCAGAAGTACTAAAGAAATGAGTGTCAGAAACAGGAGAAATGCAGAACCCGATCTAGAGGCTCTATTAAAGAGATATCGAAATCTGAACGGAGCACAGTTCTCGTGCAATGAATCTATAATTCAAACTCAAGCTTGGATGAGTTCTGTCGAAAGAATATTTGAGCGTATCCAGCTGAGGGATGACCAGAAACGATTAGTAGCATCTTGGGCGCTCAAAGAAGAAGCTTTAATCTGGTGAGAAACAATCATCAAAGATAATCCAGAAGGTGATATCATCTAGGACAGATTCAAAGTGATTTTCCTAGAAAGATTTACTCCTCCTGAAGCGACAGAGCGATTATATGATGAATTTTCCTATCTGATACAAGGTGATATGACCATCCCAGAATATCACAAGAAATTCAAAGAACTTGCCCACTTTGCTCCTCATTTGATTCAAGATCCAAAGAGGAAAAATCTGAGATTTATTCATGGCCTGCAAAGGAGATATCAGAATAGTGTACTGAGGAATGTAAAACTTCCCTTCTCAGAAATGATTTATATGACCTATCAGTACGAAGATCTCCATAAGAAAGGGATGTTGCGCGACGAAGAAGAAGTCTGTTGTAGTGACAAAGCGGAGTCGGAAGCTGATATTCCTGAAGCCAGTACGAGATCTGAGGTCAATAAGAAGCCCAGTGCCAAGAGAAAAAGGGCTGAATCTAGGAACGAACGAATAACAACTGCCACGTGCTCAAGCTGCAATAGAAAAGGACATTTGGCGATAAGTTGCAAATCTTGGAACCAACAAAGAAAGAATAAGTTCCAACCCAAGAAGGTATTTCAAGAGAATAGAAAATGTGGTGGATGTCATCAGTCGGGTCATCTTTTAAAGGCCTGCCCGCTATTCAGAAAACCTAGAACAGTATATGTAAATGAAGTGGCAGAAGTGCCTGCATCTTCGTCTGCTCAAGAGAGGCCAGATGTTTTAGAAGGCACGCTAACTGTCAAAAATATTCCAGTTAAAGTACTATTTGATACTGGCGCGTCACGAAGCTTTATTGCAAAGAGTACAGTCAAGAAGTTAGATTTAAAATTGAAGAAGCTCAAGGAACCAATGACTGTCCAAAATCCAGTTGGGGGTTCTATCGGTCTCAGTTGGGTTTGTGGGGTGCCTGTCTCTTTTTCCTGCTATAAATTCCCTACTATCTCTGTCATTATGAATTTTAATGAATTCGATCTTATTCTGGGATTGGATTGGCTAACCAAATATGAAGCAGAGGTTAGATGCGCCGAGAGAGTTGTTAAAGCTAAGATTAAATTAGGGAGTTATATAACCATACCGTGTGAAGGTCAAAAATCTAATAGAAAAGACTTCTGGGAAGCTTTGAATGTTTCTCCAGCCCAAATAGAAAATATCCCTGAAGTTATAGAGAATATTCTAGATCTCGTCAAAGATATCCCTGTCGTCAAGAACTATGCGGATGTGTTCGAAGAAGTTGATCGCTTACCCCCGCAAAGAGAAATAGATTTCAAAATTGCTTTAATTCCGAATGCAAGGCCGGTAGTTCACGCTATTCGAAGAATGTCCTTAAAAGAGAAGGAGGAATTAGACAATCAAACACGACAGCTAGTATGGAAGGGTCTGATCAGGCCTAGTTTCTCTGATTGGGATGCAGCAGTGGTCTTTGTCCCGAAATCTGACGGTACTCTACGTCTATGTGTGGATTATCGTGATCTGAACAAACAGACAATAAAGAATAAATATCCCTTGCCGCGGATTGATGATTTGTTGGATCGATTAAATGGCGCACAAGTATTTTCACGAATGGACCTAGCTACAGGTTTCCATCAACTTCGAATTGCCGAAGAGTGTGTTCCAATGACAGCGTTCAGAGGTCCCGACTTATTCTACGAATGGTTAGTAATGCCGTTCGGCTTATGTAACGCTCCTGCTTACTTCGTCGATCTGATGAATAGGGTGTTCAGAGGGGTTTTGAATAAATTTGTTCTGGTTTTCATTGACGATATTCTAATCTTCTCTAAATCAAAGGCCGAAAATGAAAAACCTTTGGAACAAGTGTTAGAAATCCTCAGAAGTAATGTATTGAAAGCAAAGTTTTCCAAATGTATATTCTGGCAAGATGAAGTGAAATTTCTGGGCCACGTCGTATCGAAAGAAGGAATCGCTGTGGATCCAAGTAAAATCACGGCTTTTCAAAATTGGAAACGGCCCAGCACCCCCACTGAAGTCCGCAGTTTTCTCAGGTTGGCTAGCTATTACCGGAAGTTCGTTAAAAACTTTTCGAAGATATCTGGTCATTTAACGAAGCTTACAAAGAAACACTCTAAATTCAAATGGACTCCAGAAAGTGAGGAGGCTTTTGAAGAGCTAAAGTTGAGATTAACAACTGCTCCAGTGTTAACCATCATCGATGGCAACCAAGATTTGAAAGTCTGGACTGATGCTTCTAGAGAAGGCCTTGGTGCAATGTTAATGAAAAGGGGTCAAGTGATTGCTTATGCTAGCCGTCAACTGAAGCCGCACGAGAAAAACTATGTCACTCATGATCTTGAGTTATTGGCCATAGTATTCGCCTTGAAAATCTGGAGATATCTTCTGGGTGAGAGATTCGAAATGTTTACAGATCACCAGTCGTTAAAGTATCTGTTCACCCAGAAAGACATGAATCTGAGGCAGCAACGTTGGCTAGAGTTCCTTGCAGCATACGACTTTGAAATTATATACACTCCAGGGAAAGCGAATGTCGTGGCCGATGCGTTAAGCCGAAAGAATGAAATGATCGCCAGTTTTATTATCACGACTTCATTGCTAGATAAAATATCTGCTCTTCAGGAGGATGATTACTTCATTCAGAAGATCAGAGAGATAATTCAACAAGCCGAACCCTCGAGTTTTCAAGTTGATAATGATGGGATTCTAAGGCTCAAAGGTCGAATCTGTGTCCCTAACATTCCTGAGCTTCGAAAGGAAGTACTGGATGAATGCCACAAGTCAAAACTCAGTACCCATCCAGGAGTAAGCAAAATGTATAATGACATCAAACGCACTTTCTGGTGAAAGTCGATGAAGAGGGACATTTCTTTGTTTGTTAGCCGATGCCCTACTTGCCAACTAGTCAAGAGCGACCAACAGAAATTGGATGGATTATTACAGCCTCTAGAAGTTCCTAGTTGGAAGTGGGAACATATTTCTATGGATTTCATTGATGGTCTGCCCAGAACCAGAAAAGGGAATGACAGTATTTGGGTGATCGTAGATCGCTTCACGAAGACCGCCCATTTCATACCTGTCAGATCAAACAGAACTGCTCAGAGTCTGGCGCAGATATACTTCAAGGAAATAGTTAGACTGCATGGAGTGCCGCTCAGTATAGTCAGTGATAGAGATACAATATTCACTAGCAAATTCTGGGAAGCGTTTCAAGTCGAGCTGGGAACGAAGTTGAATTTAAGCACCGCTTATCATCCTCAGACAGACGGTCAGACTGAGAGGGTGAATCGTATTTTAGAAGATCTATTGCGGGCTTGTGTTATAGATTTCGGTGGATCATGGGAAGACCATCTGCATTTGGCTGAATTCTCTTATAACAACAGCTACCAGGCGAGTCTGACAATGTCGCCATTCGAAGCATTGTATGGTAGACCGTGCCGATCTCCTGCTTGTTGGGTCGAGCCTGGAAGTAGACTTGTATTGGGTCCTGATATGATTCGAGAAGCTGCCGACAAAGTCGATTTTATTAAGAAGCGATTACTCGCCGCTCAAAGCCGACAAAAGAGCTATGCCGATAGGAGAAGAAGAGATATATCCTTTGTTATTGGCGAATATGTATATTTGAAAGTATCTCCGATGAGAGGAGTTATCCAGTTCGGTAAAACTGGCAAGTTGGCACCCAAATTCATTGGTCCGTTTCCTATTCTGCAACGGATCGGAACTCTCGCTTATAGGTCAAATTGCCTGATTGGTTGCCTAGAGTTCATGATGTATTTCACATATCTCAACTTCGAAAGCACGTTCATGATCCAGACTTGATCGTGGAAGAAGCAGCTCAACAGGACATTGAAATTACCCCAGAATTAGCTGTGAGAAGAGAGCCGCTAAAGATCACCGGCAAAGAAACCAAAGAGCTGAGGAACAAGAAGGTTAACTTAGTCAAATTGCAATGGAGCGGAGATCCGTGAGATTGTACTTGGGAAACTTAGGAGAGCATTCAGAAAGCTTATCCTAGATGCCGAGTGGATATCTCTGATTGACTCCGGTGCAAGGTATATTTACCATACTTTGCATTACCATTTAATTCTCTACTCTGTTGTTATTTTCCTTTCATGGATGTGCACTTTTAATTCTATAGTCTGAATGATTTTAAAGGAATATAGAAATTGATTTGTATGATTTTGAAAAGTTAAAAACATTTGCTTGTTGGTTGTGTTGTGTGATTGTAGATTAGATTAATTAAGATTATTGAAACGATAGTTAATTTAATCAACAATAGAATAATGTTAGAATTTATTCGATTATATCACACATTGAACTGTTTAGAAAATAGATAGGGATATATATACTAGTGCATTATATATGTTTGAATAGGTGAATGGATTAGCTGTTGAGTAAAGATTTTATTTGCATGCCCGACAAATAGGTAAACCTTAATGAGTTGGATGCGAAATATTATTATATCAACTCCTGTGAATGCCATTGGATGCGGAGTGCTGGTTTTTCTGTGTGAAATAATAAACGTCGCCATAGGATAGCAATAATTAATTTTGAACTACATTGCATGGCATACTTCTGGAAGATAGGCATACTTCATCATATACCACATAAGCATTTGGAGCTTGTGTGACGAGGTGGAAGATTTACCATACGAGGGAGAGGCTTGTATGGCGATGACTATATTTTACAGGTTGAATTGATGACTGATATGGACTATTTAAATTGTAACGATTAAATTGCCAGATTAATAAAAACCCCACACGGGTCTGGAGTTGACAATAACCACGTCTCTCTAGTTATTAGATACGGCACATGGACTATTTATTTCCCACACGGGGCAGGGTGACGAGAATTTATTCTCTGGAGTTATTATCAATACATGCTCCCCTGTAAACACCAAAATATATCACTATAAATATGTGTATGCTTATTAGGATTTATTGGGTACCTAATAAGACCCAATAAATTTCCAAACCTCTCTCCCTACAAGGGAGGTTATGGCAAAAATTTTCGAAAATTCCAGGTGTTAGCCAAATTTTTGAAGAATTTGAAATTTCTCAGAAACTGAAAAGTCAGAGAATTGAAGCCAGATCGAACATAGAGTTGATTAATCAATCCACTTTCGACTTTGTTCCTTTTCGGGGACGAAAAGTTTTAAGTGGGGGAGATTGTAATGACCCAGAAAATCTGAACTAATTTAAAATTTTTAAATTAGCTAAAATAATGGATTTTAAAAAATGGCAATGGAAAGTGAGTTTGAATCGACAATTGAAAGCGAATATAATTAAATATAATTATAAACAAGGCCTGAAAAGGCGATGCAGTTTCAAAAATTGAATTCAAACTTTGTCGGACTGTACCGGGTGCAAAACAAAACGGATTTTAGTGAAACCAAAAATATCTAAATCTGTTAGGGAATACCTTTCTAACGAATCTGAAAAATCGAATTTTCATAACGGAAAGCAAAAGTTATGGCCAAATGAAATTTCAGAAAGGTCGCTATGGAATTTATATAGCCCGGGAAATTGGCTATTTTGCATACAACCTCGGAATTCGACGAAACCACTTTTGTTGGATCTGGGATGTGAAGTTATCGCTAGGTTTCAAATTTCATAATTTTTGAAGCTAGTATGTGAGTGTGGCAAAGGAAAATGTGTTTTGGTCAATTACAATTAAATTGGATCGACCAGAAATGGGCCTTTTTGCAAACGGTCTCAGAATTCGACGAAACTAGTTTTGTTGGGACCGTATCGTCAAAACATAGCTAGATTTATTTTTCTAGAATTTTTCGAATCAGTTTGTCGCCCTGGCAAATTGAAATGTACGTTCAAATTAAATATTGAATGTTTTATATTTTAATTTGACGGAAAACTGACTGAAACATTCGAATGGGCCTTCGAAACATATCCCATTGTGTTCGGAATGGGGGTAAAACGCTAGGGACGACAGACGTTGGGTTTGGATTGGCGGTCGCGTCAGAAAACCCCTTTAAAACTTCCCCGACCAATCAGAATTTTTATATAAAAAAAAAGAAAATACTTTCTCTCTTCCCGACGATCGAAGGCGGAAACCTATT
Organism: Allium sativum; assembly: GCA_030737875.1. Lineage (NCBI taxonomy): Eukaryota > Viridiplantae > Streptophyta > Magnoliopsida > Asparagales > Amaryllidaceae > Allium > Allium sativum. The sequence continues at coordinate 657,189,456 of CM060923.1, forward strand.
CGCCAGTTCCCGAGCTTTTTCCGGCGGCCACACGCCTCGTTGACCCCCGACCCTTTGGAACTTTTTGTAGATCTCTCCGAGAGCTTCACATCCATAGCTGGCACGCCACCCCTCGTCGCCCCATCAACGAGATTTCCTCCTCCAAAGTCGCGCCGTTCGCGGTCGATTTTCTCCTCCTCGCCGCCGCCGAGTTCGCCACCGTCAGGTGTGCAGGTGCGCCTCTCCAAGCTCGTCAACGTGGCATAGGCTGATCGGCATATCGTGCTTCGGATTGGGAGAAAAGATCAAACCTAGTTTTGAACATATTGAAAGGTATACGGCCAGATTTATTTTCAACAGTTTTAACACCTTTAAACCGTTGCAAAATTTGAAAAATCATATCTTTTTCGTTTCTTGACGAAATTCGATGAAACAGGAAACATCGTGACCGTGAGGACGTCTTCTGCATTTTAGAAGAGACCGCATATTTTTCTGAGCCTTCTGCTATTTTTGGTGGAGTGGAACCCAATGTGAGATTTCTAATTTATAAACAATATGGAAAATGACGATGTATAAATTATATAGTCGATGTATGGGTTATATAAGCGTTGTACACCTCATGTATAAGCGTTGTATAAGTTGTACGTTCGATGTATAAGTTATATATGCATTGTAAAAATTATATATATGTGTTGAAATAGAAGTGAATTGCTATATATATATATATATATATATATATATATATATATGTATGTATGTATGTATGTATACGCCCCTCGTCCACAAAACATGGATGATATTTATTGATTGTGATTGGTGTGAAAATTGATTGATAGCGAATGGTTGTTTGGGATTGATTGTGGTTGAAAAATACCCATTTGTGGTTGAGAAATATTTGGTTGAAACCACATAGGATTAGTTTGTGGAAATGAAATAAATATAAACATGCCGCCTGCGTGCGAACTAGATGCATGATCCCCATTGTCAAAAACCGCGAGGTTTTAAGGTAGAGCGAGGACCCGTACTAGGGACGGTCCCGGTTTTAACTACCCTGCCGTTATGCTGCCGAAATTTTGAATAATATTCATGTGTTTGAATTATTTGCATTTGCTGAAACTATATTTATTCGTTGAATAGAAAACCTTCATGTGTTGAATCGATATTCATTCGTTGATTAGAAATTCATATGTTGAATGGTATTCGTGTTTCAAATATAAAAATCACATTTTTATCTATATATATAAACTATAGAAAACCTTCATGTGTTGAATCGATATTCATTCGTTGATTAGAAATTCATGTGTTGAATGGTGTTCATATTTTGAAATAAATTGTTGCATAATAAAAATCACCTTTTATCAACTATATGGACTATGTAAAATAATCTTGTTTTAAAAATAAATTGTTTTACAATAAAATTCCTATTTTTATCACTTATATAAACTATATAAAATAATAGTGTTTTGAAATGAATTGTTTTACAATAAAAATCACATTTTTATTATATACATGAATTGTTGAAATGTGAAGTGTTAAAAATAGCCACTCGTTCAAATAATTACGCACGAGTTGAAATATTCATTAATTAGTTAATGACATGATTTTTGCCTATGCATGCAACATTTGAAGGAATAGTGTTTTTAAACCAAATGGAATCAAATATGAAGTTAAATGGAAAATGATAAGTGATAAGAACTGTATATATGTACATGCATATTTATTGAACAGGTTATAGCAAAGGGGCTAGAGAAGAGGAATAAAGTTTTGTGCCCGACAAATAGGTACACATTTACTGTTTTGTTTGGGTGATGATTTTATGAGCCTGTTGGCTAGCCGCTTGGCTATTCCTTTTTCTTTTTGACATGAGACGCCCGTGTGGCTATTTGGGAATTTTCCCAGCCCCTTTCGTACAAAGGAGGTTATGGCAAATTTTTCCGAAATTTAAAGGCGTTAGTGAAATATTTGAAGTGAAAACGATATTGAAATTGTTGAATGAACTATATTTATATAAATATATAAATATAAATAAAATTAAAACAAAACGTGGTCGTGCAGTTCATGTTTTGAAACCGTGATTTCAAACGATTATTACGGGAGATCCAACCATCGGATTTTCCTAAAATCGCAACCGTTGGGTTCGCTTTGGAAAAATCTTTCCAACGGCACCAACTTTGTAAAAATCCAACGGTTGGATTGTCTGGAATGTTTAATTCAAATCTGAAGAAAAACAGCCCCAGAATCAATTATATATATATAATTATATTTAATCGAATAACGACGCTGTAGTTCGTATTTTGAAATCGAAACTTAAAACGATTGTACTGGGAGATCCGACCGTCGGATTTTCCCGAAACTGGAACCATTGGATTCGTTTTGAAAAGATCTTTCTAATGATGTAAATTTTGTGAGGATGCAACGGTTAGATTTTCAGATATGTGTAAATCAAATCTGAAGAAAAACAGCGCCACGGTCGCGTTATGGCCCGAAGCGTCGTTTTGAATAAAATGGCTATTTTTAAATAAATAAAAATACCGATTAATCATTATAAAAATATTATAAACAATATGGATGTGATTTAGAAATTAACTGAAGGTTGGCTAAGTTGAATGGTTTCCTGGGTGTTGAGCTGATGTTGGTTTCGGCCTTCGGGGTTAATATTTGGGAAATCGTTCTCTTACTGATTGACGGTTAGTGACTAATGAATTGAAATGATGCGTGTGTAGTTTAGTGTTGCACTTGTTTACTATATACGCGAGTTGCTCAGAAAGACCGGGTTTATCCCATTCTGAATAACTGGATCGACGATACGAAATCGAAGATGAAGACGGTGGTCGAAGACCGGAGATCTTCATCTCGTTTGGATGATAACCGAGGTCCTGATTGGGAGGCATCCCGAAATAAGGATAATGAGTGGTGATCGTTCAGACATACGTGGTGGTCGATGGGTTTGCGAGGTATTTAGTGCCTCCGGTTTCGTTCAGACCCAGAACGGACTTGTAAATGGACTGTGTGTCTGACATTGGATTTTATTCTGTGTTGATTGATCTCTATTAAATATGCATCTGTTTGGCGGCGGAGAATTTACTCTTTTGCTTAACGCCATTCTCTGAAACGCACGAGCTTAGAGGTTGTATATCGATGGACATCAGTCGCATGGCATGAATTGCCTGTGTGGCATGCTAAGATGCAGTGATCAGGGCTTCTGTTGAAAAGCAAAGTCTTGTGGTGATGATCAAAGCACCGCCTGTGTGGTGTAGCTTTGTGTATAACATAAAATCGCGAGCCTCACACCCCGGTATGAACCAGAAACGGGAGAGGACATCAGGGAGGGACTGCGTTTCTTTCTAGCTAGGGTGGTGTCAGTGACCTACCAGCCTTGACATTTATATACTTTTCACCTATGTGGTTGTTGCTGTTGCGAGGCGCCTCGGTTAGATCGGACGATCCGGGTCCGATGGAGCCATTCGTTGGCTCATTTACACCCCAAAGGGTGGGGAATCGCAGTGTTCAGGAATTTTAATCCACATCGGTGGACCGGCCCTAACGATCCAAGGGTCACTCGAGCTCTGATCCTGAGGGGCGGGCTAGAGCGTCTCGAATTCGGTAAGGACTATCTTTTGCCTTGTTTCATGACGGAAATCCAATTTCCAAATACGTGATTGTGCGGTTTTGATTGTATATATATATATATATATATATATATATATATATATATATATGGCGACATGATATATGGTACCCATGCCGCCTAGGATTGAAAGTTATGATTCGAAGTTGTTTTTGAAACATATAAACACTAGTAATAATATCAAATGCTTTTGTTTTATTTGTATCAATCATAATTTGGCCGTTATAAGGTAAAAACTCTATCCTCCGGTTTGCGTTGCATTGTGTGATGGGAACTGAGTCTTATAACGACTTCATTTTTATAAAAAGCATTGCGATGTTTAAAAGAATGTTTTGTTTAAAGCCCTGACAATCCAATGGAGTAAACCCGTTCCACGAAAGTGGTGTGGTCCTTTGATTAGCCATATTATAAATGTGTTGAGTAGATTTCTCATACCAGTCTCCTGACTGACTCGTAGTTTGTTTCACTTTCAAACTCGGGTGCCCCTTTTTCTACACGGGCAGCCTTGTATTCAGGTTTAGCTAGTTATTTCTGGATAGCTGGAGCTGAAGATGGATTCTATCATTTATCTCTTTTTATGCTGTTCAGCTCCTATTGTACATATTTTGTTTGTTTTCCGCTGTAGACATTTATGTATAGCTGAACTGTATTTGTACTAAGTAAGATCCTGTATACTGTGTAACTCTGACGATTACTTTTATCTAGTATATTCTATTGTTCATTATTTGGTGTATTTATTTTAATTTTGTTCTGCTATTATCTGTTTCGGTGTTATATTCCAAAGATAACCCTTGTCTCCGTCTGTACCAGAAATGGGGTCGTCACATTGGATTTTCAGATATTTGTAAATCAAATCTGAAGAAAAACAGCGACACACACGTGTCATGGCCCAAAGCGTCGTTTGAATAAATTGGCTATTTTTAAATAAATAAAAATTGCAATAAATCGTTATAAAATGTTATAAACGATATGGAATGTGAAATTTAAAAACTAGCTGAAGGTTGGCTAATTCAAATGGTTTCCTGGGTTTTGATCTGATGTTAGTTTCGGCCTTCGGGGTTAATATTTGGAAACCATTCTCTTACTGATTTACGGTTAGTGACTTATGAATTGAAAAGATGCGTATGTTGTGTTTGTGTAGCACTTGTTTATTACATACGCGAGTTGCTCAGAAAGACCGGGTTTATCCCATTCTGAATAACTAAATCGACGATAAGAAATCGAAGATGAAGACGTGGTTGAAGACCGGAAATCTTCACCTCGTCTGGACGGTAACTGAGGTCCTGATTGGAAGGCATCCCGAAATATGGATAGTGAGTGGTGATCGTCTAGACGTACGTGGAGATCGATGGGTTTACAAGGTATATAGTGCTTCCGGTTTCGTTCAGACCCAGAACATACTTGTAAATGGACTGTGTATCTGACATTGGAATTCATTCTGTGTGATTGATAGCCATCAGTTACATGGCATGAATTGCCTGTGTGGCATGCTAAGATGCAGTGATCATGGCTTCTGTTGAAAAGCAAAGTCTTGTGATTGATGATCAAAGCACCGCCTGTGTGGAGTAGCTTTGTGTGCAACATGAATTCGCGAACCTCACACCCTGGTATGAACCAGAAACGGGGGAGGACCTCAGGGAGGGCATGTGTTTCCTTCTAGCTAGAGGTGGTGTTGGTGCTTAAACTGGCTGAAATTTATATTATTTTCACCTATGTGGTTGTTGTTGTTGCGTGGCGCCTCGGATATATCGGTCGATCCGGGACCGATGGAGCCATTCGTTGGCTCATTGACGCCCTAAATGGCGGGGAAACGCAGTGTTCAGGCAGTTTAATCCACATCGGTGGACTGGCCCTGACGATCCTAGGGTCACTCGAGCTCTGATCCTAAGACACGGGCAAGAGCGTCTCAAAGTTGGTAAGGACTATCTTTTGCCTTGGTTCATGACGGGAATCCAATTTCCAAATACGTGATTGTGCGGTTTTGATTGTATGCCCATATATGGTGACATAGTGCTATGGGGCATTAATGTCGTCAATGATTGATACTTATGATTTGAAATTGTTTTTGAAACATATAAACACTAGTAATAATATCAAATGCTTTTGTTTTATTCGTATCAAGCATATTTTGGCCATTATAAGGTAAAAACTATATCCTCTGGTTTGCGTTGCATTGTGTGATGGGAACTGAGTCTTATAATGGCTTCACTTTTATAAAAAGCATTGCGATGTTTAAAAGATTTACTTGTTTTAAAGCACTGGCAGTCCAATGGAGTAAACCCGTTCCACGAAAGTGGCGTGGTCCTGTGATTTGCCATATTATTAAATGTGTTAAGAAGATTTCTCATACCAGTCCCATGACTGACTCGTAGTTTGTTTCACTTGCAAACTCGGGTGCCCCTTTTTCTACACGGGCAGCCTTGTTTTCAGGTTTTGGCTGGCTCTTTCTAGATAGCTGGAGCTGAAGATGTATTATATCATTTATCTCTTTTTATGTTGTTCAGCTCCTATTGTACATTATGTTTTGTTTTTCGCTGTAGACATTTATGTATAGCTGAACTGTATTTGCACTAAGTATGATCCTGTATACTGTGTAACTCTGATGATTACATTTATCCAGTGTATTATTTGTTCATTATCTGGTGTATTTATTTATTTCTATTCTGCTATTATCTGTTTCTGTGTTATATTCCAAAGATTACCCTTGTCACCGTCAGTACGGGATTTGGAGTCGTCACAACGTGGTATCAGAGCTTTGGTTAAGCTTAGTGCTGGAATATAACATATTAACGAAATCGTCAGAAATAGAACCAGTAGTGTTCTAGGATAGGTAACTTATTACAGATAGGATCAGTAATATCCTAGTATGAGTATAGCAGAATGAAATTTCACCCCGATAGACACATTTACATTTGAATTATATTTTTCTATGTTTAAAATATTTTTTCTGTGACCTGACACTTGATCTGCTGTTTGCAGAAGTACTAGAAAACGAGTGTCAGAAAAAGAAGAAATGCAGAACCCGATCTAGAGGCTCTATTAAAGAGATATCGAAATCTGGGCGGAGCACAATTCTCGGGCAATGAATCTTTAATTCAAACTCAAGCTTGGATGAGTTATGTTGAAAGAATTTTTGAACGTATCCAGTTGAGAGATGATCAGAAAATATTAGTAGCATCTTGGGCGCTCAAAGAAGAAGCTTTAATCTAGTGGGAAACAATCATCAAAGATTATCCAGAAGGTGATATCACCTGGGATAGGTTAAAAGAGTTTTTCCTAGAAAGATTTACTCCTCCTGAAGCGACAGAGTGATTATGTGATGAATTCTCTTATCTGATACAAGGAGTTATGACCATTCCAGAATATCATAAGAAATTCAATGAACTTTCTCACTTTTCTCCTCATCTAATTCAAAATACGAAGAGAAATAATCTGAGGTTTATTCATGGCCTGCAAAGAAAATACCAAAATAAAGTAATGGGGCATGTGAAGCTTCCTTTTTCAGAAATGATTTATATGGCTTCTCAGTATGAATATCTCCATAAGAAAGGTATGTTGCGTGACGAAGAGGAAGTCAGTTCGAGTAACAAAGTGGAGTCTGAGACTGATAGTCCTGAGGTCAGTAAGAAACCCAGTGCCAAGAGGAAAAGTTTTAAACCTGAGAAAGAACCAGTAACGACCGCCGTATGCAATAACTGCCATCAGAAAGGGCATTTGTCGATAAACTGCGGACCCTTAAAGAAGCAATTAAAAGGTGGACTTCAATCCAAGAAGGGATTTCAAGAGAATAGAAAGTGCAGTCAATGCCATCAGGCCTGTCATCTTTCAAAGGCCTACCCACTATTCAGAAAACCTGAAGCAGTACGTGTAAATGAAGTGGCAGAAGTGCATGCATCTTCGTCCGCTCAGGAAAGGTCAGATGTTTTGGAAGGCACGCTTACTGTCAAAGATATTCCAGTTAAAGTACTGTTTGACAAAGGCGCATCGCGAAGCTTTGTTGCAAAGAATGCGGTAAAGAAACTGGTTTTGAATTTGAAGAAGCTTAAAGAACCAATGACTGTCCATAATCCGGTTGGGGGTTCAATCGATCTCAGTTGGGTTTGTGGAGTGCCAGTTTCCTTTTCTCGTTATCGGTTCCCTACCATCGCAGTTATCATGAAATTTTCAGAGTTTGATCTTATCTTGGGGTTAGACTGGTTGACCAAATATGAAGCTGAGGTTAAATGCGCCGACAGAGTCGTTAGGGCGAAGATTAAATCAGGTGATTATATAACCGTTCCCTGTGAGGGTCAGAATTCTAATAGAAAAGACTTATGGGAAGCTCTCGATGTTTCTCCTATTCAAATAGAAAATATCCCGGTAGTCACGGAGAATATTTCCGACCTCATCAAAGATATTCCTGTCGTAAAGAATTATGCAGACGTGTTCGAAGAAGTCGTTAGTCTACCTCCGCAGAGAGAAATTGATTTCAAGATCGCTTTAATTCCGAACGCATGGCCAGTAGTGCACACTATTCGGAGGATGACCCTAAAGGAGAAAGAAGAACTAGACAATCAAACTCGACAGCTTATATGGGAGGGTCTGATCATACCTAGTTTCTATGATTGGGGAGCAGCAGTGGTGTTTGTCCCAAAGTCAGATGGTACTCTTCAACTATGTGTGGATTATCGTGATTTGAACAAGCAGACAATAAAGAATAAATATCCCTTGCCGCGAATCGATGATTTATTGGATCATCTGAATGGAGCACAAGTATTTTCAAGGATGGACCTAGCTACAGGCTTCCATCAGCTTCATATTGCCGAAGAGTGTGTTCCTATGACAGTATTCAGAGGCCCAGACTTATTCTATAAGTGGTTAGTAATGCCGTCCGGCTTATGTAACGCTCCAGCATACTTCGTCGATTTGATGAATAGAGTGTTCAGAGGGGGTTTGAATAAGTTTGTTTTGGTTTTTATTGACGATATTCTAATCTTCTCTAAATCAAAGGCCGAACATGAAAAGCATTTGGAACAGGTTCTAGAGATTTTGAGAAGGAATGTATTGAAAGCTAAACTTTCCAAATGTATATTCGGGCAAGATGAAGTGAAATTTATTGTCCACGTCGTATCGAAAGAAGGAATTGCTGTGGATCCAAGTAAAATCACAGTATTCAAAATTGGAAACAGCCTAGTACTCCCACAGAAGTCCGAAGTTTTCTTGGATTGGCTAGTTATTACCGGAAGTTCGTTAAACACTTTTCGAAGTTATCTGGTCACTTAATAAAGCTTACAAAGAAGCACGCAAAATTCAAGTGGACTCCAGAGTGTGAGGAAGCTTTTGAGGAGCTAAAGTTAAGTTTAGCAACGGCTCCAATGTTAACGATTATCGACGACAATTGGGATTTAAAAGTCTGGACAGATGCCTCTAGAGAAGGCCTTGGCGCAGTATTAATGCAAAGAGGTCAAGTGATCGCTTGTGTTAGCCGTCAGCTGAAGCCGCACGAGAAAAACTACGTCGCTCATGATCTTGAGTTGTTGGCTATCGTATTTGCTTTGAAAATCTAGAGACATTATCTTCTGGGTGAGTAATTCGAGCCGTTTACAGACAACCAGTCGTTAAAGTATCTGTTCACCCAGAAAGACTTGAATCTGAGGCAGCAACGTTGGCTAGAGTTCCTTGCAGTATACGATTTTGAGATTCTATACACTCCAGGAAAAGTAAATGTCGTGGCCGATGCGTTAAGCCGAAAGAATGTAATGATTGCCAGCTTTATCATTATGACTTCCTTGATTGAAAAAATATCCATTCTTCAGAAGAGGATAACTTTATTAAGGATATGATCAAAAGGATTCAGAAAGGTGAACCCTCGTGTTTTCAAATAGATAACGATGTGAAACGACCCGAACTTCCCCGGTCTCCGAAGAGAGAGAGAAAGAACGAATTGTTTTGAGAACACGACAAATCAGAACGCAGACGGAAGAACATTTCATTGTAGATTACAACAATGCATCAGATTACAAGAATATACAGAGTATAAACAAATAAATATTACACAGAAATATCAGAGATTTAAATTACATTTAAATACATCGCAGCGGAAAATAATACAATACACAACTAGAAGGAGATATACGGATACAAAGCTTTCCGGATATCGTTCCAGCTGTAAACCAGGATCCTGTGAATATAAATCTGCAAAACCAAAACTACTAGCTGCCCGTGTCAAAATAGGGGCACCCAGAGCTTAGGTCAAAACAATAAACTCCAGGTCAGTCATGGGACTTGTGTGAGAACTAAAATAGTTATTAATCTTTATTTCAAATTTAGGTAAATCAAGGGACCACGCCGTATAACACGAAACGGGTTTCCTCCCAAGAATACCAGTGCATAAAACAAACAGCGCAATGCTAAATAAAGAAAAATGAAGCTGTTATAAGACCCAGGTCCTATCACACAATGCAACGCAAGCCGGGGGATAGGGTTTTCCCTTATAACAGCCAAAGAATGCTTGATACGTTTAAAAACAAATCATTTGATATTATTATAAGTGCATAGTGTATAAAACAACTTCAAATCATAAGTATCAATCATAGGCGGCATGGGTACCATATATCATGTCGCCATACTAGTTCTACAATTAAAACCGCAAAATCGCGTATTTGGAAATTGGATTTCCATCTATGAACCGAGGCAAAAGATAGTCCTCAACCGATTTGAGACAATCTAGCCCATGTCTCAAGATCAGAGCTCGAGTGACCCTTGGATCGTTAGGGCCGGTCCACCAATGTGGATTAAACTTAAACCCTGAACATGCGTTCCCCCGCCCTATGGGGCGTAAATGAGCCAACGAATGACTCCATCGGACCCGGATCGTCCGATCAAACCGAGGCGCCTCGCAACAGCAACAACCACATAAGTCAAACTCGTCAGGGCGTGTAAAACCACCGACGCCACTTCTAACTAGAAAGAAACGCATGCCCTCCCTGAGGTCCGTCTCCCGTTTTTGGTTCATACCGGGTGTGAAACTCGCGAAGTAAAAGTTACACAAAGCTACACCACAAAGGCTGTGCTTCGATCATCAACCACAAGACTTTGCTTTTTAACAGAAGCCTCGATCAATTGCCACTTAGGCATGCCACACAGGCAATTCACTCCATGCGTTTGATATCCATCAATATATAACCCCTGAGCTCGTACGTCTCAGAGAAGGGCGTTAAGAAAGAGAATAAATTCTCCGCCGCCAAACAGATATATATTTAATAGAGATCAATCACACGGACTAAAATCCAATGCCAGACACACAGTCCATTTACAAGTCCGTTCTGGGTCTGAACGAAACCGGAGGCACCTAGTACCCCGCATATCCATCGATCTCCAAACACGTCTGGACGATCACCAACTGTTTCCATCTTCTTGGGTGTACATCCCAATCAAGATCATTAGTAATCACCCAAACGACGTGAAGACCTCCGGTCTTCGACCACCGTCTTCATCTTCGACTTATCTTCGTTTCAGTTATTCAGAATGGGATAAACCCGGTCTTTCCAAATAATTCGCGTATATATTATAAAAGTGTTACACAAACACAACATACGCCTCATTCCAATTCATCAGTCACTAACCGTAAATTAATCAAGAGAATAGTTCCCCAATTATTAACCCCGAAGGCCGAAACCAACATCAGATCAATATCCAGAAAACCATTCTGCTTAGCTAACCGACAGTTAGTTTCTAAATTTCACATTCATAGGGAAAGGTTCCCATTAATTTTATCCAAGATAAATTTCTTGAATTCATTCTTTAATCTATTTTTGAATATCAATTCAAACCAATCGGGATTAGCGAACCTTACCGAAGTAATCATTTGTTTTAATTTCCCAATCCTAACCTATTCATCCCATGAAGTAAAACTGGTTATACTTCATATCTAACACCACGGTGTTATCAGTAAATTCAATTACCATTTCACGTTCAAATCTAATTAAAGATTTAACTATCACCTGGAGCAAAACTGGTGGTACTCCATTTTCGATCTTTTCAATCTAATTAAAGATTCATTAAAACTCCACTTAGTTTTAATCTTTAACTGGGTTAAAGAATCAGTGTCATTTAAAATACAGTTCACGATAAACCCAAAATCACATTCATTAATTATCGGGTTAAAGAACGAGTGTTATTTAAAACACTGTCCACGATAAACCCAAAATCACATTCATTAATTATCGGGTTAAAGAACGAGTGTTATTTAAAACACTGTCCACGATAAACCCAAAAATCAATATCAATTCAATTAAATATTTATTTAATTGGTACACTTCATTAAATCTAAATAAAAAGATTCAATCTTTTCTCAACTGGGTTCAAGAACAGTGTTAGTGAAGACACCATTCACGACAAACCCAAATCACATTTGATATTAAACACAATGCTCTGAATAGAAAATATACAGGCTTATATTCAATATCGAATTCTACGACTAACAAATATCGTATTGGAAATAACGATATATATATATATATATATATATATATATATATCTTTCAAATTCCCATAACAATATCTGTATCATCACGAAATCCAACATCGAAATAATCCAAAGACAATTTCGATTCAAATCCATTCCAATATAATTATTGGAAATTCTGGTTATTTTTCAAAGCCATCTCTAATCCAGTTTATTTATTTTAAAAAATAAATAGAATTATAATTCTAGTTCAAAACTAGTTCATTTCGATAAAAATCTATTTTTATCTTTTCAAATATGGAGTTTTTCATCCCAATTTTTCCCTAATCATTTCTTATGATTTTACACAAATTATTACTATTTTTAATAATTTTATCCAGGCCCGTACAGTCGATTTCCATCAACGGCCATCGTACTGTACTAACAGCGACCTTTTTCAAATTTGATTTTGACATAATTCCAAATCCAACCGTTAGATTTCAAATTTCCAATATTCGTTAGAAAGCTCTTTTCGATACGAACCCAACGGTTCCGGTTTTAGGAGAATCCGACGGTCGGATCTCCCGTAATGTCCGTTTGAAATAAATGGTCGAAATTCGCGAACTGCCGCGGCGCGGCGCGTTCTATTCAGGCCATTATATTATATATATATATATATATAATATATATAATATATACTTTGTCGATTTCAATTCAAATTAAATATTATTTAATTCATTTCGAAATCGTTATATATTCAATTCATTTCGAAATCGTTATATATTCAATTCATTTCGAAATCGTTATATATTCAATTCATTTCGATTTCATTTCAAAATATGCGTTTTCGAAATCACTTTTCAATATGCATTTTAAAATGAATAAAATCGATATAAATATCGTTCACGTCAAAATGGCGTCAATCTAACCAACATGGCTTCATATATTTCTATTTTCAAATATTCTATTCAACAAATGAATATTTATTTTTGTCAACACACGACTAATCTCAACGAATGAGTACTGTCCACGTGTGACAATTTTTGTTAAATTATTTCGTTCAACACATGACTAATCTCAACGGATGAGTACAGTCAACACATGAACCTTTATTTTATATTGATAAAGATGCAAATTTTATTATTAAAATATTTCGTTCAACACATGACTAATCTCAACGAATGAGTACAGTCAACACATGAACTTTTATGTTATAATTTCTTTCTTTTCTAAATTGGAATGAGGCCCAATCAATCACCATATAATGTTAATTATATGGGTTTTCTACAACACATGTATTCAATAAAAAAAATGAATAATCAACCATCATCCAAAGTGCATTCTATACTGTATAAGCATCAAATATAAATATTCAACGCTTATAACAGCCTGTCAATCAATCGATCGACATACAGCTAAACAATCGGGATTAGTGTACGTCAAATATCATCCCAATACCCGTGTGGGGTTTCAAGCAATCAAACACAGATTTTTATTTGTGCAGTTGGGCGATGTGTAAAATTTATCGTCCCAATCAATGTCCTTCAAATTGGTGTACATAAACAAACTGTCAGGTTTGTAAATGAATATTTATTTATTCATATTCACGTTAAAAATTATATTTTTAACGACCAAAATATTTTATTCAAACTATGAATATTCTATTCGGTTTATTTATTCAATAAAATGATATTTTTATTTTTCTAACATATTTTAGAAAATTCCGGCGGCATAACGGCACGATACTAGAAACGGGACAAGGCCTAGCCTTATCCCCGGTATAGTGAAGGCCCACGCCATTCACACATCAATCAAATCAATTTCATTTCACCAAACAATTCAATTCAAACCAAAGAATCTAGCCAACTACACAACCAAACAATTAAACAAACAAGCCATCCATGGTCTGTGGATGACGGGTGTCGGGTGCTACTAAACACCGTCTGCATCCTAGTATATATATATATAAAACTAGAAAAAGAAATTGAAAGGTGAGAAATTCTCACCAATAGCTATCCTAACTCCACGACACTTCATTTAGAGAAATCTTCATCGTTATCGCATCTTTGTCAACTTCGTTGCCCGTAGCCACTACATATATAAAAGTCATATTTTTACTTCGATGTTCAATATATAAAAATCACATTTTTACTTCGATGTTCAATATATAAAAATCACATTTTTACTTCGATGTTCAATATATAAAAATCACATTTTTACTTCGATGTTCAATACATAAAAATCGAATTTTTACTTCGATGTTCAATATATAAAAATCACATTTTTACTTCGATGTTCAATATATAAAAATCGAATTTTTACTTTGCTATTCAATGTATAAAAATCGAATTTTTACTTTGCATAATCTAATCCTTTTACTCTATCTAAAAATTCAATCCTTAACATTGCTATTTCTATCAAAAAAAACAACAACGTTAATTTCATTATAAAACAAAGTTATTTTCATTCGCCATCCATATATTTTCTCTATTTCAATATTACTTCATATAAAAATCTACTTTCACTATAATGCTAGTCATATAAAATTCATATTTTAAACCGTTCTATATATTTCAAAACATATATAAATAATTTCAGTTACAGAAATAAATAATTTAACCTCATTAAACAAATTAATTACACTTAATTAATTAACCATGTAAAAGAATATACGTTACCATTCTGTGTTCTTCACGCGTTAAACCACCTGGAACTTGAAACCATCGATTGAAGTTGCTCCCCCCTAGGGCTCGACGAATCTTCCTCCGCACTGCGTCGGATGTGGTTCATCAGCCTCCCCGTGAAGCGCACCAGCGTGACCTACCTCCGGCGAGAGCAGCGGCGAACTCGAGTTCACCTCGGCGCTGGAAAATGGCCTCGAACGCGGCGGCTTCAAAGCCAGAGACCACCCAATCCACGAATCTATCCCCCTTCAAACCCGTAATTCTGGTGCCCTCCCCAAGCTCAATGATTTTCGTGTTTCAAGGTCCTTCTATCGATCTACGTGTTTGGGGAAAACGAATGAGGAAGGATCGAACGATTTATTCTGTTCGTTCGTTACAGAAGGGGGGGCGGGATATTTGGGTTGACCACCAGAGAACAAATTTAGGGCTTTGACCTTGTTTTATGGTTATATATATTATAATTTAATATTATTTTAATTTTCCAATTACTGGTTTATAGCTACTAACTCGAAATCAAATCCAACGACTATCGTTCCTAGCTAATTACCCGCATTCCGAACACAATGGGATATGGTTTGTAACCCAACTCAGCTGTTACGATCAGTTTTCGTTTAAATTAACATTTAAATCATTATATTGAATTTCAAACGTATATTTCAAATTACCGGGGTCACATACGGACTCGAAAAACCCCAGAAAAATTATTTCTAGCTTCGTATTGACGATACGGTCCTAACAAAACTAATTTCGTCGAATTCTGAGACTGTTTGAAAAATGGCCATTTTCCAGTCGATTAAAATCAACTGAAACTGGTCAAACGCATTTTCCTTTGCCACGCTCACATATTGATTCGAAAAATTATGAAATTTGGAATCTAGCAATAATTTTACATCTCGGATCCAACAAAAGTGGTTTCGTCGAAATCCGAGGTCGTTTGCAAAATTGCTATTTTTAAGGGCCTGAATTCCATAGCGATTATTCAGAATTTTCAACTGGACATATCTTTTGATTCCCACTATGAAATTTTGATTTTTCGGATTCGTTTGAAAGATATCATCAAATGGATCCTAATGTTTTTGGTTTCACTAAAATCCGGATTGTTTTGCACCCGGTACATTCATTTGAAGTTTGAAATTGAATTATCGAACTACCGCGCCATTTTCAATTCCTTTTATAAATATAAATAATTATTTATATTCTAACGACGACGTATATAATATATACGTTCGAATTCTATTCAAAATAAATCTCTCGTTGATTTTATTTAAAATAATCTATTTTAAATGTTCAAAATTCGCTAAAATTGTCAAAATAAAAATTTTAAACTAACCCAGATTTTCGGGTTGTTACAATCTCCCCCACTTAAAACTTTTCATCCCCGAAAAGGAACAAAGTCGAAAGTGGTTTGATTAATCAACTCTACGTTCGACCTGGCTTCCATTCTCCAACTTTTCAGTTTCTGAGAATTTTCAAATTCCTCAAAAATTTGGCTAACACCCTAAATTTTCGAAAAATTTCGCCATAACCTCCCCTGCACCGGGAGCATTGGGAAATCTCAAATAGCTTCCCCGGTCCTTCAGATCTCAAAAAGAAAAAGAAAAAGCCAAGCGGCTAGCCAATAGGCTCATAAAATCATCATCACCCAAACAAAACAGTAAATTATGTAGTAAACATGTACCTATTTGTCGGGCAAACAAATTTTATTCTCTGCTCTAGCGTCCTTGCTATGACCTGTTCAATGTAAGTACATGCATATGCAAGAAAATGCGACCAATTTTCAATATAACCCACTATTTGATACAATTAGGCGTAATGGTTTAAAATTATCAAACAAATAAACAAACAACAATCAATTAGTGGATTAGAGTTTCAAATCCATAATTTTTGATACATATACAAAAATCAGATTTTTGATGCCAAATCACAACAATAGGTCATATCTAATTTTGGTTCTCACACCAGTAAATAGGATATATATATAGAAAGTCCACCTTCGTCATACGAACATAAATTCTAATGATGGAGCTCCAACATCAAAATCATCTCCGGGCGATTAGAGTGTAATTCTATATCTATCCAGTATATTAAAACTTCAAATACACATTTGCAAGGCGTATATGCAAAATCTTTATATACTGGACTGTCTAAATCAATACAAATAAATAATCAAATACGAATAGTTGATTTTAAATTTTCAAAACAAAATTCGTTTTCATTTTTAAAAATATACTCTTCACACTCGTTCTAGGATACTACTGATCCCATCTCTAACGAGTCATACTAATTGGATATTACTAATCCAATATTTGATGAATTCTTTCGTATGGTTCTAGCGTGTCTTGTTCTCTGTTTTGTAAACCAAAGCTCTGATACCATGATGAAACGACCCGAACTTCCCCGGTCTCCGAAGAGAGAGAGAAAGAACGAATTGTTTTGAGAACACGGCAAATCAGAACGCAGACGGAAGAACATTTCATTGTAGATTACAACAATGCATCAGATTACAAGAATATACAGAGTATAAACAAATAAATATTACACAGAAATATCAGAGATTTAAATTACATTTAAATACATCGCAGCGGAAAATAATACAATACACAACTAGAAGAAGATATACGGATACAAAGCTTTCCGGATATCGTTCCAGCTGTAAACCAGGATCCTGTGAATATAAATCTGCAAAACCAAATCTACTAGCTGCCCGTGTCAAAATAGGGGCACCCAGAGTTTTGGTCAAAACAATAAACTCCAGGTCAGTCATGGGACTGGTGTGAGAACTAAAATAGTTATTAATCTTTATTTCAAATTTAGGTAAATCAAGGGACCACGCCGTATAACACGGAACGAGTTTCCTCCCAAGAATACCAGTGCATAAAACAAACAGCGCAATGCTAAATAAAGAAAAATGAAGCTGTTATAAGACCCAGGTCCTATCACACAATGCAACGCAAGCCGGGGGATAGGGTTTTCCCTTATAACAGCCAAAGAATGCTTGATACGTTTAAAAACAAATCATTTGATATTATTATAAGTGCATAGTGTATAAAACAACTTCAAATCATAAGTATCAATCATAGGCGGCATGGGTACCATATATCATGTCGTCATACTAGTTCTACAATTAAAACCGCAAAATCGCGTATTTGGAAATTGGATTTCCATCTATGAACCGAGGCAAAAGATAGTCCTCAACCGATTCGAGACAATCTAGCCCATGTCTCAGGATCAGAGCTCGAGTGACCCTTGGATCGTCAGGGCCGGTCCACCGATGTGGATTAAACTTAAACCCTGAACATGCGTTCCCCCGCCCTATGGGGCGTAAATGAGCCAACGAATGACTCCATCGGACCCGGATCGTCCGATCAAACCGAGGCGCCTCGCAACAGCAACAACCACATAAGTCAAACTCGTCAGGGCGTGTAAAACCACTGACGCCACTTCTAACTAGAAAGAAACGCATGCCCTCCCCGAGGTCCGTCTCCCGTTTTTGGTTCATACCGGGTGTGAAACTCGCGAAGTAAACATTACACAAAGCTACGCCACAAAGTCCGTGCTTCGATCATCAACCACAAGACTTTGCTTTTTAACAGAAGCCTCGATCAATTGCCACTTAGGCATGCCACACAGGCAATTCACTCCATGCGTTTGATATCCATCAATATATAACCCCTGAGCTCGTACGTCTCAGAGAAGGGCGTTAAGCAAGAGAATAAATTCTCCGCCGTCAAACAGATATATATTTAATAGAGATCAATCACACGGACTAAAATCCAATGTCAGACACACAGTCCATTTACAAGTCCGTTCTGGGTCTGAACGAAACCGGAGGCACCTAGTACCCCGCATATCCATCGATCTCCAAACACGTCTGGACGATCACCAACTGTTTCCATCTTCTTGGGTGTACATCCCAATCAAGATCATTAGTAATCACCCAAACGACGTGAAGACCTTCGGTCTTCGACCACCGTCTTCATCTTCGACTCATCGTCGTTTCAGTTATTCAGAATAGGATAAACCCGGTCTTTCCGAATAACTCGCGTATGTATTATAAAAGTGTTACACAAACACAACATACGCCTCATTCCAATTCATCAGTCACTAACCGTAAATTAATCAAGAGAATAGTTCCCCAATTATTAACCCCGAAGGCCGAAACCAACATCAGATCAATATCCAGAAAACCATTCTGCTTAGCTAACCGACAGTTAGTTTCTAAATTTCACATTCATAGGGAAAGGTTCCCATTAATTTTATCCAAGATAAATTTCTTGAATTTATTCTTTAATCTATTTTTGAATATCAATTCAAACTAGTCGGGATTAGCGAACCTTACCGAAGTAATCATTTGTTTTAATTTCCCAATCCCAACCTATTCATCCCATGAAGTAAAACTGGTTATACTTCATATCTAACACCCCGGTGTTATCGGTAAATTCAATTACCATTTCATGTTCAAATCTAATTAAAGATTTAACTATCGCCTGGAGCAAAACTGGTGGTACTCCATTTTCGATCTTTTCAATCTAATTAAAGATTCACTAAAACTCCACTTAGTTTTAATCTTTAACTGGGTTACAGAATCAGTGTCATTTAAAATACATTTCACGATAAACCCAAAATCACATTCATTAATTATCGGGTCAAAGAACGAGTGTTATTTAAAACACTGTCCACGATAAACCCAAAATCACATTCATTAATTATCGGGTTAAAGAACGAGTGTTATTTAAAACACTGTCCACGATAAACCTAAAAATCAATTTCAATTCAATTAAATATTTATTTAATTGGTACACTTCATTAAATCTAAATAAAAAGATTCAATCTTTTCTCAACTGGGTTCAAGAACAGTGTTAGTGAAGACACCATTCACGACAAACCCAAATCACATTTGATATTAAACACAAGGCTCCGAATAGAAAATATACCGGCTTATATTCAATATCAAATTCTACGACTAACAAATATCATATTGGAAATAACGATATATATATATATATTTCTTTCAAATTCCCATAACAATATCTGTATCATCACGAAATCCAACATCGAAATAATCCAAAGACAATTTCGATTCAAATCCATTCCAATATAATTATTGGAAATTCTGGTTATTTTTCAAAGCCATCTCTAATCCAGTTTATTTATTTTAAAAAATAAATAGAATTATAATTATAGTTCAAAACTAGTTCATTTCGATAAAAATCTATTTTTATCTTTTCAAATATGGAGTTTTTCATCCCAATTTTCCCTAATCATTTCTTATGATTTTACACAAATTATTACTATTTTTAATTATTTTATCCAGGCCCGTATAGTCGATTTCCATCAACGGCCATCGAACTGCACTTACAACGACCTTTTTCAAATTTGATTTGGACATAATTCCAAATCCAACCGTTAGATTTCAAATTTACAATATTCGTTAGAAAGCTTTTTTCGATACGAACCCAACGGTTCCGGTTTTAGGAGAATCAAGGTCGGATCTCCCGTAATGTCCGTTTGAAATAAATGGTCGAAATTCGCGAACTGCCGCGGCGCGGCACGTTCTATTCAGGCCATTATATATTATATATATAAAATATATATATAATATATACTTTGTCGATTTCAATTCAAATTATATATTATTTAATTCATTTTGAAATCGTTATATATTCAATTCATTTCGAAATCGTTATATATTCAATTCATTTCGAAATCGTTATATATTCAATTCATTTCGATTTCATTTCAAAATATGCGTTTTCGAAATCACTTTTCAATATGAATTTTAAAATGAATAAAATCGATATAAATATCGTTCACGTCAAAATGGCGTCAATCTAACCAACACGGCTTCATATATTTCGATTTTCAAATATTCTATTCAACAAATGAATATTTATTTTTGTCAACACACGACTAATCTCAACGAATGAGTATTGTCCACGTGTGACAATTTTTGTTAAATTATTTCGTTCAACACATGACTTATCTCAACGGATGAGTACAGTCAACACATGAACCTTTATTTTATATTGATAAAGATGCAAATTTTATTATTAAAATATTTCGTTCAACACATGACTAATCTCAACGAATGAGTACAGTCAACACATGAACTTTTATGTTATAATAATCTTTATTTTCTTAATTGGAATGAGGCCCAATCAATCACCATATAATGTTAATTATATGGGTTTTCTACAACACATGTATTCAATAACAACGATGAATAATCAACCATCATCCAAAGTGCATTCTATACTGTATAAGCATCAAATATAAATATTCAACGCTTATAACAGCCTGTCAATCAATCGATCGACATACAGCTAAACAATCGGGATTAGTGTACGTCAAATATCATCCCAATACCCGTGTGGGGTTTCAAGCAATCAAACACAGATTTTTATTTGTGCAGTTGGGCGATGTGTAAAATTTATCGTCCCAATCAATGTCCTTCAAATAGGTGTACATAAACAAACTGTCAGGTTTGTAAATGAATATTTATGTAGTGACCCGAAAATCCGGTAGAATTTGAGCTGACCAAAAACACAAGTCCAACCCCAAGTATCACGGAAATTCGAACCATTAATAGAAAGAAGTTAGAGGGTGAGGATAGATAAGATAGAAACTTAGAATAGAAGAAGAAGAAGAACACAAAACCAGAGTAACACGAATCTCACAGCGGAACGAATAACATATAATATATATAACATAACTTGAAATATACATCTGTACTTGAATATACATCAATATCAAAGTACATCACTTATAACACAGCAGAAATAACTATAACTATATGATCCTGAAGCCTCCTGCTCCAAGTTCTTCCAGTATATCTGTAAATTCCCGACTACTTGACTGCACGTACAAATTTAGGCACCCAAGAGTTTAGGGAAAACAACAAAATAAACTCCGGGTCAGTCATGGGACTGGTATGAGTAAAACAGTTTAAAAACAGTTCGAACAAGTAAACGATATCTCATAAGACCACGCCGCATAACGGAACGGGTTTTTCCCTTATGAGAATCCAAGATAACTTTATATCAAAAACCTTTTTATATTATAATAATGTCTATCAACCACAACTATAATAATCATCTAGTAGAAACGCTTTCATCTCACGTTCTACATATATAGTATACAATCAAAACCGCAAGCACGTATTGGGTAATGGATTTTCCAACTATGACAAGGTATGGAATCACCTTCCGCTGGTATATCTCTAGAGGAGAATACACCGAGTTCAACAAGAACATCTTGCAACTCAGCCACACATGACCGACCACTCATTTCGCTTGAGTGTATCGAATGTATATCACCAACGATTGGGATCAGCAACCGTTTCCCGAATGGGACAGCATCGATAATAGATTTTTAGAAGTAAATGAAACTCTAGATCAGGTGATTATACAGCCTAATAGGTGCGACCTACATAGCCATGCTGCTTGCCCGATTTCTGTCATTTACCGGATGATGAGGCTAGAAGCTACGCTTTATCATCACACCAGATTCACTTCGAATGCCACATCGTCAAATCCATCAAATCACCGATTGACGTCCTCAACAGTACATTACGTGTTAGCTAAAAGAAGTTTCCTTCTCCGCTTCCACTCTTGGTACGGTTGAAGAAATCAATGTACGTGACCTTTCTGGAAATACTCTGTTAGACATTCATCCATACACGTCACCCAGGAACAGGATCAACCGAAGGTACTATTTCTATAAATAGAAAAAAGTCCTTGCACTCTACTCCGTCTTCGATTATCTTTATATAATCTGATTCGCACGCTACTGCCAATATGGAGTGGTTCTTCGGATAATAATCCAACCGGTCTCTCTGTAATAACCCGAAAATCTGGGCCAGTTTAAAATTTTTATTTTGGCAATTTTAGCGAATTTTGAATATTTAAAATAGATTATTTTAAATAAAATCGACGTGAAATTTATTTTGAATAGAATTCAACGTATATATTTATACGCGTCGTCGTTAGAATATGAATATTTATATATAATTATAAATAGAATTGAAAATGGCGCGGTAGTTCGATAATTCGATTTCAAACTTCAATTGAATGTACCGGGTGCAAAACAATCCGGATTTTAGTGAAACCAAAAACATTAGGATCTAATTGATAATATCTTTCCAGCGAATCCGACAAATCGAGATTTCATAGCAGGAATCAAAAGATATGTCCAGTTGAAAATTCTGAATAGTCGCTATGGAATTCAGGCCCTTAAAACTGGACATTTTGCAAACGACCTCGGATTTCGAAGAAACCACTTTTGTTGGGTCCGCAATGTCAAATTATTGCTAGGTTTCAAATTTCATAATTTTTCGAATCAATATGTGAGCGTGGCAAAGGAAAACGCGTTTGACCATTTCAGTTGAATTTAATCAACTGGAAATTGGCCATTTTTCCAACGGTCTCAGAATTCATCGAAACTAGTTTTGTTAGGACCGTATCGTCAATACGAAGCTAGAAAATATTTTTCTGCAATTTATAGAGTTCGTATGTGGCCCCGGTAATTTGAAATGCACGTTTGAATTGAATATATATATAGATTTATATTGTAAATTTAAGTGAAAACCTATCGTAACGGTCGAATTGGCCTACGAAACATATCTCATTGTGTTCGGAATGGGGGTAAAACGCTATGGACGACAGGCGGTGGGCCTCGTTTAGAGGTCGTATGTAAAAGTCAACCTTTTTAGAAATTAAAATAATTAAATAAAATGATAAAATTAAAATTCTTTTCTCCTTAACTACCCAGCCCCCCCCCCCCCCGATTTCATTCTACAGAAAAATATAAAAAAAAAGAAGAAAAAGGGAGGCGACGGAAAAGGGGGGGAACCCCTGTCGCCGCCGCCAGAGGCTGGCGCCCCTCCTCCAGTCGATCGCCGCCACGCGAAGACCCCCCCAGGCGCCAGAGCCGACGCGCGAGAGCCCCCCCGGTGGCGCAACGATCGCGACAGCCCCCCCTAGCCACCGACAGCTCTGACGCGACCCCCCCATCCCTTTTGCCCTAAAAAAACCGCGCCTGCCTGTACCTAGCCACCACCACCATCGGAGATAAGCTCGACTTCCCCCTGGACGTCGACCACCGCCGCTTCAAAACCCTTCCCTCCTTCAACGATCAATGTAAGTATTTAATTTCGGGTTTTTACTTATTTCCTTCGATAAAACTGATTTTTCCTTTGTTTTAAAACTGAAAAGATTAGATTTTTAATTTATAAAAAGTTCATATTTTTAAATTAGAAAAAGTTTAGATTTTTAAATTAGAAAATATGAGATTTTCATATGGAAAAGATGTAGATTTCTATTATGAAACTATCGAAATAAAAATACGATTTTTTATCAAGGTAAAAATATGATTTTTATCATATGAATAAAAATACAATTTTTATATTAGTGGCATAATAAAAATATAGTTTTTATATTTTTAAAGAATTAAAAATATAGTCTTTACTATATAGAAATATTAAAAATATGATTTTTATATTTTTAAGGTATTAAAAATATAATCTTTATAGGATAGAGAATATAAAAATATAATCTTTGTATATGTAGCGAAATAAAAATCTGATTTTTATTTTATATACGTTGAAATAAAGTGGTGATTTTCATAACGATGAAATCTATATTTTTATAAAGGCGAAAACTTTATTTTTATAAAGGCGAAAACTTTATTTTTATAAAGGCGAAAACTTTATTTTTATAAAGGCGAAAACTTTATTTTTGAAAGGGTGAAATTTTTATATGAAGAATAAGGTGATAAAAATATAATTTTTATCTATATAGTAGCGTTGTGAAAATATGCTTATTTTTATATATTGAATAGCGAAGTGAAAATTTGATTTTTAAATATATGAAGTGATTATAGAAATATGATTTTTAAATTGAGAGTGAATAAATAAAAATGTGACTTTTATTTTAAGGACATCAAAATATAAAAATGTGTGATTTTTATATATATAGTGACTACGGGCAACGAAGATGGCGAAGATGGGATAACGATGAAGATTTCTATCAAGGAAGTATCGTGAAGTTGGATAGCTATTGGTGAGAACTTCTCACTCTTCAACTTCTTTTTCTAGATATATATATATATACTAGGATGCAGACGGTGCTTAGTAGCACCCGACACAATCGTCCACAGACCATGGACTTGTTTGTTTGGTTGCATAAAGTAGTTAGATGATTTGGGTTGAATTGAATTGTTTGGTGAATTGAAATTGATTTGATTGATGTGTGAATGGCGTGAGCCTTCACTAGACCGGGGATAAGGCTAGGCCTCGTCCCGTTTCTAGTATCGTGCCGTTATGCCGCCGAAATTTTCTAAAATATGTTAGAAAAATAAAAATATCATTTTTATTGTGTAAATGAAATGAATAGAAACTCATGTGTTGAAATAGAATATTTTATCGTTAAAAATATAATTTTTAACGTGAAAGTGAATAAATAAAATATTCATTTACAAACCGGACGGTTTGTTTATGTACACTGATTTGACTGACATTGATTGGGTCGATAAATTTTACACATCGCCCAACTGCACAAATAAAATCTGTGTTTGATTGTTTGAAACCCCACACGGGTGTTGGGATGAAATTTGATGTTCACTCATCCTGATTGATTAAATATGTCGATCGGTCGATTGACAGACTGTTATAAGCGTCATATATCTATATTTGATGCTTATACAGTGTAGTGCACTTTGGTTGATGGTTAATTGTTTATTAATGCTATTATATACATGTGTTGTATGGAATCCATATAATTAACGTTATATGGTGATTGATTGGGCCTCATTCCAATCGGGAAAATAATGAATATTAGAAAAGAAAATTCATGTGTTGAATATAAAAATAGTCATGTGTTGACGATGTTCATGTGTTGAAAATATTCGTGTGTTGAGTAAAATATTTTAAATAATAAAAATTACATCTTTATCATATTTAAAATTAGAACTACTTCTCAGTAGGAGTCTGATTAAAATCAAACGATAGATACCATATTTTTATAAAATATTTTACATAACAACAATAGTGATGTGTTGACAGTACTCATGTGTTGAGATTAGTCGTGTGTTGAAAGCAATATAGATTCATGTGTTGAATGGGATAAATATTCATTTGTTGGATAGAATAAAGAAGTTTTGCAAATATAAAGCCGTGTTGATTAGAGATGC
The DNA here is from genome assembly GCA_030737875.1 of Allium sativum. Classification (NCBI taxonomy): domain Eukaryota; kingdom Viridiplantae; phylum Streptophyta; class Magnoliopsida; order Asparagales; family Amaryllidaceae; genus Allium; species Allium sativum. Next base: position 657,215,359 of record CM060923.1, read on the forward strand.
GTTATTTTGATGCGAACGATATTTATATCGATTTTATTCGTTGTATAATGAATATTGAAAAGTGATTTCAAAATTAAATATTTTGAAATGAAATTCAAATTGAATTAGATTAAAATTCGAATTGAATAGGAAGCGAATTTGAATTCGAATAAAATAGAAATGAATTCAAATTGATTTAAATTGAAATTGAAATTGAAAACGAACTGAAATTTAATGGAATTCGAATCGAAATTAAATTGAAATCAATTTGAATTGAAACGAATTTGAATTTGAATTGAATTGAAACGAATTTGAATTTGAATTGAATTGAAATGAACTCGAATTGAATTGAAATCAAATCGATTTGAAATTGACGATGAAGTTGAAATTGTTTTGAAACGAATGTAGAACTATTTATAAAATTCGTTTTAAAAGGAAATCGACGAAATATATATAATATATATATTATATATATATATATAATGGCCTGAATAGAACGCGCCGCGCCGCGGTAGTTTGTGAATTTCGACCATTTATTTCAAACGAACATTGCGGGAGATCCGACCGTCGGATCCTCCTAAAACCGGAACCGTTGGGTTCGTATCGAAAAGAGCTTTCCAATGAATATTAGAAATTTGAAATCTAACGGTTGGAATTGGAATTATGTCCAAATCAAATTTGAAAAAGGTCGCTGTAAGTGCAGTTCGATAGCCGTTGATGGAAATCGACTGTACGGGCCTTGATAAAATTATTAAAAATATTAATAATTTGTGTAAAATCATAATATGTGAATTGGAAAGAATTGGGCTGGAAAATTCCACATTAGATGATAAAAATAGTTTTATCGAAATGAACTAGTTTTGAACTAGAATTAAAATCAATTTAATTTTGAAATAAATAAATTGAATTTGAAAGTGATTTTGAAAATAATCAATATTCCCAATAGGTGTAGTGAAAGTAGAGTTGAATCGAAATTATCTTCGGGATATTTCGATGTTGGATTTCGTGACTATACAGATATTGTTATGGGAATTTGAAAGATATATTTTATATCGTTATTTCCAATACAATATTTGTTGGTTTCAGAATTTGATATTGAATATAAGCCGATATATTTTCTATTCAGAGCCTTGTATTTAATATCAAATGTGATTTGGGTTTATCGTGGATCGTGTTTTAGATGACATTGGTTCTTTAACCCAGTTAAAGGCAATATGTTGATTTTTGAAAAGATTAAAACTAAGTAGAGTTTTAATGAATCTTTAATTAGATTAAAAATGTGAATTGATAATTTAAATTATCAAATCTGAAAGGTGATCGAGAATGGAGTACCACCAGTTTTACTCCAAAGCGATAGTTAAATCTTTAATTAGATTTGAACGTGAAATGGTAATTAATTTTACCGATAACACCGTGGTGTTAGATGTGGAGTATTACCAGTTTGCTCCATGGGATATATAGGTTGGGATTGGGAAATAAACTAAATAATTACTTCGGTGTGGTTCGCTAATCCCGACTAGTTAGAAATGATATCCAAAGGAAGATTAAAGAATAAATTTAGAAGAATTTATCTTTGATAAAATTAATGGGAACTTTTCCCTAAGAATGTGTTTTTGTGAATAAAAGAATATTCTGAATTGGAATGAGGCGTTTGTTGTGTTTGTGTAACATTCGTTTATTATATACGTGGGTTATTCAGAAAGGCCGGGTTTATACCCATTCTGAATAACCGATTCGACGAGATGTCGAAGATGAAGACGGTGGTTGAAGACCGGAAGTCTTCACATTGTTTGGGTGATTACTGATGATCTTGATTGGGCTGTACACCCAAGATGAGGGAAACAGTTGGTGATCGTCCAGACGTACCTGGAGATGGATGGATATGCGAGGAAAGTGCCTCCGGTTTCGTTCAGACCCAGAACGAACTTGTAAATGGATTGTGTGTCTGACATTGGATTTTATTCTGTGTTGATTGATCTCTATTAAATAAACATCTGTTTGGCGACGGAGAATTTATTCTCTTGCTTAATGCCCTTCTCTGAGACGTACGAGCTCAGAGGTTGTATATCGATGGACATTAGTCGCATTGAGTGAATTGCCAATGTGGCACGCGTAAGTGGCAATTGATCAAGGCTTCTGTTGAAAAGCAAAGTCTTGTGGTTGATGATCAAAGCACGGCCTGTGTGGCGTAGCTTTGTGTATAGCGTGAATTCGCGAGCCTCACACCTCGGTATGAGTCAAAAACGGGATAGTGACTGCAGGGAGAGCACAACGTTTCTTTCTAGCTAAGGTGGTGTCAGTGACCTACCAGCCCTGACATTTATATACTTTTCAGCTGTGTGGATGTTGGATATGAGGCGCCTCGGATATAGGTCTGTAAGGACCGGGAAACGTGTGTTCAGGAATAACTAATCCTCAAAAGTAAGAGAGGACCGGCCCTGAAGATCCAAGGATCATAGTGGGGTCCTGAGGCATTTGCTAGAGTGTCTCGAACGCGGAGAGGAGCTTGCCCCTTGCCTCGGCTCATGATGGAATCCAATTTCCAATAAGTGATATTGCGGTTTTAATTGTAGAACTAGTATGGCGACATGATATATGGTACCCATGCCGCCTATGATTGATATTTATGATTGAAATTGTTTTGACACTATATACACCTATGATAGTATCAAGTGATTTGTTTTAAACGTACCAAGCTTGTTTGGCTATTATATGGGAAAACCCTATCCTCCGGCATGCGTTGCATTGTGTGATGGGACCTGGGTCTTATAATAGCTTCATTTTTCAAAAGAGCATTGCGCTGTTTGTTCTATGCACTGGTATTCTTGGGAGGAAACCCGTTCCGTGTTATACGGCGTGGTCCCTTGATTTACCAAACTTTAAAACCAATATTAATAACTGTTTTAGTTCTCACACCAGTCCATTGACTGACCTGGAGTTTATTGTTTTAACCTAAACTCTGGGTGCCCCTATTTTCCGCACGGGCAGCTAGTAGTTTTGGTTTTGCAGATTTATATTCACAGGGTCCTGATTAACAGCTGGAACGATGCTCGGAAAGCTCTGTATCCGTGTATCACTTCTAGTTGTGTTTTGCATATTTTTCCGCTGCTATGTAATTTATTGTAATCTCTGATATTTATCGAATGTAATTTATTCATTTATACTCTGTATATTCTTGTATCTGATGGAATTGTTGTAATAACAATGAAATGTTCTTCCGTATGCGTCCTTTTGTGTGTTGTTCTCAAAGTATCCGCTCTTTCCTTCACGGGGAAGTTACGGGTCCTTACAGTGGTATCAGAGCTTTGGTTTACAGAGCTCGAGAACAAGACACATTAGAACCATACGAAAGAATTCATCAGATATTGGATTAGTAATATCCAATTAGAATTACTCGTTAGAGATAGGATCAATAGTATCCTAGAACGAGTGTGAAGAGTACATTTTTCAAATGAAAACAATTTTGTTTTAAAATTTAAATCGTTTTATACGTATTTGAATATTTATTTATTTTGAATATGGACAATCGAGTATATAAAGATTTCGCGTATACGCGTCATGAACGTATAGTCGAAGTTTTAATATACTGGATAGATATAGAATCACATTCTAGACAACCGGGGATAATTCTGGTGATGTGGCCACATCGTCAATATTTATGTTCGTGTTTCGAAGGTGTGACTTCTATATATTTCCATTAGGCTGGTGTGAGAACCAAAACTTATATAGTTAGAACACATTGTTGTGAATTGGCATCAAAACATAAATTTTTTTTGTGTATATGTATCAAAATTTTGAATTTGAAACTCTAATCCACTAATTGATTGATGCTTGTGTTGTTTGTTTATTTGTTTGATAGTTTTGAACCATTATACCAAATATTGAATTGTATTGAAAATTGGTCGCATTTGCTTGCATATATCTATACTTACATTGAACAGGTCATAGCAAGGAGGCTAGAGCCGAAGAATAAAATTTGTTTTCCCGACAAATAGGTACATGTTTATTACATAATTTACTGTTTTGTTTGGGTGATGATGATTTTATGAGCCTATTGGCTAGCCGCTTGGCTTTTTCTTTTTCTTTTTGAGATCTGAAGGACCAGGGAAGCTATTTGAAATTCCCCGATGCTCCCGGTGCAGGGGAGGTTATGGCGAAATTTTTCGAAAATTTAGGGTGTTAGCCAAATTTTTGAAATTTTGAAAATTCTCAGAAACTGAAAGGTTGGAGAATGCAAGCCAGATCGAACGTAGAATTGATTAATCAAACCACTTTCGACTTTGTTCCTTTTCCGGGACGAAAAGTTTTAAGTGGGAGAGATTGTAATAACCCGAAAATCTGGGCCAGTTTAAAATTTTTATTTTGGCAATTTTAGCGAATTTTGAATATTTAAAATAGATTATTTTAAATAAAATCGACGTGAAATTTATTTTGCATAGAATTCAACGTATATATTTATACGCGTCGTCGTTAGAATATGAATATTTATATATAATTATAAATAGAATTGAAAATGGCGCGGTAGTTCGATAATTCGATTTCAAACTTCAATTGAATGTACCGGGTGCAAAACAATCCGGATTTTAGTGAAACCAAAAACATTAGGATCTAATTGATAATATCTTTCCAACGAATCCGACAAATCGAGATTTCATAGCAGGAATCAAAAGATATGTCCAGTTGAAAATTCTGAATAGTCGCTATGGAATTCAGGCCTTTAAAAATGGACATTTTGCAAACGACCTCGGATTTCGACGAAACCACTTTTGTTGGGTCCGCAATGTCAAATTATTGCTAGGTTTCAAATTTCATAATTTTTCGAATCAATATGTGAGCGTGGCAAAGGAAAAAGCGTTTGACCATTTCAGTTGAATTTAATCGACTGGAAATTGGCCATTTTTCCAACGGTCTCAGAATTCGTCGAAACTAGTTTTGTTAGGACCGTATCGTCAATACGAAGCTAGAAAATATTTTTCTGCAATTTATAGAGTTCGTATGTGGCCCCGGTAATTTGAAATGCACGTTTGAATTGAATATATATAGATTTATATTGTAAATTTAAGTGAAAACCTATCGTAACGGTCGAATTGGCCTACGAAACATATCTCATTGTGTTCGGAATGGGGGTAAAACGCTATGGACGACAGGCGGTGGACCTCGTTTAGAGGTCGTATGTAAAAGTCAACCTTTTTAGAAATTAAAATAATTAAATAAAATAATAAAATTAAAATTCTTTTCTCCTTAACTACCCAGCCCCCCCCCCCCCCCCCATTTCATTCTACAGAAAAATATAAAAAAAAAAGAAGAAAAAGGGAGGCGACGGAAAAGGGGGGGAACCCCTGTCGCCGCCGCCAGAGGCTGGCGCCCCTCCTCCAGTCGATCGCCGCCACGCGAAGACCCCCCCAGGCGCCAGAGCCGACGCGCGAGAGCCCCCCCGGTGGCGCAACGATCGCGACAGCCCCCCCTAGCCACCGACAGCTCTGACGCGACCCCCCCATCCCTTTTGCCCTAAAAAAACCGCGCCTGCCTGTACCAGGCCACCACCACCATCGGAGATAAGCTCGACTTCCCCCTGGACGTCGACCACCGCCGCTTCAAAACCCTTCCCTCCTTCAACGATCAATGTAAGTATTTAATTTCAGGTTTTTACTTATTTCCTTCGATAAAACTGATTTTTCCTTTGTTTTAAAACTGAAAAGATTAGATTTTTAATTTATAAAAAGTTCATATTTTTAAATTAGAAAAAGTTTAGATTTTTAAATTAGAAAATATGAGATTTTCATATGGAAAAGATGTTATGAAACTATCGAAATAAAAATACGATTTTTTATCAAGGTAAAAATATGATTTTTATCATATGAATAAAAATACAATTTTTATATTAGTGGCATAATAAAAATATAGTTTTTATATTTTTAAAGAATTAAAAATATAGTCTTTACTATATAGAAATATTAAAAATATGATTTTTATATTTTTAAGGTATTAAAAATATAATCTTTATAGGATAGAGAATATAAAAATATAATCTTTGTATATGTAGCGAAATAAAAATCTGATTTTTATTTTATATACGTTGAAATAAAGTGGTGATTTTCATAACGATGAAATCTATATTTTTATTAAGGCGAAAACTTTATTTTTATAAAGGCGAAAACTTTATTTTTATAAAGGCGAAAACTTTATTTTTATAAAGGCGAAAACTTTATTTTTGAAAGGGTGAAATTTTTATATGAAGAATAAGGTGATAAAAATATAATTTTTATCTATATAGTAGCGTTGTGAAAATATGCTTATTTTTATATATTGAATAGCGAAGTGAAAATTCGATTTTTAAATATATGAAGTGATTATAGAAATATGATTTTTAAATTGAGAGTGAATAAATAAAAATGTGACTTTTATTTTAAGGACATCAAAATATAAAAATGTGTGATTTTTATATATATAGTGACCACGGGCAACGAAGATGGCGAAGATGGGATAACGATGAAGATTTCTATCAAGAAAGTATCGTGAAGTTGGATAGCTATTGTTGAGAACTTCTCACTCTTCAACTTCTTTTTCTAGATATATATATATATATATACTAGGATGCAGACGGTGCTTAGTAGCACCCGACACAATCGTCCACAGACCATGGACTTGTTTGTTTGGTTGCATAAAGTAGTTAGATGATTTGGGTTGAATTGAATTGTTTGGTGAATTGAAATTGATTTGATTGATGTGTGAATGGCGTGGGCCTTCACTAGACCGGGGATAAGGCTAGGCCTCGTCCCGTTTCTAGTATCGTGCCGTTATGCCGCCGAAATTTTCTAAAATATGTTAGAAAAATAAAAATATCATTTTTATTGTGTAAATGAAATGAATAGAAACTCATGTGTTGAAATAGAATATTTTATCTTTAAAAATATAATTTTTAACGTGAAAGTGAATAAATAAAATATTCATTTACAAACCGGACGGTTTGTTTATGTACACTGATTTGACTGACATTGATTGGGTCGATAAATTTTACACCTCGCCCAACTGCACAAATAAAATCTGTGTTTGATTGTTTGAAACCCCACACGGGTGTTGGGATGAAATTTGATGTTCACTCATCCTGATTGATTAAATATGTCGATCGGTCGATTGACAGACTGTTATAAGCGTCAGATATCTATATTTGATGCTTATACAGTGTAGTGCACTTTGGTTGATGGTTAATTGTTTATTAATGCTATTATATACATGTGTTGTATGGAATCCATATAATTAACGTTATATGGTGATTGATTGGGCCTCATTCCAATCGGGAAAATAATGAATATTAGAAAAGAAAATTCATGTGTTGAATATAAAAATAGTCATGTGTTGACGATGTTCATGTGTTGAAAATATTCGTGTGTTGAGTAAAGTATTTTAAATAATAAAAATTACATCTTTATCATATTTAAAATTAGAACTACTTCTCAGTAGGAGTCTGATTAAAATCAAACGATAGATACCATAGTTTTATAAAATATTTTACATAACAATAGTGATGTGTTGACAGTACTCATGTGTTGAGATTAGTCGTGTGTTGAAAGCAATATAGATTCATGTGTTGAATGGGATAAATATTCATTTGTTGGATAGAATAAAGAAGTTTTGCAAATATAAAGCCGTGTTGATTAGAGATGCGTTATTTTGACGCGAACGATATTTATATCGATTTTATTCGTTGTATAATGAATATTGAAAAGTGATTTCAAAATTAAATATTTTGAAATGAAATTAAAATTGAATTAGATTAAAATTCGAATTGAATAGGAAGCGAATTTGAATTCGAATAAAATAGAAATGAATTCAAATTGATTTAAATTGAAATTGAAATTGAAAACGAACTGAAATTTAATGGAATTCGAATCGAAATTAAATTGAAATCAATTTGAATTGAAACGAATTTGAATTTGAATTGAATTGAAACGAATTTGAATTTGAATTGAATTGAAATGAACTCGAATTGAATTGAAATCAAATCGATTTGAAATTGACGATGAAGTTGAAATTGTTTTGAAACGAATGTAGAACTATTTATAAAATTCGTTTTAAAAGGAAATCGACGAAATATATATAATATATATTATACATATATATATAATGGCCTGAATAGAACGCGCCGCGCCGCGGTAGTTCGTGAATTTCGACCATTTATTTCAAACGAACATTGCGGGAGATCCGACCGTCGGATCCTCCTAAAACCGGAACCGTTGGGTTCGTATCGAAAAGAGCTTTCCAATGAATATTAGAAATTTGAAATCTAACGGTTGGAATTGGAATTATGTCCAAATCAAATTTGAAAAAGGTCGCTGTAAGTGCAGTTCGATAGCCGTTGATGGAAATCGACTGTACGGGCCTTGATAAAATTATTAAAAATATTAATAATTTGTGTAAAATCATAATATGTGAATTGGAAAGAATTGGGCTGGAAAATTCCACATTAGATGATAAAAATAGTTTTATCGAAATGAACTAGTTTTGAACTAGAATTAAAATCAATTTAATTTTGAAATAAATAAATTGAATTTGAAAGTGATTTTGAAAATAATCAATATTTCCAATAGGTGAAGTGAAAGTAGAGTTGAATCGAAATTATCTTCGGGATATTTCGATGTTGGATTTCGTGACTATACAGATATTGTTATGGGAATTTGAAAGATATATTTTATATCGTTATTTCCAATACAATATTTATTGGTTTCAGAATTTGATATTGAATATAAGCCGATATATTTTCTATTCAGAGCCTTGTATTTAATATCAAATGTGATTTGGGTTTATCGTGGACCGTGTTTTAGATGACATTGGTTCTTTAACCCAGTTAAAGGCAAGATGTTGATTTTTGAAAAGATTAAAACTAAGTAGAGTTTTAATGAATCTTTAATTAGATTAAAAATGTGAATTGATAATTTAAATTATCAAATCTGAAAGGTGATCGAGAATGGAGTACCACCAGTTTTACTCCAAAGCGATAGTTAAATCTTTAATTAGATTTGAACGTGAAATGGTAATTAATTTTACCGATAACACCGTGGTGTTAGATGTGGAGTATTACCAGTTTGCTCCATGGGATATATAGGTTGGGATTGGGAAATAAACTAAATAATTACTTCGGTGTGGTTCGCTAATCCCGACTAGTTAGAAATGATATCCAAAGGAAGATTAAAGAATAAATTTAGAAGAATTTATCTTTGATAAAATTAATGGGAACTTTTCCCTAAGAATGTGTTTTTGTGAATAAAAGAATATTCTGAATTGGAATGAGGCGTTTGTTGTGTTTGTGTAACATTCGTTTATTATATACGTGGGTTATTCAGAAAGGCCGGGTTTATACCCATTCTGAATAACCGATTCGACGAGATGTCGAAGATGAAGACGGTGGTTGAAGACCGGAAGTCTTCACATCGTTTGGGTGATTACTGATGATCTTGATTGGGCTGTACACCCAAGATGAGGGAAACAGTTGGTGATCGTCCAGACGTACCTGGAGATGGATGGATATGCGAGGAAAGTGCCTCCGGTTTCGTTCAGACCCGGAACGAACTTGTAAATGGATTGTGTGTCTGACATTGGATTTTATTCTGTGTTGATTGATCTCTATTAAATAAACATCCGTTTGGCGGCGGAGAATTTATTCTCTTGCTTAACGCCCTTCTCTGAGACGTACGAGCTCAGAGGTTGTATATCGATGGACATCGGTCGCATTGAGTGAATTGCCAATGTGGCACGCGTAAGTGGCAATTGATCAAGGCTTCTGTTGAAAAGCAAAGTCTTGTGGTTGATGATCAAAGCACGGCCTGTGTGGCGTAGCTTTGTGTATAGCGTGAATTCGCGAGCCTCACACCTCGGTATGAGTCAAAAACGGGATAGTGACTGCAGGGAGAGCACGACGTTTCTTTCTAGCTAAGGTGGTGTCAGTGACCTACCAGCCCTGACATTTATATACTTTTCACCTGTGTGGTTGTTGGATATGAGGCGCCTCGGATATAGGTCTGTAAGGACCGGGAAACGTGTGTTCAGGAATAACTAATCCTCAAAAGTAAGAGAGGACAGGCCCTGAAGATCCAAGGATCATAGTGGGGTCCTGAGGCATTTGCTAGAGTGTCTCGAACGCGGAGAGGAGCTTGCCCCTTGCCTCGGCTCATGATGGAATCCAATTTCCAATACGTGATATTGCGGTTTTAATTGTAGAACTAGTATGGCGACATGATATATGGTACCCATGCCGCCTATGATTGATATTTATGATTGAAATTGTTTTGACACTATATACACCTATGATAGTATCAAGTGATTTGTTTTAAACGTACCAAGCATGTTTGGCTATTATAAGGGAAAACCCTATCCTCCGGCTTGCGTTGCATTGTGTGATGGGACCTGGGTCTTATAATAGCTTCATTTTTCAAAAGAGCATTGCGCTGTTTGTTCTATGCACTGGTATTCTTGGGAGGAAACCCGTTCCGTGTTATACGGCGTGGTCCCTTGATTTACCAAACTTTAAAACCAATATTAATAACTGTTTTAGTTCTCACACCAGTCCCATGACTGACCTGGAGTTTATTGTTTTAACCTAAACTCTGGGTGCCCCTATTTTCCGCACGGGAAGCTAGTAGTTTTGGTTTTGCAGATTTATATTCACAGGGTCCTAATTAACAGCTGGAACGATGCTCGGAAAGCTCTGTATCCGTGTATCACTTCTAGTTGTGTTTTGCATATTTTTCCGCTGCTATGTAATTTATTGTAATCTCTGATATTTATCGAATGTAATTTATTCATTTATACTCTGTATATTCTTGTATCTGATGGAATTGTTGTAATAACAATGAAATGTTCTTCCGTATGCGTCCTTTTGTGTGTTGTTCTCAAAGTATCCGCTCTTTCCTTCATGGGGAAGTTACGGGTCCTTACACTCTCCATATTGACAACGATGGTCAAAACTTCGATAGTCTGTGATTTAACTATCGAATAAAAACAAGTGTTTCGATAGTCGATGATTTAACTATCGAATAAAACAAGTGTTCATCCAAACATCCAACAATCACGGAACCTTTAATTAATATTCCATTAATTAAATCTCTTCTCTATTTCATATCAATATTTGTTAACCAAATATTTTCGATAACCATATTGGCCTTTATATGTTATTTGGAAAACATTTCCATATATCGCCTTCTTTTATTTTCTAAACTTTAGAAAATATATGTTATTTATAATTGGAAAATATTCCAATTACTTATCTCTTTTCCAATCTCGTTTATTCCTATACTTAGGAAACGTTCATTATTCTATTTCCAAGCTTTGCACATATTTGGGTTTGTAACAACCCGTAAAATGCGAGCTAGTTTGAAATTTTTATTTTTGCAATTTTAGCGAATTTTGCACATTTAAAATCATTATTTTAAATAATATCGACGAGAAATTTATTTTGAATTGAATTCGACGTATATATTTATATACGCCGTCGTTAGGATATAAATATTTATATATAATTATAAATAGAATTGAAAATGGCGCGGTAGTTCGATAATTCGATTTCAAACTTCAATTGAATGTACCGGGAGCAAAACAATCCGGATTTTAGTGAAACCAAAAACATTAGGATCTAATTGACGATATCTTTCCAACGAAGTTAACAAACTGAGATTTCACTTTATAAATGATAAGATATGTCCAGTTGAAAATTCTGAATAGTCGCTATGGAATTCAGGCCCTTAAAAATGGACATTTTGCAAACGACCTCGGATTTCGACGAAACCACTTTTATTGGGTCCGTGATGTCAAATTATTGCTAGGTTTCAAATTTCATAATTTTTCGAATCAATATGTGAGCGTGGCAAAGGAAAACGTGTTTGACCAGTTTTAGTTGATTTTAATCGACTGGAAATTGGCCATTTTTCATACGGTCTCAGAATTCGACGAAACTAGTTTTATTAGGACCGTATCGTCAATACGAAGCTAGAAAATATTTTTCTAGAATTTTTCTAGTTAGTATGTGACCTCGGTAATTTGAAATGTACGTTTAAAATTCAATATAATGATTTAAATGTAAATTCAGCGAAAACTGATTGTAACAGCCGAATCAGCCTACGATACATATCCCATTGTGTTCGGAATGGGGGTAATTAGCTATGGACGGCAGGCGGTGGGCCCCGTTTTGAGGTCGAAAATAAAAGTTGCTTTTTGGGTGGAAAATTAAATTAATAAAAAAAATTCCTTTCTCCCCCTTATTTCCCTCTGCCTCCCCCCGTATCAGTTCAGATCCAAAATCAAAAGAAAAAAAAACTCTCCTCGACAAATCGAAGCCGCCGCTTCCATGCGGAGCACCGCCGAGCTCCCATCGCGCATCCAAGCCGAGCCACCTGCCGCCACCGCCCTCCACCCTGCCTCGCACCCTCTCTTCCCGCCTCCTTCTTCCTGCTCTCCTCCTTCCCCCAAGGCGCCGCGACGCAAACCCCCTCCCTTCGCATCGACGGCGAAACCCCCCCCCCCCCAGCGCTATTGAGCACCGCGAAGCCCCCACCTCCGCCGACCTCCACTGCGATACCCTTTCCCCCCCCTTCGAAGTTCAATGGTGGAAAGCGCCCCCCCTGTAAGTTTTTAATTTATTTATTTTTATTTTTATTTTTATTTAAAACAGAAAAGAAAACTGATTTTTAAATAATTTAAAACCGATTTTAAAATGATTTAAAAACTGTATTTAGGTTTTAACTTTAAAAAGAAAAAGGTTTTAACTTTAAAAAGAAAAATGTTTTAACTTTAAAAAGAAAAAGGTTTTAACTTTAAAAAGAAAAAGGTTTTAACTTTAAAAAGAAAAAGGTTTAAACTTTAAAAAGAAAAAGATTTGATCTTTAAAATAGAAAAGACGGAATTTTTATTAAGTAAAAGATGCAAGATATGATTTTTATATTTTTAAAAGCAATAAAAATATAATTTTTACATCATAGGAATATTAAAAATATAATCTTTATATTAAAAATATAATCTTTATATATTGAATAGCGAAGCCAAAATATGATTTTTATATATTGAACGTTGAAATAAAAATATGATTTTTATATATTGAACGTTGAAATAAAAAAGGTGATTTTTATATATTGAACGTTGAAATAAAAAAAAGGTGATTTTTATATATTGAACGTTGAAATAAAAAAAGGTGATTTTTATATATTGAACATTGAAGTAAAAATGCGATTTTATATATTGAACATTGAAGTAAAAATTCGACTTTTACATATGTAGTGGCTACAGCAATGAAGATGACGGAGATGCGATAGCGATGAAGATTTCTATCATTGAAGTGCCGTGGAGTTTGGATAGCTATAAGTGAGAATTTCTCACCTTTTAATTTATTTTCTAGTTATATATATATATATATATACTAGGATGCAGACGGTGCTTAGTAGCACCCGACACAATCGTCCACAGACCATGGACTTGTTTGTTTGGTTGCATAGATTAGCTATATGATTTGATTTGAATTTGGTTGTTCGATGATTTGATTGATGTGTGAATGGCGTGGGCCTTCACTAGACCGGGGATAAGGCTAGGCCTTGTCCCGTTTCTAGTATCGTGCCGTTATGCCGCCGAAATTTTCTAAAAATATGTTAGAAAAATAAAAATATCATTTTATTTAATAAATGAACCGAATAGAATATTCATAGGTTGAATAAAATAGTTTGATCGTTAAAAATATAATTTTTAACATGAATGTGAATAAATAAATATTCATTTACAAACCGGACGGTTTGTTTATGTACACCTATTTGAAGGACATTGATTGGGACGATAAATTTTACACATCGCCCAACTGCACAAATAAAATCTGTGTGTGATTGTTTGAAACCCCACACGGGTGTTGGGATGAAATTTGAAGTTCACTCATCCTGATTGATTAAATATGTCGATCGATTGATTGACGTGCTGTTATAAGCGTTAGATATCTATATTTGATGCTTATACAGTGTAGTGCACTTTGGTTGATGGTTGATTATTTTTCAATGCTATTATATACATGTGTTGTATGAAAATCCATATAATTAACTTTATATGGTAATTGATTGGGCCTCATTCCAATTTGAAAAATAAAGAATATTATAAAATAAAATTTCATGTGTTGACAGTACTCATCCATTGAGATTGGTCATGTGTTGAACGAAATATTTTAGTAATAAAATTTACATCTTTATCGATATAAAATAAAGGTTCATGTGTTGACAGTACTCATCCATTGAGATTGGTCATGTGTTGAACGAAATATTTTAGTAATAAAATTTACATCTTTATCGATATAAAATAAAGGTTCATGTGTTGACAGTACTCATCCATTGAGATTGGTCATGTGTTGAACGAAATATTTTGATAACAACTATTTTGAAAAAGAAATATTTGAAATAGAAAATTTGAAAATAGAAATTTATGAAGCCGTGTTGATTAGATTGACGCCATTTTGACGTGAACGATATTTATATCGATTTTATTCATTTTGAAAGGAATTGAATTGAAAACGATTTCGAAATGAATTGAATTGAAAACGATTTCGAAATGAATTGAATTGAAAACGATTTCGAAATGAATTGAATTGAAAACGATTTCGAAATGAATTGAATTGAAAACGATTTCGAAATGAATTGAATTGAAAACGATTCCGAAATGAATTGAATTGAAAACGATTCCGAAATGAATTGAATTGAAAACGATTCCGAAATGAATTGAATTGAAAACGATTCCGAAATGAATTGAATTGAAAACGATTCCGAAATGAATTGAATTGAAAACGATTTCGAAATGAATTGAATTGAAAACGATTTCGAAACGAATTGAATTGAAAACGATTTCGAAATTGAATTGAAAGCGAATTGAAATGAATTCAAATTGAATTGAAATTTGAATTGAATAGAAATGAATTTTGAAACGAATTTATAAAGAAGAATTCAATTTTGATTTGAATTGAAATGGAAGTTGAAATAGGTTTTGAAATGATTTTAAAACTATTTATATAATTCGTTTTGAATAGAGATCGACGAAATATATATTATATATATTATATATATAATATAATGGCCTGAATAGAACGCGCCGCGCCGCGGCAGTTCGTGAATTTCGACCATTTATTTCAAACGGACATTACGGGAGATCCGACCGTCGGATTCTCCTAAAACCGGAACCGTTGGGTTCGTATCGAAAAGAGCTTTCTAACGAATATTAGAAATTTGAAATCTAACGGTTGGATTTGGAATTATGTCCAAATCAAATTCGAAAAAGGTCGCTGTAAGTGCAGTTCGATGGCCATTGATGGAAATCGACTGTACGGGCCTTGATAAAATTATTAAAAATAGTAATAATTTGTGTAAAATCATAAGAAATGATTTAGAAAGAATTGGGATGAAAAACTCCATATTTGAAAAGATAAAAATAGATTTTTATCGGAATGAACTAGTTTTGAACTAGAATTATAATTCTATTTATTTTTAAATAAATAAATTGAATTAGAAAAGGGTTTTAAAAATAACCAGAATTTCCAATGATTGCATTGGAGTGGATTTGAATCGAAATTGTCTTCGGAATATTTCGATGTTGGATTTCGTGATTATACAACTTTTGTTATGGAAATTTGAAAGATATAGATATATATATCGTTATTTCCAATACGATATTTGTTAGTCGTAGAATTTGATATTGAATATAAGCCGGTATATTTTCTATTCAGAGCCTTGTATTGAATATCAAATTTGATTTGGGTTTGTCGTGAATGGTGTCTTCACTAACACTGTTCTTAAACCCAGTGGAGAAAAGATTAAATCTTTTTATTTAGATTTAATGAAATGTACCAATTATATAATATTTAATTGGAATCGAGTCGATATTGATTTTTGGGTTTATCGTGAACAGTGTTTTAAATAACACTTGTTCTTTAACCCGATAATTAATGAATGTGATTTTGGGTTTATCGTGAACCGTGTTTTAAATGACACTGATTCTTTAACCCAGTCGAAGATTAAAACTAAGTGGAGTTTTAATGAATCTTTAATTAGATTGAAATGATCGAGGATGGAGTATCACCAGTTTTGCTCCAGGCGATAGTTAAATCTTTAATTAGATTTGAACGTGAACTGGTAATTGAATTTACCGATAACACCGTGGTGTTAGATATGAAGTACTACCAGTTTTACTTCATGGGATGAATAGGTTGGGATTGGGAAATTAAAACAAATGATTACTTCGGTAAGGTTCGCTAATCCCGACTAGTTTTGAATTGATATTCAAAGATAGATTAAAGAATAAATATAAAGAATTTATCTTTGATAAAATTAATGGGAACCTTTCCCTATGAATGTGAAATTTAGAAACTAACTGTCGGTTAGCCAAGCAGGATGGTTTTCTGGATATTGATCTGATGTTGGTTTCGGCCTTCGGGGTTAATATTTGGGGAATTATTCTCTTGATTAATTTACGGTTAGTGACTGATGAATTGGAATGAGGCGTATGTTGTGTTTGTGTAACACATTTATAATATATACACGAGTTATTCGGAAAGACCGGGTTTATCCCATTCTGAATAACTGATACGACGATAAGTCGAAGATGAAGACGGTGGTCGAAGACCAGAAGTCTTCACGTCGTTTGGGTGATTACTGATGATCTTGATTGGGCTGTACACCCAAGAAGATGGAAACAGTTAGTGATCGTCCAGACGTACTTGGAGATCGATGGATATGCGGGGTACTAGGTGCCTCCGGTTTCGTTCAGACCCAGAACGGACTTGTAAATGGACTGTGTGTCTGACATTGGATTTTAGTCTGTGTGATTGATTTCTATTAAATATATATCTGTTTGGCGGCGGAGAATTTATTCTCTTGCTTAACGCCCTTCTCTGAGACATACGAGCTCAGGGGTTATATACTGATGGATATCAAACACATAGAGTGAATTGCCTGTGTGGCATGCCTAAGTGGCAATAGATCGAGGCCTCTATTGAAAAGCAAAGTCTTGTGGTGATGATCAAAGCACAACCTGTGTGGCACAGCTTTGTGTAACGTGAATTCGCGAGTTTCACACCCGGTATGAACCAGAAACGGGAGACGGACCTCAGGGAGGGCATGCGTTTCCTTCTAGCTAAAAAGTGGCGTCAGTGGTTTTACATGCCCTGACGAGTTTGACTTATGTGGTTGTTGCTGTTGCGAGGCGCCTCGGTTTGATCGGACGATCCGGGTCCGATGGAGTCATTTGTTGGCTCATTTATGCCCCAAAGGGTGGGGAAACGTAGTGTTCAGGCATTTTAATCCACATCGGTGGACCGGCCCTGTCGCTCCAAGGGTCACTCGAGCTCTGATCCTATGGCTCGGGCTAGAGAGTCACGAATCGGTAGAGGACTATCTTTTGCCTCGGTTCATAGACGGAAATCCAATTTCCAAATACGCGACATTTGCGGTTTTATTTGTAGAGCCTAGTATGGCGACATAGTGGGATGGGGCATTCATGCCGCCTATGATTGATACTTATGATTTGAAGTTGTTTTAAACACTATGCACTTATTATAGTATCAAATAATCTGTTTTAAACGTATCAAGCATTCTTTGGCTGTTATAAGGGAAAACCCTATCCTCGGCTGCGTTGCATTGTGTGATGGGACCTGGGTCTTATAACAGCTTCATTTTTCTTTATTTAGCATTGCGCTGTTTGTTTTATGCACTGGTATTCTTGGGAGAAAACCCATTCCGTGTTATACGGCGTGGTCCCTTGATTTACCTAAATTTAAAATAAAGATTAATAACTGTTTTAGTTCTCACACCAGTCACATGACTGACCTGGAGTTTATTGTTTTAACCTAAACTCTGGGTGCCCCTATTTTCGACACGGGCAGCTAGTAGTTTTGGTTTTGCAGATTTATATTCACAGGATCCTGGTTTACAGCTGGAACGATATCCGGAAAGCTTTGTATCCGTATATCTCTTCTAGTTGTGTATTGTATTATTTCCACTGCTATGTATTTAAATGTAATTTAAATCTCTGATATTTCTGTGTAATATTCATTTATACTCTGTATATTCTTGTAATCTGATGCATTGTTTTAATTAACAATGAAATGTTCTTCTGTATGCGTTCTATTTTGTCGTGTTCTCAACGATAGGGCGTTTCGAACGGCCTGGATCGGTTTAGCGACTGGTTCGGACCGAGCAAAATTCCTTTTCGTCACAGTTGGTATCAGAGCTTTGGTTTACAAAGCTCAGAGAACAAGACACATTAGAACCGTACGAAAGAATTCATCAGATATTGGATTAGTAATATCCAATGAGAATGACTCGTTAGAGATGGGATCAGTAGTATCCTAGAACGAGTGTGAAGAGTATATTTTTGAAAATGAAAACAAATTTTTGTTTTGAAAATTTAAATCAATTATACGTATTTGATTATTTATTTATATTGATTAGGACAGTCTAATATATAAAGATTTCGCGTATGCGCCTAGCTAGCGTCTATTCGAAGTTTTAATATACTGGATAGATATAGAATCACACTCTAGTCGCCCGGGGGTGATTCTGATGATTGATATATCATCATCAGAGTTTATATTCGAGTGACGAACGTGTAACATCTATATATTTCCTATTGACTGGTGTGAGAACCAAAATTAGATAGGGCTAATTATTGTGATTTGGCATCAAAAATCTGATTTTTGACTATATATCAAAAGTATGAATTTGAAACGTTAAATTCACTAATTGATTGATGTTTGTGTTGTTTGTTTATTTGTTTGCTAATTTTTAGCCATTTAGCCTAATTGAACCGAATATTGAACTGTATTGAAAATTGGTCGCATCTGCTTGCATATACGTATATCATTGAACAGGTCATAGCAAGGAGGCTAGATCCGAGAATAAAATTTGTTTGCCCGACAAATAGGTACATGTTTACTACATAATTTCCTGTTTTGTTTGGGTGATGATGATTTTGTGAGCCTATTGGCTAGCCGCTTGGCTTTTTCTTTTTATTTTTCTTTTTGAGATCTGAAGGACCGGGGAAGCTATTTGAAATTCCCCGATGCTCCCGGTGCAGGGGAGGTTATGGCGAAATTTTTCGAAAATTTAGGGTGTTAGCCAAATTTTTGAAATTTTGAAAATTCTCAGAAACTGAAAAGTTGGAGAATGGAAGCCGGATCGAACGTAGAGTTGAATTATCAAACCACTTTCGACTTTGTTCCTTTTCGGGAACGAAAAGTTTTAAGTGGGGGAGATTGTAACAACCCGTAAAATGCGAGCCAGTTTGAAATTTTTATTTTTGCAATTTTAGCGAATTTTGCACATTTAAAATCATTATTTTAAATAATATCGACGAGAAATTTTTTTTGAATTGAATTCGACGTATATATTTATATACGCTGTCGTTAGGATATAAATATTTATATATAATTATAAATAGAATTGAAAATGGCGCGGTAGTTCGATAATTCGATTTCAAACTTCAATTGAATGTACCGGGAGCAAAACAATCCGGATTTTAGTGAAACCAAAAACATTAGGATCTAATTGACGATATCTTTCCAACGAAGTTAACAAACTGAGATTTCACTTTATAAATGATAAGATATGTCCAGTTGAAAATTCTGAATAATCGCTATGGAATTCAGGCCCTTAAAAATGGACATTTTGCAAACGACCTCGGATTTCGACGAAACCACTTTTATTGGGTCCGTGATGTCAAATTATTGCTAGGTTTCAAATTTCATAATTTTTCGAATCAATATGTGAGCGTGGCAAAGGAAAACGCGTTTGACCAGTTTCAGTTGATTTTAATCGACTGGAAATTGGCCATTTTTCATACAGTCTCAGAATTCGACGAAACTAGTTTTATTAGGACCGTATCGTCAATACGAAGCTAGAAAATATTTTTCTAGAATTTTTCTAGTTAGTATGTGACCTCGGTAATTTGAAATGTACGTTTAAAATTCAATATAATGATTTAAATGTAAATTCAGCGAAAACTGCTTGTAACAGCCGAATCAGCCTACGATACATATCCCATTGTGTTCGGAATGGGGGTAATTAGCTATGGACGGCAGGCGGTGGGCCCCGTTTTGAGGTCGAAAATAAAAGTTGCTTTTTGGGTGGAAAATTAAATTAATAATAAAAAAAATTTCCTTTCTCCCCCTTATTTCCCTCTGCCCCCCCCCCCCCGTATCAGTTCAGATCCAAAATCAAAAGAAAAAAAAAACTCTCCTCAACAAATCGAAGCCGCCGCTTCCAGGCGGAGCACCGCCGAGCTCCCATCGCGCATCCAAGCCGAGCCACCTGCCGCCACCGCCCTCCACCCTGCCTCGCACCCTCTCTCCCCGCCTCCTTCTTCCTGCTCTCCTCCTTCCCCCAAGGCGCCGCGACGCAAACCCCCTCCCCTCCCTTCGCATCGACGGCGAACCCCCCCCCCCCCAGCGCCATTGAGCACCGCGAAGCCCCCACCTCCGCCGACCTCCACTGCGATACCCTTTCCCCCCCCCCCCCTTCGAAGTTCAACGGTGGAAAGCGCCCCCCTGTAAGTTTTTAATTTATTTATTTTATTTTTATTTTTATTTAAAACAGAAAAGAAAACTGAATTTTAAATAATTTAAAACCGATTTTAAAATGATTTAAAAACTGTATTTAGGTTTTAACTTTAAAAAGAAAAAGGTTTTAACTTTAAAAAGAAAAAGGTTTTAACTTTAAAAAGAAAAAGGTTTTAACTTTAAAAAGAAAAAGGTTTTAACTTTAAAAAGAAAAAGGTTTAAACTTTGAAAAGAAAAAGATTTGATCTTTAAAATAGAAAAGACGGAATTTTTATTAAGTAAAAGATGTAAGATATGATTTTTATATTTTTAAAAGCAATAAAAATATAATTTTTACATCATAGGAATATTAAAAATATAATCTTTATATTAAAAATATAATCTTTATATATTGAATAGCGAAGCCAAAATATGATTTTTATATATTGAACGTTGAAATAAAAATATGATTTTTATATATTGAACGTTGAAATAAAAAAGGTGATTTTTATATATTGAACGTTGAAATAAAAAAAAGGTGATTTTTATATATTGAACGTTGAAATAAAAAAAGGTGATTTTTATATATTGAACATTGAAGTAAAAATGCGATTTTTATATATTGAACATTGAAGTAAAAATTCGACTTTTACATATGTAGTGGCTACAGCAACGAAGATGACGGAGATGTGATAGCGATGAAGATTTCTATCAATGAAGTGCCGTGGAGTTTGGATAGCTATAAGTGAGAATTTCTCACCTTTCAATTTATTTTCTAGTTATATATATATACTAGGATGCAGACGGTGCTTAGTAGCACCCGACACAATCGTCCACAGACCATGGACTTGTTTGTTTGGTTGCATAGATTAGCTATATGATTTGATTTGAATTTGGTTGTTCGGTGATTTGATTGATGTGTGAATGGCGTGGGCCTTCACTAGACCGGGGATAAGGCTAGGCCTTGTCCCGTTTCTAGTATCGTGCCGTTATGCCGCCGAAATTTTCTAAAAATATGTTAGAAAAATAAAAATATCATTTTATTTAATAAATGAACCGAATAGAATATTTATAGGTTGAATAAAATAGTTTGATCGTTAAAAATATAATTTTTAACGTGAATGTGAATAAATAAATATTCATTTACAAACCGGACGGTTTGTTTATGTACACCTATTTGAAGGACATTGATTGGGACGATAAATTTTACACATCGCCCAACTGCACAAATAAAATCTGTGTGTGATTGTTTGAAACCCCACATGGGTGTTGGGATGAAATTTGAAGTTCACTCATCCTGATTGATTAAATATGTCGATCGATTGATTGACGTGCTGTTATAAGCGTTAGATATCTATATTTGATGCTTATACAGTGTAGTGCACTTTGGTTGATGGTTGATTATTTTTCAATGCTATTATATACATGTGTTGTATGAAAATCCATATAATTAACTTTATATGGTAATTGATTGGGCCTCATTCCAATTTGAAAAATAAAGAATATTATAAAATAAAAGTTCATGTGTTGACAGTACTCATCCATTGAGATTGGTCATGTGTTGAACGAAATATTTTAGTAATAAAATTTACATCTTTATCGATATAAAATAAAGGTTCATGTGTTGACAGTACTCATCCATTGAGATTGGTCATGTGTTGAACGAAATATTTTAGTAATAAAATTTACATCTTTATCGATATAAAATAAAGGTTCATGTGTTGACAGTACTCATCCATTGAGATTGGTCATGTGTTGAACGAAATATTTTGATAACAACTATTTTGAAAAAGAAATATTTGAAATAGAAAATTTGAAAATAGAAATTTATGAAGCCGTGTTGATTAGATTGACGCCATTTTGACGTGAACGATATTTATATCGATTTTATTCATTTTGAAAGGAATTGAATTGAAAACGATTTCGAAATGAATTGAATTGAAAACGATTTCGAAATGAATTGAATTGAAAACGATTTCGAAATGAATTGAATTGAAAACGATTCCGAAATGAATTGAATTGAAAACGATTCCGAAATGAATTGAATTGAAAACGATTCCGAAATGAATTGAATTGAAAACGATTCCGAAATGAATTGAATTGAAAACGATTTCGAAATGAATTGAATTGAAAACGATTTCGAAATGAATTGAATTGAAAACGATTTCGAAATGAATTGAATTGAAAACGATTTCGAAATGAATTGAATTGAAAACGATTTCGAAACGAATTGAATTGAAAACGAATTCAAAATTGAATTGAAAGCGAATTGAAATGAATTCAAATTGAATTGAAATTTGAATTGAATAGAAATGAATTTTGAAACGAATTTATAAAGAAGAATTCAATTTTGATTTGAATTGAAATGGAAGTTGAAATAGGTTTTGAAACGATTTTAAAACTATTTATATAATTCGTTTTGAATAGAAATCGACGAAATATATATTATATATATTATATATATAATATAATGGCCTGAATAGAACGCGCCGCGCCGCGGCAGTTCGTGAATTTCGACCATTTATTTCAAACGGACATTACGGGAGATCCGACCGTCGGATTCTCCTAAAACCGGAACCGTTGGGTTCGTATCGAAAAGAGCTTTCTAACGAATATTAGAAATTTGAAATCTAACGGTTGGATTTGGAATTATGTCCAAATCAAATTCGAAAAAGGTCGCTGTAAGTGCAGTTCGATGGCCATTGATGGAAATCGACTGTACGGGCCTTGATAAAATTATTAAAAATAGTAATAATTTGTGTAAAATCATAAGAAATGATTTAGAAAGAATTAGGATGAAAAACTCCATATTTGAAAAGATAAAAATAGATTTTTATCGGAATGAACTAGTTTTGAACTAGAATTATAATTCTATTTATTTTTAAATAAATAAATTGAATTCGAAAAGGGTTTTAAAAATAACCATAATTTCCAATGATTGCATTGGAGTGGATTTGAATCGAAATTGTCTTCGGAATATTTCGATGTTGGATTTCGTGATTATACAACTGTTGTTATGGAAATTTGAAAGATATAGATATATATATCGTTATTTCCAATACGATATTTGTTAGTCGTAGAATTTGATATTGAATATAAGCCGGTATATTTTCTATTCAGAGCCTTGTATTGAATATCAAATGTGATTTGGGTTTGTCGTGAATGGTGTCTTCACTAACACTGTTCTTAAACCCAGTGGAGAAAAGATTAAATCTTTTTATTTAGATTTAATGAAATGTACCAATTAAATAATATTTAATTGGAATCGAGTCGATATTGATTTTTGGGTTTATCGTGAACAGTGTTTTAAATAACACTCGTTCTTTAACCCGATAATTAATGAATGTGATTTTGGGTTTATCGTGAACCGTGTTTTAAATGACACCGATTCTTTAACCCAGTCGAAGATTAAAACTAAGTGGAGTTTTAATGAATCTTTAATTAGATTGAAATGATCGAGGATGGAGTATCACCAGTTTTGCTCCAAGCGATAGTTAAATCTTTAATTAGATTTGAACGTGAACTGGTAATTGAATTTACCGATAACACCGTGGTGTTAGATATGAAGTACTACCAGTTTTACTTCATGGGATGAATAGGTTGGGATTGGGAAATTAAAACAAATGATTACTTCGGTAAGGTTCGCTAATCCCGACTAGTTTTGAATTGATATTCAAAGATAGATTAAAGAATAAATATAAAGAATTTATCTTTGATAAAATTAATGGGAACCTTTCCCTATGAATGTGAAATTTAGAAACTAACTGTCGGTTAGCCAAGCAGGATGGTTTTCTGGATATTGATCTGATGTTGGTTTCGGCCTTCGGGGTTAATATTTGGGGAATTATTCTCTTGATTAATTTACGGTTAGTGACTGATGAATTGGAATGAGGCGTATGTTGTGTTTGTGTAACACATTTATAATATATACGCGAGTTATTCGGAAATACCGGGTTTATCCCATTCTGAATAACTGTACGACGATAAGTCGAAGATGAAGACGGTGGTCGAAGACCAGAAGTCTTCACGTCGTTTGGGTGATTACTGATGATCTTGATTGGGCTGTACACCCAAGAAGATGGAAACAGTTAGTGATCGTCCAGACGTACTTGGAGATCGATGGATATGCGGGGTACTAGGTGCCTCCGGTTTCGTTCAGACCCAGAACGGACTTGTATATGGACTGTGTGTCTGACATTGGATTTTAGTCTGTGTGATTGATTTCTATTAAATATATATCTGTTTGGCGGCGGAGAATTTATTCTCTTGCTTAACGCCCTTCTCTGAGACATACGAGCTCAGGGGTTATATACTGATGGATATCAAACACATAGAGTGAATTGCCTGTGTGGCATGCCTAAGTGGCAATAGATCGAGGCTTCTGTTGAAAAGCAAAGTCTTGTGGTGATGATCAAAGCACAGCCTGTGTGGCACAGCTTTGTGTAACGTGAATTCGCGAGTTTCACACCCGGTATGAACCAGAAACGGGAGACGGACCTCAGGGAGGGCATGCGTTTCCTTCTAGCTAAAAAGTGGCGTCAGTGGTTTTACACGCCCTGACGAGTTTGACTTATGTGGTTGTTGCTGTTGCGAGGCGCCTCGGTTTGATCGGACGATCCGGGTCCGATGGAGTCATTTGTTGGCTCATTTACGCCCCAAAGGGTGGGGAAACGTAGTGTTCAGGCATTTTAATCCACATCGGTGGACCGGCCCTGTCGCTCCAAGGGTCACTCGAGCTATGATCCTGTGGCTCGGGCTAGAGAGTCACGAATCGGTAGAGGACTATCTTTTGCCTCGGTTCATAGACGGAAATCCAATTTCCAAATACGCGACATTTGCGGTTTTATTTGTAGAGCCTAGTATGGCGACATAGTGGGATGGGGCATTCATGCCGCCTATGATTGATACTTGTGATTTGAAGTTGTTTTATACACTATGCACTTATTATAGTATCAAATAATCTGTTTTAAACGTATCAAGCATTCTTTGGCTGTTATAAGGGAAAACCCTATCCTCGGCTGCGTTGCATTGTGTGATGGGACTTGGGTCTTATAACAGCTTCATTTTTCTTTATTTAGCATTGCGCTGTTTGTTTTATGCACTGGTATTCTTGGGAGAAAACCCGTTCCGTGTTATACGGCGTGGTCCCTTGATTTACCTAACTTTAAAATAAAGATTAATAACTGTTTTAGTTCTCGCACCAGTCACATGACTGACCTGGAGTTTATTATTTTAACCTAAACTCTGGGTGCCCCTATTTTCGACACGGGCAGCTAGTAGTTTTGGTTTTGCAGATTTATATTCACAGGATCCTGGTTTACAGCTGGAACGATATCTGGAAAGCTTTGTATCCGTATATCTCTTCTAGTTGTGTATTGTATTATTTCCGCTGCTATGTATTTAAATGCAATTTAAATCTCTGATATTTCTGTGTAATATTCATTTATACTCTGTATATTCTTGTAATCTGATGTATTGTTTTAATTAACAATGAAATGTTCTTCTGTATGCGTTCTATTTTGTCGTGTTCTCAACGATAGGGCGTTTCGAACGGCCTGGATCGGTTTAGCGACTGGTTCGGACCGAGCGAAATTCCTTTTTGTCACAGGGTTAAAACAGATTTTGTGTAAAACATCGTTACGACAACCCAAATACAGTATTTAACTAATTCTTATTCCACATTGATCTTCGAGCCTGAATTTTGCTACTTATCGGTATATCATGAAATCAACCAAGTTGGGGTATAATTACCTCTCAGACCTTGACCGAATAACATTTAACGTCAAAACAGACAAGACTACTTACTCGAATAATCAATACCATACAACTACTTCTTCACTTTTAAACACATATATACTTTCTCTTTCTATTCTTACTAGATTTTATCCCTAGTCTTCCTTTTTGATTATACTATTCTATTTCTAAGTTCGTTTTCTTATCGACTTCTATATATTTTGATATGTTAATTTCTATCTATCAAATTATCTTAAAAATATTCTATCTCCTTAAATTCCCAGAAAAATTCGCCATAACCTCCTTTGTACCGGGAGCATCGGGAAATTTCAAATAGCTTTCCCGGTCCTTCTTATCTCAAAATGAAAAAGAAAAAGCCAAGCGGCTTGCCGATATGGCGCATAAAATCTCATATGGAAATTAAATACGTAACTTTTTGTCGGGCATTCTATTTATTTCACTTCTATACTTTATTCCATACATGTCTCCTGTATGTCTATACCTGTCAATCTATTTTAACTATACCAATCGTTTTAACTCAATTTGTTAATTAAATCTGTTACTTAACTTTTCAGTCTATTTCACCTTCATATTTGAACATGACATGTTCAAATATATTTTAACTGCATATTAAAAAATTCTAATTATACTTATACTCTCGTTCCCTTATCGACTTCTTATTCAAATTCCAATTCAATTCTATTTGAATTCTTTTGATTTAAACTTCATTTGAATCCTATTTTCAAATTCTATAGTTTAAAGTCCATTTGAATTTCTATATTCAAATATATAGTTTAAAGTCCATTTGAGTTTCTATATTCAAATATATAGTTTAAAGTCCATTTGAGTTTCTATATTCAAATATATAGTTTAAAGTCCATTTGAATTTCTATATTCAAATACATAGTTTAAAGTCCATTTGAATTTCTATATTCAAATATATAGTTTAAAGTCCATTTGAATTTCTATATTCAAATATATAGTTTAAAGTCCATTTGAATTTCTATATTCAAATATATAGTTTAGAGTCCATTTGAATTTCTATATTCAAATATATAGTTTAAAGTCCATTTGAATTTCTATATTCAAATCTCTATTTCAAAGTCCATTTGAATTCTCGGCATTATTTATAAACAACGTTTATAACTTCAATTCAAATCCCACCTTTCTATTTATAAACAACGTTTGTAAATTCGTATTTGTTTTATATACCTTCACACAAGTTAATATTTTCTATAGTTTTATTTAAAATTCAAATTCTATTTTTAAAAATAGAATTTCCTTTTTAAATATCAAATACCCTTTCCGATATTTTTATGAATCAATATTCAAGCTCTAGGGATATTTTAAACAATCAACCAACCAATTTTCAATCATTTGATTTTTAACACATCATATATGAATATATATGAAATCAAACAAACAACAGATAATATATATATATATTTTTGAGGAATCCAGTTGGATTCCTCCAACCTGTTTTCCTGCATCCACAGATGTTAGCACATAAATAATACCCATCCGGCTTCGAGGCAGGATATCGCGGTATAGAAGGTCATCCACTAATCATAGCGTGGGGCGTATAGGGTAATCGTCCGCTATGGTACCGCGGGCATCCGCTAATGAGACTGCGGGAATCCAACCAATCAATCAACCCAATATATATATAATAGTCCTAAATAACTAATATATATTTTAAAACCATCAAACAACATTCAAACAAGCATAACAATTATTTTTAACTATATAAAAATAATTCTAAATAAAAGGTGAGGTTTACTCACCAGGGTTTTAATTGGCAGCTCATTCTGACTTTTAAATAAAATCCTAAGAGACTTCAAAATTCAAACTGAACTCCATTGCGAAGCTTAAGTTTATACGAGCTCAACAAATCGACGACGTTCGCATCTGATATCGTATGAATTTTATACAGGCAATTATTATTTTTATTAAGCTTATGGTCATTAAAAAAATTTAATATATAATTAATTACCTTTAATCCTTGATTTAGGCCGCTAACTCTTTTTTCTTCCCTGACGAACTTCGAATCAACTGCTCCTCACAACCCAACGGTCTAACATCTTCACTCCTCACCTCAACACTTCAATCTAGTCCAGCGTTGGCCTCTGCTGCCATCGCAGTGTACTCCTCCCATCCAAAATCAATGTCGGCTTCTTCCAGAAATCATCCCAGCAACCAAGTCCGACGATCTTGCCATCCCGTACCCTTTAATATGAACAGCACCAGCCTCCATCCTTTAGTTCGAACTCAATCCCCGTTTCTCCATGCACTATTACCCAAGTCGAGCTCTCATTCCATCGTGATATCGAACTCAGCTCGCGCCCCTTGGTACAGTCAACCTAATTTAGACTTCGGCCCCTCCATCAAATCGCAGAACGTCATCAGAGTCAAAATCCACTCCCGTCTCCAGTTCGATGTCGATTTACCTGATGTAGTTCGAACCCATTTCGTACCCTAATTTCCGTTGAGGCAACGTCGATCCCGTCCCCAAAAGAACCGAGCCCTAGCAAACCGTGTTTATGCGAGTCCCAGATCTTCGAATGGAGCTTCGGTATCGAGATCCCCATTATCGCGCGATTGGTTTTTATTTTGAAGAAAATAAAGAACAGAAGAATGAAAGGGAGAAGGGAGAAGTATGCGTGATTTTATAAAGGATCGATGAGGTTTATTTTTGAACAGCAAGGCAAATTTCTGGGTGTTGAGGAGGAGAACGTGTTCCATTCTCCATCTTTTAATTTCTGCGGCTATTACCTTTCCTCCTTATTGTTTTATTTCGGACCACAAACCTATGCTATTTTATTTTGTTTTAGGACCCGTGTCCTTAAATTAAAATACACCCTGATTCCGAACACCTTTCTGAACCCAACAACTATCAATTCTAAGGTTATACCACTATTCCGAACACACTGGGATAGGTATCAAAGTCCAGTTCGATCATCTGTGTAAGATATTAATTTAAATCGATATAATTTAAAGTTCAAACCATTTAAATTCTTCGATAAATAATTTAATATTATTATTCTAATTCAAACAGAATTATGTATTGATTATCTGAACTGATTTCAAATCAGTTTTCACTTTGAATTCAGTTATTCGCTGATTCCTTATTTTGATAATTTAATATATACGATATTAAATCGAAATCGATAACATAAATATAAAAATTCATTTATATTATCAACTAAATATTTAAATCCATTCTAAATATTTAAAATTAGTTGGTCGAAATCCTGGGTCATTACAATCTTCCCCACTTAAAATAATTTCGTCCTCGAAATTGCTAAGGTAGAAAAAGTGCTACAAACCCATTTATTTTCAAAATCTTATTTATGTTGATACTCAACATTTCAAACTTCCTTACGTCTCTCTTTCGAATAAATCCCTATTCGATAACTCCTCCCTTCGAATAACTATATTTGATAATCTTTCTTTCGAATAACTAGATTCGAAAACCTTTCTTTGAGTAACTATATTCGATAATCTTTCTTTCGAATAACTAGATTCGAAAACCTTTCTTTGAGTTACTATATTCGATAATCTTTCTTTCGAATAACTAGATTCGAAAACCTTTCTTTGAGTAACTATATTCGATTTACTCTATTCAATTTACTCTTATCAATTAACTCTATTGGATTTAAATCTTATCGATTAACTCCATCGAATAACTAAATTCGATAACTCCTTCGAATAACCAATATTCTACAACTCACTTCGATTAAACTAATCGATAACTCTTTTCGATTAAACTATAATCGATAACTCATTTCGATTAACAAATAATCGATAACTCCTTCGATTTACCAAATTCGATAATTCCTTTAACTTTATTCGAATAAACTATATTCGATAACTCCTTTCGCTTGACTCTAGATCGCAGCGATCACAATGGTTACGCCTGATTCCCCCAGGAAACATCCGACCGCCCTAGGCTATCTGCAGCCATGCGAATTACGTTAGCAGTCGTACGAAATGGCAACTTATCCTGAGTAACTATGTTTGACTAACTCTATCTCAATAACTATATTCGATCAACTTTAATTGAATAACTAACATTCAATTAAATCCTAATTCGGTTAACTATGTTCAATTAACTCTATCTGGTTAATTCTAAATCTGAATAACAAATATTCGATAAATTCTAATTAAATAACTAATATTCAATTAATTCTACGGATTAATCCTAACTGTTCAACTCTAACTGGTTAATTCTTTCTCTAATCGATTTATTCTAACTCTAATCGATTATTTCTAACTCTAATCGACTAACTCCTATTCGAATAACTCCAATTCGATAGCGTTTATTCATTTATAAAGATTTACTTTTAGTAACGATTCTTCACTTTATAAATGTTTTCTTTAATAACGTTACTTAACTTATACAAGTGTTGAATACCCCTCCTATTTAAAACTATCGGTGTTAAAAACCAATATCTCTTCTCTATATAAGTTCAGACTTATATATTCCATCTATCGAATGATAAACATTTAATCTAATTTATAAACTGTTATTTATAAATTAATCTTTTCTATTTATCTGTTAAAAACAGATTTTCATTTTCTATTCATCTTCTAAATATTCCTTTGATTAAATTCTATTTATTCAACAAATAAATATCTCATCTATAACATTCTATTTGTAAATGTTTTTACAAATATTTCTCCTTCTATTTGTTTGCACATAACTTCCTTTGTATTTGTGTTACAAATATATTTCCTTTTAACTCTTTTGGGTTTTTCCTTTATTCACACCCAATTCATATTCACATTGATTTTACTCAATTTATTCATTTCGATCTATTTAACTTACTTAAGTTAAATTTAATTTCAACCATTCAAATTCCCATTAACTAGTTGCTAATTAACCGTTTTGCCTATTTCACCCTTTTTATTTGAATATAACTTGTTCAAATATATGTCAACTTAATTATAAACTAATCTAATTATATTTCAACTCGAGTTATATATTCGATTTCGAATATAAACTCTCAATCTCTTCCACTTATCAAAAAACCCCATTTCGATTCAAATTTCCTTTAACTAATCATTCTCCAATTTAGTTAATTCTATTTAACCATTTAAAATATGATTTTCGTCTTAAAAATCATTTCACTTACTTCACTAGAGTTCATATTTATTTTATATCTCCAGTCTATATTTTCCTCATGGCCATTCGGATTTTATTTACTTTAAAAATCCTTTTACTTATATATATAAACCATTGTGGTTTTTAATGGTTTCTGGCGCTGCTTTTCTAAAAATTTGACTTTGACATAACTCAAAATCTATACGACGAAATCTAGATTTTTCTCTTTTATTAGAAAACTATTGTTCAACTGGTCCCGACGATTCTTGTTTCACAGAATTCCGACTTAATTTGAGTCCTGTATACTCGATTGAAGTTCGAGTCGCCAATTTTCGAACTGCCGCGCTATGGCGAGCTCGTTTTAATTATATTTATAAATATAAACGTTTTAACTTCATTTATAATAAATTCAACTCCATTCTGATATATTTTTAATATATACCCAACCCATTTCACAAAATATTCCCGATCTATTTCACTACTAATATTCAAGTCCTCTACATTTGCAATATTCAAATTCCATTTGAATTTCTTTATTCAAACTCTATATTTGAATTTCCTTCTATTCAAATTCTATTTGAATTTCCTTCTATTCAAATTCTAATTCAACTTCTTATCTTCAAATTCTATTTGAAATCCTTCATTCAAAAACCCATTTCAAATCCCTTATTCAAATTCCATTTGAAATCCTTTTTTCTATTTCTATTTAAATTCCTTTGTTCAATTTCTATTTGAAATCCTTTGTTCAATTTCTATTTTAACTCCTTTGAATTTAACTTCTATTTCAAACTATATATTTTCTTGAATTCTAATATTCAACCCCCACTTTATATTCTCTTTGAAATTCTATTTAACCAAATTCCATTTGAATTCTAATATTCAAATTTCTATTTGACTTTTCTTTATTCAAATCCATTTGAATTCCTTTGAATTCAAATTCCATTTCAATTTTCTTATACAATTTCTATTTGAATTTTCTTTATTCAAACTCATTTGAATTCCTTTGAATTTCAAATTTTTATTTCACTTCTATTTGAATTATATATATTCAAATTCCTTTATTTTACTTCTATTTGAAATCTATATTCCAATTCTCATTTCAAAATTCCTTTGAAGTAATATAAATATATACATATATTTATATCTATCTCAAATTCAAAACATTTGAATTTTAAAACAACTTGTTTCTTTTCAAACAAATTTCCATCAAAACTTTTCTAAGGCAGCAATTCATCACTTAGAAACTCGAAAATGAACACTGGTGATGTTGCGACCATCATCAGAATTATTTTCCAGCCACTGAATGAGTTCAGTGCTTTATTTCTTTCAAAACCCATTTAGAAAAATATTTTCCCAAACTCCCAGGATTTTAAATTCTGAATTCTGGTTGGAATTCAATTTCAATTTATCTCATTTGTATATTTGATTTCATATACAAATTCTACCGGTTATATATATATATATAACTATTCCATTTTTATAATCTAATTTGATTATAATCCTAACAATCAACTTAACTATTTAAAAACAATATCGTGTCCAATCTTCTGTTCAAGTGTTTATAAACTCCTATCGACATCGTGGCGTCCCACGATTCGACCAAAATTTATAATCCACTCAACAGACTAGTCAACACAATATAAAACAGTTTTTATATCAAATAACAAATACGCTCTCTCGTATATATATATATATATATACACTCAACTCATTCTAGGATACTACTGATCCTATCTCTAATGAGCACATTTCCACACAGCCTAGGTATTCGCTAAACCTAAGCTCTGATACCAACTGTAGTGACCCGAAAATCCGGTAGAATTTGAGCTGACCAAAAACACAAGTCCAACCCCAAATATCACGGAAATTCGAACCATTAATAGAAAGAAGTTAGAGGGTGAGGATAGATAAGATAGAAACTTAGAATAGAAGAAGAAGAAGAACACAACACCAGAGTAACGCGAATCTCACAGCGGAACGAATAACATATAATATATATATATATATAACATAACTTGAAATATACATCTGTACTTGAATATACATCAATATCAAAGTACATCACTTACAACACAGCAGAAATAACTATAGCTATATGATCCTGAAGCCTCCTGCTCCAAGCTCTTCCAGTATATCTGTAAATTCCCGACTACTTGACTGCCCGTACAAATTTAGGCACCCAAGAGTTTAGGGAAAACAACAAAATAAACTCCTGGTCAGTCATGGGACTGGTATGAGTAAAACAGTTTAAAAACAGTTCGAACAACTAAACGATATCTCATAAGACCACGCCGCATAACGGAACGGGTTTTTCCCTTATGAGAATCCAAGATAACTTTATATCAAAAACCTTTTTATATTATAATAATGTCTATCAACCACAACTATAATAATCATCTAGTAGAAACGCTTTCATCTCACGTTCTACATATATAGTATACAATCAAAACCGCAAGCACGTATTGGGTAATGGATTTTCCAACTATGACAAGGTATGGAATCACCTTCCGCTGGTATATCTCTAGAGGAGAATACACCGAGTTCAACAAGAACATCTTGCAACTCAACCACACATGACCGACCACTCATTTCGCTTGAGTGTATCGAATGTATATCACCAACGATTGGGATCAGCAACCGTTTCCCGAATGGGACAGCATCGACAATAGATTTTTAGAAGTAAATGAAACTCTAGATCAGGTGATTATACAGCCTAATAGGTGCGACCTACATAGCCATGCTGCTTGCCCGATTTCTGTCATTTACCGGATGATGAGGCTAGAAGCTACGCCTTATCATCACACCAGATTCACCTCGAATGCCACATCGTCAAATCCATCAAATCACCGATTGACGTCCTCAACAGTACATTACGTGTTAGCTAAAAGAAGTTTCCTTCTCCGCTTCCACTCTTGGTACGGTTGAAGAAATCAATATACGTGACCTTTCTGGAAATACTCTGTCAGACATTCATCCATACACGTCACCCAGGAACAGGATGAACCAAATGTACTATTTCTATAAATAGAAAAAAGTCCTTGCACTCTACTCCGTCTTCGATTATCTTTATATAATCTGATTCGCACGCTACTGCCAATATGGAGTGGTTCTTCGGATAATAATCCAACCGGTCTCTCCATATTGACAACGATGGTCAAAACTTCGATAGTCTGTGATTTAACTATCGAATAAAAACAAGTGTTTCGATAGTCGATGATTTAACTATCGAATAAAACAAGTGTTCATCCAAACATCCAACAATCACGGAACCTTTAATTAATATTCCATTAATTAAATCTCTTCTCTATTTCTTATCAATATTTGTTAACCAAATATTTTCGATAACCATATTGGCCTTTATACGTTATTTGGAAAACATTTCCATATATCGCCTTCTTTTATTTTCTAAACTTTAGAAAATATATGTTATTTATAATTGGAAAATATTCCAATTACTTATCTCTTTTCCAATCTCGTTTATTCCTATACTTAGGAAACGTTCATTATTCTATTTCCAAGCTTTGCACATATTTGGGTTAAAACAGATGTTGTGTAAAACATCGTTACGACAACCCAAATACAGTATTTAACTAATTCTTATTCCACATTGATCTTCGAGCCTGAATTTTGCTACTTATCGGTATATCATGAAATCAACCAAGTTGGGGTATAATTACCTCTCAGACCTTGACTAAATAACATTTAACGTCAAAACAGACAAGACTACTTACTCGAATAATCAATACCATACAACTACTTCTTCACTTTTAAACACATATATACTTTCTCTTTCTATTCTTACTAGATTTTATCCCTAGTCTTCCTTTTTGATTATACTATTCTATTTCTAAGTTCGTTTTCTTATCGACTTCTATATATTTTGATATGTTAATTTCTAACTATCAAATTATCTTAAAAATATTCTATCTCCTTAAATTCCCGGAAAAATTCGCCATAACCTCCTTTGTACCGGGAGCACCGGGAAATTTCAAATAGCTTTCCCAGTCCTTCTTATCTCAAAAAGAAAAAGAAAAAGCCAAGCGGCTTGCCGATACGGCGCATAAAATCTCATATGGAAATTAAATACGTACCTTTTTGTCGGGCATTCTATTTATTTCACTTCTATACTTTATTCCATACCTGTCTCCTGTATGTCTATACCTGTCAATCTATTTTAACTATACCAATCGTTTTAACTCAATTTGTTAATTAAATCTGTTGCTTAACTTTTCAGTCTATTTCACCTTCATATTTGAACATGACATGTTCAAATATATTTTAACTGCATATTAACAAATTCTAATTATACTTATACTCTCGTTCCCTTATCGACTTCTTATTCAAATTCCAATTCAATTCTATTTGAATTCTTTTGATTTAAAGTTCATTTGAATCCTATTTTCAAATTCTATAGTTTAAAGTCCATTTGAATTTCTATATTCAAATATATAGTTTAAAGTCCATTTGAATTTCTATATTCAAATATATATTTTAAAGTCCATTTGAATTTCTATATTCAAATATATAGTTTAAAGTCCATTTGAATTTCTATATTCAAATCTCTATTTCAAAGTCCATTTGAATTCTCGGCATTATTTATAAACAACGTTTATAACTTCAATTCAAATCCCACCTTTCTATTTATAAACAACGTTTGTAAATTCGTATTTGTTTTATATACCTTCAAACAAGTTAATATTTTCTATAGTTTTATTTAAAATTCAAATTCTATTTATAAAAATAGAATTTCCTTTTTAAATATCAAATACCCTTTCTGATATTTTTATGAATCAATATTCAAGCTCTAGGGATATTTTAAACAATCAACCAACCAATTTTCAATCATTTGATTTTTAACACATCATATCTGAATATATATGAAATCAAACAAACAACAGATAATATATATATATTTTTGAGGAATCCAGTTGGATTCCTCCAACCTGTTTTCCTGCATCCACAGATGTTAGCACATAAATAATACCCATCCTGCTTCGAGGCAGGATATCGCGGTATAGAAGGTCATCCACTAATCATAGCGTGGGGCGTATAGGGTAATCATCCGCTATGGTACCGCGGGCATCCGCTAATGAGACTGCGGGAATCCAACCAATCAATCATCCCAATATATATATAATAGTCCTAAATAACTAATATATATTTTAAAACCATCAAACAGCATTCAAACAAGCATAACAATTATTTTTAACTATATAAAAATAATTCTAAATAAAAGGTGAGGTTTACTCACCAGGGTTTTAATTGGCAGCTCATTCTGACTTTTAAATAAAATCCTAAGAGACTTCAAAATTCAAACTGAACTCCATTGCAAAGCTTAAGTTTATACGAGTTCAACAAATCGACGACGTTCGCATCTGATATCGTATGAATTTTATACAGGCAATTATTATTTTTATTAAGCTTATGGTCATTAAAAAAATTTAAAAATATAATTAATTACCTTTAATCCTTGATTTAGGCCGCTAACTCTTTTTTCTTCCCTGACGAACTTCGAATCAACTGCTCCTCACAACCCAACGGTCTAACATCTTCACTCCTCACCTCAACACTTCAATCTAGTACAGCGTTGGCCTCTGTTGCCATCGCAGTGTACTCCTCCCATCCAAAATCAATGTCGGCTTCTTCCAGAAATCATCCCAGCACCCAAGTCCGACGATTTTGCCATCCCGTACCCTTTAATATGAACAACACCAGCCTCCATCCTTTAGTTCGAACTCAATCCCCTTTTCTCCATGCACTATTACCCAACTCGAGCTCTCATTCAATCGTGATATCGAACTCAGCTTGCGCCCCTTGGTACAGTCAACCTAATTTAGACTTCGGCCCCTCCATCAAATCGCAGAACGTCATCAGAGTCAAAATCCCCTCCCGTCTCCGGTTCGATGTCGATTTACCTGATGTAGTTCGAACCCATTTCGTACCCTAATTTCCGTTGAGGTAACGTCGATCCCGTCCCCAAAAGAACCGAGCCCTAGCAAACCGTGTTTATGCGAGTCCCAGATCTTCGAATGGAGCTTCGGTATCGAGATCCCCATTATCGCGCCATTGGTTTTTATTTTGAAGAAAATAAAGAACAGAAGAATGGAAGGGAGAAGGGAGAAGTATGCGTGATTTTATAAAGGATCGATGAGGTTTATTTTTGAACAGCAAGGCAAATTTCTGGGTGTTGAGGAGGAGAACGTGTTCCATTCTACATCTTTTAATTTCTGCGGCTATTACCTTTCCTCCTTATTGTTTTATTTCGGACCACAAACCTATGCTATTTTATTTTGTTTTAGGACCCGTGTCCTTAAATTAAAATACACCCTGATTCCGAACACCTTTCTGAACCCAACAACTATCAACTCTAAGGTTATACCACTATTCCGAACACACTGGGATAGGTATCAAAGTCCAGTTCGATCATCTGTGTAAGATACTAATTTAAATCGATATAACTTAAAGTTCAAACCATTTAAATTCTTCGATAAATAATTTAATATTATTATTCTAATTCAAACAGAATTATGAACTGATTATCTGAACTGATTTCAAATCAGTTTTCACTTTGAATTCAGTTATTCGCTGATTCCTTATTTTGATAATTTAATATATACGATATTAAATCGAAATCGATATTTAAATCGATAACATAAATATAAAAATTCATTTATATTATCAACTAAATATTTAAATCCATTCTAAATATTTAAAATTAGTTGGTCGAAATCCCGGGTCATTACAATTTATTTATTCATATTCACGTTAAAAATTATATTTTTAACGACCAAAATATTTTATTCAAACTATGAATATTCTATTCGGTTTATTTATTCAATAAAAATGATTTTTATTTTTCTAACATATTTTAGAAAATTCCGGCAGCATAACGGCACGATACTAGAAACGGGACAAGGCCTAGCCTTATCCCCGGTCTAGTGAAGGCCCACGCCATTCACACATCAATCAAATCAATTTCATTTCACCAAACAATTCAATTCAAACCAAAGAATCTAGCCAACTACACAACCAAACAATCAAACAAACAAGCCATCCATGGTCTGTGGATGACGGGTGTCGGGTGCTACTAAACACCGTCTGCATCCTAGTATATATATATATAAAACTAGAAAAAGAAATTGAAAGGTGAGAAATTCTCACCAATAGCTATCCTAACTCCACGGCACTTAATTTAGAGAAATCTTCATCGTTATCGCATCTTTGTCAACTTCGTTGCCCGTAGCCACTACATATATAAAAGTCATATTTTTACTTCGATGTTCAATATATAAAAATCACATTTTTACTTCGATGTTCAATATATAAAAATCACATTTTTACTTCGATGTTCAATATATAAAAATCGAATTTTTACTTCGATGTTCAATATATAAAAATCACATTTTTACTTCGATGTTCAATATATAAAAATCGAATTTTTACTTTGCTATTCAATGTATAAAAATCGAATTTTTACTTTGCATAATCTAATCCTTTTACTCTATCTAAAAATTCAATCCTTAACATTGCTATTTCTATCAAAAAAAACTACAACGTTAATTTCATTATAAAACAAAGTTATTTTCATTCGCCATCCATATATTTTCTCTATTTCAATATTACTTCATATAAAAATCTACTTTCACTATAATGCTAGTCGTATAAAATTCATATTTTAAACCGTTCTATATATTTCAAAACATATATAAATAATTTCAGTTACAGAAATAAATAATTTAACCTCATTAAACAAATTAATTACACTTAATTAATTAACCATGTAAAAGAATATACGTTACCATTCTGTGTTCTTCACGCGTTAAACCTCCTGGAACTTGAAACCGTCGATTGAAGTTGCTCCCCCCAAGGGCTCGACGAATCTTCCTCCGCACTGCGTCGGACGTGGTTCATCAGCCTCCCCGTGAAGCGCACTAGCGTGACCTACCTCCGGCGAGAGCAGCGGCGAACTCGAGTTCACCTCGGCGCTGGAAAATGGCCTCGAACGCGGCGGCTTCAAAGCCAGAGACTACCCAATCCACGAATCTATCCCCCTTCAAACCCGTAATTCTGGTGCCCTCCCCAAGCTCAATGATTTTCGTGTTTCAAGGTCCTTCTATCGATCTACGTGTTTGGGGAAAACGAATGAGGAAGGATCGAACGATTTATTCTGTTCGTTCGTTACAGAAGGGGGGGGGGGATATTTGGGTTGACCACCAGAGAACAAATTTAGGGCTTTGACCTTGTTTTATGGTTATATATATTATAATTTAATATTATTTTAATTTTCCAATTACTGGTTTATAGCTACTAACTCGAAATCAAATCAAACGACTATCGTTCCTAGCTAATTACCCCCATTCCGAACACAATGTGATATGTTTTGTAACCCAACTCAGCTGTTACGATCAGTTTTCGTTTAAATTAACATTTAAATCATTATATTGAATTTCAAACGTATATTTCAAATTACCGGGGTCACATACGGACTCGAAAAACCCCAGAAAAATTATTTCTAGCTTCGTATTGACGATACGGTCTTAACAAAACTAATTTCGTCGAATTCTGAGACTGTTTGAAAAATTGCCATTTTCCAGTCGATTAAAATCAACTGAAACTGGTCAAACGCGTTTTCCTTTTCCACGCTCACATATTGATTCGAAAAATTATGAAATTTGGAATCTAGAAATAATTTTACATCCCGGATCCAACAAAAGTGGTTTCGTCGAAATCCGAGGTCGTTTGCAAAATTGCTATTTTTAAGGGCCTGAATTCCATAGCGACTATTCAGAATTTTCAACTGGACATATCTTTTGATTCCCGCTATGAAATTTTGATTTTTCGGATTCGTTGGAAAGATATCATCAAATGGATCCTAATGTTTTTGGTTTCACTAAAATCCGGATTGTTTTGCACCCAGTACATTCAATTGAAGTTTGAAATCGAATTATCGAACTACCACGCCATTTTCAATTCCTTTTATAAATATACATAATTATTTATATTCTAACGACGACGTATATAATATATACGTTCGAATTCTATTCAAAATAAATCTCTCGTTGATTTTATTTACAATAATCTATTTTAAATGTTCAAAATTCGCTAAAATTGTCAAAATAAAAATTTTAAACTGGCCCAGATTTTCGGGTTGTTACACGATGGGACCCTGAGATTAAAAGGAAGGATTTGTGTTCCCGACATCCCAGAGTTAAAAAGGGAAGTGTTAGACGAGTGTCACAAATCCAAGCTGAGTATCCATCCCGGTGTGGCCAAAATGTATAACGATCTCAAGTGAACATTCTAGTGGAAGTCTATGAAAAGAGACGTTTCAATATATGTTAGTCGATGCCCTACTTGCCAACTAGTCAAAAGCGAACAACAGAAACTTGCTGGATTGTTGCCACCGCTGGACATTCTAGGTTGGAAGTGGGAACATATTTCCATGAACTTCATAGATGGTTTGCCCAGAACTAGAAAAGGAAATGACAGTACTTGGGTGATCGTAGATCGCTTCACGAAGACCGCCCATTTCATACCTGTCAGATCAAACAGAACTGCTGAGAGTCTGGCGCAGATATACTTCAAGGAAATTGTTAGACTACATGGAGTGCCGATCAGTATAGTTAGTGACAGAGATCCAATATTCACTAGCAAATTCTGGGAGGCATTTCAAGTAGAACTGGGTATGAAGTTGAACTTGAGCACCGCTTATCATCCTCAAACAGATGGTCAGACTGAGAGGGTGAATCGTATACTAGAAGATCTATTACGGGCTTGTGTTCTAGATTTCAGTGGATCATGGGAAGACCATTTACATTTGGCTGATTTTTCATATAACAACAGCTACCAAGCGAGCCTGACAATGTCGCCATTCAAAGCATTGTATGGTAGACCGTGTCGATCTCCTGTTTGTTTGGTCGAACCCGGTAATAGACTTGTATTGGGGACTGATATGATCCGTGAAGCTGCCGACAAAGTCGATTTCGTTAAGAAATGATTACTCGCCGCTCAAAGCCGACAGAAGAGCTATGCTGATTCGAGAAGAAGGGATTTGGCTTTTTCTGTTGGTGATTATGTGTATATAAAGGTTTCTCCAATGAGAGGAGTGATTCGCTTTGGCAAAACTGGAAAATTAGCGCCCATATTTATTGGTCCATTCCCTATACTAGAACGGATTGGAACTCTCGCTTATAGAATTCAATTACCGGATTGGTTGCCTGGAGTACATGATGTATTTCACATATCTCAACTTCGAAAGCACGTTCACGATCCAGACTTGATCGTGGAAGAAGCAGCGCAACAGGATATTGAAATTACTTCAGAATTGGCTGTGAGAAGAGAGCGGCTAAAGATCATTGGCAAAGAAACCAAAGAGCTGAGGAACAAGAAGGTTCACTTAGTCAAAGTGCATTGGAGTGGGGATCCGCGAGATTGTACTTGCGAAAATGAGGAGAGCATTCAGAAAGCCTATCCCAAGTGTCGAGTAGATATCTCTGATTGACTTCGGTGCAAGGTACATTTACCATAGTTTGCGTTACTTTGTTGTTATTTTTCTTTCATGGATGTAAACTTTTAATTCTATAGTATGAATGATTTTAAAAGAGTATATGAATTGACTAGGACATTTTTGAAAAGTTAAAAACAAATTGCTTGTTGTTTGCATTGTGTGATAGTAAATTGGACTAATTAAATTATTGAAACGATAGTTAATTTAATTAATAAGAGAATGAATGGTAGAATTTATTCGATTAAATCACACATTGAACTGATATGAAAATAGATAGAAATATATACATGTGCATTATATATGTTTGAACAGGTAAATGGATTAGCTGCTGAGTAAAGATTTTATTTGCGTGCCCGACAAATAGGTAAACCTTAATGAGTTGGATGCGAAATATTATTATATCAACTCCTATGAATGCCATTGGATGCGGAGTGCTGGTTATTCTATGTGTAAAAATAAATGTCGCCATAGGATCGTAACAATTAATTTTGAACTACACTACATGGCATACTTCATTAAGATAGGCATACTTCATCATATACCACATATGCATTTGGAGCTTGTGTGACGAGGTGGAAGATTTACCATACGAGCGAGAGGCTTGTATGGCGATGACTATATATTAAAGGTTGAACTGATGACTGATATGGACCATATAAAATTGTAACGATAAATTGCCAAGATTAATAAAAACCCCACACGGGTCTGGAGTTGACAATAATCACGTCTCTCTAGTTATTAGATACGGCACATGGATTATTTATTTCCCACACGGGACGAGGTGACGAGGAATTATTCTCTGGAGCAATTAAAATACACACTCCCTCAGGCTTTGACATGTTGACGAGAATTTATTCTCTGGAGTTATTATCTATACATGCTCCCCTGTAAACACCAGAATATATCACTATAAATATGTGTATGCTTTATAGGATTTATTGGGTACCTAATATGGCCCAATAAATTTCCAAAACCCTCCCCATACTAAGGAGGTTATGGCAAAAAAATTCGAAAATTTCGGGTGTTAGCCAAATTTTTAAAGAATTTGAAAATTCTCAAAAACTAAAAAGTTGGAGAATGGAAGCCAGATTGAACGTAGAGTTGATTAATCAAACCACTTTCGACTTTGTTCCTTTTCGGGGACGAAAAGTTTTAAGTGGGGGAGATTGTAACGACCCGGAAAATCTGAACCAACTTAAAATTTTGTAAATTGGCTATTTTAGTGGATTTTAAATATTTAAATTTAATATTTTAAATAAAACGATGAAAAGTAAGTTTGAATCGACATTTGAAAACGAATATAATTAATTCTAATTATAAACAAGGCCTGAAATGACGCGGTAGTTTCAAAATTTGAATTCAAACTTTGACTGACTGTACCGGGTGCAAAACAAAACCGATTTGAGTGAAACTAAAAATATTTAAATCTGTTAGTGAATACCTTTCTAACGAATCTGAAAAATCGAAGTTTCATAGCGGGAAGCAAAAGTTATGGCCAAATGAATTTTCAGAAAGGTCGCTATAGAGTTTATATAGCCCGTGAAAATGGCCATTTTGCAAACGACCTCGGAATTCGATGAAACCACTTTTGTTGGATCTGGGATGTTAAATTATTGCTAGGTTTCAAATTTCATAATTTTTGAAGCTAGTATGTGAGCGTGGCA
Organism: Allium sativum; assembly: GCA_030737875.1. Classification (NCBI taxonomy): domain Eukaryota; kingdom Viridiplantae; phylum Streptophyta; class Magnoliopsida; order Asparagales; family Amaryllidaceae; genus Allium; species Allium sativum. The sequence goes on from CM060923.1 coordinate 657,258,882, forward strand.
AAGGAAAACGTGTTTTGGTCAATTATAGTTAAATTGGATCGACCAGAAATGGGCCATTTTTCAAACGGTCTCAGAATTCGACGAAACTAGTTTTGTTGGGGCCGTATCATCAAAACATAGCTAAATTTATTTTTCGGGAATTTTTAGAATCAATTGTGGCCCCGGCAAATTGAAATGTACGTTCAAATTAAATATTGAATGTTTAATATTTTAATTTGAAGGAAAACCGACTTAAACATTCGAATGGGCCTACGAAACATATCCCATTGTGTTCGGAATGGGGGTAAAACATTAAGGACGATAATCGTTGGGTTTGAATTGGTGTTCGTGTGTGACAAGGGGTATTTTAGAAATTTAAAAATATATAAATTAATAAAAAATATCATTGGTCAAACAAACACTCTCTCCCCCCGATTGAACTCGATGAACGGCGGAAACACCTCTTAACCTTCCCTTTAATTTTCTGCTCAATCCACGCATCAAAATCAAACACTCTAGTTGAAGATTTTGTATAGCTAGAAAAGATCCTCAAATCCATATATAGTGTGGATTTTTTCGTTCAGAATTGGAGGAGAATTGGAGCTTGAAAGTCGAGCCCTTCATCTCGCCGTCGTCGCTTCCTCCGATCGTCGAACGCCGCCGCACCACCAGCGCCTGGTGCGCATCTCCTCCCTCTTCCTCGTGGCGAAGGCCGATCGACGTATCATTGCGCAGATTTAAAGAAAATTCAAAACCTAGTTTTGAACACATCAGTGAGGTAACGGCCGAAACTATATTATAGCAGTTTAAGGCGCTACGGTTTTTGATTTCACTGTAAAAATCATATCTTTTTCGTTTCTTGACGAAATTCAGTGAAACAAGAGACAGTGGACTCGTGTTGACGTCTTCTACATTCTAGAAGAGACCGCGTATTTTTCTGAGCCTTCTGCTATTTTTGGTGGAGTGGAACCCAATGCGAGATTTCTAAACTATAAACGATATGGAAAACGACGATGTATAAATTATATAGTCGATGTATGAGTTATATAAGCATTGTACACCACATGTATAAGCATTGTATAAGTTATATATGCGTTGTAAAAAATTATATATGTGTTGAATAGAAGTGAAATGCTTATAATATATATATATATATATATATATATATATATATATATGGCCCTTGTCCACAAACCATGGACGATGTTTATTGGTTGTGATTGGTGTGAAAATTGATTGATTGCGAATGGTTGCTTAGAATTGTTTGTGGTTGAAATTGATTGATTGTGGTGAAAAATACCCGTTTGTGTTTGAGAAATATTTGGTTGAAACCACATAGGAATAGTTTGTGGAAATGGAAAAATATTCATGCCGCCTGTGTGCGAACTAGATGCATGAAATCCCCATTGTCAAAAGCTGTGAGGCTTTAAGGTAGAGCGAGGAGCCGTACTAGGGACGGCCCCGGTTTTAACTACCCTGCCGTTATACTGCCGGAATTTTCTGAAATATTCATGTGATAGAATTATTTTCATTTGTTGAAATTATTTTCATATGTTGAAACCGTTCATGTGTTGAATAGAAATTCATTCATTGAATAGAAATTCATGTGTTGAATGGTATTCTTGTTTTAAAACAAATTTTTTTTATAATAAAAATCATATTTTTATCATCTATATGAACTATATAAAATAGTAGTGTTTTGAAATAAATTGTTTTGCAATAAAAATCACATTTTTACTATATATATACAAACTATAGAAAACATTCATGTGTTGAATAGAAATTCATTCATTGAATAGGAATTCATGTGTTGAATGATATTCGTGTTTTAAAACAAATTGTTTTATAATAAAAATCATATTTTTATCATCTATATGAACTATATAAAATAGTCGTGTTTTGAAATAAATTGTTTTACATTAAAAATCCCATTTTTATTATATAAATGAATTGTCAAAAATAGTGAAGTGTTGAAATAGAAGTCTGTTGGATAAAAATATCATTTTTTATCAAATGTATGAAAAGCATATAGTTTTGAAATCAAAGAATTGATTATATATATATATATATAATTAAAATAAATCGAATAGAGAAGCTGCAGTTCGTGTTTTGAAACCGTGATTTCAAATGATTAGTGCGGGAGATCTGACCATCGGATTTTCCCGAAACCGAAACTGTTGGGTTCGCTTTGGAAATATCTTTCCAATGACACCAACTTTGTAAAGATCCAACGGTTGGATTGTCTGGAATGTTTAATTCAAATCCGAAGAAAAACAGTGCCAGAATCGATTATATTTATATATATAAATATAATTAAATTAAATCAAATAACGACGCTGCAGTTTGTATTTTGAAATCGAAACTTCAAACGATTGTACCGGGAGATCCGATCGTCATATTTTCCTAAAACTGGAACCGTTGGATTCGTTTTGAAAAGATCTTTCTAATGATGTAAATTTTGTGAAGATCCAACGGTTGCATTTTCAGATATGTGTAAATCAAATCTGAAGAAAAACAACGCTAAGGCCGCGTTATAGCCCAAAGCGTCGTTTGAATAAATTGGATATTTTTAAATAAATAAAAATAGCGATAAATCATTATAAAATATTATAAACGATATGGAATGTGAAATTTAGAAACTAGCTGAAGGTTGGCTAAGTCGAATGGTTTCCTGGGTTTTGATCTGATGTTGGTTTCGGCCTTCGGGGTTAATATTTCGAAAATCGTTCTCTTACTGATTTACGGTTAGTGACTGATGAATTGAAATGATGCGTATGTTGTGTTTGTGTAGCACTTGTTTATTATATATGCGATTTGCTTAGAAAGACCGGGTTTATCCTATTCTGAATAACTAAATCGACGATAAGAAATCGAAGATGAGGACGGTGGTTGAAGACCGGAAATCTTCACCTCCTTTGGATGGTAACTGAGGTACTGATTGAGAGGCATCCCGAAATATGAATAATGAGTGGTGATCGTCCAGACGTAAGTGGAGATCGAAGGGTTTGCGAGGTATATAGTGCCTTTGGTTTCGTTCAGACCCAGAACGGACTTGTAAATGGACTGTGTGTCTGACATTGGAATTCATTCTGTGTGATTGATAGCCATCAGTTACATGGCGTGAATTGCCTGTGTGGCATGCTAAGATACAGTGATCAAGGCTTCTGTTGAAAAGCAATGTCTTGTGATTGATGATCAAAGCACCACCTGTGTGGCGTAGCTTTGTGTATAACGTGAATTCGCGAACCTCACACCCCGATATGAACCAGAAACGAGAGAGGACCTCAGGGAGGGCATGTGTTTCCTTCTGGCTAGAGGTGGTGTCGGTGCTTAAACTGGCTGACATTTATATTATTTTCACCTATGTGGTTGTTGCTGTTGCGAGGCGCGTCGGATATATCGGTCGATCCGGGACCGATGGAGCCATTCGTTGGCTCATTGACGCCCCAAAAGGCAGGGAAACGCAGTGTTCAGGCATTTTAATCCACATTGGTGGATCGACCCTGATGATTCTAGGGTCATTTGAGCTTTGACCCTGAGACACGTGCTAGAGCATCTCAAAGTTGGTAAGGACTATCTTTTGCCTTGGTTCATGACGGAAATCCAATTTCCAAACACGTGATTGTGCGGTTTTGATTGTATACCTATATATGGCGACATAGTGCTATGGGGCATTAATGTCGTCTATGATTGATACTTATGATTTGAAATTGTTTTGAAACATATAAACACTAGTAATAATATCAAATGCTTTTGTTTTATTCGTATCAAGCATATTTTGGCCATTATAAGGTAAAAACTCTATCCTCCGGTTTGCGTTGCATTGTGTGATGGGAACTGAGTCTTATAATGGCTTCACTTTTATAAAAAGCATTGCGATGTTTAAAAGATTTACTTGTTTTAAAGCACTGGCAGTCCAATGGAGTAAACCCGTTCCACGAAAGTGGCGTGGTCCTATGATTAGACATATTATTAAATGTGTTAAGAAGATTTCTCATACCCGTCCCATGACTGACTCGTAGTTTGTTTCACTTGCAAACTCGGGTGCCCCTTTTTCTACACGGACGACCTTGTTTTCAGGTTTTGGCTGGCTCTTTCTGGATAGCTGGAGCTGAAGATGGATTCTATCATTTATCTCTTTTTATGTTGTTCAGCTCCTATTGTACATTATGTTTTCTTTTCCGCTGCAGACATTTATGTATAGCTGAACTATATTTGCACTAAGTATGATCCTGTATACTGTGTAACTCTGATGATTACGTTTATCCAGTGTATTATTTCTTCATTATCTGGTGTATTTATTTATTTCTATTATGCTATTATAAGTTTCTATGTTATATTCCAAAGATTACCCTTGTCACCGTCAGTACGGGATTTTGGGTCGTCACACAAAAGTGGTTTCGTCGAATTCTGAGGTCGTTTGCAAAATGTCTATTTTCAAGGGCTATTTATACTCTATAGCGACCTTTCTGAAAATCCATTTGGCCATAACTTTTGATTTCTGCTATGAAACATCGATTTTTCAGATTCGCTAGAAAGATATTCATAAACAGATTTAAATATTTTTGGTTTCACTAAAATCCGTTTTATTTTGCACCCGGTATAGTCAGTCAAAATTTAAATTCAAATTTTCAAACTGCCGCACTATTTCTAATTCATTGTTTTATTGAAGTATTCTATTTCAATTGTTTAAATTTCTTTTAAAATAACCAACTTAAAAATTTTAAATTGGCTCATATTTTCCGGCTTGTTACAACTAAGATCAAGAAAATTTCAAAATATAAGTGAAACTTTGATGTTTGCATCGAATAAGTAGGTTTCTTGGTGCTCAAGTAATCAGGTAAATCACTGCCGCATGTTTGAAACTCTACCATTTCAAATATATATAATACTCATCATTAAATAATAGTGTTTTTAAAAACACGTTTCGACTTTGGGAGTAGAATTTGTGTGAATAAGACGAAAAAGTTTTCAAATATTAGTAGAATATTCATATTTTCATATTGACTGAGCAGGTTGCTTAGTGATAAAGTAATCAGGTAAAACACTACCGCATGTTTGCTATTCTACACTTTAAAGCATCTATAACACTCATCATTTGCATATTACCGTTTGGACCCTGGATCCGCACAAATAAGATCAAGAAAGTTTCAAAATATAAGTGAAAATTTGATGTTTGCATCAAATAAGTAGGTTTCTTGGTGCTCAAGTAATCAGGTAAAAACACTGCCGCATGTTTGAAACTCTGCCGTTTCAAATACATATAATACTCATCATTAAATAATAGAGTTTTTAAGAACATGTTTCGACTTTGGGAGTAGAATTCGAGTTTGTGTGAATAAGACGAAAAAGTTTTCAAATATTAGTATAATATTCATATTTTCATATTGACTGAACGGGTTGCTTAGTGACTAAGTAATCAGGTAAAATACTGCCGCATGTTTGTTATTCTACATTTTAAAGCATCTATAACACTCATCATTTGCATATTACCGCTTGGACCCTGGATCCGCGCCAATAAGATCAAGAAAGTTTCAAAATATAAGTGAAACTTTGATGTTTGCATCGAATAAGTAGGTTTCTTGGCGTTCAAGTAATCAGGTAAAACACTGCCGCTTGTTTGAAACTATAATATTTCAAATACATATAATACTCATCGTTAAATAATAGTGTTTTTAAAAACATGTTTCGACTTTGGGAGTATAATTTGTGTGAATAAGATGAAAAAGTTTTCACATATTAGTAGAATATTCATATTTTCATATTGACTAAGCAGGTTGCTTAGTGACTAAGTAATCAGGTAAAACTCTGCCGCATGTTTGTTATTCTACATTTTAAAGCATCTATAACACTCATCACTTGCATATTACCATTTGGACCTTAGATCCGCGCCGATAAGATCAAGAAAGTTTCAAAATATAAGTGAAACATTAATGTTTCCAGCGAATAAGTAGGTTTCTTAGTGCTCAAGTAATCAGGTAAAACACAGCCGCATGTTTGAAACTCTACCATTTCAAATACATATAATTGTCGTCATTAAATAATAGTTTTTTAAAAACAAGTTTCGACTTTAGGAGTAGAATTTGTGTGAATAAGATGAAAATTTTTTCAAATATTAGTAGAATATTCATATTTTCATATTGACTGAGCAGGTTGCTTAGTGACTAAGTGATCAGGTAAAACACTGTCGCATGTTTGCTATTCTACATTTTAAAGCATGTATAACACTCATCATTTGCATATTACCGTTTAGACCCTGGATCTGCGCCAATAAGATCAAGAAGGTTTCAAAGTATACGTGAAACTTTGATGTTTGCATCAAATAAGTAGGTTTCTTGGTGCTCAAGTAATCAGGTAAAACACTACCGCATGCTTGAAAGTCTATCATTTCAAGTACATATAATACTCATTATTAAATAATAGTGTTTTTAAAAACACGATTCGACTTTGGGAGTAGAATTTGTGAGAATAAGACGAAAGAGTTTTCAAATATTAGTAGAATATTCATATTTTCATATTGACTGAGCAGGTTGCTTAGTGACTAAGTAATCAGGTTAAACACTGCCGCATATTTGCGATTCTACATTTTAAAGCATCTATAACACTCATCATTTGCATATTACCATTTGGACCCTGGATCCGCGCCAATAAGATCAAGAAAGTGACACAATATAAATGAAACTTTGATGTTTGTATCGAATAAGTAGGTTTCTTGGTGCTCAAGCAATCAGGTAAACCTCTGCCGCATGTTTGAAACTCTACCATTTCAAATACATGTAATACTCATCATTAAATAATAGTGTTTTTGAAAACCTGTTTCGACTTTGGGAGTAAAATTTGTGTGAATAAGATGAATAAGTTTTCAAATATTAGTAGAATATTCATATTTTCATATTGACTGAGCAGGTTGCTTAGTGATAAAGTAATCAGGTAAAACTCTACCGCATGTTTGCTATTCTACACTTTAAAGCATCTATAACACTCATTATTTGCATATTACCGTTTGGACCCTGGATCCGCACAAATAAGATCAAGAAAGTTTCAAAATATAAGTGAAAATTTGATGTTTGCATTGAACAAGTAGGTTTCTTGGTGCTCAAGTAATCAGGTAAAACACTGCTGCATGTTTGAAACTCTACAGTTTCAAATACATGCAATACTCATCATTAAATAATAGTGTTTTTAAGAACATGTTTCGACTTTGGGAGTAGAATTTGTGTGAATAAGACGAAAAAGTTTTCAAATATTAGTAGAATATTCATATTTTCATATTGACTGAACATGTTGCTTAGTGACTAAGTAATCAGGTAAAATACTGCCGCATGTTTGTTATTCTACATTTTAAAGCATCTATAACACTCATCATTTGCATATTACCGCTTGGACCCTGGATCTGCGCCAATAAGATCAAGAAAGTTTCAAAATATAAGTGAAACTTTGATGTTTGCATCGAATAAGTAGGTTTCTTGGCGCTCAAGTAATCAGGTAAAACACTGCCGCATGTTTGAAACTCTAATATTTCAAATACATATAATACTCATCGTTAAATAATAGTGTTTTTAAAAACACGTTTCGACTTTGGGAGTAGAATTAGTGTGAATAAGATGAAAAAGTTTTCACATATTAGTAGAATATTCATATTTTCATATTGACTAAGCAGGTTGCTTAGTGACTAATTAATCAGGTAAAACTCTGCCGCATGTTTGTTATTCTACATTTTAAATCATTTATAACACTCATCACTTTCATATTACAATTTGGACCCTAGATCCGCGCCAAAAAGATCAAGAAAGTTTCAAAATATAAGTGAAACATTGAAGTTTCCAGTGAATAAGTAGGTTTCCTGGTGCTCAAGTAATCAGGTAAAACACAGCAGCATGTTTGAAACTCTACCATTTCAAATACATATAATAGTAATCATTAAATAATAGTGTTTTTAAAAACACGTTTCGATTTTGGGAGTAGAATTTGTGTGAATAAGATGAAAAAGTTTTCAAATATTAGTAGAATATTCCTATTTTCATATTGACTGATCAGGTTGCTTAGTGACTTAGTGATCAGGTAAAACACTGTCGCATGTTTGCTATTCTACATTTTAAAGCATGTATAACACTCATCATTTGCATATTACTGTTTGGACCCTGGATCTGCGCCAATAAGATCAAGAAAGTTTCAAAACATACGTGAAACTTTGATGTTTGCATCAAATAAGTAGGTTTCTTGGTGCTCAAGTGTAACGACCCGAAAATCCGGTAGAATTTGAGCTGACCAAAAACACAAGTCCAACCCCAAATATCACGGAAATTCGAACCATTAATGAAAAGAAGTTAGAGGGTGAGGATAGATAAGATAGAAACTTAGAATAGAAGAAGAAGAAGAAGAAGAAGAAGAACACAACATCAGAGTAACACGAATCTCACAGCGGAACGAATAACATATAATATATATAACATAACTTGAAATATACATCTGTACTTGAATATACATCAATATCAAAGTACATCACTTACAACACAACGGAACCACTATAACTAGATAACGCTGAAGCCTCCTGCTCCAAGCTCCTTTAGATATATCTGAAAAATCCTGAACTACTTGACTGCCCATACAAATTTAGGCACCCAAGAGTTTAGGTAGAACAAAACAAAATAAACTCCGGGTCAGTCATGGGACTGGTATGAGTAAACAGTTTAAAACAGTTTCAGAAAACTAAATGATATCTCATAAGACCACGCCGTATAACACGGAACGGGTTTTTCCCTTATGAAAATCCAAACACTTGACTTATCTTTATATCAAAACTCTTTGATATTATAATAATGTCTAAATCAAGTAAATAACAATCTAGTGGAACGTTTGCATCTCACGTTCCACATATATATACAATCAAAACCGCAAGCACGTATTGGGTAATGGGTTTCCAACTATGACAAGGTATGGAATCACCTTCCGCTGGTATATCTCTAGAGGAGAATACACCGAGTTCAACAAGAACATCTTGCAACTCAGCCACACATGACCGACCACTCATTTCGCTTGAGTGTATCGAATGTATATCACCAACGATTGGGATCAGCAACCGTTTCCCGAATGGGACAGCATCGACAATAGATTTTTAGAAGTAAATGAAAATCTAGATCAGGCGATTATTCACCCTAATAGGTGCGACCTACATAGCCATGCTGCTTGCCCGATTTCTGTCATTTACCGGATGTTGAGGCTAGAAGCTACGCTTTATCATCAAACCAGATTCACTTCGAATGTCACATCGTCAGATCCATCGAAAATCACTAATTGACGTCTACAACAGTACATTACGTGTCAGCTAAAGGAAGTTTCCTCCTCCGCTTCCACTCTTGGTACAGTTGAAGAAATCAATGTACGTGACCTTTCTGGAAATACTCTGTCAGACATTCATCCATACAAGTCACCCAGGAACAGGATGAACTGAAGGCACTATTTCTATTTATAGAAAAAGTCCTTGCACTCTACTCCGTCTTCGATTATCTTTATATAATCTGATTCGCACGCTACTGCCGATATGGAGTGGTTCTTCGGATAATAATCCAACCGGTCTCTCCATATTGACAACGATGGTCAAAACTTCGATAGTCTGTGATTTAACTATCGAATAAAAACAAGTGTTTCGATAGTCGATGATTTAACTATCGAATAAAACAAGTGTTCATCCAAACATCCAACAATCACTGAACCTTTAATTAATATTCCATTAATTAAATCTCTTTTCTATTTCTTTATCAATATTTGTTAATCAAATATTTCAATAACCATATTGCCCTTTTACGTTCTTTGGAAAACATTTCCATATATCGCCTTCCTTTATTTTCTAAACTTTAGAAAATATATGCTATTTATAATTGGAAAAATATTCCAATTACTTATCTCTTTCCCATCTCGTTTATTTCTATACTTAGGAAATATTTAACATCTATTTCCAAGCTTACATTTCATTTGGGTTAAAACGGATGTTGTGTAAAACATCGTTACGACAACCCAAATACTACATTCAATTAAATCTTATTCAACATTGATCTTCGAGCCTGAAATCTTACTATTCATTTGTTAATAATGAAATCAATCAAGTTGGGGTATAACTACCTCTCAGACCTTGACTGAATAACATTTATAACGTCAAAACAGATATGACTACTTACTCGAATAATCAATACCATACAACTACTGATTCACTTTTAAACACATATAAACTTTCTCTTCTATTCTTTCGAGATTTTATTCCTATAATTCCTTTTTGATTATACTATTCTATTTCTAAATTCGTTTCCTTATCGACTTCTATATATTTTGATACGTTGATTTCTAACTATCAAATTATCTTAAAAATATTCTATCTCCTTAAATTCCCAGAAAAATTCGCCATAACCTCCTTTGTACCGGGAGCATCGGGAAATTTCAAAGAGCTTTCCCGGTCCTTCTCATCTCAAAAAGAAAAAGAAAAAGCCAAGCGGCTTGCCGATACGGCGCATAAAATCTCATATATGAATTAAATACGTACCTTTTTGTCGGGCATTCTATTTATTTCACTTCTATACTTTATTCCACACCTGTCTCCTGTATATTTATGCCTGTCCAATCTATTTTAACTATACCAATCGTTTTAACTCAATTTGTTAATTAAATCTGTTAATTAACTTCTTAGTCTAATCCACTTCTATTTATCCAAATCTATTTATTAAAAATCCCATTTGAATTTCTATATTCAAATTTCATTTGAAATACTATGTTCAAATTCTATAGTTAAACTCCATTTGAATTCTATTATTCAAATTCTATTTCAATTCCTTATATTCAAAGTCCATTTGAATTCTCTGCATTATTTATAAACAACGTTTATAACTTCTATTCAAATCCCACCTTTCCATTTATAAATAGCGTTTATAAATTCAATTCAAATCCCATATTTTTATTTATAAACAAAGTTTATAAATTCGATTCAAATCTCATAGTTTCATTTATAAACAAAGTTTATAAATTCAATACTCGTTTTATATATCTTCAAAACAAGTTAATATTTTCTATAGTTCATTAAAAATTCAAATTCTATTTATAAAAATAGAATTCCCTTTTTAAATCTCAAATACCCTTTTTGATATTTTTAAAAATCCATATCCCAAGCCCCAGTGATATTTTAAACAATCAATCAACCAATTTTCATTTATTTGATTTTAACACATCATATAGGAATATATATGAAATCAAACAAACAACAAACAGATAATATATATTTTTGAGGAATCCAGTTGGATTCCTCCAACCTGTTTCCCTGCATCCACAGACGTTAGCACATAAATAATACCCATCCTGCTTTGAGGCAGGATATCGCGGTATAGAAGGTCATCCACTAATCATAGCGTGGGGCGTATAGGGTAATCATCCGCTAATGAAACCGCGGGCATCCGCTAATGAAACTGCGGGAATCCAACCAATCACCAAACCAATATATATGTATATATCCTAAATAACTAATATATATTTTAAAACAACCAGACAACATTCAAACAAGCACAGACAATTATTTTTAACTATATAAAAATAAATTCTAAATAAAAGGTGAGATTTACTCACCGTGATTTTTATTTTACTTGTTGAATATCCATTCTGATTCCACACAGTCTCGTCTAGCATTGACTTGAATTGTTTCAACTTAATTCATCTCGAATGAATTACGCCTATGATCATATGATATTTATAAATCAATTAAAAGATTATTTATGTAAATTAATTTAACATAAATTAATTTAATTATCCTATGAATTTAAATTCGGTGAAATATATACCTTTCGGTTTTGTAGATTACTCGACCGACTTCGAAGCGACTTCAAATCGTATCCGTAATTGGTGATTTGACGACTTTGGACTGAGCGAGATACCATCCTACTCGCGCTGAAATTGTCGAACGACCACCCTTCCAGATGTTAGCACTCTATCGAAGTCGGAACCCTCCTTTGTTGAACGCGACTTCACTTCCCACACATGAACAGCCCGTTCGACTACTGCGTTGATGCCACCTACACTCGTCGCGATCTCCTCAATGACCCAGAATTTGAGCTCGTCGCCATCACTTCGCCCCAAAATCGAAGTCCGACATCCCACCTTGCAAGCGAAGACAGCACAGCTTCCCACTTGATTTCGTTCAACTCGCGGACCTCGAGAATGAAATCCCCAAATCGCGACATCGACCAGGGTGCTCGCGAGGCCCCTGCGCCTTCTTCCTCCATCGCGTTGACCTAGTTGCTCTCCCGTTTGATTTTGATTAATGAAGGGGGGCACCCCTTTTTATATTGCTGAACTCGATTTTTGTTTGAGGAAGTAAAGGGAAACACGGGTTTTGTTGGGTTTGTGGAGATAAGGGAGGCACGGGTTTGTTTGGTTGGTGGAAGAGAAGAGGGCACCGTATAGTGTTTTGGTCCACCCAAAAAGAATCCAATTTAAAAATATTTTATTTTATTTTAAATTTCGGTATCCTCTAATTAAAATACTTCATTGACTGCGAACTCCTTTCTGAGCCCAACAAATGACATTCCTAGGGTTATACCACCATTCCGGACACACTGGGATAGGTCACGAAGTCCAATTCGATCATCTGTGGAAGATATTAATTTAAATTGATATAATTTAAATTTCAAACTATTTATTCTCCTTGATAATAATTAAATATTATTACCGTTAAAAATTCAGATAAAATTTCCCATAAATTATCTGAACTGTATTTAATTCAAATAAAATTCTGAATTCAACTAAATCCATGTTCGTATTTTGACAATTTAATATATTCTATATTAAATTGAAATTGAGTTAAAAAAAATTGATAACTTAATATAAATAATTCCTTTTATTTTATCACCTAAATATTTAAATCCATATTAAATAATTAAAATTCACCCATAAGGATCCGGGTCATTACATTCTTCCCCACTTAAAATAATTTCGTCCTCGAAATTGCTAAGGTAGGAAAAGTGCTACAAACCCATTTATCTTTTCAAAACTTATTTATGTTGATACTCAACATTTCAAATTTCCTTACGTAACTATCTTTCGAGTAAATCCCTATTCGATAACTCCTCCCTTCGAATAACTATTCGATAATCTCTCTTCCGAATAACTAGATTCGAAAACCTTTCTTCGAATAAACTATATTCGATTTACTCTATTTAATTTACTCTTATCAATTAACTCTATTGGATTTAACTCTTTTCGATTAACTCCATCGAATAACTAAATTCGGTAACTCCTTCGATTTGCCAATATTTTATAACTCACTTCGATTAAACTAATCGATAACTCTTTCCGATTAAACTATAATCGATAACTCATTTCGATTAACAAATAATCGATAACTCCTTCCGAATAACCAAAAATCGATAATTCCTTTCGAATAAACTATATTCGATAACTCCTTCGATTAACTAATAATTGATAATTCCTTTAATTCTATTCAAATAAACTAATATTCGATTTAACTCCACTCGCTTGACTCTAGATCGCAGCGATCACAATGGTTACGCCTGATTCCCCCAGGAAACATCCGACCGCCCTAGGCTATCTGCAGCCCTGCGAATTACGCTAGCAGTCGTACGAAATGGTAACTTATCCTGGGTAACTATTGTTTGACCAACTCTATCTCAATAACTATATTCGATCATCTTTAATTGAATAACTAAAATTCAATTAAATCCTAATTCGATTAACTATGTTCAATTAACTTTATCTGGTTAACTCTTAATTTGAATAACAAATATTCGATAAATTCTAACTGAATAACTAATATTCAGTTAACTCTACAGATTTACCCTAACCGATTAACTCTAACTGATTAATTCTACTCTAATCGATTTATTCTAACTCTAATCGATTATTTCTAACTCTAATCGACTTTTCCTATTCGAATAAGTCCTATTGGATAACATTTATTCATTTATAAAGATTTACTTTTAGTAACGGTTCTTCACTTTATAAATGTTCTCTTAAATAGCGTTACTTCACTTATACAAGTGTTGTGTACCCCTTCTTGTGACGGCAAGGAATTTCGCTCGGTTCGAACCAGTCGCTAAACCGACCCAGACCGTTCGAAACGCCCTATCGTTGAGAACAGGACAAAACAGAACGCATATAAAAGAACATTTCATTGTATATTACAACAATGCATCAGATTACAAGAATATACAGAGTATGAATGAATATTACACAGAAATATCAGAGATTTAAATTACATTTGAATACATAGTAGCGGAAAATAATACGATATACAACTAGAAGAGATATACGGATACAAAGCTTTCCGGATATCGTTCCAGCTGAAAACCAGGATCCTGTGAATATAAATCTGCAAAACCAAAACTACTAGCTGCCCGTGTCAAAATAAGGGCACCCAGAGTTTAGGTTAAAACAATAAACTCCAGGTCAGTCATGGGACTGGTGTGAGAACTAAAACAGTTATTAATCTTTATTTTAAATCATTAGGTAAATCAAGGGACCACGCCGTATAACACGGAACGGGTTTCCTCCCAAGAATACCAGTGCATAAAACAAACAGCGCAATGCTAAATAAAGAAAAATGAAGCTGTTATAAGACCCAGGTCCCATCACACAATGCAACGCAGCCGAGGATAGGGTTTTCCCTTATAATAGTCAAAGAATGCTTGATACGGTTAAAACAAATCGTTTGATACTATTATAAGTGCATAGTGTATAAAACAACTTCAAATCATAAGTATCAATCATAGGCGGCATGAGCGTCCCATGCCACTATGTCGCCATATATAGGTTTACAAATAAAACCGCAAAGTCGCGTATTTGGAAATTGGATTTCCGTCTATGAACCGAGGCAAAAGATAGTCCTCAACCGATTCGAGACAATCTAGCCTACCATGTCTCAGGAACAGCTGCAACTGCCCCCTGGATCGTCAGGGCCGGTCCACCGATGTGGATTATTATGCCTGAACAATACGTCTCCCCGCCCTTTGGGGCGCAAACGAGCCAACGAATGACTCCATCGGACCCGGATCGTCCGATCAAACCGAGGCGCCTCGCAACAGCAACAACCACATAAGTCAAACTCGTCAGGGCGTGTAAAACCACTGACGCCACTTTTAGCTAGAAAGAAACGCAAGTCCTCCCTGAGGTCCGTCTCCCGTTTTTGGTTCATACCGGGTGTGAAACTCGCGAAGTAAACGTTACACAAAGCTACGCCACAAAGGCCTTGCTTTGATCATCACCACAAGACTTTGCTTTTCAACAGAAGCCTCGATCAATTGCCACTTAGGCATGCCACACAGGCAATTCACTCCATGCGTTTGATATCCATCAATATATAACCCCTGAGCTCGTACGTCTCAGAGAAGGGCGTTAAGCAAGAGAATAAATTCTCCGCCGCCAAACAGATATATATTTAATAGAGATCAATCACACGGACTAAAATCCAATGTCAGACACACAGTCCATTTACAAGTCCGTTCTGGGTCTGAACGAAACCGGAGGCACCTAGTACCCCGCATATCCATCGATCTCCAAGTACGTCTGGACGATCACCAACTGTTTCCATCTTCTTGGGTGTACAGCCCAATCAAGATCATCAGTTATCACCCAAACGACATGGAGACCTCCGGTCTTCGACCATCATCTTCATCTTCGACTTATCGTCGTATCAGTTATTCAGAATGGGATAAACCCGGTCTTTCCGAACAACTCGCGTATATTTTAAATAAGTGTTACACAAACACAACATACGCCTCATTCCAATTCATCAGTCACTAACCATAAATTAATCAAGAGAATAATTCCCCAAATATTAACCCCGAAGGCCGAAACCAACATCAGATCAATATCCAGAAAACCATCCTGCTTAGCTAACCGATAGTTAGTTTCTAATTTTCACATTCATAGGGAAAGGTTCCCATTAATTTTATCCAAGATAAATTCCTTGAATTTATTCTTTATTCTATTTTTGAATCTCAATTCAAACTAGTCGGGATTAGCGAACCTTACTGAAGTAATCATTTATTTTAATTTCCCCATCCCAACCTATTCATCCCATGAAGTAAAACTGGTAATACTTCATATCTAACACCACAGTGTTATCGGTAAATTCAATTACCATTTCACGTTCAAATCTAATTAAAGATTTAACTATCGCCTGGAGCAAAACTGGTGATACTCCATTTTCGATCATTTCAATCTAATTAAAGATTCATTAAAACTCCACTTAGTTTTAATCTTTAACTGGGTTAAAGAATCAGTGTCATTTAAAACACAGTTCACGATAAACCCAAAATCACATTCATTAATTATCGGGTTAAAGAACGAGTGTTATTTAAAACACTGTCCACGATAAACCCAAAAATCAATATCAATTCAATTCCAATTAAATATCATTTAATTGGTACACTTCATTAAATCTAAATAAAAAGATTCAATCTTTTCTCAACTGGGTTCAAGAACAGTGTTAATGAAGACACCATTCACGACAAACCCAAATCACATTCGATATTAAATACAAGGCTCTGAATAGAAAATATATCGGCTTATATTCAATATCAAATTCTACGATTAACAAATGTCGTGCTGGAAATAACGATATGGATATATATCTTTCAAATTTCCATAACCACATCTGCATAATCACGAATCCCAACATCGAAATATCCCGAAGACAATTTCGATTCAAATCCACTCCAATGCAATCATTGGAAATTATGGTTATTTTTAAAACCCTTTTCTAATTCAATTTATTTATTTAAAAATAAATAGAATTATATTTCTAGTTCAAAACTAGTTCATTTCGATAAAAATCTATTTTTATCTTTTCAAATATGGAGTTTTTCATCCCAATTCTTTCTAAATCATTTCTTATGATTTTACATAAATTATTACTATTTTTAATAATTTTATTAAGGCCTGTACAGTCGATTTCCATCAATGGCCATCGAACTGCACTTACAGCGACCTTTTTCGAATTTGATTTGGACGTATCTCCAAATCCAACCGTTAGATTTCAAATTTCTAATATTCTTTAGAAAGCTCTTTTCGATACGAACCCAACGGTTCCGGTGTTAGGAGAATCCGACGGTCGGATCTCCCGTAATGTCCGTTTGAAATAAATGGTCGAAATTCGCGAACTGCCGCGGCGCGGCGCGTTCTATTCAGGCCATTATATTATATATATAATATATATAATATATATTTCGTCGATTTCTATTTAAAACGAATTATATAAATAGTTTTAAAATTCGTTTCAAAAGCAATTTCAACTTCCATTTCAATTCAAATCAAAATTGAATCCTTCTTTATAAATTCGTTGTAAAATTCATTTCTATTCAATTCAAATTTCAATTCAATTTGAATTCATTTCAATTCGCTTTCAATTCAATTTGAATTCGTTTTCAATTCATTTCGAAATCGTTTTCAATTCAATTCATTTCGAAATCGTTTTCAATTCAATTCATTTCGAAATCGTTTTCAATTCATTTCATTTCGAAATCGTTTTCAATTCATTTCATTTCGAAATCGTTTTCAATTCATTTCATTTCAAATCGTTTTCAATTCATTTCATTTCGAAATCGTTTTCAATTCATTTCATTTCGAAATCGTTTTCAATTCAATTCATTTCGAAATCGTTTAAAATCGATATAAATATCGTTCACGTCGAAATGTCGTCAATCTAATCAATACGGCTTAATAAATTTCTATTTTCAAATATTCTATTTCAAATATTTCTTTTTCAAAATAGTTGTTATTATCAAAATATTTCGTTCAACACATGACCAATCTCAATGGATGAGTACTGTCAACACATGAACCTTTATTTTATATTGATAAAGATGTAAATTTAATTACTAAAATATTTCGTTCAACACATGACCAATCTCAATGGATGAGTACTGTCAACACATGAACCTTTATTTTATATTGATAAAGATGTAAATTTTATTACTAAAATATTTCGTTCAACACATGACCAATCTCAATGGATGAGTACTGTCAACACATGAACCGTTATTTTATATATTCTTTATTTTCTAAATTGGAATGAGGCCCAATCAATAACCATATAAAATTAATTATATGGATTTTCATACAACACATGTATATAATAGCATTGAAAAATAATCAACCATCAACCAAAGTGCACTACAATGTATAAGCATTAAATATAGACATTTAACGCTTATAGCAGCTTGTCAATCAATCGATCGACATATTTAATCAATCAGGATGAGTGAACTTCAAGTTTCATCCCAACACCCGTGTGGGGTTTCAAACAATCAAACAAATATTTTATTCGTGCAGTTTGGCGATGTGTAAAATTTATCGTCCCAATCAATGTCCTTCAAATAGGTGTACATAAACAAACCGTCTGGTTTGTAAATGAATATTTATTTATTCACATTCACGTTAAAAATTATATTTTTAACGACAAAACATTTTATTCCAACATATGAATTTCTATTCAGTTCATTCTTTAAATAAAATGATATTTTTATTTTTCTAACTTATTTTAGAAAATTTCGGCGGCATAACGGCACGATACTAGAAACGGGACGAGGCCTAGCCTTATCCCCGGTCTAGTGAAGGCCCACGCCATTCACACATCAATCAAAATCACCAAACAACCAAATTCAAATCAAATCATATAACTAAGCTATGCAACCAAACAAACAAGTCCATGGTCTGTGGACGATTGTGTCGGGTGCTACTAAGCACCGTCTGCATCCTAGTATATATATATAATTAGAAAAGAAATTGAAAGGTGAGAAATTCTCACAGATAGCTATCCAAGCTCCACGGCTCTCCTAATGCAGGAATTCTTCGCCAACTCGCCTTCGTTGTCCGCTTTCACTACATATGTAAAAATCGAATTTTTACTTCGCTATTCAATATATAAAAATCATATTTTTATTTCGAAGTTCAATATATAAAAATTCTATTTTTATTTCGAAGTTCAATATATAAAAATTCTATTTTTATTTCGAAGTTCAATATATAAAAATTCTATTTTTATTTCGAAGTTCAATATATAAAAATTCTATTTTTCTATCGAAGTTCAATATATAAAAATCCTATTTTTCTATCGAAGTTCAATATATAAAAATTCTATTTTTCTATCGATGTTCAATATATAAAAATCCTATTTTTCTATCGAAGTTCAATATATAAAAATCCTATTTTTCTATCGAAGTTCAATATATAAAAATCCTATTTTTCTATCGAAGTTCAATATATAAAAATCCTATTTTTCTATCGAAGTTCAATATATAAAAATCCTATTTTTCTATCGAAGTTCAATATATAAAAATCCTATTTTTCTATCGAAGTTCAATATATAAAAAATCATATTTTTCTATCGAAGTTCAATATATAAAAAATCATAATTTTACTGGGATTAAAATTATAGAATTTCATTCTTTACAAATCTAAAATTTCAGTTTTACAAACATGTAAAAAAAATCAGATTAAAACACATATAAATCGCAGAATAATGAAAAAAAGAATATAACCAAAATAAGCAGAAGGACTAACTGTCATTCGAACGAAGAGGGGAGAGGAGGGGATCGCAGGGGGTCAGATTAGAGGAGGAGAGAGAAGCGCGAGGTGGTGGGTGAGTTGACTGGAGGGCGGCGTCGGTCAGTGGCGGATAGGAGGCGCGGCCTCCAACTACAACGTGGGGAGAATCGAGATGGGGTTTGGGGTTCAGGGGGGTTTTGCTGCATCGAGGTGGAGAGGCGCGGGGTCGATGGCGACGGCGATCGCCAGGGAGGGTGGAGGCGGCAGGAATCGAACGGGTTTTTTTTTTCTTTTTTTTTCCTATTCGGTTTGATTTTGAAGAGGGGGGGGGGGGCCAGAATGAATTAAGGGGAGGAGAGAAGATATTATATATATATTTTTTAATTTATTTATTTTATCCTAAAGAGTTGACTTTCACATACGACCTCGAAACGAGGCCCACCGCCTGCCGTTCATAGCGTTTTACCCCCATTCCGAACACAATGGGATATGTAACGCAAGCTGATTCGATCGTTACAATCAGTTTCCGTTGAATTTACATTTAAATCACTGTATTGAATTTTAAACGTACATTTCAAATTACCGGAGTCACATACTAACTAGAAAAATTCCAGAAAAATATTTTCTAGCTTCGTATTGACGATACGGTCCTAACAAAACTAGTTTCGTCGAATTCTGAGACTGTTTGAAAAATAGCCAATTTCCAGTCGATTAAAATCAACTGAAACTGGCCAAACGCGCTTTCCTTTGCCACGCTCACATATTGAATCGAAAAATCATGAAATTTGAAACCCAGCAATAACTTTACATCCCGGACCCAACAAAACTGGTTTCGTCGAAATCCGAGGTCGTTTGCAAAATTGCTATTTTTAAGGGCCTTATATATATAAAAATATATATAAATTCCACAGCGACTATTTCTAATTTTAAACTGGACATACCTTATTATTTCTAAGTTGAAATCTCAGTTTGTTAACTTCGTTACAAAGATATAGTTATACAGATTCAAATATTTCTTGTTTCGTTCAATTCTGACTTATATTGAATTTTGTATATTCATTTGAAATTAGAAATCGAATTTTCGAACTACCGCGCCATTTTCAATTCCTTTTATAATTATATATAATTATTATATATTCTAACGACGACGTATATAATATATACGTTCTACTTATATTCAAAATAAATTTCCCTTCGATATTATTTAAAATAATTCATTTTAAATAATCAAAATTCGCTAAAATGACCAAAATAAAAATTTTAAACTGGCCCAGATTTTACGGGTTGTTACAATCTCCCCCACTTAAAACTTTTCATCCCCGAAAAGGAACAAAGTCGAAAGTGGTTTGATCAATTAACTCCACGTTCGATCTGGCTTCCATTCTCCAATTCTTTAGTTTCTGAGAATTTTCAAAACTTCAAAAATTTGGCTAACACCCTAAATTTTTGAAAAATTTCGCCATAACCTCCCCTGCACCGGGAGCATCGGGGAATTTCAAATAGCTTCCCCGGTCCTTCAGATCTCAAAAAGAAAAAGAAAAAGCCAAGCGGCTAGCCAATAGGCTCATAAAATCATCATCACCCAAACAAAACAGTAAATTATGTAGTAAACATGTACCTATTTGTCGGGCAAACAAATTTTATTCTCTGCTCTAGCCTCCTTGCTATGACCTGTTCAATATAAGCACATGTATATGCAAGAAAATGCAACCATTTTTCAATACAATTCAATATGTGATTCAATTAGGCTAAATGGCTAAAAATTAGCAAACAAATAAACAAACTACACAAACATCAATCAATTAGTGAATTAGAGTTTCAAATTCATAATTTTGATACATATAAAGAAAATCATGTTTTGATGCCAAATCATAACAATGTATTCTAGCTATATTAGTTTTGGTTCTCACACCAGTCTAATGGAAATATATAGAAAATCACACCTTCGAAACTCGAACATAAATGTTGATGATGCGATCGCTATCATCAATAGCATCTTCGGGCGACTAGAGTGTGATGCTATATCTATCCAATATATTAAAATTTTGAATATACGTTTGCAAGGCGTATATGCAAATTCTTTATATACTGAATTGTCCAAAATCAATATAAACAAATAATCAAATACGAATAGTTGATTTAAATTTTCAAAACAAAAATTGTTTTCATTCTAAAAATATACTCCTCACACTCGTTCTAGGATTCTACTGATCCCATCTCTAACGAGTCATTCTAATTGGATATTACTAATCCAATATCTGATGAATTCTTTCGTATGGTTCTAATGTGCCTTGTTCTCTGAGCTTTGTAAACCAAAGCTCTGATACCAACTGTGACGGCAAGGTATTTCGCTCGGTCCGAACCAGTCGCTAAACCGACCCAGACCGTTCGAAACGCCCTATCGTTGAGAACAGGACAAAACAGAACGCATATAAAAGAACATTTCATTGTATATTACAACAATGCATCAGATTACAAGAATATACAGAGTATGAATGAATATTACATAGAAATATCAGAGATTTAAATTACATTTGAATACATAGCAGCGGAAAATAATACGATATACAACTAGAAGAGATATACGGATACAAAGCTTTCCGGATATCGTTCCAGCTGAAAACCAGGATCCTGTGAATATAAATCTGCAAAACCAAAACTACTAGCTGCCCGTGTCAAAATAAGGGCACCCAGAGTTTAGGTTAAAACAATAAACTCCAGGTCAGTCATGGGACTGGTGTGAGAACTAAAACAGTTATTAATCTTTATTTTAAATCATTAGGTAAATCAAGGGACCACGCCGTATAACACGGAACGAGTTTCCTCCCAAGAATACCAGTGCATAAAACAAACAGCGCAATGCTAAATAAAGAAAAATGAAGCTGTTATAAGACCCAGGTCCCATCACACAATGCAACACAGCCGAGGATAGGGTTTTCCCTTATAACAGCCAAAGAATGCTTGATACGGTTAAAACAAATCATTTGATACTATTATAAGTGCATAGTGTATAAAACAACTTCAAATCATAAGTATCAATCATAGGCGGCATGAGCGTCCCATGCCACTATGTCGCCATATATAGGTTTACAAATAAAACCGCAAAGTCGCGTATTTGGAAATTGGATTTCCGTCTATGAACCGAGGCAAAAGATAGTCCTCAACCGATTCGAGACAATCTAGCCTACCATGTCTCAGGAACAGCCGCAACTGCCCCTGGATCGTCAGGGCCGGTACACCGATGTGGATTATTATGCCTGAACAATACGTCTCCCCGCCCTTTGGGGCGCAAACGAGCCAACGAATGACTCCATCGGACCCGGATCGTCCGATCAAACCGAGGCGCCTCGCAACAGCAACAACCACATAAGTCAAACTCGTCAGGGCGTGTAAAACCACTGACGCCACTTTTAGCTAGAAAGAAACGCAAGTCCTCCCTGAGGTCCGTCTCCCGTTTTTGGTTCATACCGGGTGTGAAACTCGCGAAGTAAACGTTACACAAAGCTACGCCACAAAGGCCTTGCTTTGATCATCACCACAAGACTTTGCTTTTCAATAGAAGCCTCGATCAATTGCCACTTAGGCATGCCACACAGGCAATTCACTCCATGCGTTTGATATCCATCAATATATAACCCCTGAGCTCGTACGTCTCAGAGAAGGGCGTTAAGCAAGAGAATAAATTCTCCGCCGCCAAACAGATATATATTTAATAGAGATCAATCACACAGACTAAAATCCAATGTCAGACACACAGTCCATTTACAAGTCCGTTCTGGGTCTGAACGAAACCGGAGGCACCTAGTACCCCGCATATCCATCGATCTCCAAGTACGTCTGGACGATCACCAACTGTTTCCATCTTTTGGGTGTACAGCCCAATCAAGATCATCAGTTATCACCTAAACGACGTGAAGACCTCCGGTCTTCGACCATCGTCTTCATCTTCGACTTATCGTCGTATCAGTTATTCAGAATGGGATAAACCCGGTCTTTCCGAACAACTCGCGTATATTTTAAATAAGTGTTACACAAACACAACATACGCCTCATTCCAATTCATCAGTCACTAACCATAAATTAATCAAGAGAATAATTCCCCAAATATTAACCCCGAAGGCCAAAACCAACATCAGATCAATATCCAGAAAACCATCCTGCTTAGCTAACCGATAGTTAGTTTCTGATTTTCACATTCATAGGGAAAGGTTCCCATTAATTTTATCCAAGATAAATTCCTTGAATTTATTCTTTATTCTATTTTTGAATCTCAATTCAAACTAGTCGAGATTAGCGAACCTTACCGAAGTAATCATTTATTTTAATTTCCCCATCCTAACCTATTCATCCCATGAAGTAAAACTGGTAATACTTCATATCTAACACCACAGTGTTATCGGTAAATTCAATTACCATTTCACGTTCAAATCTAATTAAAGATTTAACTATCGCCTGGAGCAAAACTGGTGATACTCCATTTTCGATCATTTCAATCTAATTAAAGATTCATTAAAACTCCACTTAGTTTTAATCTTTAACTGGGTTAAAGAATCAGTGTCATTTAAAACACAGTTCACGATAAACCCAAAATCACATTCATTAATTATCGGGTTAAAGAACGAGTGTTATTTAAAACACTGTCCACGATAAACCCAAAAATCAATATCAATTCAATTCCAATTAAATATCATTTAATTGGTACACTTCATTAAATCTAAATAAAAAGATTCAATCTTTTCTCAACTGGGTTCAAGAACAGTGTTAATGAAGACAACATTCACGACAAACCCAAATCACATTCGATATTAAATACAAGGCTCTGAATAGAAAATATATCGGCTTATATTCAATATCAAATTCTACGATTAACAAATGTCGTGCTGGAAATAACGATATGGATATATATCTTTCAAATTTCCATAACCACATCTGCATAATCACGAATCCCAACATCGAAATATCCCGAAGACAATTTCGATTCAAATCCACTCCAATGCAATCATTGGAAATTATGGTTATTTTTAAAACCCTTTTCTAATTCAATTTATTTATTTAAAAATAAATAGAATTATATTTCTAGTTCAAAACTAGTTCATTTCGATAAAAATCTATTTTTATCTTTTCAAATATGGAGTTTTTCATCCCAATTCTTTCTAAATCATTTCTTATGATTTTACATAAATTATTACTATTTTTAATAATTTTATTAAGGCCCGTACAGTCGATTTCCATCAATGGCCATCGAACTGCACTTACAGCGACCTTTTTCGAATTTGATTTGGACGTATCTCCAAATCCAACCGTTAGATTTCAAATTTCTAATATTCTTTAGAAAGCTCTTTTCGATACGAACCCAACGGTTCTGGTTTTAGGAGAATCCGACGGTCGGATCTCCCGTAATGTCCGTTTGAAATAAATGGTCGAAATTCGCGAACTGCCGTGGCGCGGCGCGTTCTATTCAGGCCATTATATTATATATATAATATATATAATATATATTTCATCGATTTCTATTTAAAACGAATTATATAAATAGTTTTAAAATTCGTTTCAAAAGCAATTTCAACTTCCATTTCAATTCAAATCAAAATTGAATCCTTCTTTATAAATTCGTTGTAAAATTCATTTCTATTCAATTCAAATTTCAATTCAATTTGAATTCATTTCAATTCGCTTTCAATTCAATTTGAATTCGTTTTCAATTCATTTCGAAATCGTTTTCAATTCAATTCATTTCGAAATCGTTTTCAATTCAATTCATTTCGAAATCGTTTTCAATTCATTTCATTTCGAAATCGTTTTCAATTCATTTCATTTCGAAATCGTTTTCAATTCATTTCATTTCGAAATCGTTTTCAATTCATTTCATTTCGAAATCGTTTTCAATTCATTTCATTTCGAAATCGTTTTCAATTCAATTCATTTCGAAATCGTTTAAAATCGATATAAATATCGTTCACGTCAAAATGGCGTCAATCTAATCAATACGGCTTAATAAATTTCTATTTTCAAATATTCTATTTCAAATATTTCTTTTTCAAAATAGTTGTTATTATCAAAATATTTCGTTCAACACATGACCAATCTCAATGGATGAGTACTGTCAACACATGAACCTTTATTTTATATTGATAAAGATGTAAATTTTATTACTAAAATATTTCGTTCAACACATGACCAATCTCAATGAATGAGTACTGTCAACACATGAACCTTTATTTTATATTGATAAAGATGTAAATTTTATTACTAAAATATTTCGTTCAACACATGACCAATCTCAATGGATGAGTACTGTCAACACATGAACCGTTATTTTATATATTCTTTATTTTCTAAATTGGAATGAGGCCCAATCAATCACCATATAAAATTAATTATATGGATTTTCATACAACACATGTATATAATAGCATTGAAAAATAATCAACCATCAACCAAAGTGCACTACAATGTATAAGCATTAAATATAGACATTTAACGCTTATAGCAGCTTGTCAATCAATCGATCGACATATTTAATCAATCAGGATGAGTGAACTTCAAGTTTCATCCCAACACCCGTGTGGGGTTTCAAACAATCAAACAAATATTTTATTCGTGCAGTTTGGCGATGTGTAAAATTTATCGTCCCAATCAATGTCCTTCAAATAGGTGTACATAAACAAACCGTCTGGTTTGTAAATGAATATTTATTTATTCACATTCACGTTAAAAATTATATTTTTAACGACAAAACATTTTATTCCAACATATGAATTTCTATTCAGTTCATTCTTTAAATAAAATGATATTTTTATTTTTCTAACTTATTTTAGAAAATTTCGGCGGCATAACGACACGATACTAGAAACGGGACGAGGCCTAGCCTTATCCCCGGTCTAGTGAAGGCCCACGCCATTCACACATCAATCAAAATCACCAAACAACCAAATTCAAATCAAATCATATAACTAAGCTATGCAACCAAACAAACAAGTCCATGGTCTGTGGACGATTGTGTCGGGTGCTACTAAGCACCGTCTGCATCCTAGTATATATATATAATTAGAAAAGAAATTGAAAGGTGAGAAATTCTCACAGATAGCTATCCAAGCTCCACGGCTCTCCTAATGCAGGAAATCTTCGCCAACTCGCCTTCGTTGTCCGCTTTCACTACATATGTAAAAATCGAATTTTTACTTCGCTATTCAATATATAAAAATCATATTTTTATTTCGAAGTTCAATATATAAAAATTCTATTTTTATTTCGA
Organism: Allium sativum; assembly: GCA_030737875.1. Classification (NCBI taxonomy): domain Eukaryota; kingdom Viridiplantae; phylum Streptophyta; class Magnoliopsida; order Asparagales; family Amaryllidaceae; genus Allium; species Allium sativum. Next base: position 657,285,655 of record CM060923.1, read on the forward strand.
AGTTCAATATATAAAAATTCTATTTTTATTTCGAAGTTCAATATATAAAAATTCTATTTTTATTTCGAAGTTCAATATATAAAAATCCTATTTTTCTATCGAAGTTCAATATATAAAAATCCTATTTTTCTATCGAAGTTCAATATATAAAAATCCTATTTTTCTATCGAAGTTCAATATATAAAAATCCTATTTTTCTATCGAAGTTCAATATATAAAAATCCTATTTTTCTATCGAAGTTCAATATATAAAAATCCTATTTTTCTATCGAAGTTCAATATATAAAAATCCTATTTTTCTATCGAAGTTCAATATATAAAAAATCATATTTTTCTATCGAAGTTCAATATATAAAAAATCATAATTTTACTGGGATTAAAATTATAGAATTTCATTCTTTACAAATCTAAAATTTCAGTTTTACAAACATGTAAAAAAAATCAGATTAAAACACATATAAATCTCAGAATAATGAAAAAAAGAATATAACCAAAATAAGCAGAAGGACTAACTGTCATTCGAACGAAGAGGGGAGAGGAGGGGATCGCAGGAGGTCAGATTAGAGGAGGAGAGAGAAGTGCGAGGTGGTGGGTGAGTTGACTGGAGGGCGGCGTCGGTCAGTGGCGGATAGGAGGCGCGGCCTCCAACTACGGCGTGGGGAGAATCGAGATGGGGTTTGGGGTTCAGGGGGGTTTTGCTGCATCGAGGTGGAGAGGCGCGGGGTCGATGGCGACGGCGATCGCCAGGGAGGGTGGAGGCGGCAGGAATCGAACGGGTTTTTTTTTCTTTTTTTTTTTCCTGTTCGGTTTGATTTTGAAGAGGGGGGGGGGCAGAATGAATTAAGGGGAGGAGAGAAGATATTATATTTTTTTTAATTTATTTATTTTATCCTAAAGAGTTGACTTTCACATACGACCTCGAAACGAGGCCCACCGCCTGCTGTCCATAGCGTTTTACCCCCATTCCGAACACAATGGGATATGTATCGCAAGCTGATTCGATCGTTACAATCAGTTTCCGTTGAATTTACATTTAAATCACTGTATTGAATTTTAAACGTACATTTCAAATTACCGGAGTCACATACTAACTAGAAAAATTCCAGAAAAATATTTTCTAGCTTCGTATTGACGATACGGTCCTAACAAAACTAGTTTCGTCGAATTCTGAGACTGTTTGAAAAATGGCCAATTTCCAGTCGATTAAAATCAACTGAAACTGGCCAAACGCGCTTTCCTTTGCCACGCTCACATATTGAATCGAAAAATTATGAAATTTGAAACCCAGCAATAACTTTACATCCCGGACCCAACAAAACTGGTTTCGTCGAAATCCGAGGTCGTTTGCAAAATTGCTATTTTTAAGGGCCTTATATATATAAAAATATATATAAATTCCACAATGACTATTTCTAATTTTAAACTGGACATACCTTATTATTTCTAAGATGAAATCTCAGTTTGTTAACTTCGTTACAAAGATATAGTTGTACAGATTCAAATATTTCTTGTTTCATTCAATTCTGACTTATATTGAATTCTGTATATTCATTTGAAATTAGAAATCGAATTTTCGAACTACCGCGCCATTTTCAATTCCTTTTATAATTATATATAATTATTATATATTCTAACGACGACGTATATAATATATACGTTCTAATTATATTCAAAATAAATTTCCCGTCGATATTATTTAAAATAATTCATTTTAAATAATCAAAATTCGCTAAAATGGCCAAAATAAAAATTTTAAACTGGCCCAGATTTTACGGGTTGTTACACTTCTATTTAAAACTATCAGTGTTAAAAACAAATATCTCTTCTCTATATAAGTTCAGACTTATATATTTCATCTATCCAATGGTAAATATTTAATTTAATTTATAAACTGTTATTTATAAATTTATCCTTTCTAATTATCTGTTAAAAACAGATTTCCATTTTCTATTCATCTTCTGAATATTCCTTTGATTAAATTCTATTTATTTAATAAATATCTCATTCATAACATTCTATTTATTTCCTATAAATAAATATTTCCATTTACTCTATTTGTAAATGTTTTTACAAATATTTCCTTCTAAATTCTATTCGTAAATGTTTTTACAAATATTTCTCCTTCTATTTGTTTGCAAATAACTTCTTTTGTATTTGTGTTACAAATATATTTCCTATTTAACTCTTTTGGTTTTTTCTTTATTCATTCCCAAAATTTATTTCATTCACATTGATTTTACTCAATTTATTCAATTCGATCAATTTAACTTACTTAAGTTAAATTTAATTTCAATCATTCGAATTCCCATTAACTAGTTGCTAATTAACCGTTTTGCCTATTTCACCCTTTTTACTTGAATATAACTTGTTCAAATATATGTCAACTAAATTATAAACTAATCTAATTATATTTCAACTTGAGTTATATATTCGATTTCGAATATAAATTCTCAATCCTTTCCACTTATTCAAAAACCCAATTTCGATTCAACTTTGATTAACTAATTTCTCTTTTACTTAGTTAATTCTATTTAACCATTTAAAATATGATTTCCGTCTTAAAAATCATTTCACTTACTTCACTGGAGTTCATATTTATTTTATAACTCAAGTCTATATTTTCCTCATGGACATTCGGATTTTATTTACTTTAAAAATCCTTTTACTTATATATATAAACCATTGTGGTTTTTAATGGTTTCTGGCGCTGTTTTTCTAAAAATTTGATTTTGACATAACTCAAAATCTATACGACGAAATCTAGATTTTTCTCTTTCATTAGAAAACTATTGTTCAACCGGTCCCGACGATTCTTGTTTCAAGGAATTCCGATTTCAATCGAGTTCTGTATACTAAATTGAAGTTCGAATCGCCAATTTACGAACTGCCGCGCTACGACGAGCTTGTTTTAATTATATTTATAAATATAAACGTTTAACTTCATTTATAATAAATTCAACTCCATTCTGATATTTTTTTAATATATATCCAATCCATTCCAGCATAATATTCCCGATCTATTTCTCTTCAAATATTCAAGTCCTATATATTTACAATATTCAAATTCCATTTGAATTTCTTTATTCAAACTCTATATTTGAATTTCCTTCTATTCAATTTCCATTTGAAATCCTTTGAATTTAAATTCTATTTTAACTCCTTTGAATTTAAATTCTATTTAATTTCACTTTGAATTCAAATTCTATTTAAACTCCTTTTATTTAAAATTCTATTTCAAACTTTATATTTTCTTTGAATTCTAATATTCAATCTCCACTTTATATTCTCTTTGAAATTCTTTTTAATCACATTCCATTTGAATTCTAATATTCAAATCTCTATTTGACTTTTCTTTATTCTAATCCATTTGAATTCCCTTGAATTCAAATTCCATTTCAATTTTTCTTATACAATTTCTATTTGAATTTTCTTTATTCAAACTCATTTGAATTCCTTTGAATTCAAATTCTATTTCACTTCTATTTGAATTATATATATATTCAAATTCCTTTATTTTACTTCTATTTGAAATCTATATTCCCATTTCACATTTCAAAATTCCTTTGAAGTTATATAAATATATACATATATTTATATCTATCTCAAATTCAAAACATTTGAATTTTCAAACAACTTGTTTCTTTTAAAACAAATTTCCGTCAAAAACTTTTCTAAGGCAACAATTCATCACTTAGAAACTCAAAAATGAACACTGATGATGTTGCGACCATCATCAGAGTTATTTCCCAGCTACTGAATGAGTTCAGTGCTTTATTTCTTTCAAAAATCCATTTAGAAAAATAATTTCCAAACTCCCAGGATTTTAAATTCTTAATTTTGGTTTGAATTCAATTTCAATTCATCTTATTTGTATATTTGATTTCATATACAAATTCCATTGGTTATATATAACTATTTCTGTTTTATAATCTAATTCGATTATAATCCTAACAATCAACTTAACTATTTAAAAACAATATCGTGTCCAATCTTCTGCTCAAGTGTTTATAAATTCCTATCGACTTCGTGGCGTCCCACGATTCGACCAAAATTTATAATCCACTCAACAGACTAGTCAACACAATATAAAACAGTTTTTATATCAAATAACAAATACGCTCTCTCGTATATATATATACTCAACTCATTCTAGGATACTACTGATCCTATCTCTAATGAGCACATTCCAACAAGCCTAGGTATTCGCTCAACCTAAGCTCTGATACCAACTGTAACGACCCGGATTTCCGTAACATCGGAGTTGACTATATACGTCATACGTCCAACCCAAATATCACGAAAATACGGAACATTTTTTTTTAGAAGAAAGAGGTAGAAGGAGAACAGAAACAACAACACAGAATCTCACATTGCAGCGGAACAAAATATAATATATATTTTTGAGGAATCCAGTTGGATTCCTCCAACCTGTTTCCCTGCATCCACAGACGTTAGCACATAAATAATACCCATCCTGCTTCGAGGCAGGATATCGCGGTATAGAAGGTCATCCACTAATCATAGCGTGGGGCGTATAGGGTAATCATCCGCTAATGAAACCGCGGGCATCCGCTAATGAAACTGCGGGAATCCAACCAATCACCAAACCAATATATATGTATATATCCTAAATAACTAATATATATTTTAAAACAACCAGACAACATTCAAACAAGCACAGACAATTATTTTTAACTATATAAAAATAAATTCTAAATAAAAGGTGAGATTTACTCACCGTGATTTTTATTTTACTTGTTGAATATCCATTCTGATTCCATACAGTCTCGTCTAGCATTGACTTGAATTGTTTCAACTTAATTCATCTCGAATGAATTACGCCTATGATCATATGATATTTATAAATCAATTAAAAGATTATTTATGTAAATTAATTTAACATAAATTAATTTAATTATCCTATGAATTTAAATTCGGTGAAATATATACCTTTCGGTTTTGTAGATTACTCGACCGACTTCGAAGCGACTTCAAATCGTATCCGTAATTGGTGATTTGACGACTTTGGACTGAGCGAGATACCATCCTACTCGCGCTGAAACTGTCGAATGACCACCCTTCCAGATGTTAGCACTCTATCGAAGTCGGAACCCTCCTTTGTTGAACGCGACTTCACTTCCCACACATGAACAGCCCGTTCGACTACTGCGTTGATGCCACCTACACTCGTCGCGATCTCCTCAATGACCCAGAATTTGAGCTCGTCGCCATCACTTCGCCCCAAAATCGAAGTCCGACATCCCACCTTGCAAGCGAAGACAACACAGCTTCCTACTTGATTTCGTTCAACTCGCGGACCTCGAGAATGAAATCCCCAAATCGCGACATCGACCAGGGTGCTCGCGAGGCCCCTGCGCCTTCTTCCTCCATCGCGTTGACCTAGTTGCTCTCCCGTTTGATTTTGATTAATGAAGGGGGGCGCCCCTTTTTATATTGCTGAACTCGATTTTTGTTTGAGGAAGTAAAGGGAAACACGGGTTTTCTTGGGTTTGTGGAGATAAGGGAGGCACGGGTTTGTTTGGTTGGTGGAAGAGAAAAGGGCACCGTATAGTGTTTTGGTCCACCCAAAAAGAATCCAATTTAAAAATATTTTATTTTATTTTAAATTTCGGTATCCTCTAATTAAAATACTTCATTGACTGCGAACTCCTTTCTGAGCCCAACAAATGACATTCCTAGGGTTATACCACCATTCCGGACACACTGGGATAGGTCACGAAGTCCAATTCGATCATCTGTGGAAGATATTAATTTAAATTGATATAATTTAAATTTCAACCTATTTATTCTCCTTGATAATAATTAAATATTATTACCGTTAAAAATTCAGATAAAATTTCCCATAAATTATCTGAACTGTATTTAATTCAAATAAAATTCTGAATTCAACTAAACCATGTTCGTATTTTGACAATTTAATATATTCTATATTAAATTGAAATTGAGTTAAAAAAAATTGATAACTTAATATAAATAATTCCATTTATTTTATCACCTAAATATTTAAATCCATATTAAATAATTAAAATTCACCCATAAGGATCCGGGTCATTACATCAAGTAATCAGGTAAAACACTGCCGCATGCTTGAAACTCTATCATTTCAAATACATATAATACTCATCATTAAATAATAGCGTTTTTAAAAACACGATTCGACTTTGGGAGTAGAATTTGTGAGAATAAGACGAAAGAGTTTTCAAATATTATTAGAATATTCATATTTTCATATTGACTGAGCAGGTTGCTTAGTGACTAAGTAATCAGGTTAAACACTGTCGCATATTTGCGATTCTAATTTTAAAGCATCTATAACACTCATCATTTGCATATTACCGTTTGGACCCTGGATCCGCGCCAATAAGATCAAGAAAGTGACACAATATAAATGAAACTTTGATGTTTGTATCGAATAAGTAGGTTTCTTAGTGCTCAAGCAATCAGGTAAAACTCTGCCGCATGTTTGAAACTCTACCATTTCAAATACATGTAATACTCGTCATTAAATAATAGTGTTTTTAAAAACCTGTTTCGACTTTGGGAGTAAAATTTGTGTGAATAAGAAGAATAAGTTTTCAAATATTAGTAGAATATTAGTATTTTCAGATTGACTGACCAGGTTGCTTAGTGATTAAGTAATCTGGTAAAACACTGTCGCATGTTTGCTATTCTGCATTTTAAATCATCTATAACACTGATCGTTTACATATTATCGTTTGGACCCTGGATCCGCGCCAATAAGATCAAGAAAATTTCAAATTATAAGTGGAACTTTGATGTTTGCATCGAATAAGTAGGTTTCTTGGTGCTCAGGTAATCAGGTAAAAAACTGCCGCATGTTTGAAACCCTACCATTTCAAATACATTTAATACTCATCATTAAATAATAGTGTTTTTAAAAACACGTTTCGACTTTGGGAGTAGAGTTTGTGTGAATAAGACAAAAAAGCTTCTAATATTAGTAGAATATTCAAATTTTCATATTGACTAAGTAATCAGGTAAAACGCTGCCGCATGTTTGCTTTTCTACATTTTAAAGCATCTATAACACTCATCATTTGCATATTACCGTTTGGACCCTGTATCTGCATCTACTAAATCAAGAAATTTTCAAAATATAAGTGAAACTTTGATGTTTGCATCGAATAAGTAGGTTTCTTGGTGCTCAAGTAATAAGGTAAAACACTGCCGCATGTTTGAAACTCTACCATTTCAAATACATATAATACTAATCATTAAATAATCATGTTTTCAAAAACACGTTTCGACTTTGGGAGTAGAACTTGTGTGAATAAGACGAAAAAGTTTTCAAATATTTGTAGAATATCATATTGACTGAGCATGTTGCTTAGTGACTAAGTAATCAGGTAAAACACTGCCGCATGTTTGCTATTCTACATTTTAAAGTACCTATAACACTCATCATTTGCATATTACCGTTTGGACCCTGGATCCGTGCCAATAAGATCAAGAAAGTTTCAAAGTATAAGTGAAACTTTGATGTTTGCATCGAATAAATAGGTTTCGTGGTGCTCAAGTAATCAGGTAAAATACTGCCGCATGTCTGAAACTCAACCATGTCAAATACATATAATAATCATCATTAAATAATAATGTTTTTAAGAACACATTTCGACTTTGGAAGTAGAATTTGTGTGAATAAGACGAAAAAGTTATCAAATATTAGTAGAATATTCATATTTTCATATTGACTAAGCAAGTTGCTTAATGACTAAGTAATCAGGTAAAACACTGCCGCATGTTTGCTATTTTACCTTTTTAAACATCTATAACACTCATCATTTGCATATTACCATTTGGACCTCGGATCCGCGCCAATAAGATCAAGAAAGTTTCAAAGTATAAGTGAAACTTTGATGTTTGCATCGAATACGTAGGTTTCCTGGTGCTCAAGTAATCAGGTAAAACACTGCCGCATGTTTGAAACTCTACCATTTCAAATACATATAATTTATCATTAAATAATAGTGCTTTTAAGAACATGTTTTGACTTTGGGAGTAGAATTTGTGTGAATATGACGAAAAAGTTTTCAAATATTAGTAGAATATTCATATTTTCATATTGACCAAGTAGGTTGCTTAATGACTAAGTAATCAGGTAAAACACTGCCGCATGTTTGCTTTTCAACATTTTAAAGCATCTATAACACTCATCATTTGCATATTACCGTTTGGACCTTGGATCTGCGTCAACTAGATCAAGAAAGTTTCAAAATATAAGTGAAACTTTGATGTTTGCATCGAATAAGTAGGTTTCCTGGTGCTCAAGTAATAAGGTAAAACACTGCTGCATGTTTGAAACTCTACCATTTCAAATACATATAATACTAATCATTAAATAATCGTGTTTTTAAAAACACGTTTCAACTTTGGGAGTATAACTTGTGTGAATAAGACGAAAAAGTTTTCAAATATTTGTAGAATATCATATTGACTGAGCATGTTGCTTAGTGACTAAGTAATCAGGTAAAACACTGCCGCATGTTTGCTATTCTACATTTTAAAGTACCTATAACACTCATCATTTGCATATTACTGTTTGGACCCTGGATCCGTGCCAATAAGATCAAAAAAGTTTCAAAGTATAAGTGAAACTTTGATGTTTGCATCGAATAAGTAGGTTTCGTGGTGCTCAAGTAATCAGGTAAAATACTGCCGCATGTCTGAAACTCAACCATTTCAACTACATATAATAATCATCATTAAATAATAATGTTTTTAAGAACACATTTCGACTTTGGAAGTAGAATTTGTGTGAATAAGACGAAAAAGTTATCAAATATTAGTAGAATATTCATATTTTCATATTGACTGAGCAAGTTGCTTAACGACTAAGTAATCAGGTAAAACACTGCCGCATGTTTGCTATTCTGCCTTTTTAAACATCTATAATACTCATCATTTGCATATTACCATTTGGACCTCGGATCCGCGCCAATAAGATCAAGAAAGTTTCAAAGTATAAGTGAAACTTTGATGTTTGCATCGACTACGTAGGTTTCTTGGTGCTCAAGTAACCAGGTAAAACACTGCCGCATGTTTGAAACTCTACCATTTCAAATACATATAATTTATCATTAAATAATAGTGTTTTTAAGAACACGTTTCGACTTTGGAAGTAGAATTTGTGTGAATATGACGAAAAAGTTTTCAAATATTAGTAGAATATTCATATTTTCATATTGACCAAGCAGGTTGCTTAATGACTAAGTAATCAGGTAAAACACTGCCGCATGTTTACTATTCTACATTTTAAAGCATCTATAACAATCATCATTTGCATATTACCGCTTGGACCCTGATCCGCGCCAATAAGATCAAGAAAGTTTCAAAATATAAGTGAAACTTTGATGTTTGCATCGAATAAGTAGGTTTCTTGGTGCTCAACTAATCAGGTAAAACACTTCCGCATATTTGAAACTCTACCATTTCAAATACATATAATACTCATCATTAAATAATAGTGTTTTTAAAAACACGTTTCGATTTTTGGAGTAGAATTTATGTGAATAAGACAAAAAAGTTTTCACATATGAGTAGAATATTCATATTTTCATATTGACTAAGCAGGTTACTTAGTGACTAAGTAATCAGGTAAAACACTGTCGCATGTTTTCTATTCTACATTTTAAAGCATCTATAACACTCATCATTTGCATATTACCATTTGGACCCTAGATCCGAGCCAATAAGATCAAGAAAGTTTCCAAATATAAGTGAAACATTGATGTTTCTAACGAATAAGTAGGTTTCTTGGTGCTCAAGTAATCAGGTAAAACACTGCTGCGTGTTTGAAACTCTACCATTTCAAATACATATAATATTTTGGCAAAGCCTGCGGGGTTGAATGGCCCCTACCATTTTATTTATGTTATAAGAAGATTTACAATACAAACATGTGCAAGAGTACAGTAAATAAAACTAAAACAAAAGAGTAAATGGAAAAGAAATTAGCTCCATTTGTTTTGAACAGTGATGTCAAAATCTATAGGAGACAACAAAATTTCTTTGAAGATACTTTTGTAGATAGTATGATCGATCCGCAACCTACTTTCCTTCTTCCCATTGAATATATGTTGGTTCCTTTCTTTCCATATTTCATTTATCGAGACCTTGAGCATTATAAGCAACTCATATGTTGAAGCTTGTTTCCACCTAGTTGCCTTGTAAACCGTCAGCCATTCTTCCTTGTTATCGATCACTGGCGCCGCATATCCTCCTCGATCTTTGATTTTCTTCCATAAAAAGTGTGTAAAGGAGCATGAAAAGAAAAGATGATTCGTATCTTCCTCATGTGATTTACAGTAAACACACATATTCGATACATTCATGCCTTTACGGACAAGATTGGACAATGTATGAAGAGCGTTTGCATTCACCTTCCATATCATATAATTTAGCTTTTCATTGGAGCTTCTGTTCCATATTCTTTTGTACCACCTGAATGCGCCTAAATCATTTTCTTCCATTAATGCTTTGTATACTACAGAAATCTGATGTTGTGTGTTCTCTCCCGTCCATTTGTTCTCATCTTGATGCGTGAAGGTGTATGTCATTCGGTCATATTGTCTCCATACAGCATTCAATGCGGTACTGGAGGTTCGTGACAGAGTAAGGACCCCATTTCTAATATAGTCTGTTGCTTTTGCATTAAAAGGAATCCCGCTATTTGTATTTCATTAAATCCAATTCTTCTTTGCAATATTACACCACTCTCAATCCATGGAGCATGCCAAAACTTAACATTACTGTTAATAGATAATGTAACACCCCGCAAACTCTATAACTGTGAAATTAACAAATTAAAGTATAATTAATTTCAAATCAAAGAACTAAGGGAAACGGGATACGCCATTGCGTTCATCTCGGAAAAATACGCGAAATAGAGTCCGAGTTTTCGAAAAACGGAGTCCGTATGAAGAAGATATGGCCTTCGGAAGTTTCTAAATCAAGTTTAAATTCGAATATGGGGCCCAATGGGCCAGGGCGGAAAAACACCCGCCTGACGCACCCAGGTCGACTGGGCTGTCGACCTGGTCTAGCCAGGTCGACAGGGCTGTCGACAGGGCTGTCGACAGGCATGTCGACTTGGTCCAGAGCCAGGTCGAGCCCAGTCCAACCCGGCTGGCCTATTCTATGTTGGTCGATTTTCTGTGGTCTGCTTTGTCATTTGGGCTAGGTGGCAGGCTCTAATTGGTCTCTCTTGCGAATGAATGGCTACGATCAATCCAAGCAACATCAATGGTCCTAATCAGTTGATAACCTCTATAAAAACAACCCTAGACTAACCCTAATCTATTCATTCAAAAATAAGAACAAAGCCGCCATGTTGCTGAGGAACGACTAGGAGTAGCCACCAATTGGAGAGAGGATTAGGAGGAAAATTCTAAAGCATAAGGCAACCTAATCAAATCAATTCAACGAAGGAATCGTATCTCCAAATCCCTAAATTGGAGAATTCGTCACACCATTGTAAGTAGAGTATTATTTTGGTATGAACAAATAATTGTGTTGGTTTGTATACTTGATTTGTGGCGATAAAGTAATTCATATTTGTGCGTTACTATGATATTCTCGAATTGTGTTATTCAATTATGAAAAACTACATGCGGTAGTTTTATGCAAGTATACGTTTGGAATATTTCGCAAATTACGTAATCCATGTTGAAGTTACATGTATGTAGTTGATTGAAATTCATGCAAGTTTGGGGCTTTGCTACTATGCCATCATAATGTGTATTTTTATACAAACATCGTTTTTGTGAAGTAATTGGAATAAGTTTGGGTTATCATAATTCATATGAAACTATGTTGAAATTTTGGCACCATGTATTAAGCCATGCTTTTGTACTAGAAAACCTATTTGCAAACTTATGAATATAATTAGGCTATGATTGATATTTTGCATAATTGAAATCCATATTGTTAACAAGAATTATATGATGACATATGTGGTACACAGCTAGGTTAGATTCAAAAATCCCTTTTTGCAAGTTGCATGACTAAAGTAAAAATCATGATTTCATGTTAGAAATGTTTATGCCATGTGAATAGATTTAAAATCATGATTAGTTTGAACTATACTTTTGTGTTAGTAACAAAAGTAAACACCTTTGTAAACATGTAGTAATCTTATGAACATGATTTGCTTATGTTTGACATTATGCCTGAATAAAAATATAGGTTTATGTTGTAGTTAAGCCTATGTGTCAATAGTGATATTCTTATCTCAACTACAAGTTTACATGCTTTGATTCATGTCCCTTATGCTTTATGACCAAAGTATATGTTACCACTGTGCAAGTACACCAGTTTCTATTTTGTAGTTCCAATGTCAAATTGCAAGTTCATGCGCTCACATTCCCCTTCTTGTGTATGAAATCACGCTTTAAGCCTCCCCTTTTCCTCATGGCTAAGTTGGGCTTAAAACCCTAAGCCCAACATATATAATAAACGAGCGTATTAAACGGGGGTAAATAACGTTGGGTTAAATTAATTAATAAATGAAAATATAAAGTAGAAGGGCCCAAGTTCAAGTATGGGTTGGGCCCATGATTGGTGTAACCTTTACACCATTAACTTAATAATGGGCCGCAAATATTTACATATAAGAAAATAAAGAAGAAAGACAAAATATGTAAATGTAGAACATACGATGTGTTTAACCCGAGATTGGATTGAGTTGTGATGTAAACCTGCCCGGAACCGCCCGGCTGTCCAGTAGTCACAACAATACCTATCCAATGTGGGAGGTTAAACATGGAGCCCAATAAGGACCCGAGGTTAGACTGAGTTGTGGCGTAAGACTGCCCGGAACCAACCGGCAACAGGCAGCCACAACAATACCTGTCTAATGTGAGAGGTCAAGGCTTTAATAAGACAATTAAGGCTGAGTCAGGATTGTTAGGATTAAGTGAACTAAAGACTTAATCAAAATGGAACATGCTAAACTAAACGGACTGGTGGGGGTTAGGTTAGAAAACACTTAACCAACTTAGCATGTTGGCTAGAGATAGAAAACCTAGTAACGGGGGACCCTTTTCAGCAGTAACCCTAAAAGGTGTATCAGGATACCCTGAAACTAGGCAGGGTGGGGCACGATTACTGGGCTGATTGTAAGAGGTCAAAGCGACGGCGGTGGTGTAGCAGTGTAGGTTCTAACGGGGTGCGGGCGTGCACACACTCCGGCGCAGAAAAATAAGGCACTGGACACCAGTAGCATACCTGTGCATTCTAGGATTGTGTCGGGCCGCCACCATGGGACTTGATACACCCCATGGTGGGACCAGCATAGGTAACTACAACATCGGGGGCCGTAAGACACATGTAACTATGCGAGTAGGAGCCGATCATCATAGAATGGATCACATCACCCTGATTATGGGGTGCCAGTTGGAAACTAGTTTATATGGGTTCAGAGATTAACATGGGGTACGATAGTATATTCGACCCTAGACAACTTAACCAAGTTTATAGTGCTTGCCCACTTCTTGTTTATACTTATCACACCCAGTTCTTTATTCATAGACAGAATAGTACTAGACTTACTCAGGCTTTATGTCTGACTCTACTTTTCTTTCGTCTTCTTTTCTTCCGTTTCCCCCCCCCCCAGGTCCACAGGGAGGGAACACAGCAGCTTGACCAACCTTAACATCCAGCTTGAAGAGGAGAAATGTATTGCTTGGACTTTCCTGTTTTGAACTATGGCTTTGGACAATCCACTATGGGGCTTTTGCAGTTTATCTATGTTTAATTTATGCTTCTTTAAATAATGTACTCAAGACAGATTATGAAAGTGTTATGTTATGTTTTTGGAAAAAGATGTAAGACAATCATGGTGATGTTTTGTAACACGTATTTGCTTTTATGAAATAAAAGTTTGTTGTTTTTCCGCTGTTTACAAATATGTGTTCTTATATTTGTCTTGTATATCTGTGACTTATACTTATAAACCTCCACCAAAATTAGGGCATTCCCTTTGTGAGTGACCCTAACGGAGGTGGGGTGTTTCAGATAATGATAGTTTTGAAAAAGGCAGGACTTTTTCTCTAACCTTTAGCATTGATTTCCAAACCCAACTCTGCGACGGTTTAGCAAATGCTACCCATATGTCTTCACTTTTTAAGTTGTGTTTAAGGCTCCATCTAACCCAAAGAGTTTCTTTCTTCAAGACAAGGGACTGAAAGTGATGAGATAATGCAGCTATATTCCAGTATTTGATATTCTTCAGACCCATCCCACCATATTTCTTCAGAAGTTCTATTTTTTTGTATGCTATAGGAGCAAGCTTGACTGTGTGAATAGATCTCGACCATAAGAAGTTACGCATTGCCTTTTTCAGCATGTTTATCAATTTTGTGGGAGGCATAAATGTTCGGCACCTGTACACCGTCATCGAAAATATAACTGCATTTAATATCACCAGACGACCTGATTGCGTTAAGTATCTATTTTCCCATCTAGTAAGAACAGAAGTTATTTTCTCATATAGCGGAACGCATTGAGGCATAGTGATGCACTTAGTTGCTAACGGAATTCCAAGATATGACGTGTTGGAAGCCATAGATGCCATACAAGTTGCGGAAACAACAGTATGAGTCTGAGACGGGGATAGGCCAGCTAATTGAATTTGTGATTTTTCACAGTTGATTTTTAAGCCAGAGAAGGCATTAAATGCATCTAAAGATGTCATAATGGAATGAATGGATGAGGTAGTTGGTTTGGTGAAAATGAGGAGATCATCGGCAAAGGCTATAGACGTAATCAAAGGTGTTTTGCATTTGGGTTGTAAAGTGTAATTTTTGAGGGAAACTTGCCCCTCTAATTCATTGGTTAGCGCCTCCATTAGCATGATGAAAAGGTATGCCGATATCGGATCTCCTTGCCTCAGCCCCTTCTTGCCTTTAAAATATCCAATGGAATGGGCATTGAAAACAAGAGAATATCTCACCGTGGAGATACAAATGTATATCCAGTATATAAATTTAACCGGAAATTTCATTTTTAACATAATGCTAATGATAGATGACCATTTGACGGAGTCAAAAGCTTTCTTTATATCAATTTTCATCATGGCTCTAGGGGAGACATTATTACCAGAGTAGCCATTCAAAAGTTCATGAGTCAGCAAAACGTTGTCCAAGGTACTTTGTAACACCCCACTTCCGCTGCGATCACTCACTAAGGGAATGCCATAGCATCGGTGGAGTATTTTAGTGAATATAGAACAGAAAATTTACAACAAGACAGATATAAATAGTACTTGAAATTTAAAACATCATCTCATAACAGCGGAAGTAAACATGTCTGGTTACATCATAAAACCACAATAAAAATCAAGTACAATATCCATCAAAATAAAGAAGTACATAATCCCACTCTCTCATACAATAGCCAGGACCAAAGAAAAGATAACTGGGTAACTGGAGCTTTACATCTATCCAAGCTCCTAAAGACTGGAACAGCAATCCGATCAAGCTCCACTACTGCTAGGATCCACCGTAGGACCTGAGGGTTGGGAAAAAGATAAAAACAACGGGGTCAGACATAAGTCTGAGCGAGTCCTATAACTTTAACAATACAATCATTAAAGTAACCAGAGAAGACATAAACTTGACCTACGGTAATGTCTGGGGATGAATGGCTACACTAAGCAGCTTGGTAGACTTAGGATAAACTAAGATAACTGTAAAGACGCATCTACCCACCCAAGGATAATTACTAACTGCACCACACCAGTCATTCCTACTTAAAGGTTGATCCCTCCCAAGGACTTAGAAAATTTCCCCAGTAGTTTCGTGTACCCCTAGCCCACTACATAGGTGCCGTCTGCCCCTATCCCCACTAGGTGTACTTAGTAATTTTACCCAGTAGTTTCGTGTACCCCTACATAGGTGCCGTCTGCCCCTAACTTTATTAGGTGTACCCACTACTCCCCAGCGATCGGCTCCCTACCGTAGATACCCGTGCTGGTCCCACAATGGGGTGTATCATTCCCCAAAGTGGCCACCTGATAATATCAACGGTGCACGGCTTTATATCTACACGATGCAACAACGGCTTATCTACCAGCCCGGGCCCACACACGCATATGAAACCCGTTGGACTTGCGTTGCCACCGCTAACCCGTTTTGGCCTCTTATAATCAAGCCCAGTACGCGTGTCCCGTCCTCGACATGGGTCGAGCCCAATAAGATACATATGGGTTACTGGTTGAAATGGGCCCCCACAAGCTACCCACCTAAGCTTGTCACTTATCTAGTGTACCCCACTTAACCCTTTAATCATGTTTAATTACATGTTTCACTTGGTTAAGTATTCTAATCGTATTTTCTATTGCCACCCAAGGCAACCCACTAGATTCCACATGCCACCCAAGGAAACCACTAAATTTCCACATGTCCCTCTACATGCTAATATGGTTAAGTGTTTCTTAATTAATTAATTAAGATCATGACCTCATAAAGACCTCTCACATTAGACCGTCTTTTATGACTGCTGGATATGTCGGTCGGTTCCGGGCAGACTTCTGTCATCAAAAGGGTCTAACCTCGTGTCTTTACTTTAATCATGTATTTAATTTATGACTAAGACCTCTCACATTGGGCCAATCATTTGTAGCCGCTGGATGGCCGGTCGGTTCCGGGCAGACTTCCGCTACAAAAGGGTCCAACCTCGTGTCTTAGTTGATTAATTACACCTAATTAATCACCCCCATATTAATTATCCCTAATTAATATCAAGTTTTTCATAACATGGGTAGACCTAACTCAATAGGTAAATTCCCATGGGGTAGACCTAACTCAATAGGTAAATTCCCACTTATGTTAATTTATTTTTATGGTATGCTTAATCATACCCAATCATACTTTTATTAACATATTTATTAACCCCATCGTTCCCCACGTAAATCGTTCTCATTTCATGACATAATAAAGGGAAGATCCATCACAAATATCATGGGTTTAACCAAATCTTAGCATATAACTTTGTCATGGGTTAAGAGGATGTCAACTTGCATATATGAGCATATATTAACCCAACTACATTTAACCCAAACTTGCATATTAACATACACATGACTTGCATAACATGTTGCATAAGAACTTGCATATTATCATACACATATCTTGCATAACATGTTGAACTTGCATATAAGCATTCTCATAACTTGCATAACATGCTAAACATGCATTTAAGCATACACATAACTTGCATAAGCATTCACATTCTTGCATAAGCATTCACATACTTGCATAAGCATTCACATACTTGCATAAGCATGCATAACTTGCATATCATGTTAAACTTGCATTTAAACATATACATAACTTGCATATGAACTTGCATAACAACCTACACATAACTTACATAACATCATACACATAACTTGCATATGAACTTGCATAACTCACTTGTTAAACATGCATAAACCCACTTATTAAATATGCATAAACCCACTTATCAAACATGCATAAACCCACTTATTAAATATGCATAAACATAGGAAAACATAGAGTAGCATATCATTACAAATGATTCAAACTCACTAATCCGCATTTAAGACCATAAGTCTCATTACACCCAATCTACTTACTTTAGCAATTGATGTTAAAGTGATAGAAACTCACCAAACTCAAGATTAGCAAACTTATGAAGTGGAATTAGTTGCTAAATATGAAGAAGATGATGATTAGAGGTTGATTAGCTTGCAACTTCCTTCATAAATTAGTTGAGGCTCTCTCAAGTTTGATTTTGGCGGCATGAGGCCATCATTACTATTTTTAGTATGGATTAGGGTAGGTTTAGGGTGTATTTATAGATTAGGTGAGTGTTTTAGGCCCTTAGATTAACCCTAGGTTAGATTAGGTCCGTTAGATTTAGGAAATCTCTAGAACCCAGCCCAAGACTCAACCAAAAACCAGATCTGGTGCACCCAGATCAACAGGGCCGACACCCTGTGTCGACACCCCTGTCGACAGGGCTGTCGACACCCCTGTCGACATGCCTGTCGACACGGGGCTAGGCGGGAACTTTCCCGCCACCTCCGCTTTTGGCTCCAATCCTATTTTAAAACTGAATTTTAAATCTGTTTTTAACTTTGAATTTTCTGAAAACTTCTTTGGGCCTTAACTGGGTCATACGGACTCCGATGTACAAAATTTCGGACTCTATTCTGCGTATTTTTCCGAGACGAACGCAATGACGCAGCCCGTTCCCCCCAATTCTCACATTTGAGATTATTTATTCTTTAATTAGTGAATTTTACCATTAATTGAAATACGGGGTGTTACATTCTCCCCTCCTTAAAGGATTTCGTCCCCGAAATCTCTAAGTTAAGGAGAATGCATATCCTACCATCCAAACAACCATCTACTCAATCCATCAAACACGGGCATCCATAGTCCTTAAAACAGTTTCTAATGATGTATGAGCATATGCAAAAAGTGTGTGTATATGTTCCCTATCTAATGTATGAACATATGCAAACCATGATAGTGCCATGCATCCATTATGTATGCGAGAAAACCCTATCGACACATACAATATCCACATGAGTGCACAATCATTCACCAAAATGCATCATCCATATGATAACACAATCATTATTCATCCATAAATATAGCTTCCTACACACAATTTTATGCAATATGCAATATGAAGTGACTGAGCCGATCTAGTGCCTAGAGTGTGTGTATATGCATCCACGAGCAACCACTAGCAAACACTTGCATCCACTTGCATCCATCAACCATAACATGTCTCAAACACATGTTTCAACCATAGGTTTACCCTATCTAAAGGTCAAACAGTACTAACGAGAGGACATACTAAAGATAAGATAAGTACTAGACAAATGATAAAGGAGAAGTTAAAAGACATACCCTCAAAAAGGAATGGGTATAATGAACGCATCTTCGCTTCCGTCTCCCAAGTAGCGTTGCTCTCGTCTTCTCCCCATTGCACTTTGACTAGTTGAACCTCTCTGTTTCTCAACTTCCTAGTCTCTGACCCAAGGATGCAAGTAGGAGCTCGTCGAATAGTCGCATCACGCTCTACTTCCACTTGTTTAAGCAAGCTCGGCTCTACCACCTCTGCCGTCTCATGTAAGCACTTCCTCAGATGTGATACATGGAATACATCATGAACACCACTAAGTCTGTCGGGCAACTCCACCCTATATGCCATCCGTCCAATCCTTTCCTTAATAGGAAACGGCCCAACAAACCTCGGTGCTAACTTCCCAACGGATCCAAAGCGAACAACATTTCTCAACGGAGATACTTTGACAAAAACCATGTCCCCAACTTCAAACTCAAGATCCGTCCTTCTCCGATCCGCATAAGATTTCTGCCTATCCTGCGCTGCTTTCATCCTTCTCCGAATCAAGTCAATCTTCTCAGAAGTCTCCCTAACCATATCAGGCCCAAGCAAGATCTTGTCCGTAGACTCCCACCAACATGTAGGTGATCGACAAGGCCTTCCATAGAGAGCTTCGAAAGGAGCCATACCAATACTGGACTGAAAGCTGTTATTATATGCGAACTCCACCAATGGAAGATGCTCTTCCCATGTACCTCCAAAATCTAAGATACAAAGCCTCAAAAAGTCTTCTAGGACACGATTCACCCTCTCAGTCTGGCCATCCGTCTGAGGATGATATGCGGTGCTCAGACACAATTGAGTCCCCACTGCTTCTTGCAAACTTCTCCAGAACTCACTAGTGAAGATAGGATCTCGATCACTCACTATGCTAGAGGGTACCCCATGCAATCGAACTATCTCTCGAAGATATACTAAAGCTAGCCATGGAGCAGTCCTCTTGCTTTTCACAGGTATGAAATGGGCGCTTTTAGTATGTCTGTCTACCACAACCCAAATTCCCGTATTACCCTTTCTTGATCTGGGTAACCCGTCAATAAAATCCATCGAGACGCTATCCCACTTCCATTGCGGAACCTCCAATGGGTGAAGCAACCCACCAGGTTTCTTTTGCTCCGCCTTCACTTGTTGGCACACCAAGCATCGAGCGACATACTCGGCCACATCTTCCTTCATACCAGCCCAGAAGAAAACCCTCTTCATGTCTTGGTACATCTTGTCCCCACCGGGATGAATGGTCATCCTAGAACGGTGTGCATCATCAAGAATAGCCTTCCTCAAACCCTCGTCTTGCGGTACACAAAGTCTACCGTCTCTGCGCAAGCACCC
Organism: Allium sativum; assembly: GCA_030737875.1. Lineage (NCBI taxonomy): Eukaryota > Viridiplantae > Streptophyta > Magnoliopsida > Asparagales > Amaryllidaceae > Allium > Allium sativum. The sequence goes on from CM060923.1 coordinate 657,305,908, forward strand.
CCTATCGTCAAGGGTGTACCTACTCAAATGGCTGGACGACTCCCCCCTTATGAGCTTCTCTACCAACTCAACCAACTGTGGGTCGTCCCTCTGTGCTTCTCCAATCCGCCCCAGAAGAATAGGTCTGACCTCCAAGGATGCTAGCAAACCGGGTACATAATCAATGGGAGGTCTGAAATCAAACATCAAGATAAATTCCAAGCTTCGTTGTTCCACGAACAATGGACTCAAGGACAACCTCTTCCTGCTCAAGGCGTCCGCCACCACGTTACCCTTGCCAGGGGTATACGCTATCTCGAAATCATAGGATGCTAAGAACTCCATCCACCTTTGCTGTCTTAAGTTTAAATCCTTCTGAGAGAATAATTACTTCAATGATTTATGGTCAGTGAACAACTCGAATCTCTCACCAAGAAGATAATGGCGCCAAATCTTAAGCGCAAAAACAATGGCGGCCAACTCTAGATCATGGGTAGGGTAATTTATCTCATGCACTCTCAACTGCCTTCCACCATAGGCTATTACCCTTCCCTCTTGCATCAAGACTGCGCCAAGTCCTGTCCCACAAGCATCAGTATAGACAACAAATGGCTTACTCCCATCTGGCAACACTAAAACTGGAGCGGTGGTTAAAGCTCTCTTTAACCGTCGGAACGCATCATCACAATCTACGTCCCATGTGAAAACAAGATTCTTCTTCATTAAGCGGGTTAATGGGGCTGATATCTTTGCAAAGTCTTTAATAAACTTCCTATAATAACCCGCCAACCCCAAGAAACTTCTTACTTCGTTAGCATTCTTCGGAACCTTCCAATCCTGAATTGATACTACCTTCGCGGGATCCACAGCTATCCCTTCCTTGGAGACCACGTGCCCCAAGAACCGCACTTCCTTCCTCCAGAAGTGACATTTAGAGAATTTAGCCTTAAGGCTATGTGCTCGAAGAGTCTTCAATACTTCCCCAAGATGTAGGGCATGCTCTTCTTCACTCTTAGAAAATACTAAGATATCATCCACAAAGACCACCACGAATTTGTTAAGGAACTCCCTGAACACCCTACTCATCAAATCAACAAAGTATGCAGGGGCGTTCGTCAACCCAAATGGCATTACCAGCCACTCATAGAAACCATCCGGAGTCCTAAAGGCAGTCTTGTCTATGCTATCCTCAGCCACTCTCAACTGATGAAACCCCGTGGCTAAGTCCAACTGAGAAAATACTGAAGCGCCAACCAACTGATCGAAAAGATCATCAATCCTCGGCAATGGGTGTCTATTCTTCTTTGTGAGCTTGTTGAGTTCTCTATAGTCTACACAAAGTCTGAGGGACCCATCCGCCTTTGTAGCAAATACTACTGGAGCACCCCACTCCGATATACTTCGTCTTATGAACCCCTTCTCAAGCAACTCCCCTACTTGCTTATGGAGTTCCCTCCTCTCACGAGGAGCCATGTGGCGCACTGGTAAAGATACAGGTTTAGCATTATCCACCAGATATATTCGGAAGTCAATCTCCTGCTTCGGAGGTAAGCCCTTCACCTCCTCAAACACATCCGGATATTCTCGGACCACTCTAACAGATTGCAAACTCTCGACCGAAGCGTCAAGCGATTCAAGATAACTTAGCATAACAGAGTCCATGGGATTACAAGAAATCTCGAGAGTGTTACCCAAGCGGGTCATGAGCCTAACAACTCTCCTTTCACAATCAAGAACGGCACCATTACTGGATAACCAGTCCATGCCCAAAATCAACCCATAGCCCGTGAAGCCCAACACAAAAGCATCACATCTAAACTCAATGCTAAGTATAGAAATCTTCAAACCCAAACATATCATGGACAAATAAGTGGAGCCCCCAATTGGGTTTGAAACAACCAAGGGATCATCTACCAGACTGGTGTCTAAGTGCAGTGACTCAACTAATGATGATGAGATAAACGAATGCGATGCGCCTGAATCAAACAATGTACGGACAGGATGATCAAATAGAAAAACCAGACTTTCAACGGAAATAGTTCTACCTCTCTCATGAATCGGTGGAACCGCGAGAGCCTGTACTTGCCCCCTAGCCTGACCTGGTGCCATAAGAGCTTGCACCTGTCCTCCTGAGGTAGACCCCGTCCTTTGCCCTTTCTTAGGACAGTCTTTCACTAGATGCCCTGCTTCGCCATAGTGGAAGCAGCCAGTCTTCTTCTTCTTGCGACAATCCTTGCTTAGGTGGCCAGGTGTCCCACAATTGAAACACTTCTTCTTCTTGCCCTTGCCACCGTTGCCTTTCCCACCTTTGTTTTGTTGTTGTTGCTGAGGTCTCTTTTGATCTCCCTTCTTCTCAGGTGCCTTATTAGCATTAGGACCCTTCTCTTCTTCATGCATGAGTGCCATGTCAACTAGCTTCTCGAAGGTGGCCCCCATAGGGATATGAGTCATAGCCAACCCATGCATCGGTTCATTCAAGCCTTTCACGAACCTCAAAGCCTTCTTCTCCGTTGTATTCACCATGTCTAGGCCAAACCTTGCCAATTGATTAAACTTATTGACATATTCCTTCACTGAGAGATTTCCTTGCTTTAAAGTCAAGAATCTTTCCATATACAAGTTTTCCTCCGCCCTTGAGAGAAACTTTGCCACAAATCTTTGCCTAAAATCCGCCCGAGAGTCAACGGGGCGTTCTCCATTAGTGACCTCCCACCAGAATGAGGCCTCTCCCTTCATTAACCAAGCAGCTAACTTGACTTTCTTCCCTTCTTCCATCTCAAAGATATCTATCAACTCTTCCACCTCCTTAAGCCAATCTCTAGCCTCCACAAAAGTTTCAGATCCTTGAAAAGGTTTCCCTCCCATAGCTTTAAATTCCTTGCAAGTCTTAGCAAAAGTATCCGTGCGAGGAGGAGGGGGAGGAGGAAGATCGGGTGCTACGGTTGGTGGAGGAACATTTGCTGGACCCGCAATGGTGGCCCTAGCCTCCATCAATCTCCTATACCATACTGGTATCGTCACACCCTCCGGAAAGTTAAGATACTCAGCCATGCTGAAACGAAAAAGGAAAGATTCAAAACGGAGTATTCGAAGGATATAGATATGGCTATTGGGGATTATGCTTTTCTTTCAAAAACTTTTCTCTTTAAAGACATGTTTTTGAAAATATCTCTTCCAAAAATGTTTTTAGAAAAATAGTTTTCTAAAAATTTTATCTGTTCCGGTAACCTTTGCTCTGATACCACGTGTAACACCCCACTTCCGCTGTGATCACTCACCAAGGGAATGCCATAGCATCGGTGGAGTATTTTAGTGAATATAGAACAGAAAAATTACAACAAGACAGATATAAATGGTACTTGAAATTTAAAACATCATCTCATAACAGCGGAAGTAAACATGTCTGGTTACATCATAAAACCACAATAAAAATCAAGTACAATATCCATCAAAATAAAGAAGTACATCATCCCACTCTCTCATACAATAGCCAGGACCAAAGAAAAGATAACTGGGTAACTGGAGCTTTACATCTATCCAAGCTCCTAAAGACTGGAACAGCAATCCGATCAAGCTCCACTACTGCTAGGATCCACCGTAGGACATGAGGGTTGGGAAAAAGATAAAAACAACGGGGTCAGACATAAGTCTGAGCGAGTCCTATAACTTTAACAATACAATCATTAAAGTAACCAGAGAAGACATAAACTTGACCTACGGTAATGTCTGGGGATGAATGGCTACACTAAGCAGCTTGGTAGACTTAGGATAAACTAAGATAACTGTAAAGACGCATCTACCCACCCAAGGATAATTACTAACTGCACCACACCAGTCATTCCTACTTAAAGGTTGATCCCTCCCAAGGACTTAGAAAATTTCCCCAGTAGTTTCGTGTACCCCTAGCCCACTACATAGGTGCCGTCTGCCCCTATCCCCACTAGGTGTACTTAGTAATTTTACCCTGTAGTTTCGTGTACCCCTACATAGGTGCCATCTGCCCCTATCTTTATTAGGTGTACCCACTACTCCCCAGCGATCGGCTCCCTACCGTAGATACCCGTGCTGGTCCCACAATGGGGTGTATCATTCCCCAAAGTGGCCACCTGATAATATCAACGGTGCACGGCTTTATATCTACACGATGCAACAACGGCTTATCTACCAGCCCGGGCCCACACACGCATATGAAACCCGTTGGACTTGCGTTGCCACCGCTAACCCGTTTTGGCCTCTTATAATCAAGCCTAGTACGCGTGTCCCGTCCTCGACATGGGTCGAGCCCAATAAGATACATATGTGTTACTGGTTGAAATGGGACCCCACAAGCTACCCACCTAAGCTTGTCACTTATCTAGTGTACCCCACTTAACCCTTTAATCATGTTTAATTACATGTTTCACTTGGTTAAGTATTCTAATCATATTTTCTATTGCCACCCAAGGCAACCCACTAGATTCCACATGCCACCCAAGGCAACCACTAAATTTCCACATGTCCCTCTACATGCTAATATGGTTAAGTGTTTCTTAATTAATTAATTAAGATCATGACCTCATAAAGACCTCTCACATTAGACCGTCTTTTATGACTGCTGGATATGCCGGTCGGTTCCGGGCAGACTTCTGTCATCAAAAGGGTCTAACCTCGTGTCTTTACTTTAATAATGTATTTAATTTATGACTAAGACCTCTCACATTGGGCCAATCATTTGTAGCCGCTGGATGGCCGGTCGGTTCCGGGCAGACTTCCGCTACAAAAGGGTCCAACCTCGTGTCTTAGTTGATTAATTACACCTAATTAATCACCCCCATATTAATTATCCCTAATTAATATCAAGTTTTTCATAACATGGGTAGACCTAACTCAATAGGTAAATTCCCATGGGGTAGACCTAACTCAATAGGTAAATTCCCACTTATGTTAATTTATTTTTATGGTATGCTTAATCATACCCAATCATACTTTTATTAACATATTTATTAACCCCATCGTTCCCCACGTAAATCGTTCTCATTTCATGACATAATAAAGGGAAGATCCATCACAAATATCATGGGTTTAACCAAATCTTAGCATATAACTTTGTCATGGGTTAAGAGGATGTCAACTTGCATATATGAGCATATATTAACCCAACTACATTTAACCCAAACTTGCATATTAACATACACATGACTTGCATAACATGTTGCATATGAACTTGCATATTATCATACACATATCTTGCATAACATGTTGAACTTGCATATAAGCATTCTCATAACTTGCATAACATGCTAAACATGCATTTAAGCATACACATAACTTGCATAAGCATTCACATTCTTGCATAAGCATTCACATACTTGCATAAGCATTCACATACTTGCATAAGCATTCACATACTTGCATAAGCATGCATAACTTGCATATCATGTTAAACTTGCATTTAAACATATACATAACTTGCATATGAACTTGCATAACAACCTACACATAACTTACATAACATCATACACATAACTTGCATATGAACTTGCATAACTCACTTGTTAAACATGCATAAACCAACTTATTAAATATGCATAAACCCACTTATCAAACATGCATAAACCCACTTATTAAATATGCATAAACATAGGAAAACATAGAGTAGCATATCATTACAAATGATTCAAACTCACTAATCCGCATTTAAGACCATAAGTCTCATTACACCCAATTTACTTACTTTAGCAATTGATGTTAAAGTGATAGAAACTCACCAAACCCAAGATTAGCAAACTTATGAAGTGGAATTAGTTGCTAAATATGAAGAAGATGATGATTAGAGGTTGATTAGCTTGCAACTTCCTTCATAAATTAGTGGAGGCTCTCTCAAGTTTGATTTTGGCGGCATGAGGCCATCATTACTATTTTTAGTATGGATTAGGGTAGGTTTAGGGTGTATTTATAGATTAGGTGAGTGTTTTAGGCCCTTAGATTAACCCTAGGTTAGATTAGGTCCGTTAGATTTAGGAAATCTCTAGAACCCAGCCCAAGACTCAACCAAAAACCAAATCTGGTGCACCCAGATCAACAGGGCCGACACCCTGTGTCGACACCCCTGTCGACAGGGCTGTCGACACCCCTGTCGACATGCCTGTCGACACCCCTGTCGACATGCCTGTCGACACGGGGCTAGGCGGGAACTTTCCCGCCACCTCCGCTTTTGGCTCCAATCCTGTTTTAAAACTGAATTTTAAATCTGTTTTTAACTTTGAATTTTCTGAAAACTTCTTTGGGCCTTAACTGGGTCATACGGACTCCGATTTACAAAATTTCGGACTCTATTCTGCGTATTTTTCCGAGACGAACGCAATGACGCAGCCCGTTTCCCCCAATTCTCACATTTGAGATTATTTATTCTTTAATTAGTGAATTTTACCATTAACTGAAATACGGGGTGTTACATACTTCGTAAAGGAAGGAATGCTGCTTGATTCGTAGAGATTATCGGCTGCAACACAACTTTTAGTCTTGAAGCAAGAATCCTAGATATTGCTTTGTATATTACATTACAACAAGCGATCGGTCTGAATTGAGTGACATTGGTCGGGTTATGGCATTTAGGTTTCAATGCAAGGTTGGTTGAATTTATTGATGATAGAAGTTTGCTGTTAGTGAAAAAACTGCGCACCGCTTTAAGGACTACCGGAGAGATGATATTCCAGCAATGAATATAGAAGGAGACAGTAAATCCATCCGGACCAGGTGAGGCTGCTTTTCTCATTGTAAATATAGCTTCCTTTATGTCATTTTCTGAGACTTGTCTTGTCAAAAATTCATGATTGTCATCACTGACTGTGGTTATCAGAAGGTTGTCCAAGAAAACATGGCTCGGTTCAGCATTATCTTCTCCTAGTAACTCCGTGTAGTATTTCATGAATGCACTATCCACATCAGCTGGGTTAGAAAAACAGCTCCCTTGCTCATCGTTAATTTGATGTATGTATTCCTTTGCCTGTTTTATCTTCAGGGATGCATGGTATATTTTTGTATTCCTGTCGCCATGGACTGTCCATTGTTCCTTTTTTTTTTTTGCTTTATCATATTTGCTTCAGTTTCAAGAGCTTCTTCCAGTTGCTTCGACAGTTCTTTTTCTCTTTGAAAGTTGATCGCGCCTGCATTCGGTTGTATGGTTAGCTACTGTATTTGCTCAAGTTTTTCTGTGAGTGCTGTTGATCTTTTACTACCTTTTCCATATATTTCCTTTGACCACTTCCTTAGCGGTTCCTTTGTAATTTGGAGCTTTTGCTGCAGTATAAACATCGGGTTGCCGTATGTTCGTATTTTCCATGCATCTTCTACCACCTGCGGCATAGATACATTTGATGTCCATACGTCAAAAAATTTGAAATTTACCTGATGAAAAGATGGAGCTGAGCCAAAGGATAAGATGAGAGGGCAGTGGTCGGAAAGAAAAGGCATGGTGATCTTTATGTGTATGGATGGCCAGGATGTTAAGGCATTATAGTTCATAAGGCCATGATCGATTTTGGTCAGCGTTCTAGGACCTTGAATACTTTTATTTGACCATGTAAAATCCGAGCCAGAGGTTGGGATGTCAATAAGGGATGATCTGTGCATGGATTCATTTAGCGGGGAAAGTTCGGTTATGCTAAGCGGAGGGCCTCCAAGCTTATGCGAAGATAAGAAGGAGCAGTTAAAATCTCCAATGACAACCCAGGGGAGAGAAGGTTGATTGAGATTAGGTAATGCTTCCAACATTTGCTTTCTTACCGAAGGGGTGTTGCTAGCATATATAAAGGTTAGAAGAAGGGGAGAGGATGATGGAATATGAATGGCTTTGGAGTGGATGAATTGGTAATCTTGGAGGATAGGGGTTATATGAAAGATGGTCGGGTCAAACAAGATTTGCAGCCTACCATAGGATGCTTGATCATGGTTGGTTAGAGAGGACCAACAAGGATTTATGTATGCCGCGGCTTTAGTTGAGCAGGTTGCTTAGTGACTAAGTGATCAGGTAAAACACTGTCGCATGTTTGCTATTCTACATTTTAAAGCATCTATAACACTCATCATTTGCATATTACCGTTTGGACCTTGGATCTGCGCCAATAAGATCAAGAAAGTTTCAAAATATAAGTGAAACTTTGATGTTTGCATCAAATAAGTAGGTTTCTTGGTGCTCAAGTAATCAAGTAAAACAGTGCCGCATGTTTGAAACTCTACCATTTCAAATACATGTAATACTCATCATTAAATAATAGTGTTTTTAAAAACATGTTTTGACTTTGGGAGTAGAATTTGTGTGAAAAATATGAAAAACTTTTCAAATATTAGTAGAATATTAATATTTTCATATTGACTGAGCAGGTTGCTTAGTGTTCTAGTATTCAGGTAAAAAACTGCCGCAAGTTTGCTATTCTACATTTTAAATCATCTATAACACTCATCATTTACATATTACCGTTTGGACACTGGCTCCGTGCCAAAAAGATTAAGAAAGTTTCAAAATATAAGTGGAACTTTGATGTTTGCATCGAATAAGTAGGTTTCTTGGTGCTCAAGTAATCAGGTAAAACACTGCCGCATGTTTAAAACTCTACCATTTCAAATGCATTTAATACTCATCATTATATAATAGCGTTTTTAAAAACGCGTTTCGACTTTGGGAGTAGAGTTTTTGTGAATAAGGCGAAAAAGTTTTCAGATATTAGTAGAATATTCATATTTTCATATTGATTGAGCAGGTTGCTTAGCGACTAAGTAATCAGGTCAAACATTGTTGCATGTTTGCTATTCTACATTTTAAATCATCTATAACACTCATCATTTTCATATCACCATTTTGACCCTGGATCCGCACCAATAAGATCAAAAGAAAGTTTTGAAATATAAGTGAAACTTTGATGTTTGCATCAAGTAGTTTTCTTGGTGCTCAAGTAATTAGGTAAAACACCGCCGCATGTTTTAAACTCTACCATTTCAAATACATATAATACTCATCATTAAATAATAGTGTTTTTAAAAACACGTTTCGACTTTGGGAGTAGAATTTGTGTGAATAAGATGGAAAAGTTTTCAAATATTAGTAGAATATTCATATTTTCATATTGACTGAGCAGGTAGACTAAGTAATCAGGTAAAACACTGCTGCTTGTTTGCTATTCTACATTTTAAAGCATCTATAACACTCATCATTTGATATTACCGTTTGGACCCTGGATCCTCGCCAATAAGATCAAGAAAGTTTCAAAATATAAACGAAACTTTGATGTTTGCATCGAATAAGTAGGTTTCATGGTGCTCAAGTAATCAGGTAAAACACTGCTGCATGTTTGAAACTCAACCATTTCAAATAAATATAATACTCATCATTAAATAATAATGTCTTTAAAAACATGTTTCTACTTTGAAGAATTTGTGTGAATAAGACGAAAAAGTTATCAAATATTAATAGAATATTCATATTTTCATATTGACTGAGAAGGTTGCTTGGTGACTAAGTAATCAGGTAAAACACTGGCGCATTTTTGTTATTCTACATTTTAAAGCATCTATAACACTCATCATTTGCATATTACCGTTTGGACCCTGGACCCGCACCAATAAGATCAAGAAAGTTTCAAAATATAAGTGAAACTTTGATGTTGGCATCGAATAAGTAGGTTTCTTGGTGCTCAAGTAATCAGGTAAAATACTGCCGCCTATTTGAAACTCTACCATTTCGAATACATGTAATACTCATCATTAAATAATAGTGCTTTTAAAAACATGTTTCGACTTTGGGAGTAGAATTCGTGTGAATAAGATGAAAAAGTTTTCAAATATTAGAATATTAATATTTTCATATTGACTGAGAAGGTTGCTTTGTGACTAAGTAATCAGGTAAAACACTGTCGCATGTTTGCTATTCTACATTTTAAATCGTCTATAACACTCATCATTTATATATTACCGTTTGGACCCTGGATCCGCGGAAATTAGATGTGACGGTCTAGAAATTTTGACAAGTTAAATGATAATTTTTTTATATGGCAATGATTATTAAGCTTGTGATTTGTTAATACTATTTGTTGTTCGATCGGATTTTTCAACGATAACATGAATTAGTAACACTAGAATTAAGCGTTGCTCTTGGTTTCCATAACGTTTTAAGGTAAATGCTACTAAAAACACCTACCTTCTCTTTATTACAAGTGTCATGACACTTGTAATTTTGCATGCAACATTCCATGCATGATATACATGTGTGCTACGAGGTGTCATCACCTTATTAACTCATTTCAAGTATAAATAGACCCCTTTCCTTCCCTTAAGCATTCATTCTCATCTTCTCTTCCATCTCTTCTTCTTCTCCACCTTAAAATCCATGGCTTCCATAGTAAAAATCCTCCTCTTCCTCCGTTTATAAAATATATAAATTGTTGAAGTGTCAGTAACGTCAAATAGTCAGTCCGGGATAACTGTAGTGGGTCTAGCAGCCTAGTAATAGTGGATGGCATGGTGGAACCCCAAGGTGAGAACTCGATACTTGTATTTGTTCACTTTCTATGCTATGTTAATTGTTATTGATGATATTGTTGATTAGTAATTATTGCAACATAAGCGTTTAATGGAAAACGCTTGTACATACACTGTTATGTATATACCCATATATGCTCGTGTGATGGATGAATGGATGCTTCGTGGTTGTTATTAGCGATAATATGTGCATTATACTTGTTATACACACATATGTGGATTTATATGGATATCAAATAAGTCTTGAACCAAATGAATACTTTATTCAATTTGAAGTTGAGAATGGTTTTCTAAATTGTTTTGAAGGAATTTGTATAATGGTCAAAAAAATTAAAGTTTGTCAAAATAAATACCGGAACGTTCTAGGATAGAGTCTAAGTTTGAGTTTGGAAAATATAGTTTTCTGCTCTCACTAGCTATCCCTAACTGATCCGACGGATGGGATGGTTAATTCAAAATTTAATATGAAACTATTTGGATTTATAGTAAAATTTAGCGTACTTTTGTTATAAACTTTAAACGCTGATAACTTTTGCAATTTAAATCGGATTTCCAAGAAACAAAGTACGTTTGATTCCTATTTACGAGAGCTTTCAAATGAGTGAAAATAGATTTCTATTTCGACTTATAATTTTCAAGTTACGGTTAAAATAATTTTAAAAAGGTCGCTATAAATGGAGTTAGTTAACTATAATTATAAAATGGCTGCTATAAATTATTTAAAAATATGGAAAAAAATTGTTAAATCATAATTAATTATTCAAAAATGATTTATGGTAAAATCATGAAGTTTTGGATAACACAAAAGTCATTTTACTTAAAATAGCCAATATTAGTATTTTGAAACACCTTGAAACGCCTTTGTAACGCAGTTTGTTAAATATTGAGTTTTATGTGATCTAGCTTTATAAATCTTTTCCAAACCTTAGTAAACGATTTATAACTAATAATAAAGTATTTTGAACTGTAATTTGAGTTTGCAAACATGAAGTATGAGTTGAGACTTGATTTAGTCCTATATACCCACATGGTTTTAAAGTTACGTTTATTATTTAGAAAGACCGGGATCGGATTTATGTCTGAAAACCATTCTAAGTAATAATATGACGTTGTGGAGGGACTGAAGACGATATTGAAGACCGGGGCCCTTCGTATCGTAAGGACGACTTGCTGAATGTCTCAGATGGGTAACTCCTGTTTGCAGATGGATTTTTATATCAGCTAATTGGCAAGAAGCCCGAACGTATGTGAAGGAATTCCGGATTGTGGTTTCGTTCAGACCCAGAACAGACTTGTATGGATTGCGTGTCAGACATTGTAATTGACTGCGTAGCACTGATCTCTATTAAAATATTATCTTCTTCGTGGCGGTGAATTTATTCTCTTGCTTAACACCCTTCTCTAAGACGTATGAGCTTAGAGGTTATATACTGATAGAAATCAGTGATGTGTAGTGAATGGACAATGTGGCATACTTAAGTTATGAGGTGAGCTATGGATGATCAAAGCATGGCTTGTTTAAGCGTAGCTTTATGGATATCGTGACCTCAACAAGCCTCACAACCCGGTAAATGGCTAAAACAAGAAAGATGCAGCGAGGTTAAGGGTAGTCATTTCCTTCTAGATAAAAGGTGTACTGTGGTATGGAGCCCAGGTATTAACCTATGTGGATAACTTCTATTTATATGGATGTTGATGTTGCGAGGCCTCGGTTTAAAGGTTGGTAACGACCAGGAAGTGATATACTCAGGCGTTCTCTAAGTTACCCAGTTAAGGGGTAACCGGCCTCGTGTTGGCAGAGAGCCCGATTTGGTTCTCGGGGCGTCCCTCTAGAGGCGTACCCATCGGTTCGGTAAGGAAGTTCCTTTTCCTGGTCATTTGTTGGAAATTCATTATCCACTACGAGTTTTTACGATTCCATTTGTATAGCATACTGGTTACCAGTAGGAATATGTTAGCATAGTGGGATGGGGCATTATGTTGGCTAAGATTGATAAATTTATTTTCGAAATTGTTTTCACACTATGCACAAATAATAATATGGAAAATGGTTTCCGCGTATCAAGCATGTTTGACTATCATAAGGAGAAACCTTGCCCATGTGTGCGTTAACCTTGTGTGTGTGTGTGCTGCGAGACCTTATGTTAGTTTCATTTTCTAAAAAGCATTGTGAATTTTATTGCACATAACAAATATATATTGAGTTCTCACACCAGTCCCATGACTGACCTGGAGTTTATTTGTTTTCCCACAAAACTCTGGGTGCCCATAATTTTCCACACGGGCTGCCTAGTGTCAGGTTTAGTAGCGGTGTTTGGAGCCTACATCTTGGAGCTTTTTCTAGTGTGTCTTTGCTTTGGTGAAGTTGCTTTTTCCGTGGAGCATCTTTAGCTGTTCTGTGGAGCGTTTGGTTTTTGTGGGCATCATAGATTTGGAGTTATCCAGGTGAAGATGAAGTTTGGTTTTGGATTCACCTTGATTAGTTGTTCCCGCTGCTTCTGTGTTATCTTGTTATTATAAATAGTGTTGCACCTTGATCTTGTATCGGTTGTAAACTCTGATACAATCTCATGTTATATAAATGGGAAGTTGTTTTGTTTCATTGTGATTGTTTTAAAGTGATATATTCCCAGACAACTAGGAATTCGACCTTTGAATCTGCGACATTTGAATACAAATAGGTATTAAATGTCGATTTTTGAAGGTCGAAATTCCGGGTCGTCACAGTTGGTATCAGAGTTTTGGTTTGTACAAAGCTTTGGGGTATAACTCATTAGATAACTCATTAGAGATGGGGTAATAATACCCTAGAATGAGTAGAATCCAATGAAATGAAAAGAGTTTAACTATTTCATAACTCCTAAGGTAATTCATTTGTATGTCTAACAACTTTTTCATACTATATCCAGATAGTAGAAAATGAGCTATAGAGGCAGACATCGAGGAGGAAGCAGTACCACCACCAACGGTCGTAAGGTTACTGCAGTTAATGAGACTACGATTCAAGCCCCGACCCAAACCCGTCTTCCAGTTCTGAATTAGAATTACGCGAAATTGTGTGTGTGGGGGGGGGGGGGAATCGTTTAAGGGATCCGATGATGTCATGGAAGCTCAAGCCTGGATTAACGCATCTGAGAAGATTTTCAGAGGACATAACCTAGAAGATAACCAAAAGAGGCTGTTAGCTACATGGCAATTACAGGAAGGAGCTGCTGCATGGTGGGAGACTATCGTCCAAGAGAAATCAGAAAACAACTTTTCATAGAAGGATTTCAAAGAAATTTTCGAAGAATATTATATGCCTTCGGCAGGAATTTCCAGGATGTACGAGGAATTTATGAATCTCAAGCAAGGCGATATGTCTTACGAGGAATATTTGAATAAGTTTAACGAGCTTTCTCGCTTTGGACCTGAGCTGATAGACACCCTGTTAAAGAAAAATGAAAGATTTATTAAGGGGATGGCATTGAAGTACCATGAGAGGATGACTGCGCATATCAAACAATCCTTTGTTGACTTGGTAGACATGGGGTATAGATATGCTACTACTGATAAGCAGAAGGATACTGAAGTTAAGGAAGGTAATGGTAATAACAATTTGCAGAACAGAAAGTTTCAGGGAAAGAAGCCTGAACAGAAGGCTGAGAAGAAAGGAATGAAGGAAGATCATCTAAAGGATGTTCTCTGCTATAATTGCCAAGAGAAAGGTCATTATTCCCACGACTGTAAAAAGCCAAAGAAGTCAAGGAAGCCAAACCAAGGGCTCCCAGAATGTTATCACTGCCATAAACCCGGTCATAGGATTAAAGATTGTCCCGTAATGAAGAAAGCTGATGTGGCAAAGGATTATGCAATCAGAGATGAGCCTTCGACCTCGAAGAATGATAAAGGGAAGAATGTTTTGGAAGGTAATATTTTTATTTCTGATAAATTAGTCCGAGTTCTGTTTGACACTGGTGCTTCACGTAGTTTTATCTCAAAACCACTCGTAGAAAAATTGAAACTTAAACCTAAATTTGTTGACGAACCCTTATGTGTAAGTAATCCAGTTGGAGGTCCTACTAGCTTGTGTTTGTATTTCAAAAATGTTCCTATCACCTATTCACACTATGAATTCCCTTTTAACATATTCATTCTTGACTTTGATGAATTTGAAATTATACTTGGAATGGATTGGTTAAATAAATATGAGGCTAAACTAGATTGCATAGATAGGAAAGCTCTGGTAAAGACAAGTCTTGGAAATTTTATTGAAATATTTTGTGTTGACCCTAGCCCAAAAAGAGATAGCTTGATGTATACTTTAGGTTACCCTGGTACCGACATAAAAACTATACCTGTCACTAGAGATTTTCCTGATGTATTTGAGGAAGTTAACAGCCTTCCTCCACACCGAGAAATTGAGTTTAGAATTGACCTAGTACGCAATGCCCGACCTGTTGTCCATCCAAGTCGAAGAATGGCTTTGAAAGAGAGAGAAGAACTGAACAAGCAAATCAAAGATCTCTTAAGGCATGGATTTATTCGACCTAGCTGTTCAAATTGGGGGTCAACTGTAGTATTTGTAGCAATGTTCGACGGTTCTTTGCGATTGTGCGTAGACTATAGAGACCTCAATAAACAAACCCTCAAGAATTAGTACCCATTGCCACGAATAGATGACTTATTTGACCAGTTAAGTGGTGGCCTTTTTTTTCAAAAATGGATTTAGCCTCTGGTTTTCACCAACTCAGAATTGCTGGGGATTGTATTCATTTGACTTCTTTTCATGGACCCGACACTTTTTACGAATGGTTAGTAATGCCATTCGGATTGACAAACGCCCCAGCCTATTTTGTGGACTTGATGACTCGAGTATTCCATGAGGTGTTGAATAAATTTTTGTTAGTCTTCATTGATGACCTCCTGATCTATTCAAAAATCGAGGAAGAACACGCTAAGCATTTAAGGATTGCCCTGGAAATATTAAGGAGAAATTTGTTTAAAGCTAAAATTTCCAAATGTCATTTTTGGAAAAAAGAAGTAAAATTTATTAGGCATATCGTATCTGAAGAAAGAATCTCAGTAGATCCCAGAAAGATTTCTGCTATTTTGGATTGGAAGCAACCAACGACTCCATAGGAATACATGATATTACCGTAGATTCATCCAAGATTTCTCAAAGATAGCCTCTCCTTTGACAAAGTTGACCATGAAGAATGCCAAATTTGTTTGGTCTGCTAACTGTGAAGAAGCTTTTAATAATTTAAAGAAGAGATTGACCACTGCACCGGTTTTGGCTATTATCAATGGCAATAAAGGATTATCTGTTTATACAGATGCTTGTAAAGAAGGAGTTGGTGCAGTTTTATGCAAAAGGAAGAGTAATTGCTTATGCAAGTAGACAGTTGAAACCGCATGAAAAGAATTACAACCCATGAACATGAGCTACTTGCAGTAATATTCGCTTTAAAAATTTGGAGACATTATCTACTTGGAGAAAAATTTGAATTATTCTTTGATCACTAGTCCTTGAAGTATCTGTTTACTCAGAAAGACTTGAGTTTAAGGCAGCAACGATGGTTGGAATTTCTAGCACCTTACGATCTAGATATTTAGTATACCCCCGGGAAGGCCAATGTTGTTGTAGATGCTCTGAGTCGACAGTATGCCGTTCTTTCCTACCTTGTTGTCACTCCGACTCTTCTAGAGAAGATTGCCCGCGAGCAAAAGAAGGACAAATTTCTACAAGAAATTTATAAAAGAATTCAGGAAGGTGAAAATTTGAGTTTTGAAATCGATGATAAAGGCATCATAAGATTAAAAGGAAGAATACGTGTGCTTAATATTAAAAAACATAAGCAGGAGGTGTTGGATGAGTGCCATAAGTCCAAATTCGACATCCATCCAGGAGTGAATAAGATGTATCGTGATGTTAAATGTACATTTTGGTGGAAGTCGATTAAAAGGGATATATCTATCTATGTTATCTGTTGTGCTACGTGTCAGCAAATAAAGAGTAATCAACAAAAGAATCCAGGATTACTTCAGGCTTTTGAAATACCAAAATGGAAGTGGGATCAAGTTTCAATGGATTTCATTGACGGTTTACCTCACACTCGCAAAGGGAATGAGGGAATTTGGGTTATTGTAGATCGTTTAACTAAAAGTGCCCATTTTATCCCAGTAAGGTCATTTAGAACTGCTGCAAGTTTGGCAGAATTGTATATCAAGGAAATCGTTCGATTGCATGGGATACCAAGCAGCATCATGAGTGATCGTGACCCTCTTTTCACCAGTCGTTTTTGGGAAGCTTTTCAAGCTGCTTTGGGAACCCAGTTAAACTTTAGTACTGCTTATCATCCATAATCAGACGGACAAACAGAAAGAGTTAACAGAATTTTGGAAGACTTATTGCGAGCATGCGTTCTCGATTTCGGAGATTCATGGGAAAATTATCTACCATTAGTCGAGTTCTCCTATAACAATAGTTATCAGGTAAGTATTAAGATGACACCTTTCGAAGCATTGTATGGATGGCTATGTACGTCACCAGTTTGTTGGATTGAGTCTGGAGATAAAATTGTTCTAGGACCTGATATGATTAGGGAGGCCACAGAAAAGGTGGATCTGATTAGAAAGAGGATGAAAACGGCCCAGGATCAGTAGAAGTGTTATGCAGACAGTAGAAGGTGGGCATTAGAATTCGAAGTTGGGGATTCAGTATTGCTAAAAGTCTCTCCAATGCGCGGAGTTATAAGATTTGGAAGAAAATGAAAATTAGCACCCAGCTATATTGGACCATTCCCCATTCTGGAAAAAGTTGGACCACTGACATATAAGGTTCAATTACCCGAATGGCTCTCAGGTGTGCATAATGTTTTTCACATATCAAATCTAAGAAAGTGTGTTTATGACCCTGATCAGATTGTGGAAGAAGCCGCTCAACAAGATCTAGAAATTACACCTAATCTAGCCATTAAAGGAGACCCCATAAAGATTATCGACTAAGATAAAAAGAGGCTAAGGAATAAGACAGTTAAGCTAGTTAAAGTGCAATGGAGCTGTGATCCCAAAGATTGTACTTGGGAAACGGAAGAGGTTATGCAGAATTTCTACCCAAACTATATAGTCGATATTCAAGATGAATCTGACCCTTAGGTAAGCATGTTTCTTTTTTCATTTCCTATGATTACTCCCTTCATATGCAGTTTCGAGGATAAAACTTTCTTAAGGGGGGTGAATGTGACGGTCTAGAAATTTTGACAAGTTAAATGATAGATTTTTTATGTGGCAATGATTATTGAGCTTGTGATTTGTTAATACAATTTGTTGTTCGATCAGATTTGTCAACGATAACATGAATTAGTAACACTAGAATTAAGCGTTGCTCTTAGTTTCCATAATGTTTTAAGGAAAATGCTACTAGAAACACCTACCTTCTCTTTATTACAAGTGCCATGACACTTGTAATTTTGCATGCAACATTCCATGCACCTACCTTCTCTTTATTACAAGTGTCATGACACTTGTAATTTTGCATGCAACATTCCATGCATGATATATATGTGTGCTACGAGGTGTCATCATCTTATTAACTCATTTCAAGTATAAATAGACCCCTTTCCTTCCCTTAAGCATTCATTCTCATCTTCTCTTCCATCTCTTCTTCTTCTTCACCTTAAAATCCATGGCTTCCATGGTAAAAATTCTCCTCTTCCTCCGTTTATAAAATATATAAATTGCTGAAGTGTTAGTAACGTCAAATAGTCAGTCCGGGATAACTGTAGTGGGTCTGGCAGCCTAGTAATAGAGGATAGCATGGTGGAACCCCAAGGTGAGAACTCGACACTTGTATTTGTTCGCTTTCTATGCTATGTTAATTGTTATTGATGATATTGTTAATTAGTAAATATTGCAACATAAGCGTTTAGTGGAAAACGCTTGTACATACGCTGTTATGTATATACCCATATATGCTCGTGTGATGGATGAATGGATGCTTCGTGGTTGTTATTAGCGATAATATGTGCATTATACTTGTTATACACACATATGTGGATTTATATGGATATCAAATAAGTCTCGAACCAAATGAATACTTTATTCAATTTGATGTTGAGAATGGTTTTCTAAATTGTTTTGAAGGAATTTGTATAATGGTCAAAAAAAAATTAAAGTTTGTCAAAATAAATACCGGAACGTTCTAGGATAGCGTCTAAGTTTGAGTTTGGAAAATATGGTTTTATGCTCTCCCTGCTTATCCCTAACTGATCCGACGGACGGGATGGTTAATTCAAAATTTAATTTGAAACTATTTGGATTTATAGTAAAATTTAGCGTACTTTTGTTATAAACTTTAAACGCTTATAACTTTTGCAATTTAAATCGGATTTGCAAGAAACAAAGTATGTTTGATTCCTATTTACAAGAGCTTTCAAATAAGTGAAAACAAATTTTTATTTCGACTTATAATTTTCAAGTTATGGTTAAAATAATTTTAAAAAGGTCGCTATAAATGGAGTTAGTTAACTATAATTATAAAATGGCTGCTATAAATTATTTAAAAATATGGAAAAAAATTGTTAAATCATAATTAGTTATTCAAAAATGATTTATGGTAAAATCATGAATTTTTGGATAACACAAAAGTCATTTTACTTAAAATAGCCAATATTAGTATTTTGAAACACTTTGAAACGCCTTTGTAATGCAGTTTGTTAAATATTGAGTTTTAAGTGATCTAGCTTTATAAATCTTTTCCAAACCTCAGTAAACGATTTATAACTAGTAATAAATTATTTTGAGCTGTAATTTGAGTTTGCAAACAGGAAGTATGAGTTGAGACTTGATCTAGTCCTATATACCCACATGGTTTTAAAGTTACGTTTATTATTTAGAAAGACCAAGATCAAATTTATGTCTGAAAACCATTCTAAGTAATAATACGACGTTGTGGAGAGATTGAAGTCGATATTGAAGACCGGGACCCTTCGTATCGTAAGGACGACTTGCTGAATGTCTCAAATGGGTAGCTCCTGTTTGCAGATGGATTTTATATCAACAAAGTGGCAAGAAGCCCGAACGTATGTGAAGGAATTCCAGATTGTGGTTTCGTTCAGACCCAGAACGGACTTGTATGGATTGCGTGTCAGACATTGTAATTGACTGCATAGCACTGATCTCTATTAAAATATTATCTTCTTCGTGGTGGTGAATTTATTCTCTTGCTTAACACCCTTCTCTAAGACGTATGAGCTTAGAGGTTATGTACTGATAGAAATTAGTGATGTGTATTAAATGGACAATGTGGCATACTTAAGTTATGAGGTGAGCTATGGATGATCAAAGCATGGCTTGTTTAAGCGTAGCTTTATGGATATCGTGACCTCAACAAGCCTCACAAACCGGTAAATGGCTAAAACAAGAAAGATGCAGCGAGGTCAAGGTAGTCATTTCCTTCTAGATAAAAGGTGTACAATGGTATAGAGCCCAGGTATTAACCTGTGTGGATAACTTCTATTTATATGGATGTTGATGTTGCGAGGCCTCGGTTTAAAGGTTGGTAACGACCGGGAAGTGATATACTCAAGCGTTCTTTAAGTTACCCAGTTAAGGGGTAACCTGGCCTCGTGTTGGCAGAGATCCCGATTGGTTCTCGGGGCGTCCCTCTAGAGGCGTACCCATCGGTTCGGTAAGGAAGTTCCTTTGCCTGGTCATTTGTTGGAAATTCATTATCCACTACGAGTTTTTATGATTTCATTTGTATAGCATACTGGTTACCAGTAGGAATATGTTAGCATAGTGGGATGGGGCATTATGTTGGCTAAGATTGACAAATTTATTTGCGAAACTGTTTTCACACTATGCACAAATAATAATATGGAAAATGGTTTCCACGTATCAAGCATGTTTGACTATCATAAGGAGAAACCTCGCCCATGTGTGCGTTTACCTTGTGTGTGTGCCACGAGACCTTATGTTAGTTTGATTTTCTAAAAAGCATTGCGAATTTTATTGCACATAACAAATATATATTGAGTTCTCACACCAGTCCCATGACTGACCTAGAGTTTATTTGTTTTCCCACAAAACTCTGGGTGCCCATAATTTTCCACACGGGCTGCCTAGTGTCAGGTTTAGTAGCGGTGTTTGGAGCCTACATCTTGGATCTTTTTCTAGTGTGTCTTTGCTTTGGTGAAGTTGCTATTGCCGTGGAGCATCTTTAGCTGTTCTGTGGAGCGTTTGGTTTTTGTGGGCATCTGCGATTTGGAGCTATCCAGGTGAAGATGAAGTTTGGTTTTGGATTCACCTTGGTTAGTTGTTCCCGCTGCTTCTGTGTTATCTTGTTATTATAAATAGTGTTGCACCTTGATGTTATATCCGTTGTAAACTCTGATAAAATCTCATGTTATATAAATGGGAAGTTGTTTTGTTTTACTGTGATTGTTTATTGTGTTATATTCCCAGACAACTAGGAATTCGACATTTGAATCTGCGACATTTGAATACAAATATGTATTAAACGTCGATTTTCGAAGGTCGTAATTCCGGGTCGTCACATAAGATCAAGAAAGTTTCAAAATATAAGTGGAACTTTTATGTTTGCATCGAATAAGTAGGTTTCTTGGTGCTTAAGTAATCAGGTAAAACACTGCAGCATGTTTGAAACTCTACCATTTCAAATACATTTAATACTCATCATTATATAATAGTGTTTTTAAAAACACGTTTCGACTTTGGGAGTAGAGTTTGAGTGAATAGGGCGAAAACGTTTTCAAATATTAGTAGAATATTCATATTTTCATATTGCCTGAGCAGGTTGCTTAGTGACTAAGTAATCAGGTAAAACATTGTCGCATGTTTGTTATTCTACATTTTAAAGCGTCTATAACACTCATCATTCTCATATCACCATTTGGACCCTGGATCCGCGCCAATAAGATCAAGAGTGTTTCAAAATATAAGAGAAACTTTGATGTTTGCATCGAATAAGTAGGTTTCTTGGTGCTCAAGTAATCAGGTAAAACACTGACGCATGTTTTAAATTCTACCATTTCAAAAACATATAATACTCATCATTAAATAATAGTGTTTTTAAAAACATGTTTCGACTTTGGGAGTAGAATTTGTGTGAATAAGAAGAAAAAGTTTTCAAATATTAGTAGAATATTCATATTTTTATATTGACTGAGCAGGTTGCGTAGTGACTAAGTAATCAGGTAAAACACTGCCGCATGTTTGCTATTCTACATTTTAAAACATCTATAATGCTCATCAGTTGCATATTACTGTTTGGACCCTGGATCCGCGCCAATAAGGTCAAAAAATTTACAAAATAGAAGTGAAACTTTGATGTTTGCATCGAATAAGTTGGTTTCGTGGTTCTTAAGTAATCAGGTAAAACAATGCCGCATGTTTGAAACTCAACCATTTCAAATACATATAATACTCATCATTAAATAATAATGTTTTTACAAACACATTTCCACTTTGGAAGTAGAATTTGTGTGAATAAGACGAAAAAGTAATCAAATATTAGTAGAGTATTCATATTTTCATATTGACTGAGCATGTTGCTTAGTGACTAAGCAATCAGGTAAAACACTGTCGCATGTTTGCTATTCTACATTTTAAAGCATCTATAACACTCATCATTTGCATATTACCACTTGGACCCTGGATCCGCGCCAATAAGATCAAGAAAGTTTCAAAATATAAGTGAAACTTTGATGTTTGCATTGAATAAGTAGGTTTCTTGATGTGCAAGTAATCAGGTAAAACACTGCCGCGTGTTTGAAACTCTACCATTTCAAATACATATAATACTCAATATTGAATAATAGTGCTTTTAAAAACACGTTTCGACTTTGGGAGTAGAGTTTGTGTGAATAAAATGAAAAAGTTTTCAAATATTAGTAGAATATTCATATTTTCATATTGACTGAGCAGGTTGCTTAGTGACTAAGTAATTAGGTTAAACACTGCCGCATGTTTGCTATTCTGCATTTTAAAGCATCTATAACACTCACTATTTACATATTACTGTTTAGACCCTGGATCCGTGCCAATAAGATCTAGAAGTTTAAAATTATAAGTGAAACTTTGATGTTGGCATCAAATAAGTAGGTTTCTTGGGTGCTCAAGTAATCAGGTAAAACACTACCGCATGTTTGAACCTCTACCATTTAGAATACATGGAATACTCATCATTAAATTGTAGTGTTTTTAAAAACATGTTTCGACTTTGGGAGTAGAATTTGTGTGAATAAGATGAAAAAGTTTTCAAATATTAGATATTAATATTTTCATAATGACTGAGCAGGTTGCTTAGTGTCTAAGTAATCAGGTAAAACACTACCACATGTTTGCTATTCTACATTTTAAATCATCTATAACACTCATCATTTACATATTACCGTTTGGATCATGGATCCGCGACAATAAGATCAAGAAAGTTTCAAAATATAAGTGGAAATTTGAAGTTTGCATCGAATAAGTAGGTTTCTTGGTGCTCAAGTAATCAGGTAAAACACTGCCGCATGTTTGAAACTCTACCATTTCAAATACATTTAATACTCATCATTAAATAATAGTGTTTTTAAAAACACATTTTGACTTTGGGAGTAGAGTTTGTTTGAATAAGATGAAAAAGCTCCTAATATTAGTACAATATTCATATTTTCATATTGACTGAGCAGGTTGCATAGTGACTAAGTAATCAGGTAAAACACTGCCGCATGTTTGCTATTCTACATTTTAAAGCATCTATAACACTCAACATTTGCATATTACTGTTTGGACCCTAAATCCGCGTCAACAAGATCAAGAAATTTTCAAAATATAAGTGAAACTTTGATGTTTGCATCGAATAAGTAGGTTTCTTAGTGCTCAAGTAATAAGGTAAAACACTGTCGCATGTTTGAAACTCTACCATTTCAAATACATATAATACTCATCATTAAATAATTGTGTTTTTAAAAACACATTTTGTCTTCGGGAGTAGAATTTGTGTGAATAAGACAAAAAAGTCTTCTAATATTATTAAAATATTCATATTTTCATATTGACTGAGTAGGTTGCTTAGTGACTAAGTAATCAGGTAAAACACTGCCGCATGTTTGCTATTCTACATTTTAAAGCATTTATAACACTCATCATTTGCATATTACCGTTTGGACCCTGGATCCGCGCCAATAAGAACAAGAAAGTTTCAAAATATAAGTGAAACTTTGATGTGTGCATCAAATAAGTAGGTTTCGTGGTGCTCAAGTAATCAAGTAAAATACTGCCGCATATTTGAAACTCAACCATTTCAAATACATATAATACTCATCATTAAATAATAATGTTTTTAAAAACGCATTTCGACTTTGGAAGTAGAATTTGTGTGAATAAGACGAAAAAGTTATCAAATATTAGTAGAATATTCATATTTTCATATTGACTGAGTAGGTTGCTTAGTGACAAAGTAATCAGGTAAAACACTGCCGCATGTTTGCTATTCTACATTTTAAAGCGTCTATAACAATCGTCATTTGCATATTACCGTTTGGACCTCGGATCCGCGCCAATAAGATCAAGAAAGTTTCAAAATATAAGTTAAGCTTTGATGTTTGCATCAAATAAGTAGGTTTGTTGGTGCTCAAGTAATCAGGTAAAACACTGCCGCATGCTTGAAACTCTATCATTTCAAATACATATAATACTCATCATTAAATAATAGTGTTTTTAAAAACACATTTCGACTTTGGGAGAAGAATTTCTGTGAAAAAGTTTTCAAATATTAGTAGAAAATTCATATTTTCATATTGACTGAGCAGGTTGCTTAGTGATAAAGTAATCATGTAAAACATTACCGCATGTTTGCTATTCTACATTTTAAAGCATCTATAACACTCATCATTTGCATATTACTGTTTGGACCCTCGATCCGCGCAAATAAGATCAAGAAAGTTTCAAAGTATAAGTGAAACTTTGATGTTTGCATCGAATAAGTAGGTTTCTTGGTGCTCAAGTAATCAGGTAAAACACTGCCGCATGTTTGAAACTCTATCATTTCAAATACATATAATACTCATCATTAAATAATAGTGTTTTTAAGATCACGTTTTCGACTTTGGGAGTATAATATGTGTGAATAAGACGAAAAAGTTTTCAAATATTAGTAGAATATTCATATTTTCATATTGACTGAGCAGGTTGCTTTGTGACTAAGTAATCAGGTAAAACACTACCGCATGTTTGCTATTCTACATTTTAAAGCATCTATAACACTCATCATTTGCATATTACCGCTTGGACCCTGGATCCGCGCCAATAAGATCAAGAAAGTTTCAAAATATAAGAGAAACTTTGATGTTTGCATTGAATAAGTAGGTTTCTTGGTGCTCAAGTAGTCTGGTAAAACACTGCCGCATGTTTGAAACTCTACCATTTCAAATACATATAATACTCACCATTAAATTACAGTGTTTTTAAAAACACGTTTGGACTTTGGGAGTAGAATTTGTGTGAATAAGACGAAAAAGTTTTCACATATTAGTAGAATATTCGTATTTTCATATTGACTAAGCAGGTTGCTTAGTGACTAAGTAATCAGGTAAAACACAGCCGCATGTTTGCTATTCTGCATTTTAAAGCATCTATAACACTCATCATTTGCATATTATTATTTGGACCCTAGATCCGCGCCAATAAGATCAAGAAAGTTTCAAAATATAAGTGAAACATTGATATTTGCAGCGAATAAGTAGGTTTCTTGGTGCTAAAGTAATCAGGTAAAACACTGCTGCATGTTTGAAATATTAAATTTATTTTTTATTAATTATCGATTTAACGATATCGATAATTGGAATTAAATAATATTTATGTTTAATTAATATAAATAATAGAGTAATATATAATTTAGAAATGATCGAGAATGGTGAAATTCACAATATCGTGTGAATTGGATTATTTATAAGATATAATTCAGTTTGAAGTTGAATTATAATAACGAATATACTATTTAAATGAAGTTTGAATGTATAATTATATTATAATTATAATCGAGCTCGAATGGCGCTGTAGTTTGTAATTTGGCGATTCAAACTTCAACTGAATGTATAGGATTCGTTTTAAGCCGGATTTCTGTGAAACAAGAAACGTTCGGAGCTGGTGAAGTATATCTTTCTGATGGAAGAGAAAATTCAAGATTTCATCATGTAGATTTTGATTTATGTCCAAATCAAATTTTAGAAAAGTCGCTGTGGAATTACCTTATAATTTATATCGATTTATTTATATTATAAAAGGATTTTTAATATAAATCGAATATCGATATAACTGGGAATTTTGAAATATCGAGTTATAAATCCAGTTGAAGCTGTATGGTATTCCACTGTGAATATATACGAT
Organism: Allium sativum; assembly: GCA_030737875.1. NCBI lineage: Eukaryota > Viridiplantae > Streptophyta > Magnoliopsida > Asparagales > Amaryllidaceae > Allium > Allium sativum. The sequence goes on from CM060923.1 coordinate 657,331,777, forward strand.
AATATTTATTTTTAAATATTAAATTTAATTGTTTTTAAATATATTTATATATTTAAAGGGGTTATTTAGGGCTTTAAAAATAGCCAGTTTTGCAAACGACCTCAGAATTCGACGAAACTAATTTTGTTGGATCCGCAATGTTAAATTATTGTTAGATTTCAATTTTTGTGATTTTTGAAGTCAGTATGTGGCCCTACCGATTTTTAAAGTAAAAAACAATCGATATTTTTATCTTTAAAAAATACGCTGTGTGAGCGAATGGAGTCGGAATTCGACTAAACCAGTTTTGTTGGGTTCATTGTAACGGCCCTAGGCTTTGCAACCATCAGGCAGTGGGCTAACCTCCCACCGTGACATACAGTGATACCTCAGAACTGATTTTACGGCTAGCCTCTCGACTGCAACAACCAACCCAATCTTCCCATTGGGATGTGTAGGGGTAAGAGTCTCCTGCTCGCCACCAAACAGCCAAGCGAGAACCCCCTATCACATTCTCTAACCAGCTCTGATACCAGATGTAACGACCCGAATTTCGCCCGACCCCAATCGATCGCAAGATCGATTAAGACCGTTCAAAACCCGCGTACGTTAACTTTGGGCATACAACACATCAGAACAACAACACAGACTTTTATAACATCAATAATAAATGTTACATCAGAGTACAGAATATATATTCGCATTGTGAATGCAAGAACAGAACTTTATTTCCAATATGTGTTTGCATTTGTGAATGCAAATAAAAGAACAGTTTTTATTTCAAACTATATTTGCATTAAAAATGCAAATAAAGAACAATTTCTATTTTCAAAGAATATTTGCATTGTGAGATTCACTTTTAATCTCTATATTTATTTGTATTTTTTTTTACGTAAAAAAAATGTGAATTTTTATTTAATTCTATTTAAGGCATAAAAATGTTCATTTTATCTCCATAATCATGCTTTGACAAAGATGTTATTTTTATTACAATAATTATGATTTTGACAAAATGTTTCCTTTTTATTTACATAATAAACATCTAATCAAAAATGTCCTTTTTGATTTGCATAACATATTTCAAATAAAAATGTTGTTTTTATATCTCTAATCAAAAATGTCATTTTTGATCTAATGTACATTTTACACTAAGAATAACATTTTATTCTTAATATACAATTTTCACTAAAAATGATCAAAATAATATTTTAATTAAATTGAATTGGATTGACAATATAATTAAATTCAACAAATATTGAAAATCCATTGTTGTTCAAATTCTATCATAGGTAACAAATAAAAATAATGTTTTATTGGTCATTCAAATCCTGTTGTAAAATAAACAAATAAAATAAGGTTTTATTCGTTGGCTAAATTCTATTGTAAAGTAAACAAATAAAAATATTTTATTCGTTGACCAAATTCTGTTGTTATATAAACAAATAAAAACTCCTTTTTATTTGTTGATATTACAATGGAAATTGGACGACAAATAAAATCTTATTTTTATTTGTTTATATAACAACAGAATTTGGTCAACGAATAAAATATTTTTATTTGTTTACTTTACAATAGAATTTAGCCAACGAATAAAACCTTATTTTATTTTTTTATTTTACAACAGGATTTGAATGACCAATAAAACATTATTTTTATTTGTTACCTACGATAGAATTTGAACAACAATGGATTTTCAATATTTGTTGAATTTAATTATATTGTCAATCCAATTCAGTTTAATTAAAATATTATTTTGACCATTTTTAGTGAAAATTGTACATTAAGAATAAAATGTCATTCTTAGTGTAAAATGTACATTAGATCAAAAATGACATTTTTGATTAGAGATATAAAAACAACATTTTTATTTGAAATATGTTATGCAGATCAAAAAGGACATTTTTTATTAGAAGTTTATTATGTGAATAAAAAGAAAACATTTTGTCAAAATTATAATTATTGTAATAAAAATAACATCTTTGTCAAAGCATGATTATGGAGATAAAATGAACATTTTTATGCCTTAAATAGAATTAAATAAAAATTCACATTTTGTTTACATAAAAAAAATACAAATACAAATAAATATAGAGATTAAAAGTTCACTTTTCATTTGCATCTCACAATGCAAATATTCTTTGAAAATAGAAATTGTTCTTTATTTGCATTTTTAATGCAAATATACTTTGAAATAAAAACTGTTCTTTTATTTGCATTCACAAATGCAAACACATATTGGAAATAAAGTTCTGTTCTTGTATTTGCATTCACAAATGCGAATATATATTCTGTACTCTGATGTAACATTTATTATTGATGTTATAAAAGTCTGTGTTGTTGTTGTTATGTGTTGTGTTCCCAAAGTTAACGTACGCGGGTTTTGAACGGTCTTAATCGATCTTGCGATCGATTGGGGTCGGGCGAAATTCGGGTCGTTACATTCATAATGTTGAACTGTAGCTACATGTCAATTTTCGTGATTTTTGGGTATTTTATATGGTCGTACGAATTTTTAAAGACATATACAGATAACGTTGGCTTAAAATTTAATATAATGTTTGAATATTAAAATATTAAAAATATTCTATATAATGCCCTATACATTTCAAAACCCTAAGCTATTTTTCATCGGTCAAAATTGTTGAGCCGCCAGTGTTTTTTTAGAAAACCATCTCCTCCTTCAAAAATTCCTAACAATGGAAATAAAAATATATTAATTTTATTATACAAATATTCAAGTTCCTGAGGCGATTTCCTTCATTCCAGTATGGGTTCAAGGAATCCGAGCCTTTTGTTTTGCCACTGACGTTACATAGTGACAGCTAGGGTTGGGAAAATCTCCGAGTTAGGGTGTTGATTGATGGAGTGAGTAGTATAGTTGGATTCGTATTGAGAAATGGTGTTTGCGGTGATTTTTTTGGGGAGTTCGATCACAAAAAGTGACGATGGTATCACTAGGTTGGGCGTAGGAGGCTCAACGTCGAGCTGGTGAAATGGGGTGTGAGTTTTGTATGGTGGGTATGATGGGATGTGGTTTTCGAAGGAGAAGGTATTGGCAATGTTGGTTGGTCGAATCATAAGTTGGAGATGAAGAACGAAGTGCTTAAAATTGGGAAATGTCTTACTAGAACTGAGCATTTGAGCTTCATTGGGGAGATGAATGCCGCAGATGCGGGTCTGAAGGGTATCGGACCACGATGGAGTAAAAGGGGGTGAGGCCCATTTTATTAAAATAAGTTTAGTTTATTTTAATTTAAAATAATTGCATAACTTGTTAATATCGTAACTTGACCATACATTATCGAAATCCAGTGAAATAAGATCCGTCGAGATCGTATGGATGACGACTACACTATGGAACTAACGGGGAGTGAAACGGGGCTCGTTACAATTTATTGCAAAATAAATTGCCTGATCTGAATCAATGACCAATTATCATTATTTAGCGATAACCGTCCAACATGAGTAAAACTCACTAACTCTTCTCAGTTATATTTTTATAACTGATAGATAATGGTTGTTTGCTGTGTGTTGGCTGTTTGGTTGAACTACTAGTCAGTTGATTGAAAATATAGATAACGATATAGAAATAAATCGTTAATCAAATATTGATTCTGTTTAGCAGAATATTTCATAGTGAAATGAAATTGATGTTAATTTTATTGTTTAACATCTGTGGATGCAGGGAAACTGGTCGGAGGGACCCAACTGGGTTCCTCAACATTTATTTTACTGATTTTTTTTCATATATTGTGTTATATGATGTGATATGAAATCTGCTGTTGATTTTGTATGTTGAAATGACACTGATCATTGTTATATGGTACGTTAAATACCATAAGGAGTACTGGAATGTTAAAAAGTAAATTTTCAATGTTATATTGAGAAGAAATATTTATAAAATCAAAAGAAAACTATTTATTTAGAAAATAAATAGATTAAAAAGGAATACTTATTTGTTAATCAAATAGATAGAATTGAAAAGAAATATTTGTAAACTATTTACAAATAGAATTGAAAAGGAATATTTATTTAAAAAATAAATAGAATAGAAAGAGGAAATATTTGTTAAACAAATAGAAAAGGAAATAGTTAGATTATAAAAGGAATTGCTTATAAAATCAATGGATTTTATATAAAAAGAAAATATTTTATAAACTAAATAGAATTATCAAAAAGGGATTTATTTTGTAAATAAATAGATTATAAAAGGGAATACTTGAAAAGTTACTAGAATTGTATAAAAGGAGAATTTTACATTTGAAAGGTTTAGACCTGTGCTTCGCACACGGGTATAACATGATATGAATTTAAAGCAATGATTTTAAATAGAATGTATTCCAACAGATAGATTGAGAAGATAAATTTATAATTTTATAAATGAAATGTTTATCATTGGATAAATAGAATATATAAGTCAGGACTTATATAGAGAAGTAAGAATCGATTTCAACATCGATATTTGAAACTAAATAAATGTAGAGTTAATCAAAGGAGTTAATGTAACGACCCAGAAAATCAGAACCAATTTAAAATTTTTAAATTGGCTAAAATAGTGGATTTTAAATATTTAAAATAAATATTTTAAATAATAGCGATGAAAAGTAAGAGTGAATCGACATTTGAAAATGAATATAATTAATTCTAATTATAAACAAGGCCAGAAATGGCGCTGCAGTTTCAGAAATTGAATTCAAACTTTGTCGGACTGTACTGGATGCAAAACAAAACGGGTTTGGGTAAAACAAAAAATATTAAAATCTGTTAGTGACTACCTTTCTAATGAATCTGAAAAATCGAAGTTTCATAGCGGGATGCAAAAGTTATGGCCAAATGAATTTTCAGAAAGGTCGCTATGGAATTTATATAGCCCGTGAAAATGGCCATTTTGCATACGATCTCGGAATTCGACGAAACCACTTTTGTTGGATCCGGGATGTGAAGTTATTGCTAGGTTTCAAATTTCATAATTTTTGAAGCTAGTATGTAAGCGTGGCAAAGGAAAACGTGTTTTGGTCAATTACAGTTAAATTGGATCGACCAGAAATGGGCCTTTTTGCAAACGGTCTCAGAATTTGACCAAACTATTTTGTTGGGACCGTATCGTCAAAATATAGTCAGATTTATTTTTCTGGGATTTTTCGAATCAGTTTGTGGCCCTGGCAAATTGAAATGTACGTTCAAATCAAATATTAAATGTTTTATATTTTAATTTGAAGGAAAACTGACTGAAACAGTCGAATGGGCCTACGAAACATATCCCATTGTGTTCGGAATGAGGGTAAAATGCTAGGGACGACAGTCGTTGGGTTTAAAAAGGAGTTCATTTGTGAAAACCCAAAATTTTTGAAATATATATACACCGGCCAATCATATTTTTTATAAAAAAGGGAAATTCTCTTTCCTCCCCCCGATAAATGACAGAAGTGGCTCGAAACTTCCCAAGCATTTTGCCACCGCCACGTCGATCTTCAGCCCCTCCTCCAGTTGGGTTTTTTTTGGCCTCCCTCCCCTCTTCAAATCCATACCACCTTCGCCCCTCCTCGCTTTGTGTACTTCGAGATCCAAGGCCAGGAAGTCGCGTCGGTCCCACCGTCGCCGCACCCGATTCCAACCACCGGAGTCCACCGCGCCACCATTGTTGGTTGCGCCTCTCTCCCCTCTACAGCGTGGCAGTGGCTGATTGACGCAACACTTCACGGATCGAGCGAAAAGTTAAAACCTAGTTTCGAAGATTTAAGGCAGGTAACGGGTGTGAACTTCTGAACTAATTTCCACAGTTTAAAACTATTGCAAAATTGATTAATCGTTTAAAAATCATATCTTTTTCGTGTATTGACGAAATTCAGTGAAACAAGAGATAGTGGGCTCGTGTGGACGTCTTCTACATTCTAGAAGAGACCGCATATTTTTCTGAGCCTTCTGTTATTTTTGGTGGAGTGGAACCCAATGTGAGATTTCTAATTTATAAATGATATGGAAAATGATGATGTATAAATTTTATAGTCGATGTATGAGTTATATAAGCGTTGTACACCTCTTGTATAAGCGTTGTATAAGTTGTACGTTCGATGTATAAGTTGTATATGCATTGTAAAAATTATATATGTGTTGAAATAGAAGTGAAATGCTATATATAAATATAAATAAATATATATATATATACACGCCCCTCGTCCACAAACCATGGACGATATTTATTGGTTGTGATTGGTGTGAAAATTGATTGATAGCGAATGGATGATTGGAATTGTTTGTGGTTGATATTGATTGATTGTGGTTGAAAAATACTCGTTTGTGGTTGAGAAATATTTGGTTGAAACCACATAGGATTAGTTTGTGGAAATGAAATAAATATACATGTCGCCTGCGTGCGAACTAGATGCATGATTCCCCATTGTCAAAAACCACGAGGTTTTAAGGTAGAGCGAGGAGCCGTACTAGGGACGATCCCGGTTTTAACTACCCTGCCGTTATGCTGCCGAAATTTTGAATAATATTCATGTGTTTGAATTATTTTCATTTGTTGAAACTATATTTATTCGTTAAATAGAAAACCTTCATGTGTTGAATTGAAACTCATTCGTTGATTAGAAATTCATGTGTTGAATGGTATTCGTGTTTTAAATATAAAAATCACCTTTTTATCGATTTGTATAAACTATAGAAAACCTTCATGTGTTGAATCGATATTCATTCGTTGAATTGAAATTCATGTGTTGAATGGTATTCGTGTTTTAAATATAAAAATAACATTTTTATCTATATATATAAACCATAGAAAACCTTCTTGTGTTGAATTGAAATTCATTCGTTGAATTGAAATTCATGTGTTGGATGGTATTCATATTTTGAAAGAAATTGTTTTATAATAAAAATCCCATTTTTATCATCGATATGAAATATATAAAATAATCTGGTTTTGAAATAAATTGTTTTATAATAAAAATCATACTTTTATTACCTATATGAACTATATAAAATAATAGTCGAGTTTTGAAATAAATTGTTTTACATTAAAAATCACATTTTTATTATATACATGAATTGTTAAAAATAGTGAAGTATTGAAATCGAAAACAGTTTGATAAAAATATCATTTTTATCAAAAGTATGAAAATCATATAGTTTGAAATCGAAGAATCGATATATATATATATATATATATATATATATATATATATATAGAATTGAAATATATCGAAAAATGAAGCTGTAGCTCGTATTTTGAAACCGTGATTTCAAACGATTAGTGCAGGAGATCCGACCATCGGATTTTCCCGAAATCGCAACCGTTGGGTTCGCTTTGGAAATATCTTTCCAACGGCACCAACTTTGTAAAAATCCAACGGTTGGATTGTCTGGAATGTTTAATTCAAATCTGAAGAAAAACAGCGCCAGACTCGATTATATATATATATAATAATATTTAATCGAATAACGACGCTACAGTTCGTATTTTGAAATCGAAACTTCAAACGATTGTACCGGGAGATTCGACCGTCGGATTTTCTTGAAAATGGAACAGTTGGATTCGTTTTGAAAAGATCTTTCTAATGATATAAATTTTGTGAAGATCCAACAGTTAGATTTTCAGATATGTGTAAATCAAAACTGAAGAAAAACAGCGCCACGGTCGCGTTATGGCCCGAAGCGTCGTTTTGAATAAATTGGCTATTTTAAAATAAATAAAAATAGCGATAAATCGTTATAAAATATTATAAACGATATGGATGTGAAATTTAGAAATTAACAGAAGGTTGGCTAAGTCGAATGGTTTCCTGGGTGTTGATATGATGTTGGTTTCGGCCTTGGGGTTAATATTTGGGAAATCGTTCTCTTACTGATTGACGGTTAGTGACTAATGAATTGAAATGATGCATGTGTATGTTAGTGTTGCACTTGTTTATCATATACGCGAGTTGCTCAGAAAGACCGGGTTTATCCCATTCTGAATAACTGAATCAACGATAAGTAATCGAAGATGGAGACGGTGGTCGAAGACCGGAGATCTTCACCTCGTTTGGATGGTAACCGAGGTCGTGATTAGGAGGCATCCCGAAATATGGATAATGATTGGTGATCGTCCAGACGTACGTGGTGATCGATGGGTTTGCGTGGTATATAGTGCCTCCGGTTTCGTTCAAACCTAGAACGGACTTGCAAATGGACAGTGTGTCGGACATTGGAATTTGTTCTGTGTGATTGATAGCCATCAGTTGCACGGTGTGAATTGCCTATGTGGCATGCTAAGATGCAGTGATCAGGGCTTCTGTTGAAAAGCAAAGTCTTGTGGCGATGAGCAAAGCCCCGCCTGTGTGGCGTAGCTTTGTGTATAACGTGGATTCGCGAGCCTCACACCCCAGTATGAACCAGAAACGGGATAAGGACCTCAGGGAGGGCATCCGTTTCCTTCTAGCTAGGAGTTGTGTCAGTGTTTTTACATGGCCTGACATTTTACTTATGTGGTTGTTACTGTTGCGAGGCGCTTCGGTTTGATCGGACGATCCGGGTCCGATGGAGTCATTCGTTGGCTCACTTACGCCCCATAGGGCAGGGAAACGTAGTGTTCAGGAATTTTAATCCACATCGGTGGACCGGCACTGACGATCCAAGGGTTGATGCGCTCTGACCCTGAGACATGGGCTAGATTGTCTCGAAGTCGGTAAGGACTATCTTTTGCCTTGGTTCATGACGGAAATCAAATTTCCAAATACGTGACTATGCGGTTTTGATTGTAAATATATATATGGTGACATGATATATGGTACCCATGCCGTCTATGATTGATAGTTATGATTGAAATTGTTTTTGAAACATATAAACACTAGTAATAGTATCAAATGCTTTTGTTTTATTCGTATCTAGCGTATTTTGGCTATTATAAGGTAAAACTCTATCCACCGGTTTGCGTTGCATTGTGTGAAGGGAACTGAGTCTTATAATGGCTTCATTTTTATAAAAAGCATTGCGATGTTTAAAAGAATGATTTGTTTTAAAGCACTGGCAATCCAATGGAGTAAACCCGTTCCACGAAAGTGGCGTGGTCCTGTGATTAGCCATATTTTAAATGTGTTGAGTAGATTTCTCATACCAGTCCTATGACTGACTCGTAGTTTGTTTCACTTTCAAACTCGGGTGCCCCTTTTTCTACACGGACAGCCTTGTATTCAGGTTTTAGCTGGCTTTCTCTGGATAGCTGGAGCTGAAGATGTGTTCTATCATTAATCTATTTTATGCTGTTCATCTCCTATTGTACATATTTTGTTTGTTTTCCGCTGTAGACATTTATGTATAGCTGAACTGTATTTGTACTAAGTGTGATCCTGTATACTGTGTAACTCTGATGATTACGTTTATCTAGTATACTCTATTGTTCATTATCTGGTGTATTTATTTAATTCGGTTCTGCTATTATCTGTTTCTATGTTATATTCCAAGGATTACCCTTGCCACCGTCAGTACGGGGTTTGGGGTTGTCTCAGTTAATCAGTTAGAGTTAATCCGTTAGAGTTAATAAGTTAGAGTTAATCAGTTAGAGTAAACCGATTAGAGTTAGAATTAATCGAATTAGAGTTAACTGAACATAGTTAATCGAATTAGAATTAATTGAATATTAGATATTCAATTAGAGTTGATCGAATATAATTATTTAATATAGAGTTAGTCAAACATAGTTATTCAGGATGAGTCACCATTTCGTACGACAGCTAGCGTAATTTGTAGGGCTGCAGATAGCCTACGGCGGTCGGATGTTTCCTGAGGGAATCTGGCGTAACCACTGTGATCGCTGCGATCTAGAGTCAAGCGAATGGAGTTAAATCGAATATTAGCCATTCGAAATAAAGTTAAAACAGACATAGTTATTCGAATATAAGTTAATCGAATATTAGTTATTCGATAGGAGTTAAATAAGTACAGTTAAATAAGTTTAGTTATTCAAGTAAGTTAATCAAGTTGAGTTAATCGAGTTGAGTTTGTCAAGATGAGTTAATCAAACCGAGTTAATCCAAATGAGTTAATCCAAAGTAGTTATTCGAAATAGTTTTTTCGAATAAAATTAAAGGAGCTAATCGAATATAGTTTACTCGAAAGGAGATTAATCGAATGCAGATCATTCGTAGAAAGTTAATCGAATGTAAATAATTTGTAGAGAGTTATCGAATATAGTTATTCGAAGAAAGGGTTATCGAATATAGTTTATTCGAAAAGGGGTTATCGAATAGAGATTATTCGAAAAAGAGAATTATACATTGAATTTGATTATATCAAATTCGGGAAAGTAATATTTACTTTCCATTTTTATTAAGATCTACTTACTTATTAACAAATTAGTGGTTTAGTTATTTAGTTAGATTAAGGAATAAAAGTTATACTTTGAAGTTAGATATTTCAGAAGTAGGGATTATAACTCTATAGTTATAATAAATGTTTTCAAATAAGAAGTGGATTCATAAAGAGAATCCGAGAGTATCTCAAGGAAGTTTGTTAAAGATTTGAAAGACGAACCTTTTCTATTTCGAAGTTAGAAATGTTGTCCAGTTAAGGTTTGAGAGGTAGTTATACCCCAACTTGATTGGCTTCGTCTTTAACTAAGAAATGGTTAAGGTTCGATAGTGAAGGTTAGTTAAGTGAATTTAGTTAATGAGTGTAATGATTTAGATTGGTTTAGTGATGTTTTATTTAAACATCTGTTTAAATCAAATGAATAAATTTTGGAAACATTTTCCAAATATAATCAGTGATATTTTCTAATCATAGAAAATTAAATGTTAATGAGAAAGAATACTATAATGATAATGATACATGAAACAGAGATGGAAATGTTTTCCAATGATTGATGACGTATATTTTCTAAATTTAGAAAATAAGAATTTACGAGTATACAGAAATGGGAAATGAATAAATAAATGATTAATTTAATTAAAAGAGATAAGTGTTGATTGATGATTGATCGATAGAATTTCCATCTGGAAATAATATCGTTGTTTGCACACCTGTTTTTCTTTGATAGTTAAATCATCGACTATCGAAGTTTTTGACCATTTTTCCGTCGCCAATAAGGAGAGACCGAGATCAGATTCATTATCTGAAAACCACTCTGTATAGACGTTAGTGTTGCGATCAAATATGATGAAAATCATTGAAGATGGAGTTATGCAAGGGCTATCCTGTTTACAGAATAGTTTCTTCGGTTTGTCCAGTCCCAGGACAACGTGAATGGACAAATGTCTGACAAAGTATATCTAACGGATAGCATAAGTTGATCTCTTCAAACGTACTTACGTTTGGTGGCGGGGGAATTCGTTTCTCTTAGCTTTATACACGTGATATTTTTGGGGAAATCAATTTGTGATTTGGCGGGTATGACGATGTGGCATTCAAAGTGAATGGTGGTCAGGTGTATCAAAGATACGTTATGACCTCAAGCCTCATCAACCGGGAAATGACAGAAATCGGGCAGGCAGCATGGCTAAGTGGGTCGCTCCCATTAGGGTGTATATCACCTATCTAGAGAAAATGTAACAACCCGTATTTTGATAACGTGTTATAACTATAAATCAAGACAGAATTAATTTTTAAAATGAGAATCAAGGGAAACTGGTTATGCCATTGCGTTCATCTCAAAATTCTGCTTGGAAACGAGTCCGAGTTTTCGAAAATCGGAGTCTGTATCACCAAGTTATGACCCTTCGAAGTTTTCAGAAAATTTCATGTTCAAAACAGCTCAGAATTCGAATTCAAATTTCGAATTCAAACCACATAACAGACTGGGCGGGAAATTTCCCGCCCAGGATCAGGTCGACCTGGGGGTCGACCATAGAGTCGACCCGCCCAGGACCATGTCGACCATAGTGTCGACCTGGGTGTCGACCTGGGGGTCGACCTGGTAGCCAAGCCCACTTTTGAAGCTGGATTCACTTTGATGTTTCTGGCCTCGTTTCTATCTACATTCATTAACCTGACCCAATATAAACAGCCCCTAACACTAGTCTCTCTACACAAAATTCTTTTTGACCTTATGCTGCTCTAATTCTGGTTGAAAAGTTAGAGAAAGGGACTACTTCTTCTACGTCGAAACTACGTTAAGAGAATTGCTGATTTGGGGATTTCTGTTAGGACTTGACTAAGCATATAAAGATTCAACATCGACTTTCTTTTTCTAATTATCGAACCACGATCTATAAGCCCCGGTTACTTTTAGATTTAAACTGTAAATGTAATATGGATATGTTGTAAATTGAAATTGGACCTGTGTATGATGACTATTTTACATCCATTCTTGTTCATCTTGGATCTTGACTTTTGGGTATATTACTATGACATTGATTTGGGGCCTATTCATGTTGTAAATCAAAAAGAAAAACCCCTCATATTATCATGCCTACAATGTTGAATCTGCTATTAGTCACAAGTTTATGACTATCATCTTATGTCAACCGTTACCATGACTATACTATCACCTTATGTCAACTGTTATCTTGACTAGTACCTTATTTTACTAGATTTGGAATCTTTATGTTTGAGGCCGATATTCCATATGCCAGTAATGTTATAATCATTTATCTCAAGTCATACCAGGCTATGCTAGTAATCACTTTTGCCACCTTATACCCGTCCCTTCTTATGTTATTCCCTAATTAGATTTATTTGTATCGATTCGAGTTTATGCGCGATGGGAATACGATTTGGGTAGATTAGGTAAAACATGAATTGGCTTTGAACATGAACGTTATTATAACTTGAACCTGTGTATGGACAAGAACTTGACATGAAATTTACATGAAACCTGACATGAAAACTCGACATGAATTTTGACATGAAAACTTGAACATGGGCATGACAGTTAGATAAACGTGAAAATGGCCAACTCGAGGTTGGGTTGAGTTACAGTGTAAATCTGCCCGGAACCGCCCGGCGAATCCAGTGACTGCAAACAATAGGATCCAATGTGGGTAGTTGGTTATATCGCACGTAAAACCCGAGGTTAGACTATGTTGTGGTGTAAATCTGCCCGGAACCGCCCGGAAAATCCAATGACCATGACAATTAGTCTAATGTGAGAGTTTGGGGTGCATTAATGAATTAATGCCACATGATAGGGTTAAGTCATGAACCACTTGAACATACTTAACCAACTTGACACGATGATTTGATAGGGTTAAGTCATGAACCGCTTGAACACACTTAACCAACTTGATACATGATCTGGATAGGGTTAAGTCACGAATTTGAATGATAACACTTAACCCATTAGAAACCCTAGTTACGCGGTCCTTTTCAGCAGTAACCCACTTAGATGTATCACGATACCCTAGAACTAGGCAGGGTGGGGCACGATTACTGGGCTGATTGTAAGCGACCAGAACGATAGCTGAGTAGGTGCGCCATTATAGGTTCAGGCAGACTATGGTCATGCACGTAGTCCGAAGTTGAAAAAGCAGGTATTGGGCACCAGTAGGTTTACACTGTGCGTGCTTGATTCGTGTCGAAGGTTGGCACCATAGGGCTTGATACACCATATGGTGGACCTAGCACCGGTGACTACATTTCAGGATAGGGCCGTATGACACAAACACATGACGAGCTAGAAGTTGTAGGGAGCCGATCGATTATTAGATCATACTGTAGGACTCCGTAATGGGTCACTTCATGATACTGGGCAAAGGGATCATTTTATGATTAATACTTGACATGGGTTAGAACACTAGTACAGTTGGTGTAGTGAATCTTGAATATGCGATGCTAGACTTGACTTATCTTGTTTATCATATCAGTCCTGTTATCATCCTTATGTTTAATTCCAGTTTTCGCATGTCATGTTACCTTCACTAGTTTTTATACTGAAAGTCACTAGGGCTTACCAGTCTTATGACTGACCCTTTTTCTTTCGCCTCTTTTTCTTTCGTTTTTCCCCCCAGGTTCTCAGGGAGGAAACACTAGCTCTTAGCTTGGATTTAGCTTGCTTTTCTGACAACTCATGTACGGTTTGGTCTTGAGTTATGTTATGGCTGCTTCTGCTATTTATGGGGAATAATTTACTTTTGTTATCTTAAGTTTATACTTTTTTATTTGGAACTCAATGTAATGGAATAATTTGTACCTTGGATATATGAGGTTTTGACTCTTTCTTGAAAGAAATAAAAATTTGGTTTTTAATTTCTACCGCTGCTGTATTTATGTTCTGCCTTGTGATATCTCTGTGTATGTTTACCTAGATAATACTCCACCAAAACTAGTGCATTCCCTTTGTGAGTGACCGTAGCGGAGGTGGGGTGTTACACTTGGTATCAGAGCAGAAGGTTACCAGGCTAGGAAAAAGTTTTAAAAACCTTCTGAAACTATTTTCAAAACCATTTATAAAGAAGCATTTTTCAAAAAAAGTTTTATGTTTAAAAAGGCAATTCCCCAAAAGCCATTAGCACTTTCCTTTGTTTCCTCGTTTGAATCTTTTTCTTTTCGTTTTTCAGTATGTCTGATCTTAACCTTCCTGAGGGAATACCCGTACATGGATGGTTCCAAAAGTACTTAGAAGCCAGGGCCAACGGCGCAGGCCTGGCGGACATCCCTCCTCCTCCGGTGGCCGCGGTTCCTCCTCCTCCTGGTACCACCTTTGCCAAAATATGCAAAGACTTTAAAGAAATGGGCGGCAAGAACTTCGTTGGAACCGAAACCTTTGTTGAGGCACGAAACTGGCTAAAGGAGACGGAAGACTTGTTTATTATCTTTGATGTGGAGGACCATAGGAAAGTTCAGTTGGCAGCATGGTTGTTGAAATAGGAAGCTGCATTTTGGTGGGAAGTCACCAACGCTACCAGGCCAGTTGAGACTTGGGAAGACTTTAGAGAGAGGTTTGGGCTTAAATTCTTATCGTCGGCAGAAGAGAACCTTCAGATGGAAAGATTCCTAGCACTCAAGCAAGGGGACATGTCTGTTAGGGAATACGTGAACAAGTTTAATCAGTTTGCTCGGTTCGGTTTGGACTTGGTCAACCCGACCCAGAAAAAGGCTGTACGCTTTGCTCGAGGATTGAACGAGCCACTACACAGTTTGGCCATAACTCATATACCCATGGGGGCGACCTTTGAAAGCTTGGTTGATATGGCTCTACTTCATGAGGAAGATAAGAATAGCAAGAAGAAGGTTAAGCCTAATGAGACTCAGAATAAGAAAGTTGACTTCAAGAAAGGAGGCAACAAGACTAACAAGAATAATAAGAGCAACAACAAACCACGTGAGACGAGGAAGTGCAACTTTTGTGGTATTACGGGACATCTAGCTAAAGACTGTAGAAAGAAGAAGAGAAAGTTGGGTGAATGCTTTCAATGTGGAGATACTGGACACATCAGCAAGGATTGCCCTAAGAAGCAAGGACAAGGGCAGACCCAGTGAGCAGGACCTTCTGGAGGGCAGTTGCATGCTCTCAACACCATTCCAACTCTTGACCGAGGTAGTAATATTTCTGTAGAAAGTCTTGTTTACATTTCTGACTTTTCCGCTTGAACCTTATTTGACTCTGGCGCATCGCATACTTTTATTTCTTATGATATTGTTGAAAATCTGCACCTAAGTACTAGTCTGGTTGAGGATCCCGTTATAGTTTCAAATCCAATTGGGGGCTCTGCCCATTTATCTACGATGTGTGAGGATTTGAGGATCTCTATCTTAAGCGTAGAATTCACGTGTAATGCTTATGTTCTCAGATTTATGGGATATGGTTTGATCCTAGGTATGGATTGGCTGTCCAATTATGGAGCCATTCTTGATTGTGGACGAAGGGTAGTGAGGCTCATGACTTGCCTTGGTAATACCCTTGAAATTTCTTGTAACCCTAAGGGTCCGGTCATGTTGTGTTATCTTGAATCTCTTGACTCGTCCGTCGATAATTTGCAATCTGTAAGAGTGGTCCGAGAATATCCAGATGTCTTTGATGAGGTGAGGGGGTTACCTCCTAAATGCGAGATAGACTACCGAATTTATCTTATTGATAATGCCAAGCCAGTTTCATTGCCTGTTAGGCACAGGCCCCGCGAGAAAGAAGAGAGATCGGTAAACAAGTTAAGGAGTTGCTTGAGAAAAATTTCATAAGGCGAAGCATTTCTGAATGGGGTGCTCCGGTGGTATTCGCTACTAAGCCGGATGGATCGCTTCGTCTCTGCGTAGATTATTGTAAGTTAAACAAGCTGAAAAAGAAGAATAGGCACCCACTACCAAGAATCGACGATTTGTTTGACTAGCTTATGGGAGCATCTGTTTTCTCTCAACTCCATCTAGCCACAGGATTCCATCAGCTTAGAGTGGCTAAGGATAGCATTGACAAAACTGCATTTAGGACTCCAGATGGTTTCTTCGAATGGCTCGTCATGCCATTTGGGTTAACGAATGCACTCGCGTACTTTGTATATTTGATGAGTAGGGCGTTTCGGGAGTTCCTTAACAAGTTTGTAGTAGTTTTCGTGGATGATATTTTGATCTTCTCATAAGATGAAGAAGAGCATGCTAGACATCTCAAGGAAGTCATGGAAACACTTAGAGCACACCAGTTAAAGGCAAAGTTCTCCAAATTCCATTTTTGGAGGAAGGAAGTTCGGTTCCTTGGACATGTAGTTTCTATGCAAGGCATAGCCGTGGACCCCACAAAGGTAGTTGCGGTACAAGACTGGAAAATTCCTAAGAATGCAACGGATGTGAGTAGCTTTCTCGGTTTGGCGGGCTACTATAGGAAGTTCATTAAGGACTTTGCTAAGATTTGAGCCCCTCTTACTAAGTTAACAAAGAAGAACCTAGCTTTTGCATGGGACATAGAGTGTGACGCTGCTTTTCAGAGTCTCAAGAGAGCCCTCACCACAGCTCCAGTTTTGGCATTACCTGACGGAGGCAACGTGTTTACGGTGTACACAGATGCGTGCGGCACGGGATTAGGCGTTGTCCTAATGCAAGATGGAAGAGTAATATGCTACGGGAGCAGACAACTTAAAGTTCATGAGAAAAACTATCCCACGCATGACTTGGAGTTGGCCGCGATTGTTTTTGCACTTAAAGCTTGGCGCCATTATCTTCTATGGGAGAGGTTCGAGCTGTATACCGACCACAAATCGCTCAAGTACCTCTTCTCATAGAAAGATTTGAATCTGAGACAATAGCGGTGGATGGAATTCTTGGCATCATATGACTTCGATATAGCTTATACCCATGGCAAGGGTAACGTGGTGGCGGACGCGCTAAGTAGAAAAAGATTGACTTTGAGACCCTTGTTTGTTGAATGGAAAAGCCTTGAGTTTATAGCAACCTTTGATTTTACACCTGCTGTTGAGTCATTGACTGCTACGTTAGCATCTCTTGAGTTAAGACCTACACTTCTAGATCAAGTAGGGACTTCACAGAAGGAAGACCCACAGATAGTTGAAATCATGGACAAGCTGATTAGTGGTGAGACGTCAAGTCACCTCGGTAGGTATGCCATAGATGACAAGGGATGGCTAAGGCGAGATGGAAGGCTATGCATCCTACAAGTGGGAGACCTAGTAAGGAAAGTCCTCGAAGAGGCGCATCACTCAAGATGACCATACATCCTGGAGGGGATAAGATGTGCAGAGATTTGAAACGCATTTTCTTTTGGGCTGGAATGAAAAAGGACGTGGCAGAGTTCGTTTCGAACTGCATGGTGTGCCAACAAGTAAATGCCGAGTCAAAGAAGCCCGGTGGGCTATTACATCCTTTGGAGGTTCCGCAATGGAAATGGGAGAGTATCTCGATGGATTTCGTGGATGGACTGCCTAGGTCAAGGAAGGGAAATACTAGCATATGGGTCATAGTTGATAGACTCACGAAAAGTGCTCACTTCATTCCGGTGAAAAGCAAGAGGACCGCATCATGGCTAGCGTCTATTTACCTTCGAGAGGTAGTACAGTTGCACGGGGTTCCTTCTAGTATAGTTAGTGATCGTGACCCGATTTTCACTAGCCAGTTTTGGAATAGTCTGCAAGAAGCAATGGGTACACGACTGAGTTTAAGCACGGCCTATCACCCGCAGACGGATGGACAAACCGAAAGGTTAAATAGGGTACTAGAAGATCTCCTGAGGCTATGTGTTCTTGACTTTGGTGGTACTTGGGAAGACCATCTTCCTCTCGTGGAGTTTGCTTATAATAATAGTTATCACACTAGTATCGGGATGGCACTGTTCGAAGCCTTGTATGGAAGACCGTGCAGATCACCAACTTGTTGGTGGGAAACGACAGATAGACTTACACTTGGGCCTGACATGATAAGGGACACTTCTAAGAAGGTTGAGTTGATACAAAGACGGATGAAAACGGCCCAAGATAGACAGAAATCTTATGCGGACAAGAGAAGGACCGACCTAGAGTTCGAAGTCGGAGATATGGTCTTTATAAAAGTTTCTCCGTTACGCAATGTAGTTCGTTTTGGAGCAGTTGGAAAGCTAGCACAAAGGTTCGTAGGACCGTTCCCTATCACTGAGAGGATTGGACAGATGGCCTATAAGGCAGACTTACCCGAGAAACTGACTGGAGTACACAATGTCTTTCACGTCTCGCATCTCCGAAAGTGCTTGCATGAGTCGGCCGAAGTGGTTGAGCCAGACATCCTTGAAGACGTAGAAGTGGAAAAAGAAGCAACATTGAGGCGAGTTCCGATTCGTATCTTAGGAACGGAGATTAAGAAGCTAAGGAATCGAGATGTCAAGCTAGTCAAAGTGCAGTGGAGTGAAGCCCAAGAAGACGCAACTTGGGAAACTGAAGAGAAGATACATGCGCTTTACCCATTTCTTTTTTAGGGTGCATTCTCGATCTCTTTTTCCTATAAACTTGAAAACCTTTTCGTATCATGCTTCTACTACCAACGTTTGTCTTGTTATCTTCTCGATCTTATCTTGAGAAACTTAGATGGAACCATATGAATGTAAACATGTGATTGAAACATGTTATGGTTGATGTTTGCAAATGGTTGCAAGTGATTGCTAGTGGATGCATGACACGCATTAGGCACTAGATCGGCTCAGTCACATTTTCATGTTGCATATGCATGAGTGCTTATACTTGTACATGGATGGAACTTGTTATGCTATCACTTGGATGTTGCATATGAATGAATGTTTTTGCACTCACGTAGAGATTATAAAGTATGTTAGGAATATTTGCATACATGTTGGATTCATTACACTAACATATTTTGCATTAAGGAGGTCTACTGAATCAGTAACCGCCTGATCTTTTGCATTAGATAAGTACATATACACACACTTTCTGCATATGTTCATACAACACTAGAAACCTTTTAAGGACAATAGTTGCTTGTGGATGATGTTTTGAGTAGATGGATGATGGATGGTAGGACACATCCTCCCTAACTTAGAGATTTCAGGGACGAAATCCTTTAAGGAGAGGAGAATGTAACAACCCGTATTTTGATAACGTGTTATAACTATAAATCAAGGCAGAATTAATTTTTAAAATGAGAATCAAGGGAAACGGGTTACTCCATTGTGTTCGTCTCGAAATTCAGCTTGGAAACGAGTCTGAGTTTTCGAAAATCGGAGTACATATGACAAAGTTATGACCCTTCGAAGTTTTCAGAAAATTTCAAGTTCAAAACAGCTCAGAATTCGAATTTTGAATTCAAACCACAGAGCAGACTGGGTGGGAAATTTCCCGCCCAGGACCAGGTCGACCTGGGGGTCGACCATAGAGTCGACCTGCCTAGGACCAAGTCGACCATAGTGTCGACCTGGGGTCGACTTGGTAGCCGAGCCCACTTTTGAAGCTGGATTAACTTTGATGTTTCTGGCCTCATTTCTGTCTACATTCGTTGACCTGACCCTATATAAACAGCCCCTAACACTAGTCTCTCTACACAAAATTCTTTCTGACCTTATGCTGCTCTAATTCTGGTTGAAAAGTTAGAGAAAAGGACTACTTCTTCTACGTCGAAACTACATTAGGAGAATTGTTGATTTGGGGATTTCTGTTAGGACTTGACTAAGCATATAAAGATTCAACATCGACTTTCTTTTTCTAATTCTCGAACCACGATCTGTAAGCCCTAGTTACTTTTAGATTTAAACTGTAAATGTAATATGGATATGTTGTAAATTGAAATTGGACCTGTGTATGATGACTATTTTACATCCATTCTTGTTCATCTTGGATCTTGACTTTTGGGTATATTACTGTGACATTGATTTGGGGCCTATTCATGTTGTAAATCAAAAAGAAAACCCCCTCATATTATCATGCCTACAATGTTGAATCTGCTATTCGTCACAAGTTTATGACTATCATCTTATGTCAACCGTTACCATGACTATACTATCACCTTATGTCAACTTTTATCTTGACTAGTACCTTATTTTGCTAGATTTGGAATCTTTATGTTTGAGGCCGATATTCCATATGCTAGTAATGTTATAATTATTTATCTCAAGTCATACCATGCTATGCTAGTAATCACTTTTGCCACCTTATACTCGTCCCTTCTTATGTTATTCCCTAATTAGATTTATTTGTATCGATTCGAGTTTTTGTGCAATGGGAATACGATTTGGGTAGATTAGGTAAAACATGAATTGGCTTTGAACATGAACGTTATTATAACTTGAACCTGTATATGGACAAGAACTTGACATGAAATTTACATGAAACCTGACAAGAAAACTCGACATGAATTTTGACATGAAAACTTGAACATGGGCATGACAGTTAGATAAACTTGAAAATGGCCAACTCGAGGTTGGGTTGAATTTGCAGTGTAAATCTGCCAGGAACCGCCCGGCGAATCCAGTGACTGCAAACAATAGAATCCAATGTGGGTAGTTGGTCATATCGCACGTAAAATCCGAGGTTAGACTATGTCGTGGTGTAAATCTGCCCGGAACCGCCCGACATATCCAGTGACCACAACAATTAGTCTAATGTGAGAGGTTGGGGTGCATTAATGAATTAATGCCACATGATAGGGTTAAGTCATGAACCTCTTGAATATACTTAACCAACTCGGCACGATGATTTGATATGGTTAAGTCATAAACCGCTTGAACACACTTAACCAAATTGATACATGATCTGGATAGGGTTAAGTCATGAATTTGAATGATAACACTTAACCCATTAGAAACCCTAGTTACGCGGTCCTTTGCAGCAGTAACCCACTTAGATGTATCACGATACCCTAGGACTAGGCAGGGTGGGGCACGATTACTGGGCTGATTGTAAGCGACCAGAATGACGGCTGAGTAGGTGCGCCATTGTAGGTTCAGGCGGACTATGGTCATGCACGTAGTCCGGAGTTCAAAAAGCAGGCATTGGGCACCAGTAGGTTTACACTGTGCGTGCTTGATTCGTGTCGGAGGTTGGCACCATAGGGCTTGATACACCCTGTGGTGGACCTAGCACAGGTGACTACATTCAGGATAGGGTCGTAGGACACAGACACATGACGAGCTAGAACTTGTAGGGAGCCGATCGATTAGTAGATCGTACCATAGGATCCCATAATGGGTCACTTCATGATACTGGGCCAAGGGATCACTTCATGATTAATACTTGACATGGGTTAGAACACTAGTACAGTTTGTGCCGCGAATCTTGAATATGCGATGCTAGACTTGACTTATCTGTTTATCATATCAGTCCTGTTATCATCCTTATGTTTAATTCCAGTTTTCGCATGTCATGTTACCTTCACTAGTTTTTATATTGAAAGTCACTAGGGCTTACTAGTCTTATGACTGACCCTTTTTCTTTTGCCTCTTTTTCTTTCGTTTTTCACCCTAGGTTCTCAGGGAGGAAACACAAGCTCTTAGCTTGGATTTAGCTTGCTTTTCTGACAGCTCATGTACGGTTTGGTCTTGAGCTATGCTATGGCTGCTTCTGCTATTTATGGGGAATAATTTACTTTTGTTATCTTAATTTTATGCTTTTTTATTTGGAACTCTATGTAATGGAATAATTTGTACCTTGGATATATGAGGTTTTGACTCCTTTCTTGAAAGAAATAAAAATGGGTTTTTAATTTCTACCGCTGCTTTATTTATGTTCTGCCTTGTGATATCTCTGTGTATGTTTACCTAGATAATACTCCACCAAAACTAGTGCATTCCCTTTGTGAGTGACCCTAGCGGAGGTGGGGTGTTACAGAAAATCCATTTCATTCTTTATCTATTATCGATGTTATCCCTTTTCCGGAAGACGGTGGGTAGCTCCCAACCGTTGGTGGTATACATTCGATACACTCAAGCGAAATGAGTGGTCAGTCATGTGTGGGCCGGGCTACAAGACGTTCTTATTGAACCCGGTGTATTTGCCTCTAGAGATACAGTATCGGCAGGTAGTCCCATACCTTGTCATAGTTGGAATCCAATCTCCAATATGCGCCCGCGGTTTTGTTTGTATACTATGTATGTGGAACGTGAGATGCAAGCGTTCTGCTAGATTGATAATTACTTGTGATTAGACATTATTATAATATCAGAGAAGTATTGATTTCCAAAACTGTTTTGGATTATCGTAAGGTAAATACCGTCTGTGTTTATGTGTGGACTGGTCTTACGATTATCTTTTCTTTTGAAAAGAATTTTGGAAAGTTAAACCGACGATTTGAGCTTACCCACACCAGTCCCATGACTGACACAGAGTTTATTTTGTTTTTTTTCCTAAACTCTCGGGTGCCTAAATTTGTACAGGCAGTCAAGTAGTTCAGGTCTTTACAGATATAGGTGGAGGAGCTTGAAACAGGAGGCTTCAGGATTATATAGCTATTGTTATTTCCACTGTGTGTAAGCATTGTACTCTGATAATGTTATTGTATACTGTTTTATTTCAAAGCTATGTTATAGATTATATATTATTCGTTCCGCTGTGAGATTTGTATTACTCTGATTCTGCTCTGTGGTGATCCTCTTCTTCTTCTGTTCTAATTTTCTATCTTATCTATTCTCATCCTCTAACTTTTTTCTATTAATGATCAGGTATTCCGATGTCTGAATAGTTAACATGTTAGTTTTGTGTTGATTTTCGGAGTCGAAATCCCAGTTCATTACAGTGGTATCAGAGCTGAAGGTTAAGTGATTACCTTGGCTCTGTGGCGTGACTCAGTAGAGATGGGGTTAGTAATACTCTAGATTGAGTTTGAGTGCATATGTACGAGTGAATGTATTTGTAGATTTTATAAAAAATTATTTTATATTGTGGAGATTTATTGTTTGAGTTGTTTATGAATTTTGGTCGATCATTTTGATCCACTGTATTGATAGGAGTTTCTAAATACTCAAGTACGATAAACCGGCACAATATGTTTTGAAAGAGGGTAAATGAAATAATTTTACCCAAAATATATTTTGATATAAAAGAAGGGTATATCTTGGAATTATTATCATATATTGGATGTGTTGGTTGATTATAATTGAAATGGTTACATAAATAACCAATTTGAGTTCGTATAATATAAAAGCAGATTAATTAAATCTGAATTAAATCTGAATTAAATCAGAATTGGAATTAAAATTCTAAAAAACTGAGGAAAAGTGATTGTAAGTGGATTTGAGCTAAGTTTAAGAAAAAAATTTAATCCTGGGAGATTTTAAATTGTATTCCAAACATTTTTGAATGATATTTTGGACTGATTTCAAAATAAAAGTGTTTAAGAATGATTTTGAAAGTGGTATAGTAATGAACTCACTCGATCGCTGGAAAATAGATTACAATGATGACAACTGCATCACCGGTGTTCATTTTCGAGTTGTAAGTGACGGATTACTACCAAAAATTTTGTTCTTGAATTGTTTTGGAGGAAACAAGTTATTTAGAAATTCGAAGGTTTTGAATTGGTATTATGATTTCAAATTGATTTGAAAGAAAAACCCAGGAATTTAAAAGTTCTATAATTTAAATTAACTTGTAAAGTTAAGTAAGAGGAGATTGATAAAAGTATTTAAAATCTGGAATTGATCAGAGAACAATCTGAACTGGAATTGAGGGAAAAGTTAAGAGTTAGGAAAATTTTGATTTGGGGTTAGAATAAAATTGGGCTTCGATATAAGCGAATAATTGTGTTGAGATTTGGTTGATTGAAATTGATTGGAAATCGATTGGTATAGATGGATATATGGTCTACAGGTATTGAGTAGAAGCAAGTGAAAGTGATATAATGATATACCCGACAAAAAGGTACAAGTTTATATTTCATATGAGTTTGGTGATTTATGAGCCGATATGGCAAGCCGCTTGGATGTTTGATTTTCTTTTTGGTTGGAGAAGGCCTAGAGAGGCGATTTGTGGTTTTACCGATAGGGCTGTACAAAGGAGGTTATGGCGAAATTTTCCGAAAAATTAAGGCATTAGAAATTTTTTAGAATTTTTGAAAATTTTAGTTCGTCGGAATAAATTAATATTTTAGTCGATATTCATTGGTTCAATTGAAACTGAAGTTAAGGGGTAAACCGATAAATATTTACCTAGTAGATAGGGTTGTCTTCTAGCTTAGCAATTTCGATGACGAAATTATTTTAAGGGGGAAAGATTGTAATGACCCGCATTTTTAGCAGTCGAATAATTTATTTATTTAATTATTAATTATCGATTTAACGATATCGATAACTGGAATTAAATAATATTTATATTTAATTAATATAAATAATAGAATAATATATAATTTAGAAATAATCGAGAATGGTGAAATTCACAATATCGTGTGAATTGGATTATTTATAAGATATAATTCGGGTTGAAGTTGAACTATAATAACGAATATATTATTTAAATGAAGTTTGAATGTATAATTATATTATAATTATAATCGAGCTCGAGGGGCGCTGCAGTTCGTAATTTGGCGATTCGAACTTCAACTGAATGCACAGGATTCGTTTTAAGTCGGATTTCTGTGAAACAAGAAACGTTCGGAGCTAGTGAAGTATATCTTTCTGATGGAAGAGAAAAATCGAGATTTCGTCGTGTAGATTTTGATTTATGTCCAAATCAAATTTTAGAAAAGTCGTTGTGGAATTCCTTTATAACTTATATCGATTTATTTATATTATAAATGGATTTTAATATAAATCGAATATCGATATAACTGGGAATTTTGAAATATCGAGCTATAAATCCAGTTGAAGCTGTATGGTATTCCACTAAGAATATATACTATAATATTTATTTTTAAATATTAAATTTAATTGTTTTTAAATATATTTATATATTTATATATTTAAAGGGGTTATTTAGGGCTTTAAAAATAGCCAGTTTTGCAAACGACCTCAGAATTCGACGAAACTAATATTGTTGGATCCGCAATGTTAAATTATTGTTAGATTTCGATTTCTATGATTTTTGAAGTCAGTATGTGGCCGTACCGATTTTTAAAGTGAAAACCAGTTGATATTTTTACCTTTAAAAAATACGCTGTGAGAGCAAACGGAGTCGGAATTCGACGAAACCAGTTTTGTTGGGTTCGTAATGTCGAACTGTAGCTACATGTCAATTTTCGTGATTTTTGGGTATTTTATATGGTCGTACGAATTTTTAAAGACATATACAGATAATGAGGGCTTAAAATTTAATATAATATTTGAATATTAAAATATTGAAAATATTCTATATAATACCCTACGCACTTCAAAACCCTAAACAATTTTTCATCGGTCAAAATTGTGGAGTCGCCGGTGTTTTTTTTTTAGTAAACCATCTCCTCCTTCAAAAGTTCCTAACAATGGAAATAAAAATCTATAAATTTTTTTATACATATATTCAAGTCCCTGAGGTGATTTCCTTCATTCCAGTATGGGTTTCAAAGAATCCGAGCCTTTTGTTTTGCCACTGACGTTACACGGTGACAGCTAGGGTTGGGGAAATCTCCGAGTTGGGGTGTTGATTGATGGAGTGAGTAGTATAGTTGGATTCATATTGAAAAATGGTGTTTGCGGTGATTTTTTTGGGGAGTTTGATCACAAAAAGTATCGATGGTATCACTAGGTTGGGCGTAGGAGGCTCGATGTCGAGCTGGTGAAATGGGGTGCGAGTTTTGTATGGTGGGTATGATGGGATGCGGTTTTCGAAGAAGAAGGTATTGGCAATGTTGGTTGGTCGAATCATAAGTTGGAGATGAAGAACGAAGTGCTTAAAATTGGGAAATGGTTTACTGGAAATGAGCATTTGAGCTTCGTGGGGGAGATGAATACTGCGGATGCGAGTCTTAAGGGTATTGGGCCACGATGAGTAAAAGGGGGTGAGGCCCATTTTATAAAAATAAGTTTAGTTTATTTTAATTTAAAATAATTGCATAACTTATTAATATCGTAACTTGATCATACATTATTGAAATCCAGTGAACTAAGATCCGTCGGGATCGTATGGACGACGACTACACAGTGGAACTGACGGGGAGTGAAATGGGGCTCGTTACAATTTATTGCAAAATAATTTGTCTGATCTGAATCAATGACCACTTATCATTATTTAGCGATAACCGTCCAATGTGAGTAAAACTCACTAACTCTTCTCAGTTATATTTTTATAACGTATTTTTATAACTGATAGATAATGGTTGTTTGATGTGTGTGTTAGCTGTTTGGTTGAACTGCTAGTCAGTTGATTGAAAATATAGATAATGATATAGATATAAATCGTTAATCAAATATTGATTCTGTTTAGTAGAATATTTCATAGTGAAATGAAATTGATGTTAATTTTATTGTTTAACATCTGTGGATGCAGGGAAACACATCGGAGGGACCCAACTGGGTTCCTCAGCATTTATTTTACTTTTTTTCATATATTATGTTATATGATGTGATATGAAATTTGTTGTTGATTTTGTATGTTGAAATGATACCGATCATTGTTATATGGTACGTTAAATACCATAAGGAGTACTAGAATGTTAAAAAGGAAAATTTCAATGTTATATTGAAAAGAAATATTTATAAAATCAAAAGATTTTATAAAAAGAAAACAATTTATTTAGAAAATAAATAGATTAAAAAGGAATACTTATTTGTATAGATAGAATTGAAAAGAAATATTTGTAAACTATTTACAAATAGAATTGACAAGGAATATTTATTTGAAAAATAAATAGAATGGAAAGAGGAAATATTTGTAAAACAAATAGAAAAGGAAATATTTAGATTATAAAAGGAATTGCTTATAAAATCAATGGAGTTTATATAAAAAGAAAATATTTTGTAAACTAAATAGAATTATCAAAAAGGGATTTATTTTGTAAATAAATAGATTATAAAAGGGAATACTTGAAAAGTAACTAGAATTGTATAAAAGGAGAATTTTACATTTGAAAGGTTTAGACCAGTGCTTCGCACACGGGTATAACATGATATGAATTTAAAGCAATGATTTTAAATAGAATGTATTCTAACAGATAGATTGAGAAGATAAATTTATAATTAATATTTTATAAATGAAATGTTTATCATTGGATAAATAAAATATATAAGTCAGTACTTATATTACGAAGTAAGAATCGATTTCAACATCGATATTTGAAACTAAATAAATGTAGAGTTAATCAAAGGAGTTAATCAGTTAGAGTTATTCTGTTAGAGTTAATCAGTTAGAGTTATTCAGTTAGAGTTAATCAGTTAGAGTAAACCGATTAAAGTTAGAATTAATCGAATTAGAGTTAACTGAACATAGTTAATCGAATTAGAATTAACTGAATATTAGATATTCAATTAGAGTTAATCGAATATAGTTATTTAAGATAAAGTTATTCAAACATAGTTATTCAGGATGAGTCGCCATTTCGTACGACTGTTAGCGTAATTCGCAGGGATGCAGATAGCCTATGGCGGTCGGATGTTTCTTGAGGGAATCAGGCGTAACCATTGTGATCGCTGCGATCTAGAGTCAAGCGAATGGAGTTAAATCGAATATTAGCCATTCAAAATAAAGTTAAAACAGACATAGTTATTCGAATATAAGTTAATTAAATATTAGTTATTCGATAGGAGTTAAATAAGTTGAGTTAATCAAGTGAGTTAATCAAGTTGAGTTAATCGAGTTGAGTTAGTCAAGATGAGTTAATCAAACCGAGTTAATCCAAATGAGTTAATCCAAAGGAGTTATTCGAAATAGTTTATTCGAATAAAATTAAAGGAGCTAACCGAATATAGTTTACTCGATAGGAGATTAATCGAATGTAGATCATTCATAGAAAGTTAATCGAATGTAAATCATTCGAAGAGAGTTATCGAATATACTTATTCGAAGAAAGGGTTATCAAATATAGTTTATTCGAAAAGGGGTTATCGAATAGAGATTATTCGAAAAAGAGAATTATACATTGAATTTGATTATATCGAATTCTGGAAAGTAATATTTACTTTCCATTTTTATTAAGATCTACTTATTTATTAATAAATTAGTGGTTTAGTTATTTAATTAGATTAAGGAATAAAAGTTATACTTTGAAGTTAGATATTTCAGAAGTAGGGATTATAACTCTATAGTTATAATAAATGTTTTCAAATAAGAAGTGGATTCATAAAGAGAATCCGAGAGTTTCGCAAGGAAGTTTGTTAAAGATTTGAAAGGTGAACCTTGTCTATTTCGTAGTTAGAAATGTTGTTCAGTTAAGGTCTGAGAGGTAGTTATACCCCAACTTGATTGGCTTCGTCTTTAACTAAAAATGGTTAAGGTTCGATAGTGAAGGTTACATAACTGAATTTAGTTAATGAGTGTAATGGTTTAGATTGGCTTAGTGATGTTTTATTTAAACATCTGTTTAAATCAAATGAATAAATTTTGGAAAAAATTTCTAAATATAATCAGAGATTTTTTCTAATCATAGAAAATGAATTGTTGATGAGAAAGAATACTAGAATGACAGTGATACATGAAACAGAGATGGAAATGTTTTCCAATGATTGATGATGTAAATTTTCTAAATTAAGAAAATAAGAATTTAAGAGTATATAGAAATGGGAAATGAATAAATAAATGATTAATTTAATTAAAAGATATAAGTGTTGATTGATGATTGATCGATAGAATTTCCATTTGGAAATAATATCGTTGTTTGCATACCTGTTTTTCTTTGATAGTTAAATCACCGACTATCGAAGTTTTTGACCATTTTTTCGTCGTCAATACGGAGAGACCAGGATCATATTCATTATCTGAAAACCACTTTGTATAGACGTTAGCGTTGCGATCAAATATGATGAAAATCATTGAAGATGGAGTTATGCAAGGGCTATCCTGTTTACATAATAGTGCCTTCGGTTTGTCCAGTCCCAGGACAACGTGAATGGACGAATGTCTGACAAAGTATATCTAACGTATCGCATAAGTTGATCTCTTCAAACATACTTATGTTTGGTGGCGGAGCAATTAGTTTCTCTTAGCTTTATACCCGTGATATTTTTGGGGAACTCAATTTGTGATTTGGCGGGTATGACGATGTGGCATTCAAAGTGAATGGTGGTCAGGTGTATCAAAGATATGTTATGACCTCAAGCCTCATCAACCGGGAAATGACAGAAATCGTGCAGGCAGCATGGCTAGGCAGGTCGCTCCCATTAGGGTGTATATCACCTATCTAGAGAAAATCCATTTCATTCTTTATTTATTATCGATGCTGTCCCTTTTCGTAAATGTAACAACCCGGAAATCTTAGCCAATTTAAAATTTTTATTTTGGCAATTTTGATGAATTTTGAATATTTAAAATGAATTATTTTAAATAATAATGACGGAAAATTTATTTTGAATAGAATTCGGACGTATATATTTAAATAAATCGTCGTTAGAATATAAATATTTATTTTAAATTATAAAAGGAATTGAAAATGGCGCGGTAGTTTGAAATTTCGATTTCAAAGTTCAAATGAATATGCAGGATTCAAAATAAACCGGATTTTAGCGAAACCAAAAATATTAGAATCTAATTGAGACTATCTTTCCAACGAACCCGAAAAATCAAAATTTCATAGCGGGAATCAAAAGTTACATCCAGTTGAAAATTCAGAATAGTCGCTATGGAATTTTTGCCCTTAAAAATGGAAATTTTGCAGATGACCTCGGTTTTCGACGAAACCACTTTTGTTGGATTCGTGATGTCAAGTTATTGATTCATAATTTTTCGAATCAATATGTAAGCCTGGAAAAGGAAAACGTGTTGACTAGTTTTAGTTGATTTTAATCAACTGGAAAATGGCCATTTTTCAAACGGTCTCAGAATTTGACGAAATCAGTTTTGTTAGGACCGTATCGTCAATACGAAGCTAGATAATATTTTTCTGAAATTTATCTAGTTAGTATGTGGCCCTGGTAAATTGAAATGTGCGTTCAAATTTAATATATAGAGTTATATTTTGATTTTGGCGGAAACTGATCGAAACAGTCGAATCAGCCTGCGGTACATATCCCATTGTGTTCGGAATAGGGTAATTAGGTATGAACGACTGTAACGACCTGGATTTTCGGCGACTTTGGTTATCGACATAAGCACGATGTCGATAACCAAACCATCGAAAAATCCTGGTAATTTGTGAAAGAAATTAGAGGGTGAGGAAAGATAAGATAGAAACTTCGAATAGAAGAAGAAGAAGAACACAACATCAGAGTAACACGAATCTCACAGCGGAACGAATAAATATATTTCATAACATAACTTTGAAATACAAATCAGTACTTGAATATACATATCATTATCAAAGTACAACACTTACAACACAGCGGAAATAACTATAGCTATATGATCCTGAAGCCTCCTGCTCCAGCTCTTCCAGTATATCTGTAAAATCCCGACTACTTGACTGCCCGTACAAATTTAGGCACCCAAGAGTTTAGGGAAAACAACGAAGTAAACTCCGGGTCAGTCATGGGACTGGTATGAGTAAAACAGTTTAAAAACAGTTGAACAAGTAAATGATATCTCATAAGACCACGCCGCGTAACGGAACGGGTTTTTCCCTTATGAGAATCCAAAATATCTTTATATCAAAAACCTTTTGATATTATAATAATGTCTATCAACCACAGTATATATATAATCATCTAGCAGAAACGCTTTCATCTCACGTTCTACATATATAGTATACAATCAAAACCGCAAGCACGTATTGGGTAATGGATTTCCAACTATGACAAGGTATGGAATCACCTTTCGCTTGTGTACCTCTAGAGAGGAATACACTGGGTTCAACAAGAACATCTTGCAACCCGGCCACACATGACCGACCACTCATTTCGCTTGAGTGTATCGAATGTATATCACCAACAGTTGGGATCAGCAACCATTTCCCGAATGGGACAGCATCAACAATTGATTTTTAGAAGTAAATGAAACTCTAGATCAGGTGATTATACACCCTACTTCGGTGCGACCGACTTAGCCATGCTGCCTGCCCGATTTCTGTCATTTACCGGATGATGAGGCTAGAAGCTACGCTTTATCATCACACCAGATTCACTTTGAATGTCACATCGTCAAATCCATCAAATCACCGATTGACGTCCTCAACCATACATTATGTGTTAGCTAAGAGAAGTTTCCTTCTCCGCTTCCACTCTTGGTACGGTTGGAGAAATCAATATACATGATCGTCTGGAAATACTCTGTCAGACATCCGTCCATACAAGTCATCCAGGAACAGGATGAACCGAAGGCACTATTCTGTAAACAGGATAGCCCTTGCATAATTCCGTCTTCAATTTCCTTTGGCATATATGATTTCGCAACGCTTATGCCAATACAGAGTGGTTCTTTGGATAATAATCCAACCGGTCTCTCCATGTTAACAAAGTTAAAATGGTCAAAACTTCGATAGTCTGTGATTTAACTATCGAATAAAAATAGGTGTGCAAACAATGATATTATTTCCAAATGGAAATTATATCGATCAAACATCATTTAACATTCATCTCCTTAGTTCATTAATTTACTTATCTCCTGTTTCCCTATATTCAATATTTCTTATTTTCTATATTTGGAAAATATACGTTATTAACAATGGAAAACATTTCCATTTCTTGTTTTCTTTATTAGAAAACATTTCTGGTTTCTTCTTTGGAAAACATTTCCAAAGCTTCTTCATTGGACTTAGACAGATGTTTAAACAAACCATCGCGATGCCAATTCAAACCATTTCCTTTACTGCCGAGCCTTAACTATTCCTTAGTTAAAAACGAAGCCAATCAAGTTGGGGTAGAACTACCTCTCAGACCTTAACTGAACAACATTTCTAACTTTGAAATAGGCAAAGTTCACTTTATATTCCTTTTACTATCTTCCTTACTTAATCCTCCTTCGAATAAATATATTCGATTGACTCTTATCAATTAACTCTATTGGACTAACCCCTATCAATTAACTCTATTGGACTAACACTATTTATTGACTCATTTCACTTACTCTTTTCTAATAAACTATATTCGATAATTCCTTTTACTTTCTATTCGAATAACTATATTCGATTTACTCATTTGCTTCTATTCGAATAACTATATTCGATTTAACTCATTTGCTTCTATTCTAATCGATTAAACTAACATCGATTATCTCCTTTCAACTTTATTCTCTAATCGATTAACTAACATCGATTAACTTCTTTTACTTTAACACTAATCGATTAACTAACATCGATTAACTTCTTTTTAACTTTATTCTCTAATCGATTAACTAACATCGATTAACTTCTTTTTAACTTTATTCTCTAATCGATTAACTAACATCGATTTACTTCTTTTTAACTTTATTCTCTAATCGATTAACTAACATCGATTTACTTCTTTTTAACTTTATTCTCTAATCGATTAACTAACATCGATTAACTTCTTTTTAACTTTATTCTCTAATCGATTAACTAACATCGATTAACTTCTTTTACTAAACTACGTTTTCCGTTACAACTATTTCCTTTTTATAACTTTTACTTACCGTTACAAATATTTCCTATTTATAACTTCTATTTACCGTTACAAATATTTCCTATTTATAACTTCTATTTACCGTTACAAATATTTCCTATTTATAACTTTTATTTACTTTCTAAATAAATATTTCTTTTCTATTTCTATTTATTTTCTAAATAAATATCCCTTTTATAAAACCGTGTTCGTTTTATAAATATTTCCTTTTATAAAATCCTATGATTTTATAAAATTCCTTTATTTCAATATACATTGAAATACTTCTTTTTACATCCCAGGGTCTTCTATGATATTTAAAATATCGAATAAAAATGATCAACATCATTCTAACACCCATAATCCATAACAGATTATATAACACATCATATATCACAATATATGAAAACAGTAAAATAAATGTTGAGGAATCCAGTTGGATTCCTCCAACCTGTTTCCCTGCATCACAGATGTTAAACAATATAGATAACATCACTTTTCAGTTCTATATGATATATTCTGTTAAACAGAATCAATATAGAAAATTTAACTAACTGACTAGCAGTTCAATCAAACAGTCAACACACAGTCAATCAGCCAATATCTAACAGTTCTAAAAATACAACATGAAATTATAAACTGTTCAGAGTTAGTGAGATTTACTCACTTTGGCGCGTTAACCGTTAAATAACGGTTTGCGTTATTTGATTCAGTTGGACAATTTATTTCGCCATAAATTCGAACGAGCTCCACTCCACTCCTAGTTAGTTCCATTGGGTAGCGTCCGTCCATACGATCCCGGCGTGACCAGTCGTTCGTCAAACTGTGTTCGTATGCATGAGTTATCACGAAAATCAGTTAATACATTTTATAAATTTATATTAAACTTAAACTATAATTATAGTTGGGCCTCACCACTACTTCTAGGCTCATCCGCTACGTAGGAAACCCAAACAACACAAAAGTTTGTCTTCCCCAAAACTTAAAACAACCCTTCCCTTCCTGATAACACGTCACGCCCTCTTTTCTTTTGAACGGAAGCATTTCCCAATATTACTCAAACAAAAAGTGGTCACGGATCTTACTGTATAGGCGTGACCTTTCCCTTGGCATTATATTCCCATTATAAACTATACCGCGTTCCATATTTAAGCACCCATCTTCTTCATGAACCACTTTATATCGTGCCCCTTCCAGTATGCAAAAGCCATTACCCAACTTCATTCATTCATCCAAACCCGTGTCCAAATTTCCCTTCACAATGTCAAGCTAGTACTTAAAACCCCAAACCGTGTTTTAAACGACTCGTTCTTCTACATATACCTCGTCTGCAACTCCTCCTAACCGACCACATACCAGTGATCACAGTCTCCTTCCACTCAGAATCAATTTCGACCCCTGACATCACCTCATCTCGAAATTCGGAGAATTCGAACCATATTGAAATCTGTTCACCTCATCTTGCATCCCGTCCCTTTTTCTGCGACTTCCGGAGTTCGCTCGCGCCCGCTGTTCGAAGAAACCACCGTCCTCTTTTTGAATGGAGACCCCAACTCTTCGTACCCAAAGGCGGTCTGACCTCTAGAAATCGACAGCAGCTTCTAAACCTAGGCCTTCAACTATCCAACGCAGCGAAGAAGAGAAGGCTCGAAGGCTTCAAAATTTACATCAGAATGGAGAGAAGTACTTTAGGACATCGAATACGTATGGTGTTGGATTTATAATATCTGATTTTAGAGAATTCTTTGTGGATAATTAGTTTCCACGTTTTCATTTTGTATGGTTGAGAAAGGCTGATGCGTGGCTTTGTTTGGGCTTAGGAAGAACGTTAGTGTATTTAGAGTTTGGTTTTTCAAGATACCATGTTACCTAAATTCCATTCACGTACGGACAGAAATCAAGATACTGTTGTATCGAGCTCGGTTCCACGATCCCAAAAATATAATAATACCGGTAGATTAACTTATATTTTGAAACCGCAAAATGTTGACTACAGGGTGCAAAATACTCCAAATAAAAAGTCGCTTATTTAATTAATTAAAAATTACCATAAAATTCAAAAAAATTAAATTATCACTACTTCGCAAAAGAACCTTATCTAAATTCAACCCCGATATTCAAATATATTGAAATAACCGTTATGGCCGATAAACGATTCTATAGCGACTATTCTGAAATTTGATTTGGACGTACATCAAAATCTACACGATGAAATCCCGATTTTTCTCTTCTACTAGAAAGATATACTCCACCAGCTCCACACGTTTCTTGTTTCACAGAAATCCGGCTTAAAACGAATCCTGTACATCCAGTTGAAGTTCGAATCGCCAATTTACGAACTGCAGCGCCATTTCAAGCTCGTTTATAATTATATTATAAACTATACGTTCAACTTTCGTTTATATAACATATTCATTATTCTATTTCAATTCTAAACTGAATTAAATATCACAGATGATCCGGTTCACACCATATCGCCATTTCAGCCAATTCTGATTATTTCAGATTTAAATATATTATTTAAATTATTATTTTAATTAAATATTCATCATTATATTATTTCCATGACCATTAGATTCGCTAAACCACCATTGATATAATTAAATAAATTAATCATAATACCCCTGCCAATGCGGGTCATTACAATCTTCCCCACTTAAAATAATTTCGTCCTCGAAATTGCTAAAGCTAGAAGTCGACCGTATCTACTGGTTAGAACTTATTTGTTCACTTCTTAACTTCAGTTTCAACTGAACCAATTTAATTTCGATTAAATTATTAATTAATTCTTATCAACGAAAATTTCCAAAAATCCTGAAAATTTTCTAACGCCTTAACTCTTCGAAAAATTTCGCCAGCACCTCCTTCGTACTGGTCAATCGGTCAAACTCCAACTCGCCTCTCTGGGCCATCTCCAACCCAAAAGAAAATCAAACAGCCAAGCGGCTAGCCAATTCGGCTCATAAATCTTATATCCAATAGAAATATAAACTTGTACTTTTTGTTGGCATATAATTATATCCTTTCCACCTTTTATCAATTCAGCGGATACAAGGATCATTCCAATCAAATTCCAATCTGCTTTTATCTCCAACACAACCATTCGCTTTTACCAAGCCAAATTTCCATTTCAACTCAAGTTTTCGTCTTGATTCCCAACTCTTAACTTGATTATCACATTACACTTCAAATTTGAATCTCACAATCCAATTGGTCTTGATATCATTCTAATTCAATCTCAGTTACCACTTTACTGGCTTTACTTTACTTCAAATTTGTTTTCACAAATTTTTGTTAAATTTGTTTTTAATTCAAACAGTCTTTCCCTGGGAGTTTTCAAACAGTTTACTATTTTCAAAAATCAAATTTTCCTTTTTGAAATTCAACTGAGCCCATAATCAATATTCCATTAGTTCAATCACTTCTCTATTTCTTTATCAATATTTGTTAACCAAATATTTTCAATAACCATATTGGCCCTTTTTTGTTATTTGGAAAACATTTCTGAATATCGCCTTCCTTTATTTTCTATACTAGGAAATATTCGTTATTCTATTTCCAAGCTTTGCACATATTTGGGTTAAAACAGATGTTGTGTAAAACATCGTTACGACAACCCAAATACAGTATTTAACTAATTCTTATTCAACATTGATCTTCGAGCCTGAAATCTTACTATTTATTTGTTAATAATGAAATCAATCAAGTTGGGGTATAACTACCTCTCAGACCTTGACTGAATAACATTTATAACTTCCAAACAGATATGACTACTTACTCGAAAAATCAATACCATACAACTACTTATTCACTTTTAAACACATATCCACTTTCTCTTTCTATTCTTACTAGATTTTATTCCTAGTCTTCCTTTTTGATTTTACTATTCCATTTCTAAGTTCGTTTCCTTATCGACTTATATATATATCGATACGTTGATTTCTAACAATCAAATTATCTTAAAAAAATTCTAACTCCTTAAATTCCCGGAAAAATTCGCCATAGCCTCCTTTGTACTAGGAGCATCGGGATATTTCAAATAGCCTCCCATGGCCCTCACCAATCCAAAAGAAAAAGAAAAAGCCAAGCGGCTAGCCGATACGGCGCATAAAATCTCATATATGAATTAAATACGTACCTTTTTGTCGAGCAATCTATTTATATACCTTCATACCTTATCCATACCTATCTCATGTATATTCATACATTTCTAGTTCATTCCAACTTAATCCAATCGTTTTAACTTATTACGTTAAGTGATTTTCAAATTACTGGTTTGCTCATTTCACCTTCATATTTGAGTATAACAGGTTCAAATATATTTTAACTTGTTTATCAACTAATTGAATTCCATTTCAAATTTTATTTGAATTTCCTATATTCAAA
Organism: Allium sativum; assembly: GCA_030737875.1. NCBI lineage: Eukaryota > Viridiplantae > Streptophyta > Magnoliopsida > Asparagales > Amaryllidaceae > Allium > Allium sativum. The sequence goes on from CM060923.1 coordinate 657,369,023, forward strand.
TTCCATTTCGATTCTCTTATGTCAAATTTTATTCGATTTCTCATATGTCAAATTTATAATTGATTTTCCATATGTCAAATTCTATTTGATTTCCCATGTGTCAAATTCTATTTGATTTCTATATTCGAACTTCCTCTATTCAAATTCTATATCACTTCCATTGAATTTCATATATTCAAACTCCCTTTGAATTTCTATATTCAATTCCTATTTCAATTCCATTGAATTTCACATATTCAAACTCCCTTTGAATTTCTATATTCAATTTTCCATTATTTAAATCTTCTTTATTCAAATCTCATTTGAATTTCTATATTCAAATCCCTTTTTTGAATTTTCTGTATTCAAATCCTCTTTGAATTTTTTTATTCAAATTCTATGTTTGAACTTCCTTTCTTCAAATTCCTTTTCAAACTTTCTTTATTCATTCTTTACATAAGTCTCGATTTCAATTCCTTTTGAAATCGATATTACTACCTTTGGAAAATAGATTTCCCTTTCAATTTCATACTTGTATTTTATTTCTGAATTATCCAATGATAATTCTTTTCACATCATTTATAAACTTCGTTTATAAAAGAAATATTTATAAACTTTGTTTATAAAGGAACTTCTCGTTTTATTTCTTTTAAAACGAGTTAATATTTCCAATCTATTTAAAAGTTCAAATTCTATATTTTAAATCCCATTTTGAATTTCAATACAACTGTCTTTCCCAAAACAAATTCAAAACAGTATCCTTGGTAGTAATTCGTCACTTACAACTCGAAAATGAATACTGATGATGCAGCTGTCATCATCAGAATCTATTTTCCAGCGATCGAAGTGAGTTCAATACTATAAAACCATTTCTAAACATTTCCACTTTGAAATTCATTTCAAAATATAATTCACACTGCTTGTAAAACAATTTAAAATCTCCTAGGATCTTAAATTTTCCTTATTTTTAATCCAAATCTATTTACAAACACTTATCCAATTTTCCAGAGTTTTAACTTCAATTCTGGTTTAAATTTCAGATTTAACTCATCTGATTTCACGTATTTCACTTATATGAATTCTGATTGGTTATTTACATAACCATTTAATTTATAATCTTACTTGATTATAATAACAACCAATATATCCACTATATTATAATTTTGGTATATATATCTTCTCTATATCCAGATATACCTTGGGTAAACTTATTTTAATTTACCACCTTTTCAAAACATATCGTGCCGACCCATCGTATTTGAGTGTTTATTTACTCCTACCGATACAGTGGATCAAACTGATCGACCAGAACTCATCAACAACTCAACCAATGAATCCCCACAATAAAAAATTATTTTTATATCATATACAAATACGTTCACTCGTATATATACACTCAATCTCAGTCTAGGGTACTACTAATCCTATCTCTACCGAGTCACGCCACAGAGCCAAGTAATTCTTAACTTAAGCTCTGATACCAACTGTAACGACCCGGATTTCGAGCGACTTTGGTTATCGGCATAAGCACGATGTCGATAACCAAAACACCGAAAAATCCTGGTAATTAGTGAAAGAAATTAGAGGGTGAGGAAAGATAAGATAGAAACTTCGAATAGAAGAAGAAGAACACAACATCAGAGTAACACGAATCTCACAGCGGAACGAATAAATATATTTCATAACATAACTTTGAAATACAAATCAGTACTTGAATATACATATCATTATCAAAGTACAGCACTTACAACACAACGAAAATAACTATAGCTATATGATCCTGAAGCCTCCTGCTCCAGCTCTTCCAGTATATCTGTAAAATCCCGACTACTTGACTGCCCGTACAAATTTAGGCACCCAAGAGTTTAGGGAAAACAACGAAGTAAACTCCGGGTCAGTCATGGGACTTGTATGAGTAAAACAGTTTAAAAACAGTTGAACAAGTAAATGATATCTCATAAGACCACGCCGCGTAACGGAACGGGTTTTTCCCTTATGAGAATCCAAAATATCTTTATATCAAAAACCTTTTGATATTATAATAATGTCTATCAACCACAGTATATATATAATCATCTAGCAGAAACGCTTTCATCTCACGTTCTACATATATAGTATACAATCAAAACCGCAAGCACGTATTGGGTAATGGATTTCCAACTATGACAAGGTATGGAATCACCTTTCACTTGTGTACCTCTAGAGAGGAATACACCGGGTTCAACAAGAACATCTTGCAACCCGGCCACACATGACCGACCACTCATTTCGCTTGAGTGTATCGAATGTATATCACCAACAGTTGGGATCAGCAACCGTTTCCCGAATGGGACAGCATCAACAATAGATTTTTAGAAGTAAATGAAACTCTAGATCAGGTGATTATACACCCTACTTTGGTGCGACCGACTTAGCCATGCTGCCTGCCCTATTTCTGTCATTTACCGGATGATGAGGCTAGAAGCTACGCTTTATCATCACACCAGATTCACTTTGAATGTCACATCGTCAAATCCATCAAATCACCGATTGACGTCCTCAACCATACATTATGTGTTAGCTAAGAGAAGTTTCCTTCTCCGCTTCCACTCTTGGTACGGTTGGAGAAATCAATATACATGATCGTCTGGAAATACTCTGTCAGACATCCGTCCATACAAGTCATCCAGGAACAGGATGAACCGAAGGCACTATTCTGTAAACAGGATAGCCCTTGCATAACTCCGTCTTCAATTTCCTTTGGCATATATGATTTCGCAACGCTTATGCCAATACAGAGTGGTTCTTTGGATAATAATCCAACCGGTCTCTCCATATTAACAACGTTAAAATGGTCAAAACTTCGATAGTCTGTGATTTAACTATCGAATAAAAATAGGTGTGCAAACAATGATATTATTTCCAAATGGAAATTATATCGATCAAACATCATTTAACATTCATCTCCTTAGTTCATTAATTTACTTATCTCCTGTTTCCCTATATTCAATATTTCTTATTTTCTATATTTGGAAAATATACGTTATTAACAATGGAAAACATTTCCATTTCTTGTTTTCTTTATTAGAAAACATTTCTGGTTTCTTCTTTGGAAAACATTTCCAAAGCTTCTTCATTGGACTTAGACAGATGTTTAAACAAACCATCGCGATGCCAATTCAAACCATTTCCTTTACTGCCGAGCCTTAACTATTCCTTAGTTAAAAACGAAGCCAATCAAGTTGGGGTAGAACTACCTCTCAGACCTTAACTGAACAACATTTCTAACTTTGAAATAGGCAAAGTTCACTTTATATTCCTTTTACTATCTTCCTTACTTAATCCTCCTTCGAATAAATATATTCGATTGACTCTTATCAATTAACTCTATTGGACAAACCCCTATCAATTAACTCTATTGGACTAACACTATTTATTTACTCATTTCACTTACTCTTTTCGAATAAACTATATTCGATAATTCCTTTTACTTTCTATTCGAATAACTATATTCGATTTACTCATTTGCTTCTATTCGAATAACTATATTCGATTTAACTCATTTGCTTCTATTCTAATCGATTAAACTAACATCGATTATCTCCTTTCAACTTTATTCTCTAATCGATTAACTAACATCAATTAACTTCTTTTACTTTAACACTAATCGATTAACTAACATCGATTAACTTCTTTTTAACTTTATTCTCTAATCGATTAACTAACATCGATTAACTTCTTTTTAACTTTATTCTCTAATCGATTAACTAACATCGATTTACTTCTTTTTAACTTTATTCTCTAATCGATTAACTAACATCGATTTACTTCTTTTTAACTTTATTCTCTAATCGATTAACTAACATCGATTAACTTCTTTTTAACTTTATTCTCTAATCGATTAACTAACATCGATTAACTTCTTTTACTAAACTACGTTTTCCGTTACAACTATTTCCTTTTTATAACGTTTACTTACTGTTACAAATATTTCCTATTTATAACTTCTATTTACCGTTACAAATATTTCCTATTTATAACTTCTATTTACCGTTACAAATATTTCCTATTTATAACTTTTATTTACTTTCTAAATAAATATTTCTTTTCTATTTCTATTTATTTTCTAAATAAATATCCCTTTTATAAAACCGTGTTCGTTTTATAAATATTTCCTTTTATAAAATCCTATGATTTTATAAAATTCCTTTATTTCAATATACATTGAAATACTTCTTTTTACATCCCAGGGTCTTCTATGATATTTAAAATATCGAATAAAAATGATCAACATCATTCTAACACCCATAATCCATAACAGATTATATAACACATCATATATCACAATATATGAAAACAGTAAAATAAATGTTGAGGAATCCAGTTGGATTCCTCCAACCTGTTTCCCTGCATCACAGATGTTAAACAATATAGATAACATCACTTTTCAGTTCTATATGATATATTCTGTTAAACAGAATCAATATAGAAAATTTAACTAACTGACTAGCAGTTCAATCAAACAGTCAACACACAGTCAATCAGCCAATATCTAACAGTTCTAAAAATACAACATGAAATTATAAACTGTTCAGAGTTAGTGAGATTTACTCACTTTGGCGCGTTAACCGTTAAATAACGGTTTGCGTTATTTGATTCAGTTGGACAATTTATTTCGCCATAAATTCGAACGAGCTCCACTCCACTCCTAGTTAGTTCCATTGGGTAGCGTCCGTTCATACGATCCCAGCGTGACCAGTCGTTCGTCAAACTGTGTTCGTATGCATGAGTTATCACGAAAATCAGTTAATACATTTTATAAATTTATATTAAACTTAAACTATAATTATAGTTGGGCCTCACCACTACTTCTAGGCTCATCCGCTACGTAGGAAACCCAAACAACACAAAAGTTTGTCTTCCCCAAAACTTAAAACAACCCTTCCCTTCCTGATAACACGTCACGCCCTCTTTTCTTTTGAACGGAAGCATTTCCCAATATTACTCAAACAAAAAGTGGTCACGGATCTTACTGTATAGGCGTGACCTTTCCCTTGGCATTATATTCCCATCATAAACTATACCGCGTTCCATATTTAAGCACCCATCTTCTTCATGAACCACTTTATATCGTGCCCCTTCCAGTATGCAAAAGCCATTACCCAACTTCATTCATTCATCCAAACCCGTGTCCAAATTTCCCTTCACAATGTCAAGCTAGTACTTAAAACCCCAAACCGTGTTTTAAACGACTCGTTCTTCTACATATACCTCGTCTGCAACTCCTCCTAACCGACCACATACCAGTGATCACAGTCTCCTTCCACTCAGAATCAATTTCGACCCCTGACATCACCTCATCTCGAAATTCGGAGAATTCGAACCATATTGAAATCTGTTCACCTCATCTCGCATCCCGTCCCTTTTTCTGCGACTTCCGGAGTTCGCTCGCGCCCGCTGTTCGAAGAAACCACCGTCCTCTTTTTGAATGGAGACCCCAACTCATCGTACCCAAAGGCGGTGTGACCTCTAGAAATCGACAGCAGCTTCTAAACCTAGGCCTTCAACTATCCAACGCAGCGAAGAAGAGAAGGCTCGAAGGCTTCAAAATTTACATCAGAATGGAGAGAAGTACTTTAGGACATCGAATACGTATGGTGTTGGATTTATAATATCTGATTTTAGAGAATTCTTTGTGGATAATTAGTTTCCACGTTTTCATTTTGTATGGTTGAGAAAGGCTGATGCGTGGCTTTGTTTGGGCTTAGGAAGAACGTTAGTGTATTTAGAGTTTGGTTTTTCAAGATACCATGTTACCTAAATTCCATTCACGTACGGACAAAAATCAAGATACTGTTGTATCGAGCTCGGTTCCACGATCCCAAAAATATAATAATACCGGTAGATTAACTTATATTTTGAAACCGCAAAATGTTGACTACAGGGTGCAAAATACTCCAAATAAAAAGTCGCTTATTTAATTAATTAAAAATTACCATAAAATTCAAAAAAATTAAATTATCACTACTTCGCAAAAGAACCTTATCTAAATTCAACCCCGATATTCAAATATATTGAAATAACCGTTATGGCCGATAAACGATTCTATAGCGACTATTCTGAAATTTGATTTGGACGTACATCAAAATCTACACGATGAAATCCCGATTTTTCTCTTCTACTAGAAAGATATACTCCACCAGCTCCACACGTTTCTTGTTTCACAGAAATCCGGCTTAAAACGAATCCTGTACATCCAGTTGAAGTTCGAATCGCCAATTTACGAACTGCAGCGCCATTTCAAGCTCGTTTATAATTATATTATAAACTATACGTTCAACTTTCGTTTATATAACATATTCATTATTCTATTTCAATTCTAAACTGAATTAAATATCACAGATGATCCGGTTCACACCATATCGCCATTTCAGCCAATTCTGATTATTTCAGATTTAAATATATTATTTAAATTATTATTTTAATTAAATATTCATCATTATATTATTTCCATGACCATTAGATTCGCTAAACCACCATTGATATAATTAAATAAATTAATCATAATACCCCTGCCAATGCGGGTCATTACAACGACAGTCGGTCGGTTCGATTTCGAGTGCGAAATTAAAAGTTGCTTTTTGAAATTAAATAATAAAATAAAAAGAGAAAGTCAAACCCTTTATTTCCTTAGGCCCCCCTTTTCTCTGTCGTTCATTTCAAAACAAATCAAAAACAAGGAAGAATGAAGGAGCGACGGGGTGAACCGCCGCTACCAACCCCATCGCGCCCCCCTAGGTGGCGTCGACCACCACCGAACCCCCCTCTTCTCTTCCCGAACCTCTCCCTCCTTCCTCCATCTCGAAACCCCCTAACTCCGGAATCCGCGACCCCACTCACCCACACCCGCTGCGCCACCATCCACTTCCTCCGCTGCGCTCCACCTCGCCCCCCTCTGGCCACCGTCGCACCTAAAAAACCCCTTCCCTGCTCAATTAGAAACCGCGAAACCCTTACCCCTTTTCAGACCCTCCGACCACCTCCAACGCACGGTCCTTCCTCTTCTGGCGAGTGAGTCTTTCTATTTTATTATTTAATTTTTGTTTTTAGTTTTTAACACCATAAAAATGTGATTTTTAAGCGGGTTAGAGTAGGATTTTTATGGTTTTTATTTATATAAAGACATGGTTTTGAAAAATATAAAAGCGAAGTAAGGATTCAATTTTTATCATCTTAAAAGCGAAGTAAAAATATGATCTTTATATATGTAGCGAAATAAAAATATGATTTTTCTTATATATATGTTGGAATAAAAATGTGATTTTTATAGCGATGATACAAAAATTTGATCTTTATATATGAAGTAGAAATATAAAAATATAATTTTTATATAGAAAGACGCATTGTAAAAATATATGAAGTAGAAATAAGAATATGATTTTTATTTATTGGAATGAAGTGATAAAAATATAATCTTTATTATATGAACACCGGTGTAAAAATAGAATTTTTATCTATATAGTAGCGGTGTAAAAATAGAATTTTTATCTGTATAGTAGCGGTATGAAAATAGAATTTTTATATACATAGCAACAATATAAAAATATGATTTTATATATGTAGTGGCCACGGACAATGAAATTGACAAAAGGCGAGAACGACGAAGATTCCTACATATGAAGAGTTGATGCGTTGGTTTAGCTAGTCGGTGAGAACTTCTCACTTTAAATCTTGTTTTCTAGTTAAAATTATATACTAGGATGCAGACGGTGCTTAGCAGCACCCAACACCCGTCGTCCACAGACCATGGACGACTTGTATGCTTATTTGATGTGTTGTGAAGTTTGTTGGTGAAGCTGATGTAAAATAGATAATAAAAATATTCATGTGTTGAAATAAATTAATTATCGTTAAAAATATAATTTTTAATGTGAATGTGAATATATAAATATTCATTTACAAACCGGACGGTTTGTTTACGTACACCTATTTGAAGGATATTGATTGGGACGATAAATTTTACACATCGCCCAACTGCACAAATAATATTCAGTGTTTGTGGATTGAAACCCCACACGGGTGTTGGGATGATATTTGGCGTACACTAATCCCAATTGTTTAGTGGTATGTCGATTGTTTGATTGATAGACCGTGTAAGCGTTAATTACTTATATTTAATGCTTATGCAGTTGTGTGGTGCACTTTGGATGATGGTTGATTATTTATCGTTGCTATTATATACATGTGTTGTATGGAATCCATATAATTAACATTATATGGTAATTGATTGGGCCTCATTCCAATTGGAAAAAAATAAAGAATATTATAAAATAAAGATTCATGTGTTGAATAGAATAAATAGTCATGTGTTGACGATGCTCATGTGTTGAGAATATTCATGTGTTAAGTAAAATATTTTAACTATAAAATTTACATCTTTGTCATATTTAAGATTAGAAACTAACTGGAAACTAGATAAGATGAGTGGTTTCCTGGGAATTGATCTGATGTTGGTTTTGTCCTTCGGGGTTAATACTTAGGGAATTATTCTCTTACTACTTTATGTTTGGAGTCTGATTAAAAATCAAACGATAGATACCATAATTTTATAAAATATATTAAATAACATAAATAGCCATGTGTTGACGATGATTATGTGTTGAGAACATTCATGTGTTGAAAGAGAAATATAGATTCATGTGTTGAATAGAATAAATATTCATTTGTTGAATAGATGACAAATTTATTGAAATATATAAAGCCGTGTTGATTGGAGATGCGCCATTTTGACGTAAGCGATATCTATATCGATTATATTCGTTTTTAAAATGAATATAGAAAAGGAAGTGATTTCAAAATATAACGTTTTGAAAATATTATCATTTGTATGTCGATGATGTGGAATATTCGATTTCGATTCGAATTGAATATGAAGTTGAAATCATTTCGAAAATGAATTTAAAATGATTTATAAAATACGTTTTAAAAGGAAATCGATGAAATATGTATAATATATATTATATATATAATGGCCTGAATAGAACGCGCCGCGCCGCGCCACGGCAGTTCGCGAATTTCGACAATTGACTTCGAATGGACATTACGGGAGATCCGACCGTCGGATTCTCCTAAAACCGGAACCGTTCGGTTCTATCGAAAAGAGCTTTCTAATGAATATTAAAAATTTGAGATCTAACGGTTGGATTTGGAACTATATCCAAATCAAATTTTGAAAAGTTTGTTGTAAGTGCAGTTCGTTGGCCGTTATTGAAAACCGACTATACGGGCCCTGATAAAATTATTAAAAATAGTAATAATTTGTTTAAAATCATAAGAAATGATTTGCGAAGAACTGGGGTGAAAAATCCCATATTTGAAAGGATAAAAGTTGATATTTTTTTTATAGAAATGAACTAGTTTTGAACTAGAATTAAAATCAATTTATTTTACAAATAAATAAAGTGGATTTGAAAGTAAACAGAATTTCCAATAATTGAATTGGGATGGATTTGAATTGAAATTATCTTCGGAATATTTCGATGTTGGATTTCATGATTATACAGATATTGTTATGGAAATTTGAAAGATATATTTATATCATTATTCCCAATACGATATTTGTTGGTCGTAGAATTTGATATTGAATATAAGCCGATATATTTTCTATTCAGAGCCTTGTATTTAATATCAAATGTGATTTGGGTTTGTCGTGAATGGTGTCTTCATTAACACTGTTCTTAGACCCAGTTGAGAAAAAGATTAGATCTTTCTATTTAGAATTAATGAAGTGTACCAATTAAATAATATTAATTGGAGTTGAATTTAAATAAGATTTTTGGGTTTATCGTGAGCGGTGTTTTGGAATAACACCTGTTCTTTAACCTGATTAATAATAGGAAGTGATTTTTGGTTTATCGTGAACCGTGTTTTAGATGACATTGGTTCTTTAACCCAGTTAAAGACAGAATATTGATTTTTGGGGAGATTAAAACTAAGTGGAGTTTTAATGAATCTTTAATTAGATTGAAGTGTGAATTGATAATTTAAATTATCAAATCTAAAAGGTGATCGAGAATGGAGTACCACTAGTTTTGCTCCAAAGCGATAGTTAAATCTTTAATTAGATTTGAACGTGAAATGGTAATTAATATTTACCGATAACACCGTGGTGTTATATATGGAGTATTACCAGTTTTGCTCCATGGGATGAATAGGTTGGGATTGGGAAATAAAATAAATAATTACTTCGGTGTGGTTCGCTAATCCCGACTAGTTTGGAAAACCATAATATGGTTTGAAATGATATCCAAAGGAAGATTAAAGAATAAATTTAGAAGAATTTATCTTTGATAAAATTAATGGGAACCTTTCCCTAAGAATGTGAAAATTTGAATAAAAGAATATTCTGAATTGGAATGAGGCGTATGTTGTGTTTGTTTAACATGTGTTTATTATATACACGGGTTATTCGGAAAGGTCGGGTTTATACCCATTCTGAATAACCGATTCGACGACAAGTCGAAGATGAAGACGATGGTTGAAGACCAGACTTCTTCACATCTTTTGGGTGATTACTGATGATCTTGATTGGGCTGTACACCCAGGATGAGGGGAATCAGTTGGTGATCGTCCAGACGTACTTGGAGATCGATGGATATGCGAGGAAAGTGCCTCCGGTTTCGTTCAGACCCAGAACGAACTTGTAAATGGACTGTGTGTCTGACATTGGATTTTATTCTGTGTTGATTGATCTCTATTAAATATACATCTGTTTGGCGGCAGATAATTTATTCTCTTGCTCAACGCCCTTCTCTGAGACGTACGAGCTCAGAGGTTGTATATCGACGGACATCAGTCGCATTGAGTGAATTGCCTGTGTGGCATGCCTAAGTGGCAAATGATCAAGGCTTCAACAAGCAAAGTCTTGTGGTTGATGATCAAAGCACGACCTATGTGACATAGCTTTGTGTATAGCGTGAATTCGCGAGCCTCACACCTCGGTATGAGTTAAAAACGGGATACGGACCGTTGGGAGAACACGATGTTTCTTTCTAGCTATGGGTGATGCCAGTGACTTACCAGCCCTGACATTTATATACTTTTTACCTGTGTGGTTGTTGGAATGCGAGGCGCCTCGAATATATGGTCGATAACTGGCACTATGTGAGCCGACGTACAAACCATTATATATAGGTCCGATAGGACCAGGAAACGTGTGTTTAGGAATAACTAATCATCAAAAGTAAGAGAGGACCGACCCAACCGATTCCAAGGATCGTTGTGTATGGTCCTGAGACATTTGCTAGAGTGTCTCAAACGGCGAGGAGCTTGCCCCTTGCCACGACTCATGATGGAATCCAATTTCCAATACGTGACAATGCGGTTTTATTTGTAGAGCCTTGTATGGCGACATGATATATGGTACCCATCCCGTCTATGATTGATATTTATGATTGAAATTGTTTTGATACTATACACTTATAATAGTATCAAATGATTTGTTTTAAATGTACCAAGCATGTTTGGCTATTATAAGGGAAAACCCTATCCTTCGGCTTGCGTTGCATTGTGTGATGGGACCTGGGTCTTATAATAGCTTCATTTTTCCAAAAAGCATTGCGGCGTTTTGATATATGCACTAGTGTTCTTGGGAGGAAACCCGTCATGTGTTATACGGCGTGGTCCCTTGAACTACTCTCTTTTAAAGTAAAGTTTTAAAAAACTGTTTTAATTCTCACACCAGTCACATCACTGACCTAGAGTTTATTGTTTTAACCTAAACTCTGGGTGCCCCTATTTTCCACAAGGGCAGCTAGTAGTTTTGGTTTTGCTGATTTATATTCACAGGATCCTGATTTACAACTGGAATGATGCTCGGAAATCTCTGTATCCGTGTATTACTTTCATTTGTGTTTTGTATTGTTTTTCCACTGCTATGTAATTAATTGTAATCTTTGACATTTGTCGAATGTATATTTATTCATTTTCTGTATATTCTTGTATTCTGATGGAATTGCTGTAATATACAATGAAATGTTCTTCTGTTTGTGTTTTGATTCGTCTTGTCCTCCAAGTAATTCGTGCTTTCCTTACCGGGGAAGTCACGGGTTATCATAGTGGTATCAGAGCTTTGGTTTACAGAGCTCAAGAACAAGACACGTTAGAACCGAACGAAAGAATTCATCAGAGAATGGATTAGTAATATCCAATGAGAATAACTCGTTAGAGTTAGGATCAGTAGTATCCTAGAACGAGTGTGAAGAGTATATTTTTGAAATAAAAAAATTGAAAACAAACTTTGTTTTGAAAACTAAATTCAAGTGTACGTATTTGAATATTTTATTTGTATTGAATTTGGACAATCCAATATATAAAGATTTTGCATATACGTGTCATGAACATATATTCGAAATTTTAATATACTGGATAGATATAGAATCACACTCTAGTCGCTCGGAGATGATTTTGATGATGGAGCTCTATCACCAATATTTATGTTCGTGTGCCGAAAGTGGGATTTCTATATATTTCCATTAGAATGGTATGAGAACCAAAACTAGATAGGTTTATAGTTGTGATTTGGCATCAAAAACATGATTTTCTGTGTATATATCAAAATTATGAATTTGAAACATTAATTCACTAATTGATTGATGGTTGTGTTGTTTGATTATTGGTTTGATATTTTTAACCATCTTTAGCCAAATTGAACCGAATATTGTACTGTATTGAAAAATGATTACAAGTGCATGCATATACATGTACTCACATTGAACAGGTCATAGCAAGGAGGCTAGAGCAGAAGAATAAAATTGTTTGCCCGACAAATAGGTACATGTTTACAAATTTCTTGGGTTTTGGATAATTTTATGAGCCGCTTGGCTATTTCTTTTTCTTTTTGGATTGAAGAAGGCCATGGAAGGCTATATGAAATATCCCGAAGTCCCCGGTGCAGGGGAGGTTATGGTGAAATCTTTTGAAAAGTTAGGGTGTTAGCCAAATTTTTGAAAAAAATTAAAAGTTCTTAGAAACTGAAAAGTTGAAGAACTTAAGCCATAATGAAAATAATGGAAGTTGAGTTGATTTCTAAAATAACTTTCAGCTTCATTCCTTTTCGGGGACGAAAAGTTTTAAGTGGGAGAGATTGTAACAACCCGGAAATCTAAGCCAATTTAAAATTTTTATTTTGGCAATTTTGATGAATTTTGAATATTTAAAATGAATTATTTTAAATAATAATGACGAAAAATTTATTTTGAATAGAATTCAGACGTATATATTTGTATAGATCGTCGTTAGAATATAAATATTTATTTTAAATTATAAAAGGAATTGAAAATGGCGCGGTAGTTTGAAATTTCGATTTCAAAGTTCAAATGAATATACAGGATTCAAAATAAACCGGATTTTAGCGAAACCAAAAATATTAGAATCTAATTGAGACTATCTTTCCAACGAACCCGAAAAATCAAAATTTCATAGCGGGAATCAAAAGTTACAACCAGTTGAAAATTCAGAATAGTTGCTATGGAATTTTGGCCCTTAAAAATTGAAATTTTGCAAACGACCTCGGTTTTCGATGAAACCACTTTTGTTGGATCTGTGATGTCAAGTTATTGCTATATTCCAAAATTCGTAATTTTTCGAATAAATATGTGAGCATGGCAAAGGAAAACGTGTTTGACCAGTTTTAGTTGATTTTAATCAACTGGAAAATGGCCTTTTTTTCAAACGGTCTCAGAATTTGACGTAATCAGTTTTGTTAGGACCGTATCGTCAATACGAAGCTAGAAAATATTTTTCGGGAATTTTTCTAGTTAGTATGTGGCCCTGGTAAATTAAAATGTGCATTCAAATTCAATATATAGAGTTATATTTTGATATTGGCGGAAACTGATCAAAACACTCGAATCAGCCTTCGATACATATCCCATTGTGTTCGGAATGGGGGTAATTAGCTATGAACGACAGTCGGTGGGTTCGATTTCAAGTTCAAAATTAAAAGTTGCTTTTTGAAATTAAATAATAAAATAAAAAGAAAAAGTCAAACCCTTTATCTCCTTAGGCCACCCCTTTTCTCTGTCTTTCATTTCAAAACAAATCAAAAAAAAGGTAAGAATGAAGGAGCGATGGGGGGATACCACCACTACCAACCCCATCGCGCCCCCCTAGGTGGCGCCGACCACCACCGAACCCCCATCTTCTCCTCCCGAACCTCTCCCTCCTTCCTCCATCTCGAAACCCCCCCAACTCCGGAATCCGCGACCCCACTCACCCACACCCGCTGCGCCACCATCCACTTCTACCGCCGCGCTCCACCTCGCCCCCCTTTGGCCACCGTCGCACCCAAAAACCCCCTTCCCTGCTCAATTAGAAACCGCGAAACCCTTACCCCTTTTCAGACCCTCCGACCACCTCCAACGCACGGTCCTTCCTCTTCTGGCGAGTGAGTCTTTCTATTTTATTATTTAGTTTTTGTTTTTAGTTTTTAACACCATAAAAATGTGATTTTTAAGCGGGTTAGAGTAGGATTTTTATGGTTTTTGTTTATATAAAGACATGGTTTTGAAAAATATAAAAGCGAAGTAAGGATTCGATTTTTATCATCTTAAAAGCGAAGTAAAAATATGATCTTTATATATGTAGCCAAATAAAAATCTAATTTTTCTTATATATATGTTGAAATAAAAATGTGATTTTTATAGCGATGATATAAAAATTCGATCTTTATTTATGAAGTAGAAATATAAAAATATAATTTTTATATAGAAAGAAGCATTGTAAAAATATATGAAGTAGAAATAAGAATATGATTTTTATTTATTGGAATGAAGTGATAAAAATATAATCTTTATTATATGAACACCGGTGTAAAAATAGAATTTTTATCTATATAGTAGCGGTGTAAAAATAGAATTTTTATCTATATAGTAGCATTGTGAAAATAGAATTTTTATATACATAGCAACAATATAAAAATGTGATTTTATATATGTAGTGGCCACGGACAATGAAATTGACAAAGGGCGAGAATTGCGAAGATTCCTACATATGAAGAGTCGTGGCGTTGGTTTAGCTAATCGGTGAGAACTTCTCACTTTAAATCTTGTTTTCTAGTTAAAATTATATACTAAGATGCAGACGGTGCTTAGCAGCACCCGACACCCGTCGTCCACAGACCATGGACGACTTGTATGCTTATTTGATGTGTTGTGAAGTTTTTTTGTGATGTTGATGTAAAATAGATAATAAAAATATTCATGTGTTGAAATAAATTAATTATCGTTAAAAATATAATTTTTAACGTGAATGTGAATAAATAAATATTCATTTACAAACCGGACAGTTTGTTTATGCACACCTATTTAAAGGATATTGATTGGGACGATAAATTTTACACATGCCCAACTGCACAAAAAATATTCAGTGTTTGTGGATTGAAACCCCACACGGGTGTTGGGATGATATTTGGCGTACACTAACCCCAATTGTTTAGTGGTATGTCGATCGTTTGATTGACAGACTGTGTAAGCGTTAATTACTTATATTTAATGCATATTCAATTGTGTGGTGCACTTTGGATGATGGTTGATTATTTATCATTGCTATTATATACATGTGTTGTATGGAATCCATATAATTAACATTATATGGTAATTGATTGGGCCTCATTCCAATTGAAAAAAAAGAATATTATAAAATAAATATTCATGTGTTGAATAGAATAAATAGTCATGTGTTGACGATGCTCATGTGTTGAGAATATTCATGTGTTGAGTAAAATATTTTAACAATAAAATTTACATCTTTATCATATTTAAGATTAGAAACTAGCTGGAAACTATATAAGATGAGTGGTTTTTCCTGGGTATTGATCTGATGTTGGTTTCGGCCTTCGGGGTTAATACTTAGGGAATCATTCTCTTACTACTTTACGGTTGGAGTCTGATTAAAAATCAAACGATAGATACCATAATTTTATAAAATATATTAAATAACATAAATAGTCATGTGTTGACGATGCTCATGTGTTGAGAATATTCATGTGTTGTAAGAGAAATAAAGATTCATGTGTTGAATAGAATAAATATTCATTTGTTGAATAGAATGATGAATTAATTGAAATAATAAAGTCGTGTTGATTAGAGATGCGCCATTTTGACGTGAGCGATATTTATATTGATTATATTCGTTTTTAAAACGAATATAGAAAAGGAAGTGATTTCAAAATATAACGTTTTGAAAATATTATCATTTGTATATCGATGATGTGGAATATTCAATTTCGATTCGAAATTGAATATGAAATTGAAATCATTTCGAAAACGAATTTTAAACGATTTATAAAATACGTTTTAAAAGGAAATCGATGAAATATATATATTATATGTATATTATATGTATAATGGCCTGAATAGAACGCGTCGCGCCGCGGCGGTTCGCGAATTTCGACCATTAACTTCAAATGGACATTACGGGAGACCTGACCGTCGGATTCTCCTAAAACCGAAACCGTTGGTTCGTATCGAAAAGAGCTTTCCAATGAATATTAGAAAATCTAACGGTTTGATTTGGAATTATGTCCAAATCAAATTTTGAAAAGGTCGTTGTAAGTGCAGTTCGGTGGCCGTTATTGAAAACCGAATATACGGGCCTTGATAAAATTATTAAAAATAGTAATAATTTGTGTAAAATCATAAGAAATGATTTGTGAAGAACTACGATGAAAAATCCCATATTTGAAAGGATAAAAGTTGATTTTTTTATCGAAATGAACTAGTTTTGAACTAGAATTAAAACCAATTTATTTTAGAAATAAATAAAGTGGATTTGAAAGTAAACAGAATTTCCAATAATTGAATTGGGATGGATTTGAAATGAAATTATCTTCGGAATATTTTGATTCGGATTTCGTGATTGTACAGATATTGTTATGGAAATTTGAAAGATATATTTATATCGTTATTCCCAATATGATATTTGTTGGTTGTAGAATTTGATATTGAATATAAGCCGATATATTTTCTATTCAGAGCCTTGTATTTAATATCAAATGTGACTTGGGTTTGTCGTGAATGGTGTCTTCATTAACACTGTTCTTAAAACTAGTTGAGAAAAAGATTAAATCTTTCTATTTAGATTTAATGAAGTGTACCAATTAAATAATATTAATTGGTGTTGAATTTAAATAGGATTTTTGGGTTTATCGTGAGCGGTGTTTTGGAGTAACGCCTGTTCTTTAACCCGATTAACAATAGGAAGTGATTTTTGGTTTATCGTGAACCTTGTTTTAGATGACATTGGTTCTTTAACCCAGTTAAAGATAGGATATTGATTTTTGGGAAGATTAAAACTAAGTGGAGTTTTAATGAATCTTTAATTAGATTGAAATGTGAATTGATAATTTAAATTATCAAATCTGAAAGGTGATCGAGAATGGAGTTCCACCAGTTTTGCTCCAAAGCGATAGTTAAATCTTTAATTAGTTTTGAACGTGAAATGGTAATTAATATTTACTGATAACACCGTGGTGTTAGATATGGAGTATTACCAGTTTTGCTCCATGGGATGAATAGGTTGGGATTGGGAAATAAAATAAATAATTACTTCGGTGTGGTTCGCTAATCCCGACTAGTTTGGAAAACCGTAATATGATTTGGAATGATATACAAAGGAAGATTAAAGAATAAATTCAGAATTTGTCTTTGATAAAATTAACGGGAACCTTTCCCTAAGAATGTGAAAATTTGAATAAAAGAATATTCTAAATTGGAATGAGGCGTTTGTTGTGTTTGTGGAACACGTGTTTATTATATACTCGGGTTATTCGGAAAGGCTGGGTTTATACCCATTCTGAATAACTGATTCGACGGTAAGTTGAAGATGAAGACGGTGGTTGAAGACCTGAAGTCTTCACATCGTTTGGGTGATTACTGATGATCTTGATTGGGCTGTACACCCAAGATGAGGGAATCAGTTGGTGATCGTCCAGACGTATTTGGAGATCGATGGATATGCAAGGAAAGTGCCTCCGGTTTCGTTCAGACCCAGAACGAACTTGTAAATGGACTGTGTGTCTGACATTGGATTTTATTCTGTGTTGATTGATCTCTATTAAATATACATCTATTTGGCGGTGGAAAATTTATTCTCTTGCTTAACGCCCTTCTCTGAGACGTACGAGCTCAGAGGTTGTATATTGATAGACATCAGTCGCATGGAGTGATTTGCCTGTGTGGTACGCCTAAGTGGCAAATGATCAAGGCTTCTATTGAAAAGCAAAGTCTTGTGGTTGATGATCAAAGCACGGACTGTATGGCATAGCTTTGTGTATAGCGTGAATTCGCGAGCCTTACACCTCGGTATGAGTTAAAAAAGCGATATGGACCATTGGGAGAACACGACATTTCTTTCTAGCTATGGGTGATATCAGTGACCTACCAGCCCTGGCATTTATATACTTTTTACCTATGTGGTTGTTGGAATGTGAGGCGCCTCGAATACGTGGTCGATAACTGGCACTATGTGAGCCGACGTATGGACCATTATATATATATATATATATATATATATCTCTGATAGGACGGGGAAACGTGTGTTCAGGAATAACTAATCCTCAAAAGTAAGAGAGGACCGGCCCAACCGATTCCCAGGATCACTGTGCGTGGTCCTGAGACATTTGCTAGAGTGTCTCGAATGGAGTGGAACTTACCCCTTGCCTCGACTTATGATGGAATCCAATTTCCAATACATGACATTGCGGTTTTATTTGTAGAGCCTAGTATGGCGACATGATATATGGTACCCATGCCGTCTATAATTGATATTTATGATTGAAATTGTTTTGACACTATACACTTATAATAGTATCAAATGATTTGTTTTAAACGTACCAAGCATGTTTGGCTATTATAAGGAAAAACCTATCCTCTGGCTTGCGTTGCATTGTGTGATGGGACCTGGGTCTTATAATAGCTTCATTTTTCCAAAAAGCGTTGCGCTGTTTTGATATATGCACTAGTGTTCTTGGAAGGAAACCCATTCTGTGTTATACGGCGTGGTCCCCTGAACTACTCTCTTTTAAAGTAAAGTTTTAAATAACTGTTTTAGTTCTCGCAACAGTCACATCACTGACCTAGAGTTTATTGTTTTAACCTAAAGTCTGGGTGCCCCTATTTTCCACACGGGCAGCTAGTAGTTTTGGTTTTGTAGATTTATATTCACAGGATCCTGATTTACAACTGGATCGATGTTCGGAAAGCTCTGTATCTGTGTATTACTTTCAGTTGTGTTTTGTATTGTTTTTCCGCTACTATGTAATTTATTGTAATCTCTGATATTTGTCGAATGTATATTTATCCATTTTCTGTGTATTCTTGTATTCTGATGGAATTGTTGTAATATACAATGAAATGTTCTTATGTTTGTCTTGTCCTCGAAGTAATTCGTGCTTTCCTTACCGGGATGTCATGGGTTATCACAGGGAAGACGGTGGGTAGCTCCCAACCGTTGATGGTATACATTCGATACACTCAAGCGAAATGAGTGGTCGGTCATGTGTGGGCCGGGTTGCAAGTCATTCTTGTTGAACCTAGTGTATTTGCCTCTAGAGATACACTATCGGCAGGTGGTCCCATACATTGTCATAGTTGGAATCCAATCTCCAATAAGCGCGCGCGGTTTTGTTTGTATACCATATATATGGAACGTGAGATGCAAGCGTTCTGCTAGATTGATAATTACTTGTAATTAGACATTATTATAATATCAGAGAAGTATTGATTTCCAAAACTGTTTTGGATTATCGTAAGGTAAAAACCGTCCGTGTTTATGTGTGGATTGGTCCTACGATTATCTTTTCTTTTGAAAAGGATTTCGAAAAGTTAAACCGATGATTTGAGTTTACCAACACCAATCCCATGACTGACTCAGAGTTTATTTTGTTTTTGTTTTCCCTAAACACTTGGGCGCCCAAATTTGTACGGGAAGCCAAGTATTTCAGGTCTTTACAGCTATACGTAGAGAAGCTTGAAACAGGAGGCTTCAGGATTATATACCTATTGTTATTTCTGCTGCGAGTAAGCATTGTACTCTGATAATGTTATTGAATACTGTTTTATTTCGAAGCTATGTTATAGATTATATATTATTCGTTCCGCTGTGAGATTCGTATTACTCTGTTTCTGTTCTGTGGTGATCTTCTCCTTCTTTTATTCAAATTTTCTATCTTATCTATTCTCACCCTCTAACTTCTTTCTATTAATGATCAGGTATTCCGATGTCTGTATAGTCGACATGTTAGTATTGTGTTGATTTTCGGAGTCGAAAATCCCAGTTCGTTACAACTCATCATTAAATAATAGTGTTTTTAAAAACACGTTTCGACTTTGGGAGTAGAATTTGTGTGAATAAAATGAAAAGGTTTTCAAATATTAGTAGAATATTCATATTTTCATATTGACTGAGCAGGTTGCTTAGTGACTAAGCGATCAGGTAAAACACGGTCGCATGTTTGTTATTCTACATTTTAAATCATCTATAACACTCATCATTTGCATATTACCATTTGGACCCTGGATCTGTGCCAATAAGATCAAGAAAGTTTCAAAATATAAGTGAAACTTTGATGTTTGCATCAAATAAGTAGGTTTCTTGGTGCTCAAGTAATCAGGTAAAACACTGTCGCATGCTTGAAACTCTACCATTTCAAATACATATAATATTCATCATTAAATAATATTGTTTTTAAAAACACGATTCGACTTTGGGAGTAAAATTTGTGTGAATAAGACGAAAGAGTTTTCAAATATTAATAGAATACTCATATTTTCATATTGATTGAGCAAGTTGCTTAGTGACTAAGTAATCAGGTTAAACACTGTCGCATGTTTGTTATTCTACATTTTAAAACATCTATAACACTGATCATTTGCACATTACCATTTGGACCCTGGATCCGCTCCAATAATATCAAGAAAGTGACAAACTATAAGTGAAACATTGATGTTTGCATCGAATAATTAGGTTTCTTGGTGCTCAATTAATCAGGTAAAACACTGCCGCATGTTTGAAACTCTATCATTTCAAATTCAGGTAATACTCATCATTAAATAATAGTGTTTTTAAAAACATGTTTCGACTTTGGGAGTAGAATTTGTGTGAATAAGACGAAAAAGTTTTCAAATATTAGTAGAATATTAATATTTTCATATTGACTGAGCAGGTTGCTTGGTGACTAAGTAATCAGGTAAAACACTGCTGCATGTTTGTTATTCTGCATTTTAAATCATCTATAACACTTATCATTTACATATTATCGTTTGGACCCTGGATCCGTGCCAATAAGATCAAGAAAGATTCAAAATGTAAGTGGAACTTTAATGTTTGCATCGGATAAGTAGGTTTCTTGGTGCTCAAGTAATCAGGTAAAACACTGCCGCATGTTTGAAACTCTACCATTTCAAATACATTTAATACTCATCATTAAATAATAGTGTTTTTAAAAACACGTTTCGACTTTGGGAGTAGAGTTTGTGTGAATAAGACGAAAAAGCTTCTAATATTAGTAGAATATTCATATTTTCATATTGACTGAGCAGGTTGCTTAGTGACTAAGTAATCAGGTAAAACACTTCCGCATGTTTGCTATTCTACATTTTAAAGCATCTACAACACTCATCATTTGTGTATTACCGTTTGGACCCTGGATCCGCGTCAACAAGATCAAGAAAGTTTCAAAATATAAGTCAAACTTTAATGTTTACATCGAATAAGTAGGTTTCTTGGTGCTCAAGTAATCAGGTAAAGCACTGCCGCATGTTTGAAACTCTACTGTTTCAAATACATATAATACTCATCATTAACTAATAGTGTTTTTAAAAACACGTTTTGACTTTGGGAGAAGAATTTGTGTGAATAAGACGAAAAAGTTTTAAATATTAGTAGAATATTCATATTTTCATATTGACTGAGCAGGTTGCTTAGTGACAAAGTAATCAGGTAATACACTGCCGCATGTTTGCTATTCTACATTTTAAAGCATCTATAACACTCATCATTTGCATATAACCATTTGGACCTCGGATCCGCGCCAATAAGATCAAGAAAGTTTCAAGATATAAGTGAAACTTTTATGTTTGCATCGAATAAGTAGGTTTCTTGGTGCTCAAGTAATCAGGTAAATCACTGCCGCATGTTTGAAACTCTACCATTTCAAATACATATAATAATCATCATTAAATAATAGTGTTTTTAAAAACACGTTTAGGCTTTGGGAGTAGAATTTGTGTGAATAAGACGAATAAGTTTTCAAATATTAGTAGAATGTTCATATTTTCATATTGACTTAGCAGGTTGCTGAGTGATAAAGTAATCAGGTAAAACACTACCGCATGTTTGCTATTCTACATTTTAAAGCACCTATAACATTCATCATTTGCATATTGCCGTTTGGACCCTGGATCCGCGCAAATAAGATTAAGAAAGTTTCAAAATATATGTGAAACTTTGTTGTTTGCATCGAATAAGTAGATTACTTGGTGCTCAAGTAATCAGGTAAAACACTGTCGCATGTTTGAAACTCTATCGTTTCAAATACATATAATACTCATCATTGAATAACAGTGTTTTTAAGAACACGTTTCGACTTTGGGAGTAGAATTTGTGTGAATAAGACGAAAAAGTTTTCAAATATTAGCACAATATTCATATTTTCATATTGACTGAGCAGGTTTCTTAGTGACTAAGTAATCAGGTAAAACACTGCTGCATGTTTGTTGTTCTACATTTTAAAGCATCTATAACACTCATCATTTGCATATTACCGCTTGGACCCCGGATCCGCGCCAATAAGATCAAGAAAGTTTCAAAATACAAGTGAAACTTTGATGTTTGCATCGAATAAGAAGGTTTCTTGGTGCTCAAGTAATCAGGTAAAACACTGCCGCATGTTACCATTTCAAATACATATAATACTCATCATTAAATAAAAGTGTTTTTAAAAACACGTTTCGACTTTGGGAGTAGAATTTGTATGAATAAGACGAAAAAGTTTTCATATATTAGTAGAATATTCATATTTTCATATTGACTAAGCAGGTTGCTTAGTGACTATGTAATCTGGTAAGACACTGCCGCATGTTTTCTATTCTACATTTTAAAGCATCTATAACACTCATCATTTGCATATTACCATTTGTGTAACGACCCGCAAATCCGAGCTATCTGAGTTGACTAAATACACCACACGTCCAACCCAAATAACACAGAAATACGAACCATTAATAGAAAGAAGTTAGAAGGTGAGAGTAGATAAGATAGAAACTTAGAAGAGAAGAAGAAGAACATAAACACATCACAGAACCTCACATCGCAGCGGAATAAAATATAATATAGATAACAACTTTTTGAATACAAAAATTTTGACTGTATATACATACATCATTATCAGAGTACACACTTACAATACAGCGGAAATAACACTAGATAACTAACGCTGAAGCCTCCTGCTCCAAGCTCCTCCAAGTGAATCTGAAAAATCCCGACTACTTGACTGCCCGTACAAATTTGGGCACCCAAGAGTTTAGGGGAAAAACAAAACAAAATAAACTCTGGGTCAGTCATGGGACTGGTGTGAGTAAACTCCAATCATTCGTTTAACTTTTAAAAATCTTTTCGAAAGAAAAGATAATCGTAAGACCGATCCACACATAAACACGGATGGTTTTTACCTTACGATAACCCAAAACATATGATATCAAAATCTGGTGATATTACAATAATGTCTAAATCAACTAAATAACCAAATAGCAGAACGCTTGCATCTCACGCTCCACATATATAGTATAAAATCAAAACCGCATGGCGCTTATTGGAGATTGGATTCCGACTATGACAAGGTATGGAACCACCTTCCGCTAGTGTATCTCTAGAGAGGAATACACTGAGTTCAACAAGAACATCTTGTAACCCGACCCACACATGACCGACCACTCATTTCGCTTGAGTGTATCGAATGTATATCACCAACGGTTGGGATCAGCAACCGCCTCCCGACTGGGACAGCATCGAATAAAATAAGAAATTAAATGAACCTCTAGATAGGTGATTATACATCCTAATGGGTGCGACCCACATAGCCATGCTGCCTGCCCGATTTTTGTCCTTTCCCGGTTGTTGAGGCCTGAGGCTACGAATACTTACCATTCATTGATAGAACAATCACTTTGAATGCCACATTGTCATATCCGTTAATCACTAGTTGAGTTTGCACAAATATTCTGGATGTTATGCTAAGGGAATAAATCCGTTGCAACCGTATATATTTATACAGACCAACCCATTTGATCATTGGAAATACTTTGTCAGACATTCGTCCATTTATGTTCGTTCTGGGATTGAACGAAACCGAAGGCACAATTTCTATTTAATAGAAAGAGTCCTTGCACTTTACTCCGTCTTCAATATATTCAGCATACTTGGTTCGCAACGCTAATGCCGATACGGAGTGGTTCTTCGGATAATAATCCAACCGGTCTCTCCATATTGACAACGATGGTCAAAAACTTCGATAGTCTGTGATTTAACTATCGAATAAAAACAAGTGTTCATCCAAACATATCAAACAAATCACTGGGCTCTTTAATTAATATTTCATTAATTAAACCTCTTCTCCATTTCCCCTATCAATATTTGTTAACCAAATATTTTCAATAATCATCTTGGCCCTTTACGCTATTTGGAAAGCATTTCCCAATATCAACTCCTTTTATTTTCTATATATTAGAAAATATCTCTATTTGCAATTGGAAACAATTCCAATCACTTATCTCTGTCCCGACTATTTTAATTATACTCAGGAAATATTTACCTGTTATATTTCCAAAATTCCATCACTTGGGTTTAAAACGAATGTTGTGTAAAACATCATTACAACAACCCAAAATATTTTATTCAACTAACTCTTTTTCAAACACTTCTCTTCGAGACTGGATCTTGCTATTTATCCATTAAAAATGAAATCAATCAAGTTGGGGTAAAATTACCTCTCAGACCTTAACTGAAAACATCCTCAACTTCAAAACGGCAAAACCACTTACCTCGAATAAACACACTATACAATCCAATTTTTCATTTTTAAACATGTATAGAGTTCGCTTTCTATTTCTAATTTATAGATTTCCCTTTTTGTTTACAATATTCGATTTTTATATTCACTTACCTATCGAATTCTATACGTCGATACAATGATTTCTAACTAACAAAATATCTTTAAAAATATTTTAACTCCTTAAATTTTCGGAAAATTTCGCCATAACCTCCCCTGTATCGGGAGCATCGGGAAATTTCAAATAACTTCCCCGGTCCTTCTTATCTCAAAAAGAAAAAGAAAAAGCCAAGCGGCTAGCCGATACGGCGCATAAAACCTCATATATGAATTTAAACATGTACCTTTTTGTCGGGCACATAAATTAAAATCTTCATATACTTCATCCCATACCTGTCTAACACCTGTTCACCTGTTTTCAATTCAATTCAACACTATCTAATCGTTTGAATTCAGTTTCGCCCATTTATTCTTTAAGTAGTCATTTTGCCTATTTCACTTCTTTGTTTGAACATAACATGTTCAAACAAAATATTTAACTCGTTCATAACCAAATTGAATTTCAATTTCAATTCTAGTTCTCTTTTCTATTTCGAATATAAATTTCAAATCGAATTTTCTTATTTAAAGCTCAATATCCATTCAAAATCTCATTTAACTAATTTCCGTTCAAATTAGTTAATTCTATTCAATAATCAAAAATCTGATTTCTGTTTTAAAAATCAACTCATTACTCCATTTGAGTTCAGATATATTTCACCTCTCAAACCTGGGCTTTTTAAAATAAACATGCGGATTTTATTTGCTAAAAAAAAATCCCTGTATTTATTATATAAAATCCATTATGGTTTTAATGGTTTCTGGCGCTGCACTTTAAAATTTTGATTTTTTACATAACTCAAAATCTATTCGACGAAATCCAGATTTTTCTCTTTCATTTGAAAACTATTATTCAACCGGCCCTGACGTTTCTTGTTTCAAAGAATTCCGACTTCAATTGAGTCCTGTATACTCAATTGAAGTTCGAGTCGCAAATTTATGAACTACAGCGCTGCGGCGAGTTCGTTTTATTTATATTTATATATAAAAACTTTTAAACTTTCGTTAAAATGAATCCAACTCCATTCTGATATATTTTAATATATTCAAATCCATAGTTTCAATTCCATTTGAATTCAATATTCAAATCCCATAGTTTAAATTCTATTTGAATTCAATTAGAATCTCCTATATTCAAATTTCATTTTCCATCTCCATTTGAATTCTAATATTCAAATTCATTTTTAACACCATTTGAATTCTAATATTCAAACTCATTTTTAACACCATTTGAATTCTAATATTCAAATTTAATTCTCTTGAATTCACATACCATATTTTATTTCCTTGATTTCAAATACCACATTTTAATCTCCTTGAATTCAAATACCAGATTAATTTCTATAATCAACTCCCTTTTGAATTGTTATATTTGAAATTCATACTTGATTTTAAATAATCAAACTCCATTTTGAATTTCTATTTTAAATTCAAATATCCAAAACTCCATTCTAATACTATTTGAATTTCAATATTTGAATCCTCTTTATTTAAAACCCATTATTTAAATCCCATTTGAATTTCTTCACTCAAATTCATTTGAATTCCCTTGAATTCAAATTCCATTTCAAACCATTTGGATTTCCTATTCTACTTTGAAATCCTATTTTCAAAGTTTATTCCAAATTCTATTTTGAAATTCTATATTCAAATCCCTATTTAAATTTCTTTATTCAAATTCTATTTCAATTCTCTTATTCAAATTCCATTTTGAACTCTCTTATTCAAATGCTGTTTGAATCTCTTATTCAAACTCTATATTTAAAATTCCATTTGAACTTCCATATTCAAATTTCTATATTTGAATTTCATTCGAATTCTATATCCAAATCTCTATTTGAATTTTCTTTATTTGAATTCCTTCGAATTCAAATTCTATTTTTATCCCTTTGAATTCAAATTCTATTTTTATTCCTTTTGAAGATAAATTTCCCATTCCAATTTCACACTTGTATTTCTATTTCTGAATTATCAAATGATAATTCTTTTCACTTCATTTATAACTTCATTATAAAAGAACTATTTATAAACTTCGTTATAAAAGAACTATTTATAAACTTCGTTTATAAAGGAACTACTTGTTTTATTTTTCAAAAAACAAGTTTATATTTTTATTCCATTAAAAATTCAAATTCTATTTAAAAATAGAATTTTCCCTTTTAAATCTCAAATATCCTTCCACGATATTTTAAATAAATTAACACTTAGCCCAGTGATATTTAAAACAATCAAATCACCCAATTTTCAATCATTTTATTTTTAACACATCATATATGAATATATTGAAATCAGCAAACAACAAACAGATAATATATTTTTGAGGAATCCAGTTGGATCCCTCCAACCTGTTTTCCTGCATCCACAGATGTTAGCACATAAATAATACCCATTCTGCTTCATGGCAGAATATCGCGGTATAGAAGGTCATCCACTAATCATAGCGTGGGGCGTATAGGGTAATCATCCGCTATGGTACCGCGGGCATCCGCTAATGAGACTGCGGGAATCCAACCAATCAATCAACCCAATATATATATATAGACTAAATAACAAATATATATATATAACAACCAGAAAACATTCACACAAGCAACAAACAATTATTTTTAATGAAATAAAAATAATTCTAAAGGTGAGTGAGATTTACTCACCTCGATTTTTAATGGCAGAATATCCCATTCATCGTGAATCAACTCGAGACTTCTCGAATAAATTTTATTTGCTCCTACGATTAAATTTAAATCCTTACTCATCAACTTGCATTATTTATTTAAACTACTCAAATAAACTATCTTAGACAAATTTATATACATATTAAATTAATCATTTCTAGCTAATTTAATTAACTCTACATCTACCATGAATAAATAAATAATTCTAAGTTTTATTTTGTTTATTGAATTACCATTTATTAAATTAAATTGACCACAATAAAATTATCTTACTCAATTTGAATTCTATAAACCATACCTTGCTTCCCTTGAGTGAAATTCCACTTGCCCTGTACATCTCCACCACTGCTATATTTGCCAACATCGATACCAATTTCTAATCGAAGTTCACCATAATTCCTCCACTAACTTGCCTCGCTTCAAGGAGCACTGGCACTCTAGGCTCGTGCCATTTTTCTCATCGCGGTTTCAAGAACAGTATGCCCAGAAGAAAATGGCGACAGGTAAACTCCGCATGCCACCAGACAAAGGATCGAACCTTGTTCATCCCAAAACAGTGACTAAACTACCTTAATTCCTCATATCCTAAATCGCTTACTGCCAAAAACCCCCAAATCTCGACGTAACCCTCAACATCGAAACCTGACATACCCAGCTCGAACTTGCCTCCCCATGTTGTCGCGACTACCCCCACCACTGTTGAACGTGGTCTTCGAGACGATGAACAAAATCGCGACTTCTGTACTGCCAAAAAGATCACGCGATATCCTTTAATTCAAAATCCCTCAATCTCCATGTTCCAGTGCTGCTACTCGCCCTAGTTGCAACCCTAGTTGCATCGCTTTGAATTATACCTCACGGATGAGTTCGAAAACGAACTCGATTCACTCTTTTATTTATTTGTTTAAAACAGAAGGGATCGATTTGAATTGCAAGGAATTGGGGAATAAAATTTCGATTTCGGTTGTTGAGGATATAGGGAAGAATGATTTTGATTTTGTTTGCCCAGGAAATAAATCAGAGGAGGGTCGCGGATTTAAAGAGGAGATGGAGGCAAGGTTTTAATGCATGGTCGGCCAAAGTACATGCAATATCCTTTTAAAGGATTTAAAAAGATTTCGATTTCGATTTTAAATAAAATTAAATTTAATTCGATTTGATTTCGACAGATTTTATTTCTTTTCAAATAGATATCGATTTGCTTTTTCGATTTAATTTTGATCTTATCCATTAAAATATCTCAGGGTTCACACACGAACCGCTATTCTAGTGTACCGACCGACGTTTCAATATCATTGCTTTATTCTGAACTGAACTGAATATATTTTGATATTTAATTCGAACGTAAATGTAAATAACCAGAATAAATTAATATAATATAATTAAAATTCAAAAACAAATAAATTCTTCAACACTAAATCACTATTATCGTCGTTTATATTCAAATAGAATATATATTGATCGTCTGAACCATTTCGATTCAGTTTTATCTTTGAATTGAATTATTTCAGTTCTCGTATTTCGATGATTATAAAAATAAATAGTATTTCGATTATTTGATCGATAATTTACTATAAAAATTCTTTTATATTATTAATTCAATATTTAAACGATACTAAATATTTAAAATAACTGTTCAAAAATCTGGGTCGTTACATTCTTCCCCACTTAAAATAATTTCGTCCTCGAAATTGCTAAGGTAGGAAAAATGGTACAAATCTATTACTTTTCAAAAATTCACTTATGTTGAAACTCAACTCCTCATATTTCAACAAATTAACTCCAACCAAAACTTTTGGTCTTCACACATTTGATTCGAATGATCTACGATCAATCCATTTATATCCAATATATATTCCATTAAACCTATTCAAATTGATTCTAGTCGATTGATTCACTTCAATCCATTTAACCAGC
This sequence comes from Allium sativum, assembly GCA_030737875.1. Lineage (NCBI taxonomy): Eukaryota > Viridiplantae > Streptophyta > Magnoliopsida > Asparagales > Amaryllidaceae > Allium > Allium sativum. Next base: position 657,398,774 of record CM060923.1, read on the forward strand.
TTAAGTTAAATTCCAATTCCAGAATTCAAATCCCAGGGTTTTCATTTCAAATCCCTTTGAAATCACTTAAACATGTACATATATTTATAATCTTTTCAAATTCAAAATATTTGGATCTTTCAATTAACCTTGTTTCTTTCAAACAAATTCTCATCAAAAAAAATTCTAAGATAGCAATCCATCACTTAGAAACTCGAAAATGAACACTGATGATGTCGCGACCATCATCAGAATTATTTCCCAGCCACTGAAGTGAGTTCAGTGCTTTATCTATTTCAAAATCCATTCAAATATGCTTTTTATTCGAACGGTCTTTTCAATACAAAGCTATATTCTTTTGATGTACTTTTAGAATATATTTCCAAACTTCCCAGGATTTAAATTCCAATTTTGGTTTGAATTTAATTCTAGTTCATCCCATTTGTATATATTTCATTCATATACAAATTTTATTTGGTTATAATTACCCATTCCAATTTTATAATCTCATTGGATTATAATCCTAACAATCAACACATCCATATATAATATAATAATTTCAGAAAATTATTCCTTCTATATAAAAATAGAAATTTGGGTAAAATTATTTCATCTACCCATTTTAAAACTATACCGTGTTCAATCTTCTGTTCAAGTATTTACAAACTCTTATCGATGTCGTGGCGTCCCACGATTCGACCAGAATTCATAAACCACTCTACAGACTAGCCAACACAATATAAAACAACTTTTATATCAATTTACAAATACGCTCCCTCGTATATATACACTCAACTCATTCTAGGGTACTACTGACCCTATCTCTAATGAGTACATTCCAACAAGCCTAGGTATTCGCTCAACCTAAGCTCTGATACCAACAGTAACGACCCGCAAATCCGAGCTATCTGAGTTGACTAAATACACCACACGTCCAACCCAAATAACACAGAAATACGAACCATTAATAGAAAGAAGTTGGAAGGTGAGAGTAAATAAGATAGAAACTTAGAAGAGAAGAAGAAGAAGAACATAAACACATCACAGAACCTCACATCGCAGCGGAATAAAATATAATATAGATAACAACTTTTTGAATACAAAAATTTTGACTGTATATACATACATCATTATCAGAGTACACACTTACAATACAGCGGAAATAACACTAGATAACTAACGCTGAAGCCTCCTGCTCCAAGCTCCTCCAAGTGAATCTGAAAAATCCCGACTACTTGACTGCCCGTACAAATTTGGGCACCCAAGAGTTTAGGGGAAAAACAAAACAAAATAAACTCTGGGTCAGTCATGGGACTGGTGTGAGTAAACTCCAATCATTCATTTAACTTTTAAAAATCTTTTCGAAAGAAAAGATAATCGTAAGACCGATCCACACATAAACACGGATGGTTTTTACCTTACGATAACCCAAAACATATGATATCAAAATCTGGTGATATTACAATAATGTCTAAATCAACTAAATAACCAAATAGCAGAACGCTTGCATCTCACGCTCCACATATATAGTATAAAATCAAAACCGCATGGCGCTTATTGGAGATTGGATTCCGACTATGACAAGGTATGGAACCACCTTCCGCTAGTGTATCTCTAGAGAGGAATACACTGGGTTCAACAAGAACATCTTGTAACCCGACCCACACATGACCGACCACTCATTTCGCTTGAGTGTATCGAATGTATATCACCAACGGTTGGGATCAGCAACCGCCTCCCGACTGGGACAGCATCGAATAAAATAAGAAATTAAATGAACCTCTAGATAGGTGATTATACATCCTAATGGGTGCGACCCACATAGCCATGCTGCCTGCCCGATTTTTGTCCTTTCCCGGTTGTTGAGGCCTGAGGCTACGAATACTTACCATTCATTGATAGAACAATCACTTTGAATGCCACATTGTCATATCCGTTAATCACTAGTTGAGTTTGCACAAATATTCTGGATGTTATGCTAAGGGAATAAATCCGTTGCAACCGTATATATTTATACAGACCAACCCATTTGATCATTGGAAATACTTTGTCAGACATTCGTCCATTTACGTTCGTTCTGGGATTGAACGAAACCGAAGGCACAATTTCTATTTAATAGAAAGAGTCCTTGCACTTTACTCCGTCTTCAATATATTCAGCATACTTGGTTCGCAACGCTAATGCCGATACGGAGTGGTTCTTCGGATAATAATCCAACCGGTCTCTCCATATTGACAACGATGGTCAAAAACTTCGATAGTCTGTGATTTAACTATCGAATAAAAACAAGTGTTCATCCAAACATATCAAACAAATCACTGGGCTCTTTAATTAATATTTCATTAATTAAACCTCTTCTCCATTTCCCCTATCAATATTTGTTAACCAAATATTTTCAATAATCATCTTGGCCCTTTACGCTATTTGGAAAGCATTTCCCAATATCAACTCCTTTTATTTTCTATATATTAGAAAATATCTCTATTTGCAATTGGAAACAATTCCAATCACTTATCTCTATCCCGACTATTTTAATTATACTCAGGAAATATTTACCTGTTATATTTCCAAAATTCCATCACTTGGGTTTAAAACGAATGTTGTGTAAAACATCGTTACAACAACCCAAAATATTTTATTCAACTAACTCTTTTTCAAACACTTCTCTTCGAGACTGGATCTTGCTATTTATCCATTAAAAATGAAATCAATCAAGTTGGGGTAAAATTACCTCTCAGACCTTAACTGAAAACATCCTCAACTTCAAAACGGCAAAACCACTTACCTCGAATAAACACACTATACAATCCAATTATTCATTTTTAAACATGTATAGAGTTCGCTTTCTATTTCTAATTTATAGATTTCCCTTTTTGTTTACAATATTCGATTTTTATATTCACTTACCTATCGAATTCTATACGTCGATACAATGATTTCTAACTAACAAAATATCTTTAAAAATATTCTAACTCCTTAAATTTCCGGAAAATTTCGCCATAACCTCCCCTGTATCGGGAGCATCAGGAAATTTCAAATAGCTTCCCCGGTCCTTCTTATCTCAAAAAGAAAAAGAAAAAGCCAAGCGGCTAGCCGATACGGCGCATAAAACCTCATATATGAATTTGAACATGTACCTTTTTGTCGGGCACATAAATTAAAATCTTCATATACTTCATCCCATACCTGTCTAACACCTGTTCACCTGTTTTCAATTCAATTCAACACTATCTAATCGTTTGAATTCAGTTTCGCCCATTTATTCTTTAACTAGTCATTTTGCCTATTTCACTTCTTTGTTTGAACATAACATGTTCAAACAAAATATTTAACTCGTTCATAACCAAATTGAATTTCAATTTCAATTCTAGTTCTCTTTTATATTTCGAATATAAATTTCAAATCGAATTTTCTTATTTAAAGCTCAATATCCATTCAAAATCTCATTTAACTAATTTCCGTTGAAATTAGTTAATTCTATTCAATAATCAAAAATCTGATTTCTGTTTTAAAAATCAACTCATTACTCCATTTGAGTTCAGATATATTTCACCTCTCAAACCTGGGCTTTTTAAAATAAAAATGCGGATTTTATTTGCTAAAAAAAAATCCCTGTATTTATTATATAAAATCCATTATGGTTTTAATGGTTTCTGGCGCTGCACTTTAAAATTTTGATTTTTGACATAACTCAAAATCTATTCGACGAAATCCAGATTTTTCTCTTTCATTAGAAAACTATTATTCAACCGGCCCTGACGATTCTTGTTTCAAAGAATTCCGACTTCAATTAAGTCCTGTATACTCAATTGAAGTTCGAGTCGCAAATTTATGAACTACAGCGCTGCGGCGAGTTCGTTTTATTTATATTTATATATATAAACTTTTAAACTTTCGTTAAAATGAATCCAACTCCATTCTGATATATTTTAATATATTCAAATCCATAGTTTCAATTCCATTTGAATTCAATATTCAAATCCCATAGTTTAAATTCTATTTGAATTCAATTTGAATCTCCTATATTCAAATTTCATTTTCCATCTCCATTTGAATTCTAATATTCAAATTCATTTTTAACACCATTTGAATTCTAATATTCAAACTCATTTTTAACACCATTTGAATTCTAATATTCAAATTTAATTCTCTTGAATTCACATACCATATTTTATTTCCTTGATTTCAAATACCACATTTTAATCTCCTTGAATTCAAATACCAGATTAATTTCTATAATCAACTCCCTTTTGAATTGTTATATTTGAAATTCATACTTGATTTTAAATAATCAAACTCCATTTTGAATTTCTATTTTAAATTCAAATATCCAAAACTCCATTCTAATACTATTTGAATTTCAATATTTGAATCCTCTTTATTTAAAACCCATTATTTAAATCCCATTTGAATTTCTTCACTCAAATTCATTTGAATTCCCTTGAATTCAAATTCCATTTCAAACCATTTGGATTTCCTATTCTACTTTGAAATCCTATTTTCAAAGTTTATTCCAAATTCTATTTTGAAATTCTATATTCAAATCCCTATTTGAATTTCTTTATTCAAATTCTATTTCAATTCTCTTATTCAAATTCCATTTTGAACTCTCTTATTCAAATGCTGTTTGAATCTCTTATTCAAACTCTATATTTAAAATTCCATTTGAACTTCCATATTCAAATTTCTATATTTGAATTTCATTCGAATTCTATATCCAAATCTCTATTTGAATTTTCTTTATTTGAATTCCTTCGAAGTCAAATTCTATTTTTATCCCTTTGAATTCAAATTCTATTTTTATTCCTTTTGAAGATAGATTTCCTATCCCAATTTCACACTTGTATTTCTATTTCTGAATTATCAAATGATAATTCTTTTCACTTCATTTATAACTTCGTTATAAAAGAACTATTTATAAACTTCGTTATAAAAGAACTATTTATAAACTTCGTTTATAAAGGAACTACTTGTTTTATTTTTCAAAAAACAAGTTTATATTTTTATTCCATTAAAAATTCAAATTCTATTTAAAAATAGAATTTTCCCTTTTAAATCTCAAATATCCTTCCACGATATTTTAAATAAATTAACACTTAGCCCAGTGATATTTAAAACAATCAAATCACCCAATTTTCAATCATTTTATTTTTAACACATCATATATGAATATATTGAAATCAGCAAACAACAAACAGATAATATATTTTTGAGGAATCCAGTTGGATCCCTCCAACCTGTTTTCCTGCATCCACAGATGTTAGCACATAAATAATACCCATTCTGCTTCATGGCAGAATATCGCGGTATAGAAGGTCATCCACTAATCATAGCGTGGGGCGTATAGGGTAATCATCCGCTATGGTACCGCGGGCATCCGCTAATGAGACTGCGGGAATCCAACCAATCAATCAACCCAATATATATATATATATATATAGCCTAAATAACTAATATATATATAACAACCAGAAAACATTCACACAAGCAACAAACAATTAGTTTGAATGAAACAAAAATAATTCTAAAGGTGAGTGAGATTTACTCACCTCGATTTTTAATGACAGAATATCCCGTTCATCGTGAATCAACTCGAGACTTCTCGAATAAATTTTATTTGCTCCTACGATTAAATTTAAATCCTTACTCATCAACTTGCATTATTTATTTAAACTACTCAAATAAACTATCTTAGACAAATTTATATACATATTAAATTAATCATTTCTAGCTAATTTAATTAACTCTACATCTACCATGAATAAATAAATAATTCTACGTTTTATTTTGTTTATTGAATTACCATTTATTAAATTAAATTGACCACAATAAAATTATCTTACTCAATTTGAATTCTATAAACCATACCTTGCTTCCCTTGAGTGAAATTCCACTTGCCCCGTACATCTCCACCACTGCTATATTTGCCAACATCGATACCAATTTCTAATCGAAGTTCACCATAATTCCTCCACTAACTTTCCTCGCTTCAAGGAGCACTGGCACACTAGGCTCGTGCCATTTTTCTCATCGCGGTTTCAAGAACAGTATGCCCAGAAGAAAATGGCGACAGGTAAACTCCGCATGCCACCAGACAAAGGATCGAACCTTGTTCATCCCAAAACAGTGACTAAACTACCTTAATTCCTCATATCCTAAATCGCTTACTGCCAAAAACCCCCAAATCTCGACGTAACCCTCAACATCGAAACCTGACATACCCAGCTCGAACTTGCCTCCCCATGTTGTCGCGACTACCCCCACCACTGTTGAACGTGGTCTTCGAGACGATGAACAAAATCGCGACTTCTGTACTGCCAAAAAGATCACGCGATATCCTTTAATTCAAAATCCCTCAATCTCCATGTTCCAGTGCTGCTACTCGCCCTAGTTGCAACCCTAGTTTCATCGCTTTGAATTATACCTCACGGATGAGTTCGAAAACGAACTCGATTCACTCTTTTATTTATTTGTTTAAAACAGAAGGGATCGATTTGAATTGCAAGGAATTGGGGAATAAAATTTCGATTTCGGTTGTTGAGGATATAGGGAAGAACGATTTTGATTTTGTTTGCCCAGGAAATAAATCAGAGGAGGGTCGCGTATTTAAAGAGGAGATGGAGGCAAGATTTTAATGCATGGTCGGCCAAAGTACATGCAATATCCTTTTAAAGGATTTAAAAAGATTTTGATTTCGATTTTAAATAAAATTAAATTTAATTCGATTTGATTTCGACAGATTTTATTTCTTTTCAAATAGATATCGATTTGCTTTTTCGATTTGATTTTGATCTTATCCATTAAAATATCTCAGGGTTCACACACGAACCGCTATTCTAGTGTACCGACCGACGTTTCAATATCATTGCGTTATTCTGAACTGAACTGAATATATTTTGATATTTAATTCGAACGTAAATATAAATAACCAGAATAAATTAATATAATATAATTAAAATTCAAAAACAAATAAATTCTTCAACACTAAATCACTATTATCGTCGTTTATATTCAAATAGAATATATATTGATCGTCTGAACCATTTCGATTCAGTTTTATCTTTGAATTGAATTATTTCAGTTCTCGTATTTCGATGATTATAAAAATAAATAGTATTTCGATTATTTGATCGATAATTTACTATAAAAATTCTTTTATATTATTAATTCAATATTTAAACGATACTAAATATTTAAAATAACTGTTCAAAAATCTGGGTCGTTACAATTTGGACCCTAGATCCGCGCAAATAAGATCAAGAAAGTTTCAAAATATAAGCAAAACATTGATGTTTCCAACGAATAAGTAGGTTTCTTGGTTCTCAAGTAATCAGCTAAAACACTGCCGCATGTTTGAAACTCTACCATTTCAAATACATATAACACTCATCATTAAATAATAGTGTTTTTAAAAACACGTTTGGACTTTGGGAGTAAAATTTGTGTGAATAAGATGAAAAGGTTTTCAAATATTGGTAGAATATTCATATTTTCATATTGACTGAGCAGGTTGCTTAGTGAGTAAGTGATCGGGTAAAACACTGTCGTATGTTTGCTGTTCTACATTTTAAAGCATCTATAACACTCATCATTTGCATACTACCGTTTGGACCACGGATCTGTGCCAATAAGATCAAGAAAGTTTCAAAATATAAGTGAAATTTTGATGTTTGCATCCAATAAGTAGGTTTCTTGGTGCTCAAGTAATCAGGTAAAACACTGCCGCATGCTTGAAACTCTATCATTTCAAATACAATTAATACTCATCATTAAATAATAGTGTTTTAAAAACATGATTCGACTTTGGGAGTAGAATTTGTGTGAATAAGACGAAAGAGTTTTCAAGTATTAGTAGAATATTCATATTTTCATATTGACTGAGCAAGTGGTTTAGTGACTAAGTAATCAGATTAAACACTGCTGCATATTTGCTATTGTACATTTTAAAGCATCTATAACACTCATCATTTTCATATTACCGTTTGGACCCTGGATCAGCGCCAATAAGATCAAGAAAGTGACATAATATAAATGAAACCTTGAAGTTTGTATCGAATAAGTAGGTTTCTTGGTGCTCAAGTAATCAGGTAAAACACTGCCGCATGTTTGAAACTTTACCATTTCAAATACATGTAATACTCATCATTAAGTAATAGTGTTTTTAAAAACATGTTTCGACTTTGGGATTAGAATTTGTGTGAATAAGATGAAAAGTTTTGAAATATTAGTAGAATATTAATATTTTCATATTGACTGAGCAGGTTGCTTAGTGACTAAGTAATCAGGTGAAACACTGCCGCAAGTTTGTTATTCTGCATTTTAATTCATCTATAACACTCATCATTTACATATTATCGTTTGGACCCTGGATCCGCGCCAATATGATCAAGAAAGTTTCAGAATATGAGTGGAACTTTGATGTTTGCATCGAATAAGTAGGTTTCTTGGTGCTCAAGTAATCAGGTAAAATATTGTCGCATGTTTGAAACTCTACCATTTCAAATACATTTAATGCTCATCATTAAGTAATAGTGTTTTTAAAAACACATTTCGACTTTGGGAGTAGAGTTTGTGTGAATAAGACGAAAAAGCTTCTAATAGTAGTAGAATATTCATATTTTCATATTGACTGAGCAGGTTGCTTAGTGACTAAGTAATCAGGTAAAACATTGCCGCATGTTTGCTATTCTACATTTTAAAGCATCTATAACACTCATCATTTGCATATTACCGTTTGGACCCTGGATCCACGTCAACAAGATCAAGAAAGTTTCAAACTATAAGTGAAACTTTGATGTTTGCATCGAATAAGTAGGTTTCTTGGTGCTCAAGCAATCAGGTAAAACACTACCGCATGTTTGAAACTCTACCATTTCAAATACATATAATACTCATCATTAAATAATAGTGTTTTTAAAAACATGTTTCGACTTTGGGAGTAGAATTTGTGTGAATAAGACGAAAAAGTTTTCAAATATTAGTAGAATATTCATATTTTCATATTGACTGAGCAGGTTACTTAGTGACTAAGTAATCAGGTAAAACACTGTCGCATGTTTGCTATTCTACATATTAAAGCATCTATAACACTCATCATTTTCATATTACTGTTTGGACCCTGGATCCGCGCCAATGAGATCAAGAAAGTTTCAAAATATAAGTGAAACTTTGATGTTTGCATCGAATAAGTAGGTTTCGTGGTGCTCAAGTAATCAGGTAAAACACTGCCGCATGTTTGAAACTCAACCATTTCAAATACATATAATACTCATCATTAAATAATAATGTTTTTAAGAACACATTTCGACTTTGGAAGTAGAATTTGTGTGAATAAGACGAAAAAGTTATCAAATATTAGTAGAATATTCATATTTTTATATTGACTGAGCAAGTTGCATAGTGACTAATTAATCACGTAAAACACTGCCGCATGTTTGTTATTCTACATTTTAAAGCATCTATAACACTCATCATTTGCATATACCATTTGGACCTCGGATCCGCGCTAATAAGATCAAGAAAGTTTCAAAGTATAAGTGAAACTTTGATGTTTGCATCGAATAAATGGGTTTCGTGGTGCTCAAGTAATCAGGTAAAACACTGCCGCGTGTTTGAAACTCTACCATTTCAAATACATATAATACTTATCATTAAATAATAGTGCTTTTAAGAACACGTTTCGACTTTTTTTAGTAGAATTTGTGTGAATAAGACGAAAAAGTTTTCAAATATTAGTAGAATATTAATATTTTCATATTGACTGAGCAGGTTGCTTAGTGACAAAGTAATCAGGTAAAACACGGCCGCATGTTTGCTATTCTACATTTTAAAGCATCTATAATACTCATCATTTGCATAATACCATTTGGACCCTAGATCCGCGCAAATAAGATGAATTTTTTTTCATAATATAAGTGAAACTTTGATGTTTGCATCGAATAAGTAGGTTTCTTGGTGCTCAAGTAATCAGGTAAAACACCGCCGCATGTTTGAAACTCTACTGTTTCAAATATATATAATACTCATCATTAAATAACAGTGTTTTTATAACACGTTTCGAATTTTGGAGTAGAATCTGTGTGAATAAGACGAAAAAGTTTTCAAATATTAATAGAATTGTAATAATCCGGAAATTCTGAACCAGTTTAAAATTTTTATTTTGGCCATTTTAGCGAATTTTGAATATTTAAAATGAATTATTTTAAATAATAATCGACGAGAAATTTATTTTGAATATATTTAGAACGTATATATTTATACGCGTCGTCGTTAGAATATAAATAATTATATATAATTATAAAAGGAATTGAAAATGGCACGGTAGTTCGATAATTCGATTTCAAACTTCAATAGAACATACCGGGTGCAAAACAATCCGGATTTTAGTGAAACCAAAAATATTAGAATCTAGTTGAGAATATCTTTCCAACGAATCTGAAAAATCGAAATTTCATAGCGGGGATCAAAAGATATGCCCAGTTGAAAATTCAGAATAGTCGCTATGTAAATTATACATGGCCCAAAGTCAAATTTTGCATACGGATGAATTTGGACTCGAAACCACTTCCATTGAGTTCAAAATGCCATTTAGAACTCCGAAAAGTATAAGCTTCGATATATTCCGATATCCGGAATAGTGGCAATTGACAGGAGCTTTTCAGTTAATAAAACATAGCCCTTAAAAAATGAAATTTTGCATACGAGCTCAGAATTCGACGAGATATATTTTTATGGATTCACAATGACAAATCATTGTTGAATTCCAAATGGCGCGTTGAACGGAGTTGGTATGTGGCCGTGCGAGCTGAAACAGTTCAGGGTAAAGCGAACAGTCATTTTACAAAGGAACATTATTGATACGACCTCGGAATTCGATTCTACTTTTTTTATGGATTTGTATCGTCTAATAATGGCTAAATCCAAGAGGGCTTGATTTTTTGAGTTAGCATGTGAGCGTGCGAGAAGAAAAGGTGCGCCAAAATCGCATTTTTAGAGCTTATCTGAGCATTTTCGTGATTTTTTTTGAACGGTCAAACGAACTCGGAATTCGACGAAACTTGTTTTGTTGGACTCGCCTTCACGTCTACTATTTCGTGTCCGAAATCCGCGGCGATTGGAGATCGTTAGCATTCAGGCGATACGCGAGAAACTAGCATATAAACACTTTTACTTCCTTTTCTTCTTCACTTTCTTCCTCTTCCTCTTTTTGCATTTTTCCTCTTTAATGGCCACCGCCTCCTCCTTGCCGCTGCCGCCCCTCCTCCCGCTGCCACCGCCCACCGCCGCCGCCCCTCCTCCCCTCCGGCCACTCCCCTCCTCCTCTTCCTCCTCCTCTCTCTCCTCTCTACATTTGCAAACCCTAAGCCCCAAATCACAAACCACCACCACCGCGGCCACCATGGGCCCCACCACCACCCTTAGCACCCTCACCCACGTCAATTAGGCCCGCCACCGCCCGCTGGTCACCCAACTCCGGCCGTGGGCTCCCAGGTCACCAAAAACCCATTTTACACTAATCGTCCGTTTTGCAAATAAGCCCCTGACCGTATTTCGCCAATAACTCCCAAACGGTGCATTTTTGGCCAAAGTCCCTTTGGACCAAAGATGTAGAGAACGAAATTATCTTCGATTTGGCTATATGGAAGTCATGTTTTGGAGTTCGGAGCTGCTCGGAAAACGCGTTCGAAGTCTGTTGTTCAAAAGCTGGAAAAATCGTGTACTTTTGCGAATTCTGGCGAATTGGAGCATTTTTGGCAAAAAGTCTCTTAGGCGAAAGTTGTCCGGAATGGCGCGTTTAAGCTAGAAAAAAAGATGGTGTGAACATTGAAGCTCGTTTGCAAATTCTGGAACCAGAACAGCGAATCCGGGCGTTAGAAAAAATGTGAGTTTTCTCCGTTTTAAAGCTTCTACAGTTTTTGACATATGAAGTAAATAAAAATATGATTTTTATATTATAGAGAGAATAAAAATCCGATTTTTAACTTATAGAAGATATAAAGATAAGATTTTTATATAATGTAGATATTAAAAATATGATTTTTATATACATAGCAAGAATATAAAAATGTGATTTTTATACATGTAGTGGCTACGGGCAACGAAAGTGACAAAAGGCGAGAACGACAAGATTTTCTACATAAGAAGAGTCGTGGTATTGGATTAGCTAATTGGTGAGAATTTCTCACTCTTCAATCTCTTTTTCTAGTTATAAATATATATACTAGGATGCAGACGGTGTTTAGTAGCACCCGACACCATCGTCCACAGACCAAGGACTTGTTTATAGATTAGTTAAATTATGTGATTTGGAGTTGGTTGTTTGGGGAATTGTAATTGATTTGATTGATATGTGTATGGCATGGGCCATCACTAGACCGGGGATAAGGCTAGGCCTCGTCCCGTTTCTAGTATCGTGCCGTTATGCCGCCGAAATTTTCTAAAATAAGTTAGAAAAATAAAGATATCATTTTATTTAATAAATGAACCGAATGGAATATTCATAGGTTGAATAAAATAATTTGGTCGTTAAAAATATAATTTTTAACGTGAATGTGAATAAATAAATATTCATTTACAAACCGGACGGTTTGTTTATGTACACCTATTTGAAGGACATTGACTGGGACGATAAATTTTACACATCGCCCAACTGCACAAATAAAAATCTGTGTTTGTTGATTTGAAACCCCACACGGGTATTGGGATAAAATACGACATACATTAATCCCAATAATTAGTTGTTTGTCGATCGATTGATTGACTGGCTGTTATAAGCGTTAGATATCTATATTTGATGCTTATACAGTGTAGTGCACTTTGGATGATGCTTGATTATTTATCAGTGCTATTATATACATGTGTTGTATGGAATCCATATAATTAACGTTATATGGTAATAGATTGGGCCTCATTCCAATTTAGAAAATAAAGAATATTATAAAATAAAGGTTCATGTGTTGACAGTACTCATCCGTTGAGATTAGTCATGTGTTGAACGAAATATTTTAACAATAAAATTTACATTTTTATCATTATAAAATAAAGGTTCATGTGTTGACAGTACTCATCCGTTGAGATTAGTCATGTGTTGAACGAAATATTTTAACAATAAAATTTACATCTTTATCATATATGAAATTAGAAATTAACAGGAAAATAGATGAGATGAGTGGTCTCCTGGATATTGATCTGATATTGGTTTCGGCCTTCGAGGTTAATATTTAGGGAATCGTTCTCTTACTAATTTACGGTTGGAATCTGATTTGAAATCAAATGATAGATACCATAATTTTTATAAAATATATTAAATAACAAAAATAGTCACACGTGGACAGTACTCATTCGTTGAGATTAGTCATGTGTTGACAAAAATATAGATTCACGTATTGAATAGAATAAATATTCATTTGTTGAATAGAATAACGGAATTATTGAAATATATAAAGCCGTGTTGATTAGAGATGCGCTATTTTGGACGCGAACGATATTTATATCGATTTTATTCGTTTTTATAATGAATATTGAAAAGAGATAAAAAAATCGAATATATATAAAGTAAATTCGAATTGAATTGAATATAAACCAATTTCGAATTGAATAGAATATAAACCAATTTCGAATTGAATTGAATATAAACCAAATTCGAATTGAATTGAATATAGAAATTCGTTTTAAATAAAAATCGACGAAATAAATATTATATATATAATATAATAGCCTGAATAAAACGCACCGCGCCGCGGCAGTTCGCGAATTTCGACCATTGACTTCGAACGGACATTACCGGAGATCCGACCGTCGGATTCTCCTAAAACCGGAACCGTTGGGTTTGTATTGTAAAGAGCATTCAAACGAATATTAGAAATTTGAAATCTAACGGTTGGATTTGGAGATACGTCCAAATCAAATTTGGAAAAGGTCGTTGTAAGTGCAGTTCGATGGCCATTGTCGGAAATCGACTGTACGGGCCTTGATAAAATTATTAAAAATAGTAATAATTTGTGTAGAATCATAAGAAATGATTTGGGAAAAATTGGGATGAAAAACTCCATGTTTGAAAAGATAAAAATAGATTTTTATCGAAATGATCTAGTTTTGAACTAAAATTAAAACCCATTTATTTTTAAATAAGTAAATTGGATTTGAAATGGGTTTTAAATAGAATTGATCTTTGGGTTTATCGTGAACAGTGTTTTAAATGACACTTGTTCTTTAACCCGATAATAAATAGAATGTGATTTGGGTTTATCGTGAACTGTGTTTTAAACGACATTAATTCTTTAACCTAGTAAAAGGAGTTTTAATGAATCTGCAATTAGATTGTAATGTGAATTGATAATCTAAATTATCAAATTTAGAAATTGGGCGAGAATGGAGTATCACCAGTTTTGCTCCGAAGCGTTAGTTAAATCTTTAATTAGATTTGAACGTGAAATGGTAATTAATTTTACCGATAACACCGTGGTGTTAGATATGGAGTATTACCAGTTTTGCTTCATGGGGTGAATAGGTTGGGATTGGGAAATAAAATAAATAATTACTTCGGTATGGTACGCTAATCTCGACTAGTTTGGAAAAACCATAATTTGGTTTGAAATGACATCCAAAGGAAAATTAAAGGATAAATTTTAAAGAATTTATCGTGGAAAAAATTAATGGGAACCTTTCCCTAAGAATATGAAATTTAGAAACTAGCTGTGGGTTAGCTAAGAAGAATGGTTTCCTGGGTATTGATCTGATGTTGGTTTCGGCCTTTGGGGTTAATATTTGGGGAATTGCTCTCTTACTGATTTACGGTTAGGGACTAATGAATTGGAATGAGGCGTATGTCTTGTTTGTGTAACATTAGTTTTAATATACGCGGGTTGTTCGGAAAGGCCGGGTTTATACCCATTCTGAATAACCGATTCGACGATATGTCGAAGATGAAGACGGTGGTTGAAGACCGGACGTCTTCACATCGTTTGGGTGATTACTAGTGATCTTGATTGGGCTGTACACCCAAGATGATGGAATCAGTTGGTGGTCGTCCAGACGTACTTGGAGATCGATGGATATGCGAGGAAAGTGCCTCCGGTTTCGTTCAGACCCAGAACGAACTTGTAAATGGATTGTGTGTCTGACATTGGATTTTATTCAGTGTTGATTGATTTCTGTTAAATATATATCTGTTTGGCGGTGGAGAATTTATTCTCTTTCTTGACGCCTTTCTCTGAGACGTACGAGCTTAGAGATTATATATCGATAGATATCAATCGCATGGCATGAATTGCCTATGTGGCACGCTGAGTTGCATGGATCAAGGCTTCTGCTGAACAGCAAAGTCTTGTGGTTGATGATCAAAGCACGGCCTTTGTGGCGAAGCTTTGTGTATAGCGTGGATTCGCGAGCCTCACACCTCGGTATGAGTTAAAAACGGGATAAGGACTGCAGGGAGAGCACGACGTTTCTTTCTAGCTTTGGTGGTGTCAGTGACTTACCAGCCCTGACATTTATATACTTTTCACCTACGTGGTTGTTGGATGAGGCGCCTCGATTTTAGGTCTGTAAGGACCGGGAAACGTGTGTTCAGGCATAATTAATCCTCAAACGTAAAAGAGGACTGGCCTTGAAGCATCCAGGGGTTACCCAGAGTGTGTAGTCCCGAGCCATTTGCTAGAGTGTCTCGAAGCGGAGAGGAGCTTGCCCCTTGCCTCGACTCATGACGGAAATCCAATTTCCAATACGTGTATCTCGGTTTTATTTGTAGAGCCTAGTATGGCGACATGATAGATGGTACCCATGCCGCCTATGATTGATATTTATGATTGAAATTGTTTTGACACTATACGCTTATTATAGTATCAAATGATTTGTTTTAAACGTACCAAGCATGTTTGGCTATTATAAGGGAAAACCCTATCCTCCAGCTTGCGTTGCATTGTGTGATGGGACATGGGTCTTATAATAGCTTCATTTTTTCGAAAAAGCATTGCGTTGTCTTCTCTATGCACTGGTATTCTTTGGAGGAAACCCGTTCCGTGTTATACGGCGTGGTCCCTTGAATTACTCTCTTTTAAAGTAAAGTTTTAAATAACTGTTTTAGTTCTCACACTAGTCACATGACTGACCTGAAGTTTATTGTTTTAACCTAAACTCTGGGTGCCCTTATTTTCGACACGGGCAGCTAGTAGTTTTGGTTTTGCAGATTTATATTCACAGGATCCTGATTTACTGCTGGAACGATGCTCGGAAAGCTCTGTATCCGTGTATTACTTTCAGTTGTGTTTTGTATTATTTTTCCGCTGCAGTACTGTATTTAAATCTCTGATATTTATCGAATGTAATTTATTCATTTATACTCTGTATATTCTTGTATCTGATGGAATTGTTGTAATAGCAATGAAATGTTCTTCCGTCTGCGTTCTGATTTGTCTTGTCCTCACAGTAATTCGTTCTTTCTCATCTCTTCGGAGACCGGGGAAGTTCGGGTCGCTTCATTTGGTATCAGAGCTTTGGTTTACAGAGCTGGGGAACAAGACACATTAGAACCATACAAAAGAATTCATCAGATATTGGATTAGTAATATATCCAATTAGAATGACTCGTTAGAGATAGGATCAGTAGTATCCTAGAACGAGTGTGAAGAGTATATTTTCCAAATGAAAAACAGTTTTGTTTTGGAATTTAAATCGTTTTATACGTATTTGAATATTTATTTGTATTGAATTTGGACAATCCAATATATAAAGATTTTACATATACGCGTCATGAACGTATATTCGAAGTTTTAATATACTGGATAGATATAAAATCAATTTCTAGTCGCCCGAAGATGGTACTGATAATTGTCATGACATCATCAGTATTTATGTTCGTGTTTCGAAGGTGTGATATCTATATATTTCCATTAGACTGGTTTGAGAACCAAAACCTATATAGATAAATTTATTTTGTGAATTGGCATCAAAAACAAGATTTTCAGTATATATATATATCAAAATTATGAATTTGAAACGTTAAATTCACTAATTGATTGATGTTTGTTTATTTGTTTAATATTTTTGAACCATTATGCCTAATTGCGTCAAATATTGAATTGTATTGAAAATTGGTCGCATTTGCTTGCATATACATGTACTTACATTGAACAGGTCATAGCAAGGAGGCTAGAGCAGAGAAATAAAATTTGTTTGCCCGACAAATAGGTACATGTTTATCATAATTTACTGTTTTGTTTGGGTGATGATGATTTTATGAGCCGATTGGCTAGCCGCTTGGCTTTTTCTTTTTCTTTTTGAGATCAGAAGGCCTATATGGAAATTTCGGGATTTTCCCGTGCTCCCCGTACAAAGGAGGTTATGGCGAAATTTTTCGAAAATTCCGGGTGTTAGCCAAATTTTTGAAGAATTTGGAAATTCTCAGAAACTGAAAAGTTGGAGAATGGAAGCCAGAATGAACATAGAGTTGATTAATCAAACCACTTTCGGCTTCGTTCCTTTTCGGGGACGAAAAGTTTTAAGTGGGGGAGATTGTAATAACCTGGAAATTCTGAACCAGTTTAAAATTTTTATTTTGGCAATTTTAGCGAATTTTGAATATTTAAAATGAATTATTTTAAATAATAATTGACGAGAAATTTATTTTGAATATATTTAGAACGTATATATTTATACGCGTCGTCGTTAGAATATAAATAATTATATATAATTATAAAAGGAATTGAAAATGGCGCGGTAGTTCGATAATTCGATTTCAAACTTCAATTGAACATACCGGGTGCAAAACAATCCGGATTTTAGTGAAACCAAAAATATTAGAATCTAGTTGAAAATATCTTTCCAACGAATCTGAAAAATCGAAATTTCATGGCGGGGATCAAAAGATATGCCCAGTTGAAAATTCAGAATAGTCGCTATGTAAATTATACATGGCCCAAAAAGTCAAATTTTGCATACAGATGAATTTGGACTCGAAACCACTTCCATTGAGTTCAAAATGCCGTTTAGAACTCCAAAAAGTATAAGCTTCGATATATTCCGATATCCGGAATAGTGGCAATTGACAGGAGCTTTTCGGTTAACAAAACATAGCCCTTAAAAAGTGAAATTTTGCATACGAGCTCAGAATTCGACGAGATAAATTTTTATGGATTCACAATGACAAATCATTGTTGAGTTCCAAATGGCGCGTCGAACGGAGTTGGTATGTGGCCGTGCGAGCTGAAACAGTTCAGGGTAAAGCGAGTAGTCATTTTACAAAGGAACATTATTGATACGACCTCGGAATTCGATTCTACTTTTTTTTTGGATTAGTATCGTCTAATAATGGTTAAATCCAAAAGGGCTTAATTTTTTGAGTTAGCATGTGAGCGTGCAAGAAGAAAAGGTGCGCCAAAATCGCATTTTTAGAGCTTATCTGAGCATTTTCGTGATTTATTTTGAACGGTCAAATGAACTTGGAATTCGACGAAACTTGTTTCGTTGGACTCGTCTTCACGTCTACTATCTCGTGTCCGTAATCCGCGGCGATTGGAGATCGTTAGCGTTCAGGCGATACGCGAGAAACTAGCATATAAACACTTTTACTTCCTTTTCTTCTTCACTTTCTTCCTCTTTCTCTTTTTGCATTTTTCCTCTTTAATGGCCACCGCCTCCTCCTTGCCGCTGCCGCCCCTCCTCCCGCTGCCACCGCCCGCCGCCGCCGCCCCTTCTTCCCTCCGGCCACTCCCCTCCTCCTCCTCTTCCTCCTCCTCTATCTCCTCTCTCCATTTGCAAACTCTAAGCCCCAAATCACCAACCACCACCACCGCGGCCACCACGGGCCCCACCAACGCCCATAGCACCCTCCCCCACGTCCATCAGGCCCGCCACCGCCTGCTGGTCACCCAACTCCGTCCGTGGGCCCCCCGGTCACCAAAAACCCATTTTATACTAGTCGCCCGTTTTGCAAATAAGCCCCTGACCGTATTTCGCCAATAACTCCCAAATGGTGCGTTTTTGGCCAAAGTCCCTCTAGACCAAAGTTGTAGAGCACGAAATTCTCTTTGATTTGGCTATATGGAAGTCATGTTTTGGAGTCCGGAGCTGCTCGGAAAACGCGTTCGAAGCCTGCTGTTCAAAAGCTGAAAAATCGTGTACTTTTGCTAATTCTGGCGAATTGGAGCATTTTTGGCAAAAAGTCTCTTAGGTGAAAGTTGTCTGGAATGGCGCGTTTAAGCTAGAAAAAAGGATGGTGTGAAGATTGAAGCTCGTTTGCAAATTCTGGAACCAGAACAGCGAATCCGGGCGTTAGAAAAAATGTGAGTTTTCTCCGTTTTAAAGCTTCTACAGTTTTGACATATGAAGTAAATAAAAATATGATTTTTATATTATAGAAAGAATAAAAATCCGATTTTTAACTTATAGAAGATATAAAGATAAGATTTTTATATAATGTAGATATTGAAAATATGATTTTTATGTAATAACCCGAAAAATGTAAACCAGTTTAAATTTTTTAAATTAGGTTATTACCAAAGAATTTGAATATTTGAAATAGCCTATTTCAATAAAATATAGAATTGGGTATGGTATGGCAGTTTGAAATTTTGAATACAAACTTTGTTTGACTGTACCGGGTGGAAAATATAACGGATTTTAACGAAACTGAAAATATTTAAATCTGTTTATCAATACCTTTCTAACGAATCTGAAAAATCGAAATTTCATAACGGAAATCAAAAGTTATGGCCAAATGAATTTTCAGAAAGGTCGCTATATAGTATATATAGCCCTTGAAAATTGAGATTTTGCATACAACCTCGGAATTTGACGAAACCACTTTTGTTGGGTCCGGGATGTCAAATTATTGCTAAGTTTCAAATTTCATAATTTTTGAAGCTAGTATGCGAGCGGGGCAAAAGATAATGTGATTGGTCAAATTCTGTTAAAATGGGTCGACCTAAAAATGGTTGTTTTTCAAACGAGCTCAGAATTCAACGAAACTGGTTTTGTTAGGATCGTATCGTCAAAACAAAGCTAGATTTATTTTTCTGGAATTTTTCGACTCAGTTTGTGGCCCTGGCAAATTGAAATGTACGTTTAAATTAAATATCGAATATTTTGTATTTTAATTTGAAAAATAACTGACTGTAACAGTCGAAATGGCCAACGAAACATATCCCATTGTGTCCGGAATGAGGGTATTTAGCTAGGGGCGACAGTCGTTGGGTTTAAAAGGGAGTCCGTTTGCAAAAAAAACTATTTAAAAATTTCTATAAAGCTCTGGCCAATAGGAATTTTCCTTTTAAAAAAAAATACGAAGGAACCCTAGCCGCCAACGATTTGAACGACTCAGAGGGCTCGAAACTTCCAGTCGATTTTGCCGCCGCCTCAGGCGATTTCGCCGCCGCCGCCTGTTGAAGCTTCTGACTGCCTTCGCCTCCTCTACCCATCCGACCAAGCCACGCCTCCATCCATCCACCGTAGGCGTCGGAATTCGACCAGAAAGTCGCGCCTTTCAGAGCGCCGCCGCGACCCACACAAGCCACCGAACCCATCGCCACCACCGTCGATCTGGAGGTGGTTCGTAGCTCTCTGATGCTGCTTGGTCTGATCGAAGCATCGAGGTACGGTTTGGCTTAAAAATCGAGACCTAGTTTCGAAGTTTTAAAAACTTTTCTGATGTAAAATTCTGAAATGAAAATAACACTTTTAAGTGTTGCAAAACTTTGAAAAATAATATCTTTTTCGTTCTTTAACAAAATTCGATGAAACAGGAGACACCATGACCGCAAGGAGGCTCTCTACATTCTAGAAGAAGCCGCGGATTTTTCTGACCTTCCAACGATTTTTAGCACTGCAACAACCAATGTGAGGAATCTAAACTATTTGTGTGAATGAAATCGCGTTGTATAAATTATATAAGCGAAGTGTAAATTATATACGCATTGTATACCTCATGTACATGTGTTGTATAAGTTATATTAGCGATGTATAAATTATACAAGCGTTGAATGAAACATATATGCTTTAATTTATGATGAAATGCTAGTGAATTATTATATATATATATATATATATATATATATATATAATCCCCTCGTCCATACACCGTGGACGATATTTATTGCTTGTGATTGACGTGATATTATATGGTATGACGAATGGGTGGAAATAATTGTTTGTGGTTGATATTGTGGTTGAAAAATACCTTTATGGTTGATAAATACCTTTATGGTTGAAAAATACCCTCTTGTGGTTGAAACAAAATAGAATAGGATTGTGGAATTGAAAATAAAACATGCCGCCTGCGTGCGAACTAGATGCATGATTCCCATTGTCAAAAACCGCGAGGTTTTAAGGTAGAGCGAGGAGCCGTACTAGGGACGGTCCCGGTTTTAACTACCCTGCCGTTATGCTGCCGAAATTTTCTGAAATATTTATGTGTTAGAATAATTTTCATTCGTTGAAATAAATTACATAAACTATATAGAATATTCATGTGTTGAATTGCAATTTGTTCGTCGAGTTGAAATTCATGTGTTGAATATTATTTGAATTAAACAAATGGCTTTAGCGATAAAAATCACATTTTTATATATATACAAACTATATAGAATATTCATGTGTTGAATTGCAATTTGTTCGTCGAGTTGAAATTCATGTGTTGAATATTATTTGAATTTAAACAAATGGCTTTAGCGGTAAAAATCACATTTTTATATATATATAAACTATATAGAATATTCATGTGTTGAATTGCAATTTGTTCGTCGAGTTGAAATTCATGTGTTGAATATTATTTGAATTTAAACAAATGGCTTTAGCGATAAAAATCACATTTTTATATATACACAAACTATATAGAATATTCATGTGTTGAATTGCAATTTGTTCGTCGAGTTGAAATTCATGTGTTGAATATTATTTGAATTTAAACAAATGGCTTTAGCGATAAAAATCACATTTTTATATATATACAAACTATATAGAATATTCATGTGTTGAATTGCAATTTGTTCGTCGAGTTGAAATTCATGTGTTGAATGTTATCATCTTTTAAAAATAAAATGGATCGACAATAAAAACTATATTTTTATTGTGAATATGGAGAGTTAAAAATACACATGTGTCGAGTAAATATTTTTATTGTGAATATGGAGAGTTAAAAATACACATGTGTCGAGTAAATATTTTTGATGATAAAAATATTTCTTTTATCATGTATACGCTTAGTTAAAAATACACACGTGTTGAAATAAATAATAGTTTGCTAGAAATATTATTGTTAGCTTTGTTCTGCATATATATATATATATATATATATATATATATATATATACATGTGTTGAACAGGAAAAATGGATTAGCTATAGAGTAAAGAAATTATTTGCGTGCCCGACAAATAGGTAAACCTTGATGAGTTGGCTGCGCAATTTTATTTATATATCAACTCCTGTGAATGCCATTAGATGCGGAGTGCTGGTTATTCTGTGTGAAATAATAAATAACGCCATAGGATAGTAACAATTAATTTTGAGCTACACTACATGGCATACTTCTTGATGATAGGCATACTTCATCATATTCCACATAAGCAATTGGAGCTTGTGTGACGAGGTGGAAGATTTACCATACAAGCAAGAGGCTTGTATGGCGATGACTATGTACTACAGGTTGTTTTTGGCTCTGCACTGCTGCATAGAGTGCATTTTTGGCTCATGGCGAGGCTGACTTCACAGAGATGACTTTGACTTTTTCCGCCATTACTGTACTTATATTATGATTCCGCCACTGGCGATGCAGACTGATTTACTTTCCGTATTTCTTATTGTATGTATATGTACCGCCTTCGGCGATGTAGACTGATACCCTTATTATGTCTCACTGCATGTATGTATTCCGCCCCTGGCGATGATGACTGATCACTTTCCTTTTTATTTACTAAGTTATATCCCATGCTATGCTATTCTGATATCATTACATGTTTTGATTCCGCTGTCATATCCATGTAAAATTATTCTATTTATTGTTTTTGCTATTATCTGTACTCTGCTATGATGATTAATGTGTTATATTCCAATGATTATCCTTAATACCGCACCTCGGATTTTGGGATCGTCACAGTTGGTATCAGAGCTCTGGTTAACCTTAGTTCCGGGATCTAACACATTAAACACCTCGTCAGAATAGAATCAGTAGTGTTCTAATGCGAGTAGCTCATTAGAGATAGGATTAGCAATGTCCTAGAATGAGCTAAGCAGATTAGCAAAACAATTTGATCAGTGCATCATCATTATCTTTCCTTATGTTCCCCTGCTTTATCATTTATGGAAATTATCAAATCTGTGAGCTTGACTCTTTTCTTGCTTATACAGTTCTCTTAGATGGCTACACGAGGAGCAGCAACTAGAGGAGGCCGTGGAGGCCGAGGAGATGCAGCAGGAGGACGGGGGAATATCCCCGTAGTTGTGGAAGGCCCTATTGTTCAGCCACCAGCACCAGAAGACTTTGAGCTAGATAAAGTAGCAAAGAGGTACAGGAACCTTGGGGGAAAACCCTTTACTGGCACTGGTACAGTGACCGAGGCTATAGCTTGGTTGAAGACCTGTGAGAAAATCTTTGAAGGCATGGGTATGGGAACCAACAACAAAGCCCGACTTGGTATTTGGCTCCTTCAGGAGGAAGCAGAGCTGTGGTGGGTTGCCATTACCTCAGAGGATGCAGCTGGTACTGTCAGAACTTGGGAGCAATTCAAAACTATGTTCAATGAGAAGTTTGTACCTGAACAGGCTCTAGAGAGGATGCGAGAGCAGTTTGCTAATCTCCAGCAAGGAGATCTCTCTATTCAGGATTACCTAAATAAGTTCACCCAATTGTCGCGCTATGCTCCAGAGCTGATTACGACCAACAAGGCAAAGAACAAGAGATTCACATTTGGGCTGAAGCGCAAGTACCACGATAGAGCTATGAGCAACATCAAACTCTCCTTTTCAGAATTAGTAGAGATGGCTTGCAATTACGAAGACATGGATGAAAGGCACGCTAGCCAAGACCGCGCCAAAAGCCAAGCTGGAAATAAGCGCAAGGCTTCAACAGATCAACCCGAATCTAGCATTACCGCGACCGCTACTCAGAAACCTGCAAAAATCCCGAAAGGAAATTGCTACAACTGCGGGAAGCCAGGTCATTTTTCTAATGTATGCAAAGCCCCGAGGAAGCCAAAGGCAAATGACTCAGCCGAATGCTACAACTGCCATAAGAAGGGGTACTATAGCAGGAACTGTCCTCTGAAGCAGAATGCACAAGTGGCTCATGTCTATGACGGGAAGACCCCGCCAGCTACCACCGATGGATCAGGTAAACCCGATGTCTTGGGAGGTACCCTTACCATTAAAAATATTCCTGTTTCTATACTTTTTGATACCGGTGCATCACGTAGCTTCCTTTCTGGTAATATGGTTCATAAGTTAAAATTGAATCCAAGGAAGCTTAAAGAACCAATTAAAGTTCAAAATCCGATAGGAGGGTCTACTATTCTTGTTTCATATTGTAATGTACCTGCTTCATATTCTTGATATCGATTTCCTTTTAAAGTGATTGTCATGGACCTTTCCGAATTTGATATTATTCTGGGACTTGATTGGTTGACAAAATATAAGGCCGAAGTTAGATGCGCTGAAAGAATCGTGAAGGTTAAAACAAAACTTGGGCATATCACTATACCATGCCATGGCTCAGAAATAAATAGAACAGAATTTTGGTCTTCTTTAGAAGTTATTCCCCCTTCATTAGAAAAGATACCGGTCGTTAAAAACTTCGCGGACGTGTTTGAAGAAGTAGAAAACTTACCGCCGCAAAGGGAAATTGAATTCATGATATATCTAATTCCTAACGCCCGACCAGTGGTACATCCAATTAGAAGAATGGCCCCGAAAGAAAAAGAAGAGTTAAGTAGTCAAACCCGAGAATTGCTTTGGAAAGGTCTAATCAGACCGAGCTTTTCAGCTTGGGGAGCCGCAGTAGTATTTGTCCCGAAATCGGACGGTACTCTAAGACTTTGTGTTGATTACCGAGATCTCAATAAGCAGACACTGAAGAACAAATATCCCTTGCCCCATATAGATGATCTGTTAGATCAATTAAATGGAGCAACAGTATTCTCCAGAATGGACCTAGCTACAGATTTCCACCAATTACGTATAGCCGAAGACTGTGTTCCTTTGACAGCCTTCAGAGGTCCCGATTTATTCTACGAATGGTTAGTAATGCCGTTCGGCTTGTGTAACGCTCCGGCATACTTCGTTGATCTTATGAACAGAGTGTTCCGTGGTGTATTGAATAAATTTGTTCTGGTCTTCATCGATGACATTTTAATCTACTCCAAGACGGAAGACGAACATGCAAAACATTTAGAGCAAGTGTTGAAAATTCTAAGGAGAAATGTCTTGAAAGCTAAATTTTCTAAGTGTGTCTTCTGGCAGAATGAAGTTAAATTCCTAGGCCATGTCGTATCAAAAGAGGGAATTGCTGTAGATCCAAGCAAAATCACAGCGATTCAGAACTGGAAACAACCTACTACGCCCACTGAAGTTCGGAGTTTCCTTGGATTAACTAGTTACCATCGGAAATTCGTTCAGGATTTTTCAAAGATATCTGGTGTATTGACAAAGCTTACAAAGAAGCATGAGAAATTCAAATGGACACCCGAATGTGAAGAAGCTTTCCAGGAGCTGAAACTGAAATTGACAACTGCTCTAGTATTGACCATAATAGAAGGTAATCAAGACTTGACTGTATGGACAGATGCTTCTATTAGAGGGCTAGGCGCAGTGTTAATGCAAAAAGGCCAAGTGATCGCTTATGCCAGCCGTCAACTAAAGCTGCATGAAAGAAACTATGCTACTCATGATCTTGAGTTATTAGCTATCGTGTTCGCTTTAAGGATCTGGAGGCATTATTTACTGGGCGACAAGTTCGAACTATTTACCGATCATCAATCCTTGAAATATCTATTCACTCAGAAAGATCTAAATTTGAGACAATAGCGTTGGTTAGAATTCCTTGCAGCATACGATTTTGAAATTCTATACACTCCAGGGAAAGCCAATGTTGTAGCGGATGCGCTCAGCAGAAAGAATGAAATCATCGCCAATTTTGTCATCACGTCTTTATTAATAGACAGGATCTCGACCCTTCAGAAAGACGATGAATTTATTCAAAGAATCAGTCAGAGAGTCAAAGGAGGTGAATCCACAAGTTTTCGACTCGATGACAAAGGAGTTCTAAGATTAAAGGGCAGAATTTGCATCCCAAACCTTCCTGAGCTCAGAAGAGAAATACTTGATGAGTGCCACAAATCCAAATTAAGTATCCATCCTGGTGTGAGCAAAATGTATAACGATATCAAACGCACATTCTGGTGGAGGTCAATGAAAAGAGATATCTCATTATATGTTAGCAGATGCCCCACTTGTCAGCTAGTTAAGAGTGATCAGCAGAAATTAGCTGGATTATTACAACCATTGGAAATTACAGGATGGAAGTGGGAACAAATCTCGATGGATTTCATCGATGGCCTGCCTCGAACTAGAAAAGGAAACAACAGTATATGGGTAATCATAGATCGCTTCACGAAGACTGCCCATTTCATACCTGTCCGATCCAACAGAACGGATCAAAGTCTAGTACAGATTTACTTCAAAGAAATAGTTAAACTACATGGAGTGCCGCTCAATATAGTCAGTGATAGAGATCCCTTGTTTACTAGCAAATTCTAGGAAGCATTCCAGATAGAATTGGGAACCAAATTGAATCTAAGCACCGCGTACCACCCACAGAGAGATGGCCAAACTGAGCGGGTGAATAGAATTCTAGAAGATTTACTACGGGCTTGCGTTATCGATTTTGGAGGCTCATGGGAAGATCACCTACATTTAGCAGAATTCTCTTACAACAATAGCTATCAAGCAAGTTTGGGAATGTCTCCATTTGAAGCATTATACGGTAGACCGTGCAGATCTCCCGCATGTTGGGTAGAACCTGGCAACAGACTTGTGTTAGGACCCGATATGATTCGAGAAGCATCAGATAAAGTCGACTTCATTAAGAAGCGATTAAAAACCGCGCAGAGCCGACAGAAAAGTTATGCTGATGAGAGAAGAAGGGATATATCGTTTGTCGTTGGCGATTATGTTTATTTAAGAGTTTCTCCAATGCGAGGAGTAATCAGATTTGGCAAAACTGGGAAGTTGGCGCCGAGATTTATTGGTCCCTTTCCTATACTTGAGCGGATTGGAACTCTTGCATATAGGGTTTCATTACCTAATTGGTAGCCTGGTATACATGATGTGTTCCACGTGTCTCAACTCAGAAAACATGTTCATGATCCAGATCTTGTTGTGGAAGAAGCAGCGCAACATGATATTGACATAACTCCAGAATTAGCACTCAAGAGAGAGCCATTAAAGATAGTTGGCAAAGAAACCAGAGAGCTAAGGAGGAAAAAGATTCATCTAGTCAAAGTGCAGTGGAGTAGTGATCCTAGAGACTGTACTTGGGAGACTGAGGAAAGCATTAAATAAGCCTATCCCAAATGCAGAGTGGACATCTCTGAATAACTCCGGTGCAAGGTACCTTTACAATACTTTGCATTTACATTTTATTTCCTGCTTAGCTGTTATTTCCTTTTCGAGGACGAAAAGTTTTAAGTAGGGGAGATTGTAATAACCTGGAAAATGTGAACCATTTTAAAATTTTTAAATTAGGTTATTACCAAAGAATTTGAATAGTTGAAATAGCCTATTTCAATAAAATATAGAATTGGGTATGGTATGGCAGTTTGAAATTTTGAATAAAAACTTTGTCTGACTGTACCAGGTGGAAAATATAACGGATTTTAACAAAACTAAAAATATTTAAATCTGTTTATCAATACCTTTCTAACGAATCTGAAAAATCAAAATTTCATAACGGAAATCAAAAGTTATGGCCAAATGAATTTTCAGAAAGGTCGCTATATAGTATATATAGCCCTTGAAAATTGAGATTTTGCATACGACCTTGGAATTCGACGAAACCACTTTTGTTGGGTCCGGGATGTCAAATTATTGCTAAGTTTCAAATTTCATAATTTTTGAAGCTAGTATGTGAGCGGGGCAAAAGATAATGTGATTGGTCAAATTCTGTTAAAATGGGTCGACCTAAAAATGGTCGTTTTTCAAACGAGCTCAGAATTCAATGAAACTGGTTTTGTTTGGACCGTATCGTCAAAACAAAGCTAGATTTATTTTTCTGGAATTTTTTGACTCAGTTTGTGGCCCTGGCAAATTGAAATGTACGTTTAAATTAAATATCGAATGTTTTATATTTTAATTTGAAAAATAACTGACTGTAACAGTCGAAATGGCCAATGAAACATATCCCATTGTGTCCGGAATGGGGGTATTTAGCTAGGGGCGACAGTCGTTGGGTTTAAAAGGGAGTCCGTTTGCAAAAACACTATTTAAAAATTTCTATAAAGCTCTGGCCAATAGGAATTTTCCTTTTTTTAAAAAAAAATACGAAGGAACCCTAGCCGCCAGCGATTTGAACGACTCAGAGGGCTCGAAACTTCCAGTCGATTTTGCCGCCGCCTCAGGCGATTTCGCCGCCGCCGCCTGTTGAAGCTTCTGACCGCCTTCGCCTCCTCTACCCATCCGACCAAGCCACGCCTCCATCCATCCACCGTAGGCGTCGGAATTCGACCAGAAAGTCGCGCCTTTCAGAGCGCCGCCGCGACCCACACAAGCCACCGAACCCATCGCCACCACCATCGATCTGGAGGTGGTTCGTAGCTCTCTGACGCTGCGTGGTCTGATCGAAGCATCGACGTACGGTTTGGCTTAAAAATCGAGACCTAGTTTCGAAGTTTTAAAAACTTTTCTGATGTAAAATTCTGAAATGAAAATAACACTTTTAAGTGTTGCAAAACTTTGAAAAATAATATCATTTTCGTTCTTTAACGAAATTCGATGAAACAGGAGACACCGTGACCGCAAGGAGGCTCTCTACATTCTAGAAGAAGCCGCGGATTTTTCTGACCTTCCTACGATTTTTAGCACTGCAACAACCAATGTGAGGAATCTAAACTATTTGTGTGAATGAAATCGCGTTGTATAAATTATATAAGCGAAGTGTAAATTATATACGCATTGTATACCTCATGTACATGTGTTGTATAAGTTATATTAGCGATGTATAAATTATACAAGCGTTGAATGAAACATATATGCTTTAATTTGTGATGAAATGCAAGTGAATTATTATATTATATATATATATATACTCCCCTCGTCCACAGACCATGGACGATATGTATTGCTTGTGATTGACGTGATATTATATGGTATGACGAATGGGTTGAAATAATTGTTTGTGGTTGATATTGTGGTTGAAAAATACCTTTGTGGTTGAAAAATACCCTCTTGTGGTTGAAACAAAATAGAATAGGATTATGGAATTGAAAATAAAACATGCCTCCTGCGTGCGAACTAGATGCATGATCCCCATTGTCAAAAACCGCGAGGTTTTAAGGTAGAGCGAGGAGCCGTACTAGGGACAGTCCCGGTTTTAACTACCCTGCCGTTATGCTGCCGAAATTTTCTGAAATATTTATGTGTTAGAATAATTTCCATTCATTGAAATAAATTACATAAACTATATAGAATATTCATGTGTTGAATTGCAATTTGTTCGTCGAGTTGAAATTCATGTGTTGAATATTATTTGAATTTAAACAAATGGCTTTAGCAATAAAAATCACATTTTTATATATATACAAACTATATAGAATATTCATGGGTTGAATTGCAATTTGTTCGTCGAGTTGAAATTCATGTGTTGAATATTATTTGAATTTAAACAAATGTCTTTTGTAACGACCCGGATTTTCGGCCGTTAAATTCTGAATATTTAAATTTGTTTTAAGAATTTTAATTGAATTTCATATAGGAATTTATTTAAAACGAAGTTGAACGTTAATTTATAATTATAAAACGAGCTCGAAATCGCGCGGCAGTTCGTAATATGGAGTTTTGAACTTCAACTGAGTATACAGGATTCGTTATAACTCGGATTTCTGTGAAACAAGAAACGTTGGAACCGTATTGATTATAATTTTCATATGAAAGAGAAAAATCTAGATTTCGTGTTGTAATTTCTAAGTTATGGCCAAATCAAATTTTGGAAAAAACGCTATGGAAATCGATATCGACCTTTAAAATGGCCGTTTTGCAAACGGACTCAGATTTCGACGAAATCTATTTCATTGGGACCGTATCGTTAAATTATTGTACGGTGTTGAATGGCGTGGCAAACCGATGTCGTATGTGACCACGGTAGCCGTAAACGCTCGTTCAATTTCTATAGCGCGTAATTAATTTAATAAAGTGTTATTTGGGTATAACTTGAACAAACGATCGAATTAGGCCACGAAACCAATTTCGTTGAGTTCGTATCATCGATTAGAGTCAGGATAGGTATATAGTTTGTTATTTTTAGAGACCGGCAAATTTGGTGTCGAGAATGGCATTGCGGTACGTGTAAAAATAGCCTACCGGGGAAACAGTCTCAGAATGCGACGAAACTAGTGCCGTTGGGTTCGTATCGAAAAATTATTATCAGTGTTCGCAGTTTCAAGTTGATTTGATTTATCTGGTGATCGTGAAAAAATTAAACGCGTGTTCATTTCTGGTTTTATAAGGGAAAATTTCCCAAACGATGCCGGAATTCGGCCAAACTTGTCCCATTGGGTTCAGAATACCTTTTTACACCATGATTAGCTTTTTAATCAGTAAACAAAATCTTCACCAACTCTACCATTGCTTACAAGTCTTGCCAAATCTGTTCATTTATTTCCCAATTGACGAACGTCGGCTCTATCCTTTCGAAATCTGAGGAAATATCTGAACATGTTCCATCTTTTCCTACAGATCACCATGTGAAATGTTTCAAATGCTAAAGGATATATCTCTGCTCCCTTCGGTCATGTCTGTCGGTTCCTTATCAGAAGAAAGCTCGGCAGAACTTGTGCTTACAAGCCCAAAATGTCGGCAAGCGGATTCCTAAGCAATCTTGGAACCTTGTCTGAAATATGCACAACAAAATCTTTGAGAAGTCAACGCAAATGCTCCAAAAACCAATAGCAAGCAAATTTGTCATCAAATCTCTGAAACATGGCCCCGACAAAACGGTATCCTACCCATGCGTGCTGTGCTATATTGTACAGAACGCACATGCAAATCGAAATCCAAGAAACGCCTACTCTATCTCCTACAGTCCTACAAGTGTGGTGACCAAGCTGTTTAGTCTATAAATACCCAAGCTTCCTCATTTCCAGAAAGGAGAGAAAAAAAAAGAAAAGAAAAGAAAAACTAAGACGTGAATACGAAATCAAACAATAATTTAAACTAACTGAAAACTAATCCATTCAACTCGCAAAGCCTCAAGCTTCCCCCTAGGACTCTTAAAATTTGGTGCGGACGTTCATGGGAGTTTGTTGTTGTAAATTGTTGCAACTGTGAGGCAGAGGTTGTTTGTTAGAGTGGAAAGAGAGTTGCGAGGGGAGAAAGAGAGCATGGTTTGGGTTCTGGACTTGGGTGATGTTGCGAGTCACTGGAGGGTGGTTCTTGAAGGGATCGAAATTAGTGGAAGCGGGGTGGGTGTCTTGGAAACACGGTGAGGATTGTGTGATAAACGGCCTCAGCAAAGTTCGTTGTTAGCACGGAGGAGGAAAAAAAAATGATAAAGGGTTGGTTATATTCAATAATAGTTGGTGAAAATAAAGGAGATGGATAGCATGAACCAATGGGGCTGCACGCATGGAGTTATGAATGGGTCACAAACAGGTTACGTGTGTATTGTGGGTGTAGGGATCTGTGTTGAGTGGAGGGGAAGTAGGCATTATGAATTGGAGCGGGTATGGTTGCTGAGATTTTATTTAATGCGTGGGAGAAGGACAAAACTTGAACGAAAGCATCACTGTGTTAGACAGTCAACTGTTGGTGATGTTGTAAGGGATAATACTTGGAGTTGGTAATTTTAACATTTCCATTTAGAGTGCAAGGAGTTTGGCAGTCAAAGCAAGGTCAATATTGGATTCACTAAGGAGGATGGAATTGCATTTTCATATGGGAAAGAAGGTGGGCGTATGGGGACTAACTGGTCATGTTCGAGCATAGGCGTTAGCATCAGTCAAGAAACTCAGTCAACGTGAGTCAGTTAGAGCCGGCAGTCGGAGAAGTAAAGGTAACGATAATGAAGCGGTAATTAAAATAATAATAATTAAGTTAATCAATTTAAGGATATGTACAATCTTTTAAATACAGTATCTTGTTCGTATGTAACCAGAATTGAACGAAACTGACGGCATTGGAATCACGTCAGAAGAATGCAACGCAGGCAAGCTGGTTGGACTGGAACCAGAAACGCCTGGAATTTCGTTAAAATTAATAGTAACAACGTCGGACCGTCAACTGCAGACAAGGTGAGTAAACTCACTCACTCTAACTCGTTATATTTTTATATATAAACGAGTTTTAAATTATTTTATAATGTGAAATGGTTGCTTGGTTGAATAGTTGATAAATTGGTTGATATAATCACATCGTTGATTGATTTTTCATTAATACGATATTTTTGACGTTACTAACATCTGTGGATGCAGGGAAACAGGTTGGAGGGATCCAACTGGATCCCTCAACATTTTATTTACTGTTTTATTTGATAGTGATATATGTTATGCTACATTATCCATGGTTAAATTTGTGTGTTTGATTTACCCTGGCCTTAGGAACCTGGTATTTTAGATACCGTAAAATATCATCGAATGTGAAAAAGAAATTAGAATTTAAAAGCAGAATTTATTTCCAAATTAGAAATAATTGCTTTTTCATTGAGTTGCAAATGGAAACCTATTCCATTGGGTAAACCAAGAAAAATGTTATGAATAAAGATATAAATTAAGTGGATCATTAACCATTGGATAAATTAAAAAGGTGAGTTCAAATATGAATGTATATTTGAAAGTGAGTATCGGTTTTGAAACCAATATTGGAAATGGATCCGAATTTAGAAAATTACAGAGGAAAGTTTAAAGAAAGAATAAATGCTTTAAAACAAGGAAATATTTTGTAAATAAAATAAGTGGATTTATAGAAATCGAATTAAGTGGTTAGAAGAAGGTATAGTTTATAAATATGTTTAAAGGAGAACTTGAATTGTTTAAAATAAACAGAGTTTATAAATGAACAACGGAACCGTGTGCGCCGCACACGGTATTTTATTCAAAACAACAATCATAGCACTGTTGTTATAATAGATGTGGTTAATATATATACAGCAATTTTAGACGCTGCTGTTATAATAAATGTCTTGGTAAATCTAAATAGCAATTTTAACGCTGCCGTTATAATAACTGTTTTAATAGCAATCTTAATGCTATGGTTATGATAAGTGTTTTATAATGCTAAGACAGCGGTTTTAACGCTGTTGTGGAAAGCAATGTTTGGTTTAAAGTGTGAGCTCTGAATATTTCAAAGGCTCGATAGCAAGGGTTGGTTAGTGATATCGTTAATTAACGAATGATTTATGATTTAAGTCATAGTGACGATGTTTATAACATCAGTAAATTCAAAGGATTTAGAAATGTTTTCCAACTGGAGTAAAAGATATTTTCTCAATAAAGGAATTATATATATTGGAAATGTTTTCCAATATTCAAGTTAGAAAATAAAAGTCATATTAAAGTTATTATATTTCGGATACAGGAAATTATAACACCATTGTTATAATCAAGTGATTCCTGAAAAGGAAGTGGATTCATAATCGAATCCGAGAGCAACGTAAGGAAGCGTGTTAAAAGATGGGAAAGATGAACCTTGTCTATTTCGAGGTTAGAAATGTTGCTCAGTTAAGGTCTGAGAGGTAATTATACCCCAACTTGATTGACTTCGTTTTAACTAAGAAATGGTTAAGGTTCGATAGTGGAAAGTGGTTAAATGGAAACCAAATGAAGGAGATTTAGCATAGCGATGTTTATTCAAACATCTGTTTAATTAAATGAAGGAAATTTGGAAACGTTTTCCAAATGAGAGTCAGAAATGTTTTCTGAATATAGAGGACAGGAGATGGAAATGTTTGCCAATGTTAATAGCGTATATTTTCTAAATATATTAAATAAGGAATGTAAATGAAAGTGAGAAGGGAAATGAATAAATGAATGAACTAAAAGGAATAAACATTGAATGATGTTTGGTCGATAGAATTTCCTTTTGGAAATAATATCATTGTTTGCACACCGACATGTTTTCATTTGATAGTTAAATCACCGACTATCAAAGTTTCGACCATTTTAACGTTGTTAATATGGAGAGACCGGTTGGATTATTATCCAGAGAACCACTCCGTATTGGCATAAGCGTTGCGAATCAAGTATGCTGAATATCTTGAAGACGGAGTTATGCAAGGGCTATCCTGTTTACAGGTTAGTGCCTTCGGTTTGTCCAGACCCAGGACAACTTGTATGGACGAGTGTCTGGCAGAGTATTTCCAAAGGAGGTTACGTACGTTGATTTCTTCAAACGTACGAAGTTGGTGGCATAGAAGGGAAACTTCTTTAGCCTAACAATCTGAGTATTTTTGTGGGAATCAATTAGTGATTTCCGATGGATCTGATGATGTGGCATTCAAAGTGAATGATGGCCAGATGTGCTGGAAGATAATGAAAACCTCAAGCCTCACAACCCGGAAGTGGACAAAAATCGGGCAGGCAGCATGGCTATGTGGGTCGCACCCATTAGGATGTATGATCATCTATCTAGAGAAATTCCATTTGTTCTTAAATCTATCGATGCTGTCCCTTATCGGGAGACGGTTGCTGATCCCAACCGTTGGTGATATACATTCGATACACTCAAGCGAAATGAGTGGTCGGTCATGTGTGGGCCGGGTTGCAAGATGTTCTTGTTAAACCCAGTGTATTTGCCTCTAGAGATACACGTTCGGAAGGTGGTCCCATACCTTGTCAAGTTGGAATCCAATCTCCAATAAGTGCCTGCGAGTTTGATTGTATATTATATACGTAGAGCGTGAGATGCAAGCGTTCTACTAGATTTTAATTACTTGTGATTAGACATTATTATAATATCACTGGATTTGGTATCAAAAATGTTTTGGGTTATCGTAAGGTAAAAACCATCCGTGTTTATGTGTGGATTGGTCTTACGATTATCTTTTCTTTCGAAAGGATTTTGAAAGTTAAACCAATGGTTGGAGTTTACTCACACCAGTCCCATGACTGACCCAGAGTTTATTTTGTTTGTTTTCCCTAAACTCTTGGGTGCCCAAATTTGTACGGGCAGTCAAGTAGTTAGGATTTTACAGATTCACTTGAAGAAGCTTGAAGCAGGAGGCTTCACCAGTTGGCTATAGACTATTATATTTTCCGCTGTGTACTATGTTGTATCTGGAAACAGGTGTTTATAACTGTTCCAGGGATAATCGTTGTGCTCTGATAATGGTATGTATATACAAATACTGATTTGTGCTTCAAAGTTATATTATCTAGTATATTTTATTCGTTCCGCTGTGAGTTTGTGATCTTCGTTTTCTTCTATTCTAATAATTCTTTCTTTCTATTTCTCATCCTCTAACTTCTTTCTAATAATGGTTCGTATTTCTGTGCAATTTGAGTTGGACGTGTGGTGTTATTAGTCGACTCAAAGGGTACGGATTTGCGGGTCGTTTCATTTGGTATCAGAGCTGAAGGTTAAGTGATTACCTTGGCTCTGTGGTGTAACTCAATAGAGATGGGGTTAGTAATACCCTAGGTTGGGTTTGAGTGTATATATATGAGGGAGCGTATTTGTAGATTTGATATAAAATTGTTTTATATTGTGTTGGCTGATTTGCTGAGTGGTTTATGAATTCTGGTCGATACAGGGTGTACAACTGTATCGATAGGTGTTTCTAAACTCTCGAACAAAGCAATTCGATACAGTATTGTTTTAAAATGGGTAAATGAAGTAATTTTGCCCAAAAACTATTTTGATATAGAAGAAATAATTTCTGAATTATAATGTATGGATGTATGGATTGTTATTACAATCAAATGGATCGAAATTCAAGTTAAATGGAAATTGAAACTCAAATGGAATAAGTGGATTGATTCCTGAAGTAGAGATCAGATTTGACTTGATGGAATTGGAATGGACTAATCAGGAGTCGATTAGAGAATTAAAGACTGGAAGTTGGACTGATTGGAAATCAGTTGGAATGGATATGCTGAGCAAATATTGAATGGAAACAAATGCATGAGATAGATTATGCCCGACAAAAAGGTACATGTTTACAATATTGTTTGGATTGATGATTTTATGAGCCTATGAGGCAAGCCACTTGGCTTTTTGATTTTCTTTTGGATTGGAGGAGGCCTAGAAAGGCGAGTTGTGGTTGTACCGATTGAGCCGTGCAGAGGAGATGCTGCCGAATTTTATTCAGAATTTAAAGTGTTAGAAAATTTTCAGAATTTTGGAAAATTTTGTTAGTAAGAATAAATTAATATTTTAATTGGAATAAATTGGTTCAGTTAAGCTGAAATCAAGAAGTAAACAAAAAGGGATTTTAGACCTAGTTAATAGGGTATGTAGTATCTTTTCTTAACTTAGCAATTTCGAGGACGAAATTATTTTAAGGGGGAAGGAATGTAACGACCCGGATTTTCGGCCGTTAAATTCTGAATATTTAAATTTGTTTTAAGAATTTTAATTGAATTTCATATAGGAATTTATTTAAAACGAAGTTGAACGTTAATTTATAATTATAAAACGAGCTCGAAATCGCGCGACAGTTCGTAATATGGAGTTTTGAACTTCAACTGAGTATACAGGATTCGTTATAACTCGGATTTCTGTGAAACAAGAAACGTTGGAACCGTATTGATTATAATTTTCATATGAAAGAGAAAAATCTAGATTTCGTGTTGTAATTTCTAAGTTATGGCCAAATCAAATTTTGGAAAAAACGCTATGGAAATCGATATCGACCTTTAAAATGGCCGTTTTGCAAACGGACTCAGATTTCGACGAAATCTATTTCATTGGGACCGTATCGTTAAATTATTGTACGGTGTTGAATGGCGTGGCAAACCGATGTCGTATGTGACCACGGTAGCCGTAAACGCTCGTTCAATTTCTATAGCGCGTAATTAATTTAATAAAGTGTTATTTGGGTATAACTTGAACAAACGATTGAATTAGGCCACGAAACCAATTTCGTTGAGTTCGTATCATCGATTAGAGTCAGGATAGGTATATAGTTTGTTATTTTTAGAGACCGGCAAATTTGGTGTCGAGAATGGCATTGCGGTATGTGTGAAAATAGCCTACCGGGGAAACAGTCTCAGAATGCGACGAAACTAGTGCCGTTGGGTTCGTATCGAAAAATTATTATCAGTGTTCGCAGTTTCAAGTTGATTTGATTTATCTGGTGATCGTGAAAAAATTAAACGCGTGTTCATTTCTGGTTTTATAAGGGAAAATTTCCCAAACGATGCCGGAATTCGGCCAAACTTGTCCCATTGGGTTCAGAATACCTTTTTACACCATGATTAGCTTTTTAATCAGTAAACAAAATCTTCACCAACTCTACCATTGCTTACAAGTCTTGCCAAATCTGTTCATTTATTTCCCAATTGACGAACGTCGGCTCTATCCTTTCGAAATCTGAGGAAATATCTGAACATGTTCCATCTTTTCCTACAGATCACCATGTGAAATGTTTCAAATGCTAAAGGATATATCTCTGCTCCCTTCGGTCATGTCTGTCGGTTCCTTATCAGAAGAAAGCTCGGCAGAACTTGTGCTTACAAGCCCAAAATGTCGGCAAGCGGATTCCTAAGCAATCTTGGAACCTTGTCTGAAATATGCACAACAAAATCTTTGAGAAGTCAACGCAAATGCTCCAAAAACCAATAGCAAGCAAATTTGTCATCAAATCTCTGAAACATGGCCCCGACAAAACGGTATCCTACCCATGCGTGCTGTGCTATATTGTACAGAACGCACATGCAAATCGAAATCCAAGAAACGCCTACTCTATCTCCTACAGTCCTACAAGTGTGGTGACCAAGCTGTTTAGTCTATAAATACCCAAGCTTCC
This sequence comes from Allium sativum, assembly GCA_030737875.1. Classification (NCBI taxonomy): domain Eukaryota; kingdom Viridiplantae; phylum Streptophyta; class Magnoliopsida; order Asparagales; family Amaryllidaceae; genus Allium; species Allium sativum. Next base: position 657,436,910 of record CM060923.1, read on the forward strand.
TCATTTCCAGAAAGGAGAGAAAAAAAAAAAAAAAAAAAAACTAAGACGTGAATACGAAATCAAACAATCATTTAAACTAACTGAAAACTAATGCATTCAACTCGCAAAGCCTCAAGCTTCCCCCTAGGACTCTTAAAATTTGGTGCGGACGTTCATGGGAGTTTGTTGTTGTAAATTGTTGCAACTGTGAGGCAGAGGTTGTTTGTTAGAGTGGAAAGAGAGTTGCGAGGGGAGAAAGAGAGCATGGTTTGGGTTCTGGACTTGGGTGATGTTGCGAGTCACTGGAGGGTGGTTCTTGAAGGGATCGAAATTAGTGGAAGCGGGGTGGGTGTCTTGGAAACACGGTGAGGATTGTGTGATAAACGGCCTCAGCAAAGTTCGTTGTTAGCACGGAGGAGGAAAAAAAAAATGATAAAGGGTTGGTTATATTCAATAATAGTTGGTGAAAATAAAGGAGATGGATAGCATGAACCAATGGGGCTGCACGCATGGAGTTATGAATGGGTCACAAACAGGTTACGTGTGTATTGTGGGTGTAGGGATCTGTGTTGAGTGGAGGGGAAGTAGGCATTATGAATTGGAGCGGGTATGGTTGCTGAGATTTTATTTAATGCGTGGGAGAAGGACAAAACTTGAACGAAAGCATCACTGTGTTAGACAGTCAACTGTTGGTGATGTTGTAAGGGATAATACTTGGAGTTGGTAATTTTAACATTTCCATTTAGAGTGCAAGGAGTTTGGCAGTCAAAGCAAGGTCAATATTGGATTCACTAAGGAGGATGGAATTGCATTTTCATATGGGAAAGAAGGTGGGCGTATGGGGACTAACTGGTCATGTTCGAGCATAGGCGTTAGCATCAGTCAAGAAACTCAGTCAACGTGAGTCAGTTAGAGCCGGCAGTCGGAGAAGTAAAGGTAACGATAATGAAGCGGTAATTAAAATAATAATAATTAAGTTAATCAATTTAAGGGTATGTACAATCTTTTAAATACAGTATCTTGTTCGTACGTAACCAGAATTGAACGAAACTGACGGCATTGGAATCACGTCAGAAGAATGCAACGCAGGCAAGCTGGTTGGACTGGAACCAGAAACGCCTGGAATTTCGTTAAAATTAATAGTAACAACGTCGGACCGTCAACTGCAGACAAGGTGAGTAAACTCACTCACTCTAACTCGTTATATTTTTATATATAAACGAGTTTTAAATTATTTTATAATGTGAAATGGTTGCTTGGTTGAATAGTTGATAAATTGGTTGATATAATCACATCGTTGATTGATTTTTCATTAATACGATATTTTTGACGTTACTAACATCTGTGGATGCAGGGAAACAGGTTGGAGGGATCCAACTGGATCCCTCAACATTTTATTTACTGTTTTATTTGATAGTGATATATGTTATGCTACATTATCCATGGTTAAATTTGTGTGTTTGATTTACCCTGGCCTTAGGAACCTGGTATTTTAGATACCGTAAAATATCATCGAATGTGAAAAAGAAATTAGAATTTAAAAGCAGAATTTATTTCCAAATTAGAAATAATTTCTTTTTCATTGAGTTGCAAATGGAAACCTATTCCATTGGGTAAACCAAGAAAAATGTTATGAATAAAGATATAAATTAAGTGGATCATTAACCATTGGATAAATTAAAAAGGTGAGTTCAAATATGAATGTATATCTGAAAGTGAGTATCGGTTTTGAAACCAATATTGGAAATGGATCCGAATTTAGAAAATTACAGAGGAAAGTTTAAAGAAAGAATAAATGCTTTAAAACAAGGAAATATTTTGTAAATAAAATAAGGGGATTTATAGAAATCGAATTAAGTGGTTAGAAGAAGGTATAGTTTATAAATATGTTTAAAGGAGTACTTGAATTGTTTAAAATAAACAGAGTTTATAAATGAACAACGGAACCGTGTGCGCCGCACACGGTATTTTATTCAAAACAACAATCATAGCACTGTTGTTATAATAGATGTGGTTAATATATATACAACAATTTTAGACGCTGCTGTTATAATAAATGTCTTGGTAAATCTAAATAGCAATTTTAACGCTGCCGTTATAATAACTGTTTTAATAGCAATCTTAATGCTATGGTTATGATAAGTGTTTTATAATGCTAAGACAGCGGTTTTAACGCTGTTGTGGAAAGCAATGTTTGGTTTAAAGTGTGAGCTCTGAATATTTCAAAGGCTCGATAGCAAGGGTTGGTTAGTGATATCGTTAATTAACGAATGATTTATGATTTAAGTCATAGTGACGATGTTTATAACATCAGTAAATTCAAAGGATTTAGAAATGTTTTCCAACTGGAGTAAAAGATATTTTCTCAATAAAGGAATTATATATATTGGAAATGTTTTCCAATATTCAAGTTAGAAAATAAAAGTCATATTAAAGTTATTATATTTCGGATACAGGAAATTATAACACCATTGTTATAATCAAGTGATTCCTGAAAAGGAAGTGGATTCATAATCGAATCCGAGAGCAACGTAAGGAAGCGTGTTAAAAGATGGGAAAGATGAACCTTGTCTATTTCGAGGTTAGAAATGTTGCTCAGTTAAGGTCTGAGAGGTAATTATACCCCAACTTGATTGACTTCGTTTTAACTAAGAAATGGTTTAGGTTCGATAGTGGAAAGTGGTTAAATGGAAACCAAATGAAGGAGATTTAGCATAGCGATGTTTATTCAAACATCTGTTTAATTAAATGAAGGAAATTTGGAAACGTTTTCCAAATGAGAGTCAGAAATGTTTTCTGAATATAGAGGACAGGAGATGGAAATGTTTGCCAATGTTAATAGCGTATATTTTCTAAATATATTAAATAAGGAATGTAAATGAAAGTGAGAAGGGAAATGAATAAATGAATGAACTAAAAGGAATAAATGTTGAATGATGTTTGGTCGATAGAATTTCCTTTTGGAAATAATATCATTGTTTGCACACCGACATGTTTTCATTTGATAGTTAAATCACCGACTATCAAAGTTTCGACCATTTTAACGTTGTTAATATGGAGAGACCGGTTGGATTATTATCCAGAGAACCACTCCGTATTGGCATAAGCGTTGCGAATCAAGTATGCTGAATATCTTGAAGACGGAGTTATGCAAGGGCTATCCTGTTTACAGGTTAGTGCCTTCGGTTTGTCCAGACCCAGGACAACTTGTATGGACGAGTGTCTGGCAGAGTATTTCCAAAGGAGGTTACGTACGTTGATTTCTTCAAACGTACGAAGTTGGTGGCATAGAAGGGAAACTTCTTTAGCCTAACAATCTGAGTATTTTTGTGGGAATCAATTAGTGATTTCCGATGGATCTGATGATGTGGCATTCAAAGTGAATGATGGCCAGATGTGCTGGAAGATAATGAAAACCTCAAGCCTCACAACCCGGAAGTGGACAAAAATCGGGCAGGCAGCATGGCTATGTGGGTCGCACCCATTAGGATGTATGATCATCTATCTAGAGAAATTCCATTTGTTCTTAAATCTATCGATGCTATCCCTTATCGGGAGACGGTTGCTGATCCCAACCGTTGGTGATATACATTCGATACACTCAAGCGAAATGAGTGGTCGGTCATGTGTGGGCCGGGTTGCAAGATGTTCTTGTTAAACCCAGTGTATTTGCCTCTAGAGATACACGTTCGGAAGGTGGTCCCATACCTTGTCAAGTTGGAATCCAATCTCCAATAAGCGCCTGCGAGTTTGATTGTATATTATATACGTAGAGCGTGAGATGCAAGCGTTCTACTAGATTTTAATTACTTGTGATTAGACATTATTATAATATCACTGGATTTGGTATCAAAAATGTTTTGGGTTATCGTAAGGTAAAAACCATCCGTGTTTATGTGTGGATTGGTCTTACGATTATCTTTTCTTTCGAAAGGATTTTGAAAGTTAAACCAATGGTTGGAGTTTACTCACACCAGTCCCATGACTGACCCAGAGTTTATTTTGTTTGTTTTCCCTAAACTCTTGGGTGCCCAAATTTGTACGGGCAGTCAAGTAGTTAGGATTTTACAGATTCACTTGAAGAAGCTTGAAGCAGGAGGCTTCACCAGTTGGCTATAGACTATTATATTTTCCGCTGTGTACTATGTTGTATCTGGAAACATGTGTTTATAACTGTTCCAGGGATAATCGTTGTGCTCTGATAATGGTATGTATATACAAATACTGATTTGTGCTTCAAAGTTATATTATCTAGTATATTTTATTCGTTCCGCTGTGAGTTTGTGATCTTCGTTTTCTTCTATTCTAATAATTCTTTCTTTCTATTTCTCATCCTCTAACTTCTTTCTAATAATGGTTCGTATTTCTGTGCAATTTGAGTTGGACGTGTGGTGTTATTAGTCGACTCAAAGGGTACGGATTTGCGGGTCGTTTCATCTTTAGCGATAAAAATCACATTTTTATATATATACAAACTATATAGAATATTCATGTGTTGAATTGCAATTTGTTCGTCAAGTTGAAATTCATGTGTTGAATATTATTTGAATTTAAACAAATGGCTTTAGCGATAAAAATCACATTTTTATATATATACAAACTATATAGAATATTCATGTGTTGAATTGCAATTTGTTCGTCGAGTTGAAATTCATGTGTTGAATGTTATCATCTTTTAAAAATAAAATGGATCGACAATAAAAACTATATTTTTATTGTGAATATGGAGAGTTAAAAATACACACGTGTCGAGTAAATATTTTTGACGATAAAAATATTTCTTTTATCATGTATACGCTTAGTTAAAAATACACACGTGTTGAAATAAATAATAGTTTGCTAGAAATATTATTGTTAGCTTTGTTCTGCATATATATACATGTGTTGAACAGGAAAAATGGATTAGCTGTACAGTAAAGAAATTATTTGCGTGCCCGACAAATAGGTAAACCTTGATGAGTTGGCTGCGCAATTTTATTTATATATCAACTCCTGTAAATGCCATTGGATGCGGAGTGCTGGTTATTCTGTGTGAAATAATAAATAACGCCATAGGATAGTAACAATTAATTTTGAACTACACTACATGGCATACTTCTTGATGATAGGCATACTTCATCATATTCCACATAAGCAATTGGAGCTTGTGTGACGAGGTGGAAGATTTACCATACAAGCAAGAGGCTTGTATGGCGATGACTATATACTACAGGTTGTTTTTGCTCTGCACTGCTGCATAGAGTGCATTTTTGGCTCATGGCGAGGCTGACTTCACAGAGATGACTTTGACTTTTTCCGCCATTACTGTACTTATATTATGATTTTGTGACGAGAAGGAATTTCGCTCGGTCCGAACCAGTCGCTAAACCGACCCAGACCGTTCGAAACGCCCTATCGTTTGAGAACACGACAAAATAGAATGCAGACGGAGGAACATTTCATTGTATATTACAACAATGCATCAGATTACAAGAATATACAGAGTATAAAGGAATATTACACAGAAATATCAGAGATTTAAATTACATTTAAATACATCGCAGCGGAAAATAATACAATACACAACTAGAAGAGATATACGGATACAAAGCTTTTCGGATATCATTCCAGCTGTAAACCAGGATCCTGTGAATATAAATCTGCAAAACCAAAACTACTAGCTGCCCGTGTCAAAATAGGGGCACCCAGAGTTTAGGTTAAAACAATAAACTTCAGGTCAGTCATGGGACTGGTGTGAGAACTAAAACAGTTAATAATCTTTATTTTTAAAGTTAGGTAAATCAAGGGACCACGCCGTATAACACGGAACGGGTTTCCTCCCAAGAATACCAGTGCATAAAACAAACAGCGCAATGCTAAATAAAGAAAAAATGAAGCTATTATAAGACCCAGGTCCTATCACACAATGCAACGCAAGCCGGGGGATAGGGTTTTTACCTTATAATAGCCAAGAATGATTGATACGTTTAAAACAAATCATTTGATACTATTATAAGTGCATAGTGTATAAAACAACTTCAAATCATAAGTATCAATCATAGGCGACATGAGCGTCCCATGCCACTATGTCACCATATATAAGTTTACAAATAAAACCGCAAATGTCACGTATTTGGAAATTGGGTTTCCATCTATGAACCGAGGCAAAAGATAGTCCTCAACCGATTCGAGACTGTCTAGCCCGAGCCTCAGGTTCCAGACTCAGGTGGGCCCTTGGATCGTCAGGGCCGGTCCACCGATGTGGATTAAAATGCCTGAACACTGCGTTTCCCCGTCCTTTGGGGCGTAAATGAGCCAACGAATGGCTCTATCGGACCCGGATCGTCCGATCTAACCGAGGCGCCTCGCAACAGCAACAACCACATAGGTGAAAAGTATATAAATGTCAAGGCTGGTAGGTCACTGACACCACCCTAGCTAGAAAGAAAAGCATGCCCTCCTTGAGGTCCTCTCCCGTTTTTGGTTCACAACCGGGGTGCGAAACTCGCGAAGTAAACGTTACACAAAGCTACGCCACAAAGGCCGTGCTTCGATCATCAACCACAAGACTTTGCTTTTCAACAGAAGCCTTGATCATTTACATCTTAGCATGCCACATAGGCAATTCACTCCATGCGTTTGATATCCATCAATATATAACCCCTGAGCTCGTACGTCTCAGAGAAGAGCGTTAAGCAAGAGAATAAATTCTCCGCCGCCAAACAGATATATATTTAACAGAGATCAATCACACGGACTAAAATCCAATGTCAGACACAAAGTCCATTTGCAAGTCCGTTCTGGGTCTGAACGAAACCGGAGGCACCTAGTACCCCGCATATCCATCGATCTCCAAGTACGTCTGGACGATCACCAATTGTTTCCATCTTCTTGGGTGTACAGCCCAATCAAGATCATCAGTAATCACTCAAACGATGTGAAGACCTCCGGTCTTCGACCACCGTCTTCATCTTCGACTTATCGTCGTATCAGTTATTCAGAATGGGATAAACCCGGTCTTTCCGAATAACTCGCGTATTATTTTAAATAATTGTTACACAAACACAACATATGCCTCATTCCAATTCATCAGTCACTAACCTTAAATTAATTAAGAGAATAATTCCCTAAATATTAACCCCGAAGGCCGAAACCAACATCAGATCAATATCCAGAAAACCATTCTGCTTGGCTAACCGACAGTTAGTTTCTAATTTTCACATTCATAGGGAAACGTTCCCATTAATTTTATCCAAGATAAATTCCTTGAATTTATTCTTTAATCTTCTTTTGAATTTCGATTCAACTAGTCGAGATTAACGAACCTTACCGAAGTAATCATTTGTTTTAATTTCCCAATCCCAACCTATTCATCCCATGAAGTAAAACTGGTTATACTTCATATCTAACACCACGGTGTTATCGGTAAATTCAATTACCATTTCACGTTCAGATCTAATTAAAGATTTAACTATGGCCTGGAGTAAAACTGGTGATACTCCATTCTCGATCTTTTCAATCTAATTAAAGATTCATTAAAACCCCACTTAGTTTTAATCGTTAAATGGGTTAAAGAATCAATGTCATTTAAAACACGGTTCACGATAAACCCAAAATCACATTCCATTAATTATCGGGTTAAAGAACGGGTGTTATTTAAAACATTGTCCACGATAAACCCAAAAATCAATATCCATTCAATTCCAATTAAATGTCATTTAATTGGTACACTTCATTAAATCTTAATAAAAAGGATTTAATCTTTTCTCAACTGGGTTCAAGAACAGTGTTAGTGAAGACACCATTCACGACAAACCCCAAATCACATTTGATATTCAATATAAGGCTCTGAATAGAAAATATATATCGGCTTATATTCAATATCAAATTCTACGATTAACAAATGTCGTATTGGAAAAAACGATATAAATATATATCTTTCAAATTTCCATAACAACATCTGTATAATCACGAATTCCAACATCAAAATATTCCGAGGACAATTTCGATTCAAATCCACTCCAATGCAATCATTGGAAATTCTGGTTATTTTTAAAACCCTTTTCAAATTCAATTTATTTATTTAAAAATAAATAGAATTATAATTCTAGTTCAAAACTAGTTTACTTCGATAAAAATCTATTTTTATCTTTTCAAATATGGAGTTTTTCATCCCAATTCTCCACAAATCATTTCTTATGATTTTACATAAATTATTAATATTTTTAATAATTTTATCAAGGCCCGTACAGTCGATTTCCATCAACGGCCATCGAACTGCACTTACAGCGACCTTTTCAAATTTGATTTGGACATAATTCCAAATCCAACCGTTAGATTTCAAATTTCCAATATTCGTTAGAAAGCTCATTTCGATACGAACCCAACGGTTCCGGTTTTAGGAGAATCCGACGGTCGGATCTCCCGTAATGTCCGTTTGAAATAAATGGTCGAAATTCACGAACTGCCGCGGCGCGGCGCGTTCTATTCAAGCCATTATATTATATATATATATATATATAATATATATTTCGTCGATTTCAATTCAAAACGTGCTTTATAAATCGTTTTAAATTCATTTTCAAAACGGTTTCAACTTCATATTCAATTTCAAATCAAAATTGAATATTCCAATATAAATTCGTTTTAAATTCATTTCAAATTGATTTCAATTCAAATTGATTTCAAATTCAATTTCAGTTTGTTTTCAATTCAATTCAATTTCAATTCAAATTCATTTATCTTCAATTTCAATTCGAATTCATTTATATTCAATTTCAATTCGAATTCGTTTCTATTCAACTTCAATTTGAATTCGTTTCTATTCAACTTCAATTTGAATTCGTTTCTATTCAACTTCAATTTGAATTCGTTTATATTCAATTTCAAGTCGAATTTATTTATATTCAATTTCAATTCGAATTCGTTTATATTCAATTTCATTTCGAATTCGTTTATATTCAATTCTTTTCAAAATATCCGATTTTGAAATCACTTTCGATATTCATTATAAAATGAATAAAATCGATATAAATATCGTTCACGTCAAAATGGCGTCAATCTAATCAATACGGCTTCATATATTCCTATTTTCAAATATTACTTTTTCAAATATTTCTATTTTAAAACTGGAATGAGGCCCAATCAATTACCATATAATGTTAATTATATGGATTTTCTACAACACATGTATATATCAACAACGATGAATAATCAACCATCATACAAAGTGCATTCTATACTGTATAAGCATCAAATATAAATATTCAACGCTTATAACAGCCTGTCAATCAATCGATCGACATACAACTAAACAATCGGGATTAGTGTGCGTCAAATATCATCCCAATACCCGTGTGGGGTTTCAAGCAATCAAACATAGATTTTTATTTCTGCAGTTGGGCAATGAGTAAAATTTATCGTCCCAATCAATGTCCTTCAAATAGGTGTACATAAACAAACCGTCCGGTTTGTAAATGAATATTTATATATTCACTTCCACATTAAAAATTATATTTTTAACGATAAAACATTTTATTTTAACATATGAATTTCTATTCAGTTCATTTATTCAATAAAATGTTATCTTTATTTTTCTAACTTATTTTATAAAATTTCGGCGGCATAACGGCACGATACTAGAAACGGGACAAGGCCTAGCCTTATCCCCGGTCTAGTGAAGGCCCACGCCATTCACACATCAATCAAATCAATTTCATTTCACCAAACAATTCAATTCAATTAAATTATCTAACCAACTACACAACCAAACAATTAAACAAACAAGCCATCCATGGTCTGTGGATGACGGGTGTCGGGTGCTACTAAACACCGTCTGCATCCTAGTGTATATATATAGCTAGAAAATTTAAATTGAATGGTGAGAAGTTCTCACCAAAAGCTATCCAATCATCTTGACTCTTCTTTTATAGAAATCTTCGCCAATCTCGCCTTTTGTCGTTTTCGTTGCCCGTATTCACTACATATGTAAAAATCGAATTTTTACTTCGCTATTCAATATATAAAATGGAATTTTTACTTCGTTGTTCAATATATAAAAATCGAATTTTTACTTCGATGTTCAATATATTAAAATCATATTTTTACTTCGATGTTCAATATATAAAAATCATATTTTTACCTCGATGTTCAATATATAAAAATCATATTTTTACTTCGATGTTCAATATATAAAAATCATATTTTTACCTTAAAGATTTCACCTTTTCTAAAATAAATATTTCGCCTTTATAAAAACATAGACTTCGCCCTTTCAAATTTAAAGATTTCATCTTTATAAAAATCTCATTTTTATATTTTCTACACATATAAAGATGATATTTTTAATATTCCTATCATGTAAAAATTATATTTTTAATTCTCTACCTAACCAAAAATCATATTTTTAATTCTTTAAAAAAAATATAAAAATCATATTTCCTATTTTTATTTCTATTTAAAAATTTCGCCTTTCCACTTTTAAAATTCTCCTCCTTTCACTTTTAAAGAATCTTATTTTTATAACTTCATCTTCGTGTTAAAAATCACTACTTTATCATATTAAGAATCAATTCCTTTTAGTTTTAAAATTCATATCTTCTTGTTTAATAAAATTCCTATCTTCTTGTTTATAAAATTAAATAGAAAATTGATTTTATGAACTAAAACTGATAATGAAAAATCAAATTTCTGAAGTAAAATACTAAAAGGAAAACTCACAGTATATGGCGAGGTGGGGGGAGGCTTGTCCACGTCATCGCAGGGGGTAGGGGCGCGTCGGAGTGCGGTCAGGGGGCAACGTCGGGCTTGGCTGCGGTGGTGGGGGTGAGGGGTTCGCTGCTTCGATTCGGCGTGGGCTTTTTGGGCGAGCGAGAGGGAGCAGGGTTGAGAAGGTGGGGGTTCATCGGTGGGAGGGGGTTGCGGCGAGGGGGGGATGTCCGGCGAGCGGCGCTCCTGTTGAGGTGGCGACGAGCAATTTCGAGGGGCGGGGGTTTCGTCGCGATTTGAGGAGGAGAAGAGGAGGGCGTCACGAGGTAGGAGGTTGGAGGAGGTTGGCGGAGCAGAGGGGAGAAGGGCGGCGGTCCCCCCCTTGGTGGCGGCGCCGTCGACGAAGAGGAGGGGGGAGACGATTTGATTTTTTTCTTTTTTTTTCTTTTTTTTCTTTTTCTGCTTAATGAATAGGGGGGGGGGGGGCAGAAAGATGAAAGGGAGGGAGATATTGTATATTTTTTTTATTAATTAATTTAATTGCATAAAGTTGACTTTCACATACGACCTCAAAACGAGGCCCACCGCCTGTCGTCTATAGCGTTTTACCCCCATTCCGAACACAATGGGATATGTATCGTAAGCTGATTCGATTGTTACAATCAGTTTCCGTTAAATCACTATATTGAATTTTAAACGTACATTTCAAATTACCGGGGTCACATACGGACTCTAAAAATTCCCGAAAAATATTTTCTAGCTTCATATTGACGATACGGTCCTAACAAAACTAGTTTCGTCGAATTCTGAGACCGTTGGAAAAATGGCCAATTTCCAGTCGATTAAAATCAACTAAAACTGGTCAAACGCGTTTTCCTTTGCCACGCTCACATATTGATTCGAAAAATTATGAAATTTGAAACCTAGCAATAACTTTACACTGCGGATCTAACAAAAGTGGTTTCGTCGAAATCCAAGGTCGTTTGCAAAATTTCCATTTTTAAGGGCCTGAATTCTATAGCGACTATTCAGAATTTTCAACTGGACATATCTTTTGATCCCCGCTATGAAATTTTGATTTTTCGGATTCGTTGGAAAGATATCATCAATTAGATCCTGATGTTTTTGGTTTCACTAAAATCCGGATTGTTTTGCACCCGGTACATTCAATTGAAGTTTGAAATCGAATTATCGAACTACCGTGCCATTTTCAATTCCATTTATAATTATATATAAATATTTATATTCTGACGACGACGCGTATAAATATATACGTTCGAATTATATGCAAAATAAATTTCTCGTCGATATTATTTAAAATAATTCATTTTAAATAATCAAAATTCGCTAAAATTGCCAAAATAAAAATTTTAAACTGGCCCAGATTTTCGGGTTGTTACAATCTCCCCCACTTAAAACTTTTCGTCCCCGAAAAGGAACAAAGTCGAAAGTGGTTTGATTAATCAACTCTACGTTCGATCTGGCTTCCAATCTCCAACTTTTCAGTTTCTGAGAATTTTCAAAAATTTCAAAAATTTGGCTAACACCCTAAATTTCCGAAAAATTTCGCCGTAACCTCCCCTGCAATGGGAGCATCGGGGAATTTCAAATAGCTTCCCCGGTCCTTCTAATCTCAAAAAGAAAAAGAAAAAGCCAAGCGGCTAGCCAAGCGGCTAGCCAATAGGCTCATAAAATCATCATCACCCAAGCAAAACAGTAAATTATGAAGTAAACATGTACCTATTTGTCGGGCAAACAAATTTTATTCTCTGCTCTAGCCTCCTTGCTATGACCTGTTCAATGTAAGTACAAGTATATGCAAGCAAATGCGACCAATTTTTAATACAATTCAATATTTGATACAATTAGGCATAATGGTTAAAATTTTAATTAATCAAGCCATAATTAAACAACACAAACATCAATCAATTAGTTGATTAGCTTTTGAAATTCATAACTTTGATATATAGTCAAAAATCAGATTTTTGATGCCAAATCATAACAATAAGCCCTATCTAGTTTTGGTTCTCACACCAGTCTAATGGAGATATATAAATATCACATCTTCAAAACACGAACATAAATTTTGATGACGATCGATCAATCATCAGAACCATCTCCGTGTGTCTAGAATGTGATTCTATATCTATCCAGTATATTAAAATTTCAAATATACGTTTGCAAGGCGTATATGCAAAAACTTTATATACTGGACTGTCCAAATCAATATAAACTAAATAATCAAATACGAATAATTGATTTTAAATTTTCAAAACAAAATTGGTTTTCATTTTTCAAATATACTCTTTACACTCGTTCTAGGATACTACTGATCCCATCTCTAACAAGTCATTCTAATTGGATATTACTAATCCAATATCTGATGAATTCTTTCGTATGGTTCTAATGTGTCTTGTTCTCTAGCTTTGTAAACCAAAGCTCTGATACCAACTGTGACGAGAAGGAATTTCGCTCGGTCCGAACCAGTCGCTAAACCGACCCAGACCGTTCGAAACGCCCTATCGTTTGAGAACACGACAAAATAAAACGCAGACGGAGGAACATTTCATTGTATATTACAACAATGCATCAGATTACAAGAATATACAGAGTATAAAGGAATATTACACAGAAATATCAGAGATTTAAATTACATTTAAATACATCGCAGCGGAAAATAATACAATACACAACTAGAAGAGATATACGGATACAAAGCTTTCTGGATATCATTCCAGCTGTAAACCAGGATCCTGTGAATATAAATCTGCAAAACCAAAACTACTAGCTGCCCGTGTCAAAATAGGGACACCCAGAGTTTAGGTTAAAACAATAAACTTCAGGTCAGTCATGGGACTGGTGTGAGAACTAAAACAGTTAATAATCTTTATTTTTAAAGTTAGGTAAATCAAGGGACCACGCCGTATAACACGGAACGGGTTTCCTCCCAAGAATACCAGTGCATAAAACAAACAGCACAATGCTAAATAAAGAAAAAATGAAGCTATTATAAGACCCAGGTCCTATCACACAATGCAACGCAAGCCGGGGGATAGGGTTTTTACCTTATAATAGCCAAGAATGCTTGATACGTTTAAAACAAATCATTTGATACTATTATAAGTGCATAGTGTATAAAACAACTTCAAATCATAAGTATCAATCATAGGCGACATGAGCGTCCCATGCCACTATGTCACCATATATAAGTTTACAAATAAAACCGCAAATGTCACTTATTTGGAAATTGGGTTTCCATCTATGAACCGAGGCAAAAGATAGTCCTCAACCGATTCGAGACTGTCTAGCCCGAGCCTCAGGACCCAGACTCAGGTGGGCCCTTGGATCGTCAGGGCCGGTCCACCGATGTGGATTAAAATGCCTGAACACTGCGTTTCCCCGCCCTTTGGGGCGTAAATGAGCCAACGAATGGCTCCATCGGACCCGGATCGTCCGATCTAACCGAGGCGCCTCGCAACAGCAACAACCACACAGGTGAAAAGTATATAAATGTCAGGGCTGGTAGGTCACTGACACCACCCTAGCTAGAAAGAAACTCATGCCCTCCCTGAGGTCTTCTCCCGTTTTTGGTTCACAACCGGGGTGCGAAACTCACGAAGTAAACCTTACACAAAGCTACGCCACAAAGGCCGTGCTTCGATCATCAACCACAAGACTTTGCTTTTCAACAGAAGCCTTGATCATTTGCATCTTAGCATGCCACATAGGCAATTCACTCCATGAGTTTGATATCCATCAATATATAACCCCTGAGCTCGTACGTCTCAGAGAAGGGCGTTAAGCAAGAGAATAAATTCTCCGCCGCCAAACAGATATATATTTAACAGAGATCAATCACACGGACTAAAATCCAATGTCAGACACACAGTCCATTTGCAAGTCCGTTCTGGGTCTGAACAAAACCGGAGGCACCTAGTACCCCGCATATCCATCGATCTCCAAGTACGTCTGGACGATCACCAACTGTTTCCATCTTCTTGGGTGTACAACCCAATCAAGATCATCAGTAATCACTCAAACGATGTGAAGACCTCTGGTCTTCGACCACCGTCTTCATCTTCGACTTATCGTCGTATCAGTTATTCAGAATGGGATAAACCCGGTCTTTCCGAATAACTCGCGTATTATTTTAAATAAGTGTTACACAAACACAACATACGCCTCATTCTAATTCATCAGTCACTAACCTTAAATTAATCAAGAGAATAATTCCCTAAATATTAACCCCGAAGGCCGAAACCAATATCAGATCAATATCCAGAAAACCATTCTGCTTGGCTAACCGACAGTTAGTTTCTAATTTTCACATTCATAGGGAAACGTTCCCATTAATTTTATCCAAGATAAATTCCTTGAATTTATTCTTTAATCTTCTTTTGAATTTCGATTCAACTAGTCGAGATTAACGAACCTTACCAAAGTAATCATTTGTTTTAATTTCCCAATCCCAACCTATTCATCCCATGAAGTAAAACTGGTTATACTTCATATCTAACACCACGGTGTTATCGGTAAATTCAATTACCATTTCACGTTCAAATCTAATTAAAGATTTAACTATCGCCTGGAGTAAAACTGGTGATACTCCATTCTTGATCTTTTCAATCTAATTAAAGATTCATTAAAACTCCACTTAGTTTTAATCGTTAACTGGGTTAAAGAATCAATGTCATTTAAAACACGGTTCACGATAAACCCAAAATCACATTCCATTAATTATCGGGTTAAAGAACGGGTGTTATTTAAAACATTGTCCACGATAAACCCAAAAATCAATATCCATTCAATTCCAATTAAATGTCATTTAATTGGTACACTTCATTAAATCTTAATAAAAAGGATTTAATCTTTTCTCAACTGGGTTCAAGAACAGTGTTAGTGAAGACACCATTCACGACAAACCCCAAATCACATTTGATATTCAATATAAGGCTCTGAATAGAAAATACATATCGGCTTATATTCAATATCAAATTCTACGATTAACAAATGTCGTATTAGAAATAACGACATAAATATATATCTTTCAAATTTCCATAACAACATCTGTATAATCACGAATTCCAACATCGAAATATTCTGAGGACAATTTCGATTCAAATCCACTCCAATGCAATCATTGGAAATTCTGGTTATTTTTAAAACCCTTTTCAAATTCAATTTATTTATTTAAAAATAAATAGAATTATAATTCTAGTTCAAAACTAGTTTACTTCGATAAAAATCTATTTTTATCTTTTCAAATATGGAGTTTTTCATCCCAATTCTCCACAAATCATTTCTTATGATTTTACATAAATTATTAATATTTTTAATAATTTTATCAAGGCCCGTACAGTCGATTTCCATCAACGGCCATCGAACTGCACTTACAGCGACCTTTTCAAATTTGATTTGGACATAATTCCAAATGCAACCATTAGATTTCAAATTTCCAATATTCGTTAGAAAGCTCTTTTCGATACGAACCCAACGGTTCCGGTTTTAGGAGAATCCGACAGTTGGATCTCCCGTAATGTCCGTTTGAAATAAATGGTCGAAATTCACGAACTGCCGCGGCGCGGCGCGTTCTATTCAGGCCATTATATTATATATATAATATATATAATATATATTTCGTCGATTTCAATTCAAAACGTGCTTTATAAATCGTTTTAAATTCATTTTCAAAACGGTTTCAACTTCATATTCAATTTCAAATCAAAATTGAATATTCCAATATAAATTCGTTTTAAATTCATTACAAATTGATTTCAAATTCAATTTCAGTTTGTTTTCAATTCAATTCAATTTCAATTCGAATTCATTTATCTTCAATTTCAATTCGAATTCATTTATATTCAATTTCAATTCGAATTCGTTTCTATTCAACTTCAATTTGAATTCGTTTCTATTCAACTTCAATTTGAATTCGTTTATATTCAATTTCAAGTCGAATTTATTTATATTCAATTTCAATTCGAATTCGTTTATATTCAATTTCAATTCGAATTCGTTTATATTCAATTCTTTTCAAAATATCCGATTTTGAAATCACTTTCGATATTCATTATAAAATGAATAAAATCGATATAAATATCGTTCACGTCAAAATGGCGTCAATCTAATCAATACGGCTTCATATATTCCTATTTCAAATATTTCTTTTTTAAATATTTCTATTTTAAAACTAGAATGAGGCCTAATCAATTACCATATAATGTTAATTATATGGATTTTCTACAACACATGTATATATCAACAACGATGAATAATCAACCATCATCCAAAGTGCATTCTATACTGTATAAGCATCAAATATAAATATTCAACGCTTATAACAGCCTGTCAATCAATCGATCGACATACAACTAAACAATCGGGATTAGTGTGCGTCAAATATCATCCCAATACCCGTGTGGGGTTTCAAGCAATCAAACATAGATTTTTATTTGTGCAGTTGGGCGATGTGTAAAATTTATCGTCCCAATCAATGTCCTTCAAATAGGTGTACATAAACAAACCGTCCGGTTTGTAAATGAATATTTATATATTCACTTCCACGTTAAAAATTATATTTTTAACGATAAAACATTTTATTTTAATATATGAATTTCTATTCAGTTCATTTATTCAATAAAATGTTATCTTTATTTTTCTAACTTATTTTAGAAAATTTCGGCGGCATAACGGCACGATACTAGAAACGGGACAAGGCCTAGCCTTATCCCCGGTCTAGTGAAGGCCCACGCCATTCACACATCAATCAAATCAATTTCATTTCACCAAACAATTCAATTCAATTAAATTATCTAACCAACTACACAACCAAACAATTAAACAAACAAGCCATCCATGGTCTGTGGATGACGGGTGTCGGGTGCTACTAAACACCGTCTGCATCCTAGTGTATATATATAGCTAGAAAATTTAAATTGAAAGGTGAGAAGTTCTCACCAAAAGCTATCCAATCATCTTGACTCTTCTTTTATAGAAATCTTCGCCAATCTCGCCTTTTGTCGTTTTCGTTGCCTGTATTCACTACATATGTAAAAATCGAATTTTTACTTCGCTATTCAATATATAAAAATCGAATTTTTACTTCGTTGTTCAATATATAAAAATCGAATTTTTACTTCGATGTTCAATAAATAAAAATCATATTTTTACTTCGATGTTCAATATATAAAAATCATATTTTTACCTCGATGTTCAATATATAAAAATCATATTTTTACTTCGATGTTCAATATATAAAAATCATATTTTTACCTTAAAGATTTCACCTTTTCTAAAATAAATATTTCGCCTTTATAAAAACATAGACTTCGCCCTTTCAAATTTAAAGATTTCATCTTTATAAAAATCTCATTTTTATATTTTCTACACATATAAAGATGATATTTTTAATATTCCTATCATGTAAAAATTATATTTTTAATTCTCTACCTAACCAAAAATCACATTTTTAATTCATTAAAACAAATATAAAAATCATATTTCCTATTTTTATTTCTATTTAAAAATTTCGCCTTTCCACTTTTAAAATTCTCCTCCTTTCACTTTTAAAGAATCTTATTTTTATAACTTCATCTTCGTGTTAAAAACCACTACTTTATCATATTAAGAATCAATTCCTTTTAGTTTTAAAATTCATATCTTCTTGTTTAATAAAATTCCTATCTTCTTGTTTATAAAATTAAATAGAAAATTGATTTTATGAACTAAAACTGATAATGAAAAATCAAATTTCTAAAGTAAAATACTAAATGGAAAACTCACAGTATACGGCGAGGTGGGGGGAGGCTTGTCCACGTCATCGCAGGGGGTAGTGGCGCGTCGGAGTGCGGTCAGGGGGCAACATCGGGCTTGGCTGCGGTGGTGGGGGTGAGGAGTTCGCTGCTTCGATTCGGTGTGGGCTTTTTGGGCGAGCGAGAGGGAGCAAGGCTAAGAAGGTGGGGGTTCATCGATGGGAGGGGGTTGCGGCGAGGGGGGGATGTCCGGCGAGCGGCGCTCCTGTTAAGGTGGCGACGAGCGATTTCGAGGGGGGGTTTCGTCGCGATTTGAGGAGGAGAACAGGAGGGCGTCACGAGGTAGGAGTTTGGAGGAGGTTGGCGGAGCAGAGGGGAGAAGGGCGGCGGTCCCCCCCTTGGTGGCGGCGCCGTCGACGAACAGGAGGGGGGAGGCGATTTGATTTTTTTCTTTTTTTTTTCTTTTTTTTCTTTTTCTTCTTAATGAATCGGGGGGGGGGGGGGCAGAAAGATGAAAGGGAGGGAGATATTGTATATTTTTTTTATTAATTAATTTAATTGCATAAAGTTGACTTTCACATACGACCTCAAAACGAGGCCCACCGCCTGTCGTCTATAGCGTTTTACCCCCATTCCGAACACAATGGGATATGTATCGTAAGCTGATTCGATTGTTACAATCAGTTTCCGTTAAATCACTATATTGAATTTTAAACGTACATTTCAAATTACCGGGGTCACATACGGACTCTAAAAATTCCCGAAAAATATTTTCTAGCTTCATATTGACGATACGGTCCTAACAAAACTAGTTTCGTCGAATTCTGAGACCGTTGGAAAAATGGCCAATTTCCAGTCGATTAAAATCAACTAAAACTGGTCAAACGCGTTTTCCTTTGCCACGCTCACATATTGATTCGAAAAATTATGAAATTTGAAACCTAGCAATAACTTTACACTGCGGATCTAACAAAAGTGGTTTCGTCGAAATCCGAGGTCGTTTGCAAAATTTCCATTTTTAAGGGCCTGAATTCTATAGCGACTATTCAAAATTTTCAACTGGACATATCTTTTGATCCCCGCTATGAAATTTTGATTTTTCGGATTCGTTGGAAAGATATCATCAATTAGATCCTGATGTTTTTGGTTTCACTAAAATCCGGATTGTTTTGAACCCGGTACATTCAATTGAAGTTTGAAATCGAATTATCGAACTACCGTGCCATTTTCAATTCCATTTATAATTATATATAAATATTTATATTCTAACGACGACGCGTATAAATATATACGTTCGAATTATATGCAAAATAAATTTCTCGTTGATATTATTTAAAATAATTCATTTTAAATAAACCAAATTCGCTAAAATTGCCAAAATAAAAATTTTAAACTGGCACAGATTTTCGGGTTGTTACAGATTCCGCCACTGACGATGCAGACTGATTTACTTTCCGTATTTCTTATTGTATGTATATGTACCGCCTTCGGCGATGTAGACTGATACCCTTATTATGTCTCACTGCATGTATGTATTCCGCCCCTGGCGATGATGACTGATCACTTTCCTTTTTATTTACTAAGTTATATCCCATGCTATGCTATTCTTGTAACAACCCGTATTTCGATAACATGTTAAGACGAGAATCAAGGCAAAATTTAATTTTAAATTCTGAATCAAGTAAAACGGGCTATGCCATTGCGTTCGTCTCGGAAAAATATGCGAAATAGAGTCTGAGTTTTCGAGAATCGGAGTCCGTATGACCAAGTTATGGTCCGACGAAGTTTTCAGAAAATTCAAGTTCAAAAACGAGTTCTAAATTCGAAAATTTGGGCTAGAAGGCTAGGCGGGAAAATTCCCGCCAGCCACCCCAAGTCGACAGCCCTGTCGACTTGGGAGTCGACATGGCAAGACCCAAGTCGACAGCCCTGTCGACTTTGGTGTCGACTTATGGTGGCCGGGCAGTTTTGCCTGGTGCACCTGTTTTCTGTTTTGGCTAGGTTTTTGGGCCTGGTTCGAAATCTGATGGTTCAGGTTGATCCTAGGGTTAATCCTAAGGTCCTAATCACTCCTAATCTCTATAAATAAGCCTCTAACCTACCCCTAAATCCCCATTATTCATTCATGCAACAAAACTATGGCAAAATTATTACTCTCATGGCCTCCACTCTCATTCTAAAATTCCTAAATAAATTCCTATGAGAGATTCATGTTCATTCAAGTGTTTTCAAGCATGAATGGATGTTTTTAGCTTGCATTCAAGTCAAGTTGCAACATTTCTATTTCAAAGCAAGGGTTTTTATTGATTTGGAGCTCTCATATTGGGTTTATTTGATTGCATAAGAGCTTCGTCTCAATCTTTGTTTTGCATTTCGATTTGTGCCTTCATAGCAATGTAAGCCCTTTCCCTACTCTTAGATATTAACTATGAAGTTACATGTTCATGTTGCAAGTTTGGGTTTGATCATTAAGTATGATACATGCTATCATGTCATGCAAGTTTATGAAGTCATTATCTTGATCTTGTGGGCTAAAAGCTACAACCTTTATGTTGAAATGTTGCATTATGCAACATGAGAACCCTCATAACCTTTATGTCAACTTGCATATGAAGTCATAACCCTTATATGATGATATATGCGAGTTACTAGTATTCATTCCATGTCTTTTGTCACCATGGTTCGCTTATGTGCCAAGTTTGGGTTTATGCATGTTTTTGAGGCTTAAGAATGTAACATGCAAGTTAATGAACACATTTGTGCCTCATTTGCCACCATGATTAACTTGTGGCTTAATATCCATTTTTGTCATGCCTTTGCCAAGTCTTTTCTTTTAATCCATTACGTTGTTGCGAACGTATATGCGAGTTTAAAAGCGTTGGGTTATGTTATGGGTAATTTCTAATGACATGAAAATATAACTTAAAAACATGACTTGAAATATAACATGGAAGTTGACATGTAAGTATGCTTGAAAATATGAAATTGGGAATTTACCTATTAAGTTAGGTCTACCCATACTATGGAATTGGGAATTTACCTATTGAGTTAGGTCTGCCCATATTCTTAAGAAAACTTGAATATGAACATGACACTAGACTAAACATGAAAGTGACCAACTCGAGGTTGGGTTGAGTTTGCAACATAAAGCTACCCGGAACCGACCGGCCTAACTAGTAGTTGCAAACAATAGGACCCAATGTGAGAAGTTGGTCATGTTGTGCTTGAACCCGAGGTTAGACCAAGTTGTGGTGTAAAGCTACCCGGAACCGACCGGCTTAACTAGTAACCCCAACAAAGTCTAATGTGAGAGGTTGAGGTGCATTAAGTAATTAATGCCACATGATAAGGTTAAGTAAGTTGCCTCAATGACACTTAACCGTATAATACAGTTAATGGATGGGGTTAAGTTAACTTAGACTTAACTAATCTAAACATGGAAATCGGATGGGGTTTAGTTAGCCTAGACTTAATTAATCCAGCTTGGTGGTTTAAGGGGGTTAAGTTAAACACTTAACTAATCTAACACGATGATTTGATGTGGTTAAGTGACCTATACTTAACCAATATAACGTGAAAACATGATAAGGCTAAGTCACGAATCGCTTGAATACACTTGACCGATTTGACTAAGTAAATTGATAGGGTCAAGTTAATATATACTTAACCAATCTAGAATGATAATTGGACGAGGTTAAGTCGTGAATTGCTTAATATACTTAACCAACTTGACACATGGTTTGTAGGGTTAAGTCTTGAACTTGGATACTTAGCCAATTTTGACATGATTTGTAGACGGATTAAGTCATGAACTTAAGTGACACTTAATCCATTATATAAACCCTAGTTCAGAGAATTAGGTGGATAACCGTAATTAACAAGAATAACGGGAATAAGCTAAGTGGTAAACCTTAGTTGGAGAATAGCTAAGTAATGATTCTTAGTCAAGGAATTTTGGACCAGTTCATAGATTGGATGAGTAACCCGATACAGTAGATCATCGTTTAAGCACACGAGTAGGAGCAAGTTATCTGATTTAGATAAGGGCTCCAGCGAACTGGGTAATGAAGCAGCGGCTTCGGGGAACGTGATGATATTCTTGGTATCCCTCTGTGAGCTGCCAGGTGATCATACTAGGCTCATGAGAGGTTAAGGTCTGCGTTAGAAGAACCAAGAGTATGCCTTGGTTGCTATACGAGCGACCTAAAGACGGGGATGGATAGGGGATAGTCGACGATACACGGTCGTACCCTAGATAGCATTTCGTCAGGCTACCTACCATCTTTGGTCAAGCATGTACGTACGGAAAGGCAGAGAACACCCAAAAGACCATAATTGCTATCTAATTATGGTTGCGGTAAGGCTAGGATTATGGGTTGGCCAGTAGTGTGTTCTCATACAGGATTTATCCTGTCTTGTCTTTCACTAGTTGAGGGAGGGGTCTCGTGGGACCATAGCCACGTATAGGAAAAACAGACCTTAGCATCTGCATCGGCAGATAAATCGAAAGCTCCCGACCGAGTCCTGTATTTCTTGATCTGCCCTGTGACAGGACTCGGATGGCACGATGTGATACATGTGCATACAGTCATGGAAAAACGATTCACGATGAATGCGTGGGAAAAAGGGCGCGGTTGATGGTTAGCGTAATTCCTAGTGGCCCTGGGTGGTTGAACCAAAACCGAGATACGAAAACGTGCAATAGGTAAGCATAATCCCTAGTAGTCCTATGTAGCATAAGTCCTAGTTGTACAAACGATGTTCATGTTGAAAGACCCTAGTTAGATATAGGGTGACAGTCCAAAACGATCTTAAGGATCATGGAACCATGTTAAAGTAGTATAGAATCTCATGGGAAAGCCCGTACGGTCTCCGGCAAGGGACTGAACATTTACATGGAAAGAAACATACGAGTTGAGTAACCTATATATGCGATATATTAAGTTGACATGGACCATTACACGACTTTGGAGTAAGGGTCATTCATGGTTAACACATGATACGGTGGGGATACTAGTACGGTAGGTGCAGAGCTAAAATACAGGATAGATACCATGGGACGTTATACGTGATAGATATCTTGGGGATATTATACTTGATAGGAACCTGACGATGGGATACCTTGTTTTATCTTGACATCGTAATTTATCATGACACCTTAGTTTATCTGAGTTCAGTAGTTCATCCTGTTATTTTGATTTAGCTTATCTATCTTGTCATCATGCTTATGTTCATCTCAGTTTCTCATGTCAGTTAACTTTACTAGTTTTTATGCTGATAGTAGATAGGGCTTACTCAGTCTTTTTGACTGACCCGTTTTGTTTCGCCTCTTGTCTTCCGTTTCCCCCCCAGGTTACAGGGAGGAAATACTGTTGTTTAATTCGGAATTCTTCTGCTTGAAGGTCATCGTGGATGGCTTGGACTTTTCTTGGCTATGGCTACTTTACTGTTTTACTTGGGGAATAATTTTTGAAAAAGTATTTATGCTTCTTTACTATTGCAAGACAGGTTTTGATGTACTCTGATGTAAAAGGCTTTAGACCTTATTTATTAATGTTATGAAAGTTCGATTTTACTTCCGCTATTTTATATGTTCTGTCTTGTGATATTTCTGTGCATGTTTACCAATAATGCCCCTCTAAAGCTAGTGCATTCCTTTGCGAGTGACCCTAGCGGAGGCGGGGTGTTACATTTGGTATCAGAGCAGAAGGTTACCAGACTGGGCAAAAGTTTTTAAAGACCTTCTGAAAACTATTTGAAAATCGTTTACAAAGAAACATTTTTCAAGAAAATTTTCTTTTAAAAAAAAAAGGCTATTCCCCAAAGGCCATTAGCACTATCCTTGTTTCCTTAATTGAATCTCTTTTCCTTTCTTTCCTCCATCTGTAGTCACAGTGGTTTTAACTGCGACTAGTCTTTTTCTATCTACGAAAGTGCTTTCCATACGATGGAGGTGGTTCTCGAGAGACCAGTGGCCGCGTTATAAGAAAGGATAGTGAGAAAGAGGATAAAGGATACGAGCTTAAGGATGAGCAACTTGTTGGTATGGCTTAGTCCTCAAAGGAGGGAGAAAGATGACCTATGAAACCCATGACGAGAGAGTACCTTTGGCATGGTAAAACGGGGCGGATAGTTAAGTATTATGGGACAAGGACAAGATCATCGGGAGGGCAATAGTATGCTCTCATTTCTAGGGTACCTCGGAAGGAGGGTAACGATCTTGTTAAAGGTTTAGCTTTTCTTCTCTATCATCCCGTTAAGACTTCGTTTTTCGTATCATTTAAGTCTACTTCGATAGTTGAGTCTCTGCACCTTAAGTACTAGCGTAATAGAGAATCCCATTTTTGTCTCAAAGTCCTATTGGAGAATCAGTCCATTTATACATGACTTGTTTGGATTTGAGAATGTCTATGCCAAGTGTTGAGTTTGGAAATAATGCTTATGTTTATAAGCTATGGATGGATTCTAGGGATGAAGTGGTTATCTAGTAGGGGGTGCCACTCTCGGTTTTGATAGGAGGGTAGTTAGACCTTTTGACTAACCTTGGTAATAACCTCGAAGTATCGTGTAACCTTTTTGAGGTTCTGTCATGACTAGTTACTTAAAATCCCTTGATGCCTTTATTGGAAATTTGAAGCCCGATCGAGTGGTGTTCGCCGATAAGACGGATGGTTTACTTCATTTATGCATGGGTTATAGAGATCACCCTAGTAAGTGCGCTTGATAACCTGGTTGACATATGTTTACTTTCAAGAGAAAGTTCTTCTACATGGAATACTTTATAGTATATAAACGAGATCCAAGATTCACTAGTGAATTTTGGAAAGCTTGCATGAGATCATGAGTACGCAGTCATGTTTGCGCCAAGTATTCTAGAAAAAGGATAAGTGCAAGTGGAACGAGAGGCGACGAAGAAATGAGTTCCAGCTCATGTTATGGAAACAGGAAATAAGAAGCTACGAAATCGCGAAGTTAAAAGACGGTCAAGGCAAAATGGAATTAAGCTCAAGGAAATACGACTTTGATGGTCAAAGACTAGATACGTGCATGATATCTCTTTTTGGGAGTATATCCTTGATCCCTGTTTTCTGTAGAGCTTACTTGTAGGCTATCTTTTGTGGACATCCTCTCGGTCCTATTTTCTGTTACAAACCCCGTAAGGAGTTTGTCTTGTTTATCTTCTCGACCCTGTTCCAGGGAATCCTAGGTAGAACCCTATGGATGTAAACATGTATTTGAAACATGTTATGATTGATATGGTTGCAAGTGGTTGCTCGTGGATGCGCGAATACACATTAGATACTAGCTCGACTCGGCCACATTTCATATTGCATATGCACGAGTATTTATACTTGTTTATGGATGAAATCGAATGTATTATCATGCGGTTGTTGCATATGAATGAATGATTGTGCACGCATATAGTATCTATATGACTAGGACTATTTGCATACATGTTGGATTCATGGCACTATACATATTTTGCATTAGAAAGATTATTCAGGCCTGATCATTAGCATTAGCTAAGGAACATGTACACACACGTTTTGCATATATTCATACAGCATTAGAAATCATCTAAGGACAATGGTTGCTTGTGGATGATGTTTTGAGTAGATGAATGATGGATGGTAGGATATGTTCTTCCTAACTTGGAGATTTTGGGGACGAAATCCTAAAAGGTGGGGAGAATGTAACAACCTGTATTTCGATAACATGTTAAGACGAGAATCAAGGCAGAATTTAATTTTAAATTCTGAATCAAGTAAAACGGGCTATGCCATTGCGTTCGCCTCGGAAAAATATGCGAAATAAGTCTGAGTTTTCGAGAATCGGAGTCCGTATGACCAAGTTATGGTCCGACGAAGTTTTCAGAAAATTCAAGTTCAAAAACGAGTTCTAAATTCGAAAATTTGGCCTAGAAGGCTAGGCGGGAAAATTCCCGCCAGCCACCCCAAGTCGACAGCCCTGTCGACTTGGGAGTCGACATGGCAAGACCCAAGTCGACAGCCCTGTCGACTTGGGTGTCGACTTATGGTGGCCGGGCAGTTTTGCCTGGTGCACCTGTTTTCTGTTTTGGCTAGGTTTTTGGGCCTGGTTCGAAATCTGATGGTTCAGGTTGATCCTAGGGTTAATCCTAAGGTCCTAATCACTCCTAATCTCTATAAATAAGCCTCTAACCTACCCCTAAATCCCCATTATTCATTCATGCAACAAAACTATGGCAAAATTATTACTCTCATGGCCTCCACTCTCATTCTAAAATTCCTAAGTAAATTCCTATGAGAGATTCATGTTCATTCAAGTGTTTTCAAGCATGAATGGATGTTGTTAGCTTGCATTCAAGTCAAGTTGCAACATTTCTATTTCAAAGCAAGGGTTTTTATTGATTTGGAGCTCTCATATTGGGTTTATTTGATTGCATAAGAGCTTCGTCTCAATCTTTGTTTTGCATTTTGATTTGTGCCTTCATAGCAATGTAAGCCCTTTCCCTACTCTTAGATATTAACTATGAAGTTAAATATTCATGTTGCAAGTTTGGGTTTGATCATTAAGTATGATACATGATATCATGTCATGCAAGTTTATGAAGTCATTATCTTGATCTTGTGGGCTAAAAGCTACAACCTTTATGTTGAAATGTTGCATTATGCAACATGAGAACCCTCATAACCTTTATGTCAACTTGCATATGAAGTCATAACCCTTATATGATGATATATGCGAGTTACTAGTCATCATTCCATGTCTTTTGTCACCATGGTTCGCTTATGTGCCAAGTTTGGGTTTATGCATGTTTTTGAGGCTTAAGAATGTAACATGCAAGTTAATGAACACATTTGTGCCTCATTTTCCACCATGATTAACTTGTGGCTTAATATCCATTTTTGTCATGCCTTTGCCAAGTCTCTTCTTTTAATCCATTACGTTGTTGCGAACGTATATGCGAGTTTAAAAGCGTTGGGTTATGTTATGGGTAATTTCTAATGACATGAAAATATAACTTAAAAACATGACTTGAAATATAACATGGAAGTTGACATGTAAGTTTGCTTGAAAATATGAAATTGGGAATTTACCTATTAAGTTAGGTCTACCCATACTATGGAATTGGGAATTTACCTATTGAGTTAGGTCTACCCATATTCTTAAGAAAACTTGAATATGAACATGACACTAGACTAAACATGAAAGTGACCAACTCGAGATTGGGTTGAGTTTGCAACATAAAGCTACCCGGAACCGACTGGCCTAACTAGTAGTTGCAAACAATAGGACCCAATGTGAGAAGTTGGTCATGTTGTGCTTGAACCCGAGGTTAGACCAAGTTGTGGTGTAAAGCTACCCGGAACCGACCGGCTTAACTAGTAACCACAACAAAGTCTAATGTGAGAGTTTGAGGTGCATTAAGTAATTAATGCCACATGATAAGGTTAAGTAAGTTGCCTCAATGACACTTAACCGTATAATACAGTTAATGAATGGGGTTAAGTTTACTTAGACTTAACTAATCTAAACATGGAAATCGGATGGGGTTAAGTTAGCCTAGACTTAATTAATCCAGCTTGGTGGTTTATGGGGGTTAAGTTAAACACTTAACTAATCTAACACGATGATTTGATGTGGTTAAGTGACCTATACTTAACCAATCTAACTCCTTAATTTGATGTGGTTGAGTTAACCAATACTTAACCAATATAACGTGAAAACATGATAAGGCTAAGTCACGAATCGCTTGAATACACTTGACCGATTTGACTAAGTAAATTGATAGGGTCAAGTTAATATATACTTAACCAATCTAGAATGATAATTGGACGAGGTTAAGTCGTGAATTGCTTAATATACTTAACCAACTTGGCACATGGTTTGTAGGGTTAAGTCTTGAACTTGGATACTTAGCCAATTTTGACATGATTTGTAGACGGATTAAGTCATGAACTTAAGTGACACTTAATCCATTATATAAACCCTAGTTCAGAGAATTAGGTGGATAACCGTAATTAACAAGAATAACGGGAATAAGCTAAGTGGTAAACCTTAGTTGGAGAATAGCTAAGTAATGATTCTTAGTCAAGGAATTTGGGACCAGTTCATAGATTGGATGAGTAACCCGATACGGTAGATCATCATTTAAGCACACGAGTAGGAGCAAGTTATCTGATTTAGATAAAGGCTCCAGCGAACTGGGTAACGAAGCAGCGGCTTCGGGGAACGTGAGGATATTCTTGGTATCCCTCTGTGAGCTGCCAGGTGATCATACAAGGCTCATGAGAGGTTAAGGTCTGCGTTAGAAGAACCAAGAGTATGCCTTGGTTGCGATACGAGCGACCTAAAGACGGGGATGGATAGGGGATAGTCGACGATACACGGTCGTACCCTAGATAGCATTTCGTCAGGCTACCTACCATCTTTGGTCAAGCGTGTATGTACGAAAAGGCAGAGAACACCCAAAAGACCATAATTGCTATCTAATTACGGTTGCGGTAAGGCTAGGATTGTGGTTTGGCCAGTAGTGTGTTCTCATACAGGATTTATCCTGTCTTGTCTTTCACTAGTTGAGGGAGGGGTCTCGTGGGACCATAGCCACGTATAGGAAAAACAGACCTTAGCATCTGCATCGGCAGATAAATCGAAAGCTCCCGACCGAGTCCTGTATTTCTTGATCTGCCCTATGACAGGACTCCGATGGCACGATGTGATACATGTGCATACAGTCATGGAAAAACGATTCACGATGAATGCGTGGGAAAAAGGGCGTGGTTGACGGTTAGCGTAATTCCTAGTGGCCCTGGGTGGTTGAACCAAAACCGAGATACGAAAACGTGCAATAGGTAAGCATAATCCCTAGTAGTCCTAGGTAGCATAAGTCCTAGTTGTACAAACGATGATTCATGTTGAAAGACCCTAGTTAGATATAGGGTGACAGTCCAAAACGATCTTAAGGATCATGGAACTATGTTAAAGTAGTATAGAATCTCATGGGAAAGCCCGTACGGTCTACGGCAAGGGACTGAACATTTACATGGAAAGAAACATACGAGTTGAGTAACCTATATATGCGATATATTAAGTTGACATGGACCATTACACGACTTTTGAGTAAGGGTCATTCATGGTTAACACATGATACGGTGGGGATACTAATACGGTAGGTGCAGAGCTAAAATACAGGATAGATACCATGGGACGTTATACGTGATAAATATCTTGGGGATATTATACTTGATAGGAACCTGACGATGGGATACCTTGTTTTATCTTGACATCGTAATTTATCATGACACCTTAGTTTATCTGAGTTCAGTAGTTCATCCTGTTATTTTGATTTAGCTTATCTATCTTGTCATCATGCTTATGTTCATCTCAGTTTCTCATGTCAGTTAACTTTACTAGTTTTTATGCTGATAGTAGATAGGGCTTACTCAGTCTTTTTGACTGACCCGTTTTGTTTCGCCTCTTGTCTTCCGTTTCCCCCCCAGGTTACAGGGAGGAAATACTGTTGTTTAATTCGGACTTCTTCTGCTTGAAGGTCATCGTGGATGGCTTGGACTTTTCTTGGCTATGGCTACTTTACTGTTTTACTTGGGGAATAATTTTTGAAAAAGTATTTATGCTTCTTTACAATTGCAAGACAGGTTTTGATGTACTCTGATGTAAAAGGCTTTAGACCTTATTTATTAATGTTATGAAAGTTCGATTTTACTTCCGCTATTTTATATGTTCTGTCTTGTGATATTTCTGTGCATGTTTACCAATAATTCCCCTCTAAAGCTAGTGCATTCCTTTGCGAGTGAACCTAGCGGAGGCGGGGTGTTACAATTCTGATATCATTACATGTTGTGATTCCGCTGTCATATCCATGTAAAATTATTCTATTTATTGTTTTTGCTATTATCTGTACTCTGCTATGATGATTAATGTTTTATATTCCAATGATTATCCTTAATACCGCACCTCGGATTTTGGGATCGTCACATTTTATATACATAACAAGAATATAAAAATGTGATTTTTATACATGTAGTGGCTACGGGCAACGAAAGTGATAAAAGGCGAGAACGACAAGATTTTCTACATAAGAAGAATCGTGGTATTGGATTAGCTAATTGGTGAGAATTTCTCACTCTTCAATCTCTTTTTCTAGTTATAAATATATATACTAGGATGTAGACGGTGTTTAGTAGCCCCCGACACCATCACCCACAGACCATGGACTTGTTTGTTTGGTTGCATAGATTAGTTAAATTATGTGATTTGGAGTTGGTTGTTTTGGGAATTGAAATTGATTTGATTGATATGTGTTTGGCGTGGGCCATCACTAGACCGGGGATAAGGCTAGGCCTCGTCCTGTTTCTAGTATCGTGCCGTTATGCCGCCGAAATTTTCTGAAATAAGTTAGAAAAATAAATATATTATTTTATTTAATAAATGAACCGAATGAAATATTCATAGGTTGAATAAAATAATTTGGTCGTTAAAAATATAATTTTTAACGTGAATGTGAATAAATAAATATTCATTTACAAACCGGACGGTTTGTTTATGTACACCTATTTGAAGGACATTGACTGGGACGATAAATTTTACACATCGCCCAACTGCACAAATAAAAATCTGTGTTTGTTGATTTGAAACCCCACATGGGTATTGGGATAAAATACGACATACACTAATCCCAATAATTAGTTGTTTGTCGATCGATTGATTGACAGGCTGTTATAAGCGTTAGATATCTATATTTGATGCTTATACAGTGTAGTGCACTTTGGATGATGGTTGATTATTTATCAGTGCTATTATATACATGTGTTGTATGGAATCCATATAATTAACGTTATATGGTAATTGATTGGGCCTCATTCCAATTTAGAAAATAAAAAATATTATAAAATAAAGGTTCATGTGTTGACAGTACTCATCCGTTGAGATTAGTCATGTGTTGAACGAAATATTTTAACAATAAAATTTACATTTTTATCATTATAAAATAAAGGTTCATGTGTTGACAGTACTCATCCGTTGAGATTAGTCATGTGTTGAACGAAATATTTTAATAATAAAATTTACATCTTTATCATATATGAAATTAGAAATTAACTGGAAAATAGATTAGATGAGTTGTCTCCTGGATATTGATCTGATGTTGGTTTCGGCCTTCGGGGTTAATATTTAGGGAATCGTTCTCTTACTAATTTACGGTTGGAATCTGATTTGAAATCAAACGATAGATACCATAATTTTTATAAAATATATTAAATAACAAAAATAGTCACACGTGGATAGTACTCATTCGTTGAGATTAGTCATGTGTTGACAAAAATATAGATTCACGTATTGAGTAGAATAAATATTCATTTGTTGAATAGAATAACGGAATTATTGAAATATATAAAGCCATGTTGATTAGAGATGCGTTATTTTAGACGCGAACGATATTTATATCGATTTTATTCGTTTTTATAATGAATATTGAAAAGAGATAAAAAATCGAATATATATAAAGCAAATTCGAATTGAATTGAATATAAACCAATTTCGAATTGAATTGAATATAAACCAATTTCGAATAGAATTGAATATAAATCAAATTCGAATTGAATTGAATATAGAAATTCGTTTTAAATAGAAATCGATGAAATATATATTATATGTATAATATAATGGCCTGAATAGAACGCGCCGCGTCGCAGCAGTTCACGAATTTCGACCATTGACTTCGAACGGACATTATGGGAGATCCGACCGTCGGATTCTCCTAAAACAGGAACCGTTGAGTTCGTATCGTAAAGAGCTTTCAAAAGCATATTAGAAATTTGAAATCTAACGGTTGGATTTGGAGATACGTCCAAATCAAATTTGGAAAAGGTCGCTGTAAGTGCAGTTCGATGGCCATTGTCGGAAATCGACTGTACGGGCCTTGATAAAATTATTAAAAATAGTAATAATTTGTGTAAAATCATGAGAAATGATTTGGGAAAAATTGGGATGAAAAATTCCATGTTTGAAAAGATAAAAATAGATTTTTATCGAAATGATCTAGTTTTGAACTAAAATTGAAACCCATTTATTTTTAAATAAATAAATTGGATTTGAAATGGGTTTTAAATAGAATTGATCTTTGGGTTTATCGTGAACAGTGTTTTAAATGACACTTGTTCTTTAACCCGATAATAAATAGAATGTGATTTGGGTTTATCTTGAACTGTGTTTTAAACGACATTAATTCTTTAACCTAGTAAAAGGAGTTTTAATGAATCTGCAATTAGATTGTAATGTGAATTGATAATCTAAATTATCAAATTTAGAAATTGGGCGAGAATGGAGTATCACCAGTTTTGCTCCGAAGCGTTAGTTAAATCTTTAATTAGATTTGAACGTGAAATGGTAATTAATTTTACCGATAACACCGTGGTGTCAGATATGGAGTATTACCAGTTTTGCTTCATGGGGTGAATAGGTTGGGATTGGGAAATAAAACAAATAATTACTTCGGTATGGTTCGCTAATCTCGACTAGTTTGGAAAAACCATAATTTGGTTTGAAATGACATCCAAAGGAAGATTAAAGGATAAATTTTAAAGAATTTATCGTGGATAAAATTAATGGGAACCTTTCCCTAAGAATATGAAATTTAGAAACTAGTTGTGGGTTAGCTAAGAAGAATGGTTTCCTGGGTATTGATCTGATGTTGGTTTCGGCCTTTGGGGTTAATATTTGGGGAATTGCTCTCTTACTGATTTACGGTTAGGGACTAATGAATTGGAATGAGGCGTATGTCTTGTTTGTGTAACATTAGTTTTAATATACGCGGGTTGTTCGGAAAGGCCGGGTTTATACCCATTCTGAATAACCGATTCGACGATATGTCGAAGATGAAGACGGTGGTTGAAGACCGGACGTCTTCACATCGTTTGGGTGATTACGGGTGATCTTGATTGGGCTGTATGTAACAACCCGTAAAATCTGGGCCAGTTTAAAATTTTTATTTTGGCCATTTTAGCGAATTTTGATTATTTAAAATGAATTATTTTAAATAATATCGACGGGAAATTTATTTTGAATATAATTCGACGTATATATTATATACGTCGTCGTTAGAATATATTATAATTATATATAATTATAAAAGGAATTGAAAATGGCGCGGTAGTTCGAAAATTCGATTTCTAATTTCAAATGAATATATAGAATTCAATATAAGTCAAAATTGAACGAAACAAGAAATATTTGAATCTGTATAACTATATCTTTGTAACGAAGTTAACAAACTGAGATTTCATCTTAGAAATGATAAGATATGTCCAGTTTAAAATTAGAAATAGTCGCTGTGGAATTTATATATATTTTTATATATATAAGGCCCTTAAAAATAGCAATTTTGCAAACGACCTCGGATTTCGACGAAACCAGTTTTGTTGGGTCCGTGATGTTAAGTTATTGCTAGATTCCAAATTTCATAATTTTTCGAATCGATATGTGAGCGTGGCAAAGGAAAACGCGTTTGACCAGTTTCAGTTGATTTTAATCGACTGGAAATTGGCCATTTTTCCAACGGTCTCAGAATTCGACGAAACTAGTTTTGTTAGGACCGTATCGTCAATACGAAGCTAGAAAATATTTTTCGAGAATTTTTAGAGTTAGTATGTGACCCCGGTAATTTGAAATGTACGTTTAAAATTCAATATAGTGATTTAAATGTAAATTTAACGGAAACTGATTGTAACAGCCGAATCAGCTGACGATACATATCCCATTGTGTTCGGAATGGGGGTTAAACGCTATGGACGACAGGAGGTGGGCCTCGTTTCGAGGTCATATGTAAAAGTCAACTTTTAATGAATAAAATAATAAAATAAATAATAAAAAAAAAATTAAATTCTCTCCCTCTTCCCCTTAATTACGTTCTGGCCCCCCCTTTTCTTTCAAAACCAAATCGAACTTTCAGAGGAAAAAAAAAAAAAGAGAAGCGGAAGGGGGCATCGCGCCCCCACCAGATTTCGCCGCCGCACCTAGGCGGCGCAGCCACCACAGCCGCCCCACCCTCCTCTTCTTCCCCCTCCCTTCTTCCTCTCCGCCGAACCCGCATCGAACCCCACGCCCTCGCGATAACCCGATAGCCCCAAACCCCGAGCCCTAGCCGCACCCCCTCCCCCCAAACCCGCATCGCCCCCTATCCCCTCCGACCTGCCCCACCAGATTTCGCCGCCTGTCTTCCCCTCCTCAGTCGATGACGACGCAGCCAAAAGCCCCCCCCCCCCCCAGCGAGCTCCTCTTCTCCGACCTTCAAAGGAAATAAAATAGTAAGTATTTTTTTTTTATTTTGAAAACTGATTTTTTTACTTTTATTTGAAAACTGGTTTTTGAAAAAAGGTTTAACACTGATTTCATTTTATTTTTAAACACTGATTTCATTTTATTTTTAAAAACTGATTTTATTTTATTTTTTTTAAAAACTGAAAACTTATTTGCATTTTAAAACTGAAATTACGGTTTTAGGAAAATGAAGAAAAAGATTTGATTTTGAAAAAGGCGTGATTTTTATATATTGAACTTTGAACTAAAAATTCGATTTTTATATATTGAACTTTGAACTAAAAATTCGATTTTTATATATTGAACTTTGAACTAAAAATTCGATTTTTATATATTGAACTTTGAACTAAAAATTCGATTTTTATATATTGAACTTTGAACTAAAAATTCGATTTTTATATATTGAACTTTGAACTAAAAATTCGATTTTTATATATGGAATAGCGAAGTAAAAATTCGATTTTTACATATGTAGTGAAAGCGGACAACGAAGGTGACAAAAAGGCGGGAACGACGAAGATTTCTATCAATGAAGTGCCGTGGAGCTAGGATAGCTATCTGTGAGAATTTCTCACCTTTCAATTTTATTTCTAGTTATATATATATACTAGGATGCAGACGGTGCTTAGTAGCACCCGACACAATCGTCCACAGACCATGGACTTGTTTGTTTGGTTGCATAGATTAGTTGAATTATTTGTTTGAATTGAATTGTTGGGTGAGATGAAATTGATTTGATTGATGTGTGAATGGCGTGGGCCTTCACTAGACCGGGGATAAGGCTAGGCCTCGTCCCGTTTCTAGTATCGTGCCGTTATGCCGCCGAAATTTTTCTAAAATAAGTTAGAAAATAAAAATATCATTTTATTTAAAGAATGAACTGAATAGAAATTCATATGTTGGAATAAAATGTTTTGTCGTTAAAAATATAATTTTTAACGTGAATGTGAATAAATAAATATTCATTTACAAACCAGACGGTTTGTTTATGTACACCTATTTGAAGGACATTGATTGGGACGATAAATTTTACACATCGCCCAACTGCACAAATAAAATCTGTGTTTGATTGTTTGAAACCCTACACGGGTGTTGGGATGATAGTTGACGTACACTAATCCCGATTGTTTAGTTGTGTGTCGATCGATTGATTGACAGACTGTTATAAGCGTTGAATATTTATATTTGATGCTTATACAGTGTAGAATGCACTTTGGATGATGGTTGATTATTCATCGTTGTTGA
This sequence comes from Allium sativum, assembly GCA_030737875.1. NCBI lineage: Eukaryota > Viridiplantae > Streptophyta > Magnoliopsida > Asparagales > Amaryllidaceae > Allium > Allium sativum. The sequence continues at coordinate 657,472,888 of CM060923.1, forward strand.
TATATACATGTGTTGTAGAAAATCCATATAATTAACATTATATGGTAATTGATTGGGCCTCATTCCAGTTTCGAAAAAGAAATATTTGAAGTGAAAATATTTGAAATAGAAATATTTGAAATAGAATATTTGAAAATAGAAATTTATGAAGCCGTGTTGATTAGTTTGACGCCATTTTGACGTGAACGATATTTATATCGATTTTAAACGATTTCGAAGTGAATTGAATTGAAAACGATTTCGAAATGAATTGAATTGAAAACGATTTCGAAGTGAATTGAATTGAAAACGATTTCGAAGTGAATTGAATTGAAAACGATTTCGAAGTGAATTGAATTGAAAACGATTTCGAAGTGAATTGAATTGAAAACGATTTCGAAGTGAATTGAATTGAAAACGATTTCGAAATGAATTGAATTGAAAACGATTTCGAAATGAATTGAAAACGAATTCAAGTTGAATTGAAAGCAAATTGAAATGAATTCAAATTGAATTGAAATTTGAATTGAATAGAAATGAATTTTGAAACGAATTTATAAAGAAGAATTCAATTTTGATTTGAATTGAAAAGGAAGTTGAAATTGCTTTTGAAACGAATTCAAAACTATTTATATAATTCGTTTTAAATAGAAATCGACGAAATATATATTATATATATAATATATATAATATAATGGCCTGAATAGAACGCGCCGCGCCGCGGCAGTTCGTGAATTTCGACCATTTATTTCAAATGGACATTGCGGGAGATCCGACCGTCGGATTCTCCTAAAACCGGAACCGTTGGGTTCGTATCGAAAAGGGCTTTCTAACGAATATTAGAAATTTGAAATCTAACGGTTAGATTTGGAGATACGTCCAAATCAAATTCGAAAAAGGTCGCTGTAAGTGCAGTTCGATGGCCATTGATGGAAATCGACTGTACGGGCCTTGATAAAATTATTAAAAATAGCAATAATTTGTGTAAAATCATAAGAAATGATTTGTGAAGATTTGGGATGAAAAACTCCATATTTGAAAAGATAAAAATAGATTTTTATCGAAATGAACTAGTTTTGAACTAGAATTATAATTCTATTTATTTTTAAATAAATAAATTGAATTTGAAATGGTTTTGAAAATAACCAAAATTTCCAATGATTGCATTGGAGTGGATTTGAATCGAAATTGTCTTCGGAATATTTCGATGTTGGAATTCGTGATATTACAGGTGTTGTTATGGAAATTTGAAAGATATATATTTGTATCGTTATTTCCAATACGACATTTGTTAGTCGTAGAATTCGATATTGAATATAAGCCGATATATTTTCTATTCAGAGCCTTGTATTGAATATCGAATGTGATTTGGGTTTGTCGTGAATGGTGTCTTCACTAACACTGTTCTTGAACCCAGTTGAGAAAAGATTAAATCTTTTTATTTAGATTTAATGAAGTGTACCAATTAAATGATATTTAATTGGAATTGAATTGGTATTGATTTTTGGGTTTATCGTGAACAGTGTTTTAAATAACACTTGTTCTTTAACCCGATAATTAATGGAATGTGATTTGGGTTTGTCGTGAATGGTGTCTTCACTAACACTGTTCTTGAACCCAGTTGAGAAAAGATTAAATCTTTTTATTTAGATTTAATGAAGTGTACCAATTAAATGATATTTAATTGGAATTGAATTGGTATTGATTTTTGGGTTTATCGTGAACAGTGTTTTAAATAACACTTGTTCTTTAACCCGATAATTAATGGAATGTGATTTTGGGTTTATCGTGAATCGTGTTTTTAAATGACACTGATTCTTTAACCCAGATAATGATTAAAACTAAGTGGAGTTTTAATGAATCTTTAATTAGATTTGAACGTGAAATTTAGAAACTAACTGTCGGTTAGCCAAGCAGAATGGTTTTCTGGATATTGATCTGATGTTGGTTTCGGCCTTCGGGGTTAATATTTGGGGAATTATTCTCTTGATTAATTTACGGTTAGTGACTAATGAATTGGAATGAGGCGTATGTTGTGTTTGTGTAACACTTATTTAAAATATACGCGAGTTATTCGGAAAGACCGGGTTTATCCCATTCTGAATAACTGATACGACGATAAGTCGAAGATGAAGACGGTGGTCGAAGACCGGAAGTCTTCACGTCGTTTGGGTGATAGCTGATGATCTTGATTGGGCTGTACACCCAAGAAGATGGAAACAGTTGGTGATCGTCCAGACGTACTTGGAGATCGATGGATATGCGGGGTACTAGGTGCCTCCGGTTTCGTTCAGACCCAGAACGGACTTGTAAATGGACTGTGTGTCTGACATCGGATTTCATTCTGTGTGACTGATATCGGTTGCATAGGATGGTTTGCCTGTGTGGCATGCTAAGATGCAAATGATCAAGGCTTCTGTTGAAAAGCAAAGTCTTGTGGTTGATGATCAAAGCACGGCCTTTGTGGCGTAGCTTTGTGTAACGTTTACCTCGCGTGTTTCACACCAGGTATGAACCAAAAACGGGAGACGGACCTCAGGGAGGGCATGCGTTTCTTTCTAGCTAGAAGTGGCGTCAGTGGTTTTACACGCCCTGACGAGTTTGACTTATGTGGTTGTTGCTGTTGCGAGGCGCCTCGGATTGATCGGTCGTTCTCGAACCGATGGAGTCATTTGTTGGCTCGTTTACGCCCCATAGGGCGGAGAGACGTATTGTTCAGGCATAATAATCCACATCGGTGGACCGGCCCTGACGATCTAAAGGGTTGATGCGTTCTGATCCTGAGACATGGGCTAGATTGTCTCGAATCGGTTGAGGACTATCTTTTGCCTCGGTTCATAGACGGAAATCCAATTTCCAAATACGTGACTTTGAGGTTTTAGTTGTAATCCTATATATGGCGACATAGTGGGATGGGGCGCTCATGCCGCCTATGATTGATACTTATGATTTGAAGTGTTTTATACACTATGCACTTATAATAGTATCAAATGATTTGTTTTAAAACGTATCAAGCATTCTTTGGCTGTTATAAGGGAAAACCCTATCCTCGACTGCGTTGCATTGTGTGATGGGTCCTGGGTCTTATAACAGCTTCATTTTTCTTTATTTAGCATTGCGCTGTTTGTTTTATGCACTGGTATTCTTGGGAGGAAACCCGTTCCGTGTTATACGGCGTGGTCCCTTGATTTACCTAACTTTGAAAATAAAGATTAATAACTGTTTTTAGTTCTCACACCAGTCCCATGACTGACCTGGAGTTTATTGTTTTGACCTAAACTCTGGGTGCCCCTATTTTGACACGGGCAGCTAGTAGTTTTGGTTTTGCAGATTTATATTCACAGGATCCTGGTTTACAGCTGGAACGATATCCGGAAAGCTTTGTATCCGTATATCTCTTCTAGTTGTGTATTGTATTATTTTCCGCTGCTATGTATTTAAATGTAATTTAAATCTCTGATATTTCTGTGTAATATTCATTTATACTCTGTATATTCTTGTAATCTGATGCATTGTTGTAATATACAATGAAATGTTCTTCTGTATGCGTTCTGTTGTGGTTTGTTCTCGAACTATCCGACGCTTTCCTTTACGGGGAGGTTGCGGGTCTTTACACTGTACACCCAAGTTGAGGGAATCAGTTGGTGGTCGTCCAGACGTACTTGGAGATCGATGGATATGCGAGGAAAGTGCCTCCGGTTTCGTTCAGACTCAGAACGAACTTGTAAATGGATTGTGTGTCTGACATTGGATTTTATTCTGTGTTGATTAATTTTTGTTAAATATATATCTGTTTGGCGGTGGAGAATTTATTCTCTTGCTTAACGCCCTTCTCTGAGACGTATGAGCTTTGAGGTTATATATCGATAGATATCAATCGCATGGCATGAATTGCCTGTGTGGCACGCTGAGTTGCATGGATCAAGGCTTCTGTTGAAAAGCAAAGTCTTGTGGTTGATGATCAAAGCACGGCCTTTGTGGCTGAGCTTTGTGTATAGCGTGGATTCGCGAGCCTCACACCTCAGTATGAGTTAAAAACGGGATAACGACTGCAGGGAGAGCACGGCGTTTCTTTCTAGCTTTGGTGGTGTTAGTGACTTACCAGCCCTGACATTTATATACTTTTCACCTACGTGGTTGTTGGATGAGGCACCTCGATTTTAGGTCTGTAAGGACCGGGAAACGTGTGTTCAGGCATAATTAATCCTCAAACGTAAGAGAGGACCGACCCTGAAGCATCCAGGGGTTACCCAGAGTGTGTAGTCCCGAGGCATTTACTAGAGTGTCTCGAAGCGGAGAGGAGCTTGCCGCTTGCGTCGACTCATGACGGAAATCCAATTTCCAATACGTGTATCTCGGTTTTATTTGTAGAGCCTAGTATGGCGACATGATAGATGGTACCCATGCCGCCTAGGATTGATATTTATGATTGAAATTGTTTTGACACTATACACTTATTATAGTATCAAATGATTTGTTTTAAACGTACCAAGCATGTTTGGCTATTAAAAGGGAAAACCCTATCCTCCGGCTTGCGTTGCATTGTGTGATGGGACATGGGTCATATAATAGCTTCATTTTTTCGAAAAAGCATTGCGTTGTCTTCTCTATGCACTGGTATTCTTGGGAGGAAACCCATTCCGTGTTATACGGCGTGTTCCCTTGAATTACTCTCTTTTAAAGTAAAATTTTAAATAACTGTTTTAGTTCTCACACCAGTCACATGACTGACCTGGAGTTTATTGTTTTAACCTAAACTCTGGGTGCCCTTATTTTCGACATGGGCAGCTAGTAGTTTTGGTTTTGCAGATTTATATTCATAGGATCCTGATTTACAACTGGAACGATGCTCGGAAAGCTCTGCATCCGTGTATTACTTTCAGTTGTGTTTTGTATTATTTTTCCGCTGCAGTACTGTATTTAAATCTCTGATATTTATCGAATGTAATTTATTCATTTATACTCTGTATATTCTTGTATCTGATGGAATTGTTGTAATAGCAATGAAATATTCTTCTGTCTGCGTTCTGATTTGTCTTGTCCTCATAGTAACTCGTTCTTTCTCATCTCTTCGGAGACCGGGGAAGTTCGGGTCGCTTCAAGAATATTCATATTTTCATATTGACTGAGCAGGTTGCTTAATGACCAAGTAATCAGGTAAAACACTGCCGCATGTTTGCTATTCTACATTTTAAAACATCTATAACACTCATCATTTGCATATTACCGCTTGGACCCTGGATCCGCGCCAGTAAAATAAAGAAAGTTTCAAAATATAAGTGAAACTTTGATGTTTGCATCGAATAAGTAGGTTTCTTGGTGCTCAAGTAATCAGGTAAAACATTGCCGCATGTTTGAAACTCTACCATTTCAAATACATATAATACTCAACATTAAATAATAGTGTTTTTAAAAACATGTTTCGATTTTAGGAGTAGAATTTGTGTGAATAAGACGAAAAAGTTTTCACATGTTAGTAGAACATTCATATTTTCATATTGGCTAAGCAGGTTGCTTAGTGACTAAGTAATCAGCTAAAACAATGTCGCATGTTTGCTATTCTACATTTTAAAGCATCTATAATACTCATCATTTGCATAATACCGTTTAGACCCTAGATCTGTGCCAATAAGATCAAGAAAGTTTCAAAATATAAGTGAAACATTAATGTTTGCAGCGAATAAGTAGGTTTCTTGGTGCTCAAGTAATCAGGTAAAACAATGCCGCATGTTTGAAATTCTACCATTTCAAATACATATAATACTCGTCATAAATAATAGTGTTTTTAACAACACGTTTCTACTTTGGGAGAAGAATTTGTGTGAATAAGATGAAAAAGTTTCCAAATATTAGTAGAACATTCATATTTTCATATTGACTGAGCAAGTTGCTTAGTGACTAAGTAATCAGGTAAAACACTGGCGCATGCTTGCTATTCTACATTTTAAAGCATCTATAACACTCATCATTTGCATACTACTGTTTGTACCATGTATCTGCGCCAATAAGATCAAGAAAATTTCAAAATATAAGTGAAACTTTTATTTTTGCATCGAAAAAGTAGGTTTCTTGGAGCTCAAGTAATCAGGTAAAACACTACCGCAGTTTAAAACTCTATCATTTCAAATACATATAATACTCATCATTAAATAATAGTATTTTAAAAACACGTTTCGACTTTGGGAGTAGAATTTGTGTGAATAAGACGAAAGAGTTTTCAAATATTAGCAGAATATTCATGTTTGAAACTCTACCGTTTCAAATACATATAATACTCAACATTAAATAATAGTGTTTTTAAAAACATGTTTCGATTTTAGGAGTAGAATTTGTGTGAATAAGATGAAAAAGTTTTAACATGTTAGTAGAACATTCATATTTTCATATTGGCTAAGCAGGTTGCTTAGTGACTAAGTAATCAGCTAAAACAATGTCGCATGTTTGCTATTCTACATTTTAAAGCATCTATAATACTCATCATTTGCATAATACCGTTTAGACCCTAGATCTGTCCCAATAAGATCAAGAAAGTTTCAAAATATAAGTGAAACATTACTGTTTGCAGCGAATAAGTAGGTTTCTTGGTGCTCAAGTAATCAGGTAAAACAATGCCGCATGTTTGAAATTCTACCATTTCAAAAACATATAATACTCGTCATAAATAATAGTGTTTTTAAAAACACGTTTCTACTTTGGGAGTAGAATTTGTGTGAATAAGATGAAAAAGTTTCCAAATATTAGTAGAGCATTCATATTTTCGTATTGACTGAGCAAGTTGCTTAGTGACTAAGTAATCAAGTATAACACTGCCGCATGTTTGCTATTCTACATTTTAAAGCTTCTATAACACTCATCATTTGCATATTACCGTTTGGACCTTGGATCCGCGCCAATAAGATAAAGAAAGTTTCAAAATATAAGTGAAACTTTGATGTTTGCATCGAATAAGTAGGTTTCTTGTTGCTCAAGTAATCAGGTAAAACACTGCCGCATGTTTGAAACTCTACCATTTCAAATACATATAACTCATCATTAAATAATAGTGTTTTTAAAAATACGTTTCGACTTTGGGAGTAGAATTTTTGTGAATAAGAAGAAAAAGTTTTCAAATATTAGTAGAATATTCATATTTTCATATTGATTAAGCAGGTTGCTTATTGACTAAGTAATCAGGTAAAACACTGCCGCATGTTTGTTATTCTGCATTTTAAAGCATCTATAATACTCCTCATTTGCATATTACCGTTTGGACCCTGGATCCACTTCAATAAGATTAAGAAAGTTTCAAAATATAAGTGAAACTTTGATGTTTGCATCGTATAAGTAGGTTTCTTGGTGCTCAAGTAATCAGGTAAAACACTGCCGAATGTTTGAAATTCTACCATTTCAAATACATATAATACTCAACATTAAATAATAGTGTTTTTAAAAACATGTTTCAACTTTGGAAGTAGAATTTGTGTGAATAAGACGAAAGAGTTTTCAAATATTAGTAGAATATTCATATTTTCATATTGACTGAGCAGGTTGCTTAGTGACTAAGTAATCAGGTAAAACACTGCCGCATGTTTGCTATTCTACATTTTAAAGCATCTATAACACTCATCATTTGCATATTACCATTTGGACCCTGGATCCGCCCCAATAAAATCAAGAAAGTGACATAATATAAGTGAAACTTTGATGTTTGTATCCAATAAGTAGGTTTCTTGGTGCTCAAGTAATCAGGTAAAACACTGCCGCATGTTTGAAACTCTACCATTTCAAATACATGTAATACTCATCATTAAGTAATAGTGTTTTTAAAAACATGTTTCGACTTTGGGAGTAGAATTTGTGTGAATAAGATGAAAAAGTTATCAAATATTAGTAGAATATTCATATTTTCATATTAACTGAGCAGGTTGCTTAGTGACTAAGTTATCTGGTAAAACATTGCCGTATGTTTGCTATTCTACATTTTAAAGCATCTATAACAATCATCATTTGCATATTACCATTTGGACCTCGGATCCGCTCCAATAAGGTCAATAAAGTTTCGAAATATAAGTGAAACTTTGATGTTTGCATCGAGTAAGTAGGTTTCTTGGTGCTTAAGTAATCAGGTAAATCACTGCCGCATGTTTGAAACTCACCATTTCAAATACATATAATACTCATCATTAAATAATAGTGTTTTTAAAAACACGTTTCGACTTTGGGAGTAGAATTTGTGTGAATAAGACGAAAAAAATTTCAAATATTAGTAGAATATTCATATTTTCATATTGACTGAGCTGGTTGCTTAGTGACAAAGTAATCAGGTAAAACACTACTACGTGTTTGCTATTCTACATTTTAAGGCATCTATAACACTCATCATTTGCATATTACCGTTTGGACCCTGGATCCGCGCAAATAAGTTCAAGAAAGTTTCAAAATATAAGTGAAACTTTGATGTTTGCATCGAATAAATAGGTTTCTTGGTGCTCAAGTAATTAGGTAAAACACTGCCGCATGTTTGAAACTCTACCGTTTCAAATATATATAATACTCATCATTATATAACAGTGTTTTTATAGCACGTTTCGACTTTTGGAGTAGAATTTGTGTGAATAAGAAGAATTTTTTTTCAAATATTAGTAGAATATTCATATTTTCATATTGACTGAGCAGGTTGCTTAGTGACCAAGTAATCGGGTAAAACAGTGCCGCATGTTTGCTATTCTACATTTTAAAACGTCTATAACACTCATCATTTGCATATTACCGCTTGGACCCTGGATCCGCACCAATAAAATCAAGAAAGTTTCAAAATATAAATGAAACTTTGATGTTTACATCGAATAAGTAGGTTTCTTGGTGCTCAAGTAATCAGGTAAAACAGTGCCGCATGTTTGAAACTCTACCATTTCAAATGCATATAATACTTATCGTTAAATAATAGTGTTTTTAAAAACACGTTTCGACTTTGGGAGTAGAATTTGTGTGAATAAGACGAAAATGTTTTCTCATATTAGTAGAATATTCACATTTTCATATTGACTAAGCAGATTGCTTAGCGACTAAGTAATCAGGTAAAACACTGCCGCATTTTGCTATAATACATTTTAAAGCATCTTTAACACTCATCATTCGAATATTACCATTTGGACCCTAGATCCGCGCCTATAAGATCAAGAAAGTTTCAAAATATAAGTGAAACATTGATGTTTGCAGCGAATAAGTACGTTTCTTGGTGCTCAAGTAATCAGGTAAAACACCGCCGCATGTTTGAAACTCTACCATTTCAAATACATATAATACTCATCATTAAATAATAGTGTTTTTAAAAACACGTTTCGACTATGCGAGTAGAATTTGTGTGAATAAGACGAAAAAGTTTTCAAATATTAGTAGAATATTCATATTTTCATATTGACTGAGCATGTTGCTTAGTGATTTAGTAATCAGGTAAAACACTGTCGCACGTTTGCTATTCTACATTTTAAAGCATCCATAACACTCATCATTTACATATTGCCGTTTGGACCCTGGATCTGTGCCAATAAGATCAAGAAAGTTTCAAAATATAAATGAAACTTTGATGTTTGCCTCAAAAAGTAGGTTTCTTGGTGCTTAACTAATCAGGTAAAACACTTCCGCATGTTTGAAACTCAATCATTTCAAATGCATATAATACTCATCAACAAGTAATAGTGTTTTTAAAAACACGATTCGACTTTAGGAGTAGAATTTGTGTGAATAAGACGAAAGAGTTTTCAAATATTAGTAGAATATTTATATTTTCATATTGACTAAGCAGGTTGCTTAGTGACTAAGTAATCAGGTAAAACACTGCCGCATGTTTGTTATTCTACATTTTAAAGCATCTATAACGCTCATCATTTGCATATTACCGTTTGGACCCTTGATCCTCGTCAACAAGATCAAGAAAGTTTCAAAATATAAGTGAAACTTTGATGTTTCCATCGAATAAGTAGGTTTCTTGGTGCTCAAGTAATCAGGTAAAACACTGCCACATGTTTGAAACTCTACCATTTCAAATACATGTAATCCTCATCATTAAATAATAGTGTTTTTAAAAATATGTTTCAACTTTGGGAGTAGAATTTGTGTGAATAAGATGAAAAAGTTTTCAAATATTAGTAGAATATTAATATTTTCATATTGACTGAGCAGGTTGCTTAGTGCTAAGTAATCAGGTAAAACACTGCCGTATGTTTGCTATTCTGCATTTTAAATCATCTATAACACTCATCATTTACATATTTTCTTTTGGACCCTGGATCCGCGCCAATAAGATTAAGAAAGATTCAAAATATAAGTGGAACTTTGATGTTTGCATCGAATAAGTAGGTTTCTTGGTGCTCAAGTAATCGGGTAAAACACTACCGCATGTTTGAAACTTTACCATTTGAAATACATTTAGTACTCATCTTTAAATAATAGTGTTTTTAAAAACACGTTTTGACTTTGGGAGTATAGTTTGCGTGAATAAGACGAAAAAGCTTCTAATATTAGTAGAATATTCATATTTTCATGTTGAATGAGCCGTTTGCTTAGTGACTAGTAATCAGGAAAAACACTGCCGCATGTTTACTATTCTACATTTTAAAGCATCATAACACTCATCATTTGCATATTACCATTTGGACCCTGGATCCGTGTAATAACCCGGAAATCTGGGCCAATTTAAAATTTTTATTTTTGGCAATTTTAGCAAATTTCGATTATTTAAAATGAATTATTTTAAATAATACAGACAGGAAATTTATTTTGAATATAATTCGAACGTATATATTCGTTTGAATCGACGTTAGAATATAAATATTTATTTTAATTTATAAAAGGAATTGAAAATGGCGCGGTAGTTCGGTAATTCGATTTCAAACTTCAATTGAATGTACCGGGTGCAAAATAAACCGGATTTTAGTGAAACCAAAATTATTTGAATCTAATTGATAATATCTTTCCAACAAATCCGAAAAATCAAAATTTCATAGCGGGAATCAAAAGTTATGTCCAGTTGAAATTTCTGAATAATCGCTATGGAATTTCGGCCGTTGAAAATAGCCATTTTGCAAACGACCTCGGAATTCGACGAAACCACTTTTGTTGGATCCGCGATGTCAAATTATTGCTTGCTTTCAAATTTCATAATTTTTTGAATCAATATGTGAGCGTGGCAAAGGAAAACGCGTTTGACCAGTTTTCATTGATTTTAATTGACTGGAAATTGGCCATTTTTCAAACGGTCTCAGAATTCGATGAAATTAGTTTTGTTAGGACCGTATCGTCAATACGAAGCTAGAAAATATTTTTTCTGGAAATTTTCAAGTTAGTATGTGACACCAGTAAATTGAAATGCGCGTTCAAATTCAGTATATAGAGTAATATGTTGATTTTGATGGAAACTGATCGAAACGATCGAATCAGCTTACGATACATATCCCATTGTGTTCGGAATGGGGGTAATTAGCTAAGGACAACAGGCTGTGGGTCTCGTTTCGAGGTCGAAATAAAAGTCGACTTTAAGGAGTGGATTAATTAAATAAATAAATAATATTATATATAATATACCACCTCCCCCATCTCATTCTCTCTCCCCCCTATCGTTCATTCCCGAAATCAAAAAAAAGAAAAAAAAAAGAAAAGGGGCGCCGAACCCTAGCCAGGCGCCACCGTCGTTTGCCGATAGCCCCCCCTCGATCGCCTCCACCCTCCATCGCCCTCCGCTCCACTCCGCTTCCCCTCCCTCAGCTTCAGCCCCAACCCCCCAACCCCGCCTTGAAGCCGCGATGCCTATTCTACCATAGGCCGAGCCACCTCCCCCCCCCCCCCTTGCGAGCCTCCGTGACCACCAGCTGAACGAAAATGGACCAGTAAGTTTTATTTATTTATTTATGTATCTTTTATTCTTCTTAGTTAGGGAAACTGATTTTTCTTTGTTATAAAATCTGAGTTTACTTTATTTTTAAAACTGATTTTTACTTTGTTTTAAGAACTGATTTTACTTTGTTTTAAAAATGAGATTTTTATATTTAAAAAGGTATGTTTTTTAATATGTTAAAAGATTTGATTTTTAATTTGTTAAAAGATAAGATGTTACTTTGGAAAAGATATGATTTTTGATATGATAAAGATATAATTTTTGTATAAGAAATGTTGTGATCTTAATTCATATGAATGATGAGTAAAAATAGGATTTTTGCTTACATAAAGTGATGATCTTTAAAAAAGTATAAAACTTTGATTTTTGAAGATAAAAAGATATGATTTTGAATCATGAAAAGATATGATTTTTGATTTAATAAAAATATAATCTTTATATATATAGTGAAGTAAAAATGAGATTTTTATAGCGATGAAATAAAAATCCGAACTTTGTATATGAAGTAGAAATATAAAAATATAATTTTTATACAGAATGAAGCGTCGAAAATATATATGAAGTAGAAGTGAAAATGTGATTTTTATATATTGAATAGCAAAGTAAAAATGTGATTTTTATATATTGAATAGCGAAGTAAAAATTCAATTTTTATATATTGAATAGCGAAGTAAAAATTCGATTTTTATATATGTAGTGAATACGGATGACGAAAGTGATGAAAGAAGAAACGGCGGTGATTTTCTACATATGAAGAGTCGAGGCAATTGGTTTAGCTAATCTGTGAGAACTTCTCACTTTTAAATTTATTTCTAGTTAAAATATATACTAGGATGTAGACGGTGTTTAGTAGCACCCGACACCCGTCGTCCACAGACCATGGACGGCTTGTATGCTTGTTTGTTTGATTTTGGTGTGTAGTTGATTGTGTGATGTGATGTGGAATAAAATATCTATATAGTTGAAATAAAATATTTTATAATGGAAAATATTTTATAGATAAAAATAGAATTTTTAACGTATATATGAAATGAAATAAGAATAAACAAATCGGACGATTTGTTTATATACACACATTTGACTGATATTGATTGGGACGATAAATTTTACACATCGCCCAACTGCATAAATAAAATCGGTGTTTGATTGTTTGAAACCCCACACGGGTTTTGGGATGATATTTGACGTACACTAATCCCGATTGTTTAGTTGTATGTCGATCGATTGATTGACAAACTGTTATAAGCGTTGAATATTTATATTTGATGCTTATACAGTGTAGAATGCACTTTGGATGATGGTTGATTATTCATCGTTGTTGATATATACATGTGTTGTAGAAAATCCATATAATTAACATTATATGGTAATTGATTGGGCCTCATTCCAGTTTCGAAATAGAAATATTTGAAATAGAAATATTTGAAAGAGAAATATTTGAAATCGAAATATTTGAAAAAGAAATATTTGAAAAAGAAATATTTGAAAGAGAAATATTTGAAATAGAAATATTTGAAAGAGAAATATTTGAAAGAGAAATATTTGAAATAGAAATATTTGAAATAGAAATATTTGAAAGAGAAATATTTAAAAGAGAAATATTTGAATGGGAAATATTTGAAATAGAAATATTTGAAAATAGAAACATATGAAGCCGTGTTGATTAGATTGATGCCATTTTGACGTGAACGATATTTATATCGATTTTATTCATTTATAATGAATATCGAAAGTGATTTCAAAATCTGATATTTTGAAAAGAATTGAAATTCGAATTAAATTGAATAGAAATAAATTCAAATTGAAATTGAATATAAGTGAATTCGAATTGAAATTGAATATAAATGAATTCGAATGGAAATTGAATATAAATTAATTCAAACTGAAATCGATTCGAAATGAATTTAAAACGAACTTATATTGGAATATTCAACTTTGATTTGAATTCGAATTAAATTGAATAGAAATGAATTCGAATTGAAATTGAATAGAAGGGAATTCGAATTGAAATTGAATATAAATAAATTCGATTGGAAATTGAATGTAAATGAATTCAAATTGAAATCAATTTGAAATGAATTTAAAACGAACTTATATTGGAATATTCAATTTTGATTTGAATTTGAATATGAAGTTGAAACCATTTTGAAAACGAATTTAAAATGATTTATAAAATACGTTTTAAAGGGAAATCGACGAAGTATATATTATATATATTATATAAATAATATAATGGCCTGAATAGAACGCGCCGCGCCGCGGCAGTTCGCGAATTTTGACCATTGACTTCGAACGGATACTACGGGAGATCCGACCGTCGGATTCTCCTAAAACCAGAACCGTTGGGTTCGTATCGGAAAGCGCTTTCTAATGAATATTAGAAATTAGAAATCTAACGGTTGGATTTGGAATTATGTCCAAATCAAATTTCGAAAAGGTCGCTGTAAGTGCAGTTCGATGGCCGTTGATGGAAATCGACTGTACGGGCCTTGATAAAATTATTAAAAATAGTAATAATTTGTGTAAAATCATAAGCAATGATTTAGGAAGAATTGGGATGAAAAACTTCATATTTGAAAAGATAAAAATAGATTTTTATCGAAATGAACTAGTTTTGAACTATAATTATAATTCTATTTATTTTTAAATAAATAAATTGGATTTGAAATGGTTTTGAAAATAACCAGAATTTCCAATAATTATATTGGAATGGATTTGAATCGAAATTGTCTTCGGAATATTTCTATGTTGGATTTCGTGATGATACATATATTATTATGGGAATTTGAAAGATGTAGATATATATATATATCGTTATTTCCAATACGATATTCGTTGGTCGTAGAATTTGATATTGAATGTAAGCCGGTATATTTTCTATATAGAGCCTTGTATTTAATATCAAATGTGATTTGGGTTTGTCGTGAATGGTGTCTTCATTAACACTGTTCTTGAACCCAGTTGAGAAAAGATTAAATCTTTTTATTTAGATTTAATGAAGTGTACCAATTAAATAATATTTAATTGGAATTGAATTGATATTGATTTTTGGGTTTATCGTGAACAGTGTTTTAAATAACACTTGTTCTTTAACCCGATAATTAATGGAAGGGGATTTTGGGTTGTCGTGAACGGTATCTTCAACAATACTGTTCTTAGATCCAAAGGAGTTAAGAAAATCAGAAACTAATTGGAGGTTAGTTTAGATGAATGGTTTCTTGGGTATTGATCTGAGGTAGGTTTCGGCCTTCGGGGTTAATACTTAGGGAATTGCTCACTTGTTAATTTACGGTTAGGGACTGATTGAATTGTGATGTGATTTTGGGTTTATCGTGAACCGTGTTTTAAATGACACTGATTCTTTAACCCAGTCAAAGATTAAAACTAAGTGGAGTTTTAATGAATCTTTAATTGGATTGAAAAGATCGAGAATGGAGTATCACCAGTTTTACTCCAGACGGTAGTTAAATCTTTAATTAGATTTGAACGTGAAATGGTAATTGAATTTACCGATAACACCGTGGTGTTAGATATGAAGTATAACCAGTTTTACCTCATGGGATGAATAGGTTGGGATTGGGAAATTAAAACAAATGATTACTTCGATAAGTTTCGTTAATCCCGACTAGTTAAATCGAAATTCAAAAGTGGATTAAAGAATAAATTTTAATGATTTATCTTTGATAAAATTAATGGGAACCTTTCCCTATGAATGTGAAATTTAAAAACTAACTGTCGGTTAGCTAAGCAGAATGATTTTCTGGATATTGATCTGATGTTGGTTTCGGACTTCGGGGTTAATATTTGGGGAATTACTCTCTTGTTAATTTACGGTTAGTGACTGATGAATTGGAATGAGGCGTATGTTGTGTTTGTGTAACACTTATTTAAAATATACGCGAGTTATTCGGAAAGACCAGGTTTATCCCATTCTGAATAACTGATACGACGATAAGTCGAAGATGAAGACGGTGGTCGAAGACCGGAGGTCTTCACGTCATTTGGGTGATTACTGATGATCTTGATTGGGGTGTACACCCAAGAAGATGGAAACAGTTGGTGGTCGTCCAGACGTACTTGGAGATCGATGGATATGCGGGGTACTAGGTGCCTCCGGTTTCGTTTAGACCCAGAACGGACTTGTAAATGGACTGTGTGTCTGACATTGGATTTTAATCTGTGTGATTGATTTCTATTAAATATATATATGTTTGGCGGCGGAGAATTTATTCTCTTGCTTAACGCCCTTCTCTGAGACGTACGAGCTCAGGGGTCATATACTGATGGATATCAAATGCATAGAGTGAATTTCCTGTGTGGCATGCTAAGATGCAAATGATCAAGGCTTCTATTGAAAAGTAAAGTCTTGTGGTTGATGATCAAAGCACCGCCTGTGTGGCATAGCTTTGTGTAACGTGAATTCGCAAGCCTCACACCCCGGTTGTGAACCAGAAACGGGAGAGGACCTCAAGGAGGGCATGGGTTTCCTTCTAGCTAGGGTGGTGTCAGTGACCTACCAGCCCTGGCATTTATATACTTTTCACCTGTGTGGTTGTTGCTATTGCGAGGCGACTCAGTTTGATCGGACGATCCGGGTCCGATGGAGCCATTCGTTTGCTCATTTACGCCCCAAAGGGCGGGGAAACGCAGTGTTCAGGCATTTTAATCCACATCGGTGGACCGGCCCTTTCGCTCCAAGGCTTGACTGAGTACTTGCCTGAGACATGGGCTAGATTGTCTCGAATCGGTAGAGGACGATCCCTGGCCTCGGTTCACAGACGGGAATCCAATTTCCAAATATGTGACATTTGCGGTTTTATTTGTAGAGCCTAGTATGGCGACATGATACATGGTACCCATGCCGTCTATGATTGATACTTATGATTTGAAATTGTTTTATACACTATGCACTTCTAATAGTATCAAATGATTTGTTTTAAACGTACTAAGCATATTTGGCTATTATAAGGGAAAACCCTATCCCCCGGCTTGCGTTGCATTGTGTGATAGGACCTGGGTCTTATAATAGCTTCATTTTTCTTTATTTAGCATTGCGCTGTTGTTATATGCACAGGTCTTCTTGGGAGGAAACTCGTTCCATGTTTTACGACGTGGTCCCTTGATTTACCTAACTTTAAAAATAAAGATTAATAACTGTTTTAGTTCTCACACCAATCCTATGACTGACCTGGAGTTTATTGTTTTGACCTAAACTCTGGGTGCCCTTATTTTGACATGGGCAGCTAGTAGTTTTGGTTTTGTAGATTTATATTCACAGGATCCTGGTTTACAACTGGAATGATATCCGGAAATCTTTGTATCCGTATATCTCTTCTAGTTGTGTATTGTATTATTTTCCGCTGCTATGTAATGTATTGTAATCTCTGATATTTATTAAATGTAATATTCATTTATACTCTGTATATTCTTGTATTCTGATGAATTGTTGTAATATATAATGAAATGTTCTCCCGTCTGCGTTCTATTTTGTCGTGTTCTCAAAACAATTCGTTCTTTCCTTCACGGGGAAGTTATGGGTTTTCACAGTTGGTATCAGAGCTTTGGTTTACAAAGCTCAGAGAACAAGGCACTTGAGAACCATACGAAAGAATTCATCAGATATTGGATTAGTAATATCCAATGGGGATGACTCGTTAGAGATGGGATCAGTAGTATCCTAGAACGAGTGTGAAGAGTATATTTTTGAAAGTAAAAACAATTTTTGTTTTGAAAATTTAAATCAATCATTCGTATTTGATTATTTATTTATATTGATTTGGACAATCCAATATATAAAGATTTTGCATATATGTCTTGCAAACGTGTGTTCAAAGTTTAATGTATTAGATAGTTATAGAATCATACTCTAGTTGCCCGGGGATAATTCTGGTAACGGGGCACCGTCGCCAGTATTTATTTTCGAGTTTCGAAAGTGAGAATTCTATATATTTCCAATTGACTAGTGTGAGAACCGAAACTAGATAGGGCCTATTGTTGTGATTTGGAATCAAAAATCTGATTTTTGACTACATATCAAAGTTATGAATTTCAAAAGCTAATCAACTAATTGATTGATGGTTGTGTTGTTGATTATTGGTTGATTAATTAAAATTTGAACCATATAGCCAAATTGTATCAAATATTGAATTGTATTGAAATTTGGTCGCATTTGCTTGCATATGCATGTACTTACATTGAACAGGTCATAGCAAAGAGGCTAGAGCAGAAGAATAAAATTTGTTTGCCCGACAAATAGGTACATGTTTACTATAATTTACTGTTTTGTTTGGGTGATGATGATTTTATGAGCCGATTGGCTTTTTCTTTTTCTTTTTGAGATCAGAAGGCCTGTATGGCAATTTCGGGACTTTCCCGTTGCTCCCAGTGCAGAGGAGGTTATGGCGAAATTTTTCGAAAATTTAGGGTGTTATCCAAATTTTTGAAAAATTTGAAAAGTTCTTAGAAACTGAAAAGTTGAAGAACTTAAGTCGTAGTCAAAATAATGAAAGTTGAATTGATTAGTTAAACAACTTTCGGCTTCGTTTCTTTTCGGGGAATAAAAGTTTTAAGTGGGGGAGATTGTAATAACCGGGAATTTGGGCCAATTAAAATTTTTTATTTTTTGCAATTTTAGCAAATTTCGATTATTATAAATAATACTGACGGGAAATTTATTTTGAATATAATTCGAACGTATATATTCATTTGAATCGACGTTAGAATATAAATATTTATTTTAATTTATAAAAGGAATTGAAAATGGCGCGGTAGTTCGATAATTCGATCTCAAACTTCAATTGAATGTACCGGGTGCAAAATAAACCGGATTTTAGTGAAACCAAAATTATTTGAATCTAACTGATAATATCTTCCAAAGAATCCGAAAAATCAAAATTTCATAGCGGGAATCAAAAGTTATGTCCAGTTGAAATTTCAGAATAGTCGCTATGGAATTTCGGCCGTTGAAAATAGCCATTTTGCAAATGACCTCGGAATTCGACGAAACAACTTTTGTTGGATCCGTGATGTCAAATTATTGCTAGCTTTCGAATTTCATAATTTTTCGAATCAATATGTGAGCGTGGCAAAGGAAAACGCGTTTGACCAGTTTCCGTTGATTTTAATCGACTGGAAATTGGCCATTTTTCAAACGGTCTCAGAATTCGATGAAATTAGTTTTGTTAGGACCGTATCGTCAGTACGAAGCTAGAAAATATTTTTTCTGGAATTTTTCGAGTTAGTATGTGACCCTAGTAAATTGAAATGCGCGTTCAAATTCAATATATAGAGTTATATGTTGATTTTGATGGAAACTGATCGAAACGATCTAATCAGCTTACGATACATATCTCATTGTGTCGGAATGGGGGTAATTAGCTAAGCACGACAGGCGATGGGTCTCGTTTCGAGGTCGAAATAAAGAGTGGATTAAATAAATAAATAAATAATATTATATATAATATACCACCTCCCCCATCTCATTCTCTCTCCCCCCTACCGTTCATTCCCGAAATCAAAAAAAAAAAAAAAAAAAAAAAAGGGGCGCCAAACCCTAGCCAGGCGCCACCGTCGTTCGCCGATAGCCCCCCCTTCGATCGCCTCCACCCTCCATCACCCTCCGCTCCGCTCCGCTTCCCCTCCCTCCGCTTCCGCCCCAAACCGCGCCCCCCCCCCCAAACCCCCCTTGAAGCCTCGATGCCTGTTCTGCCAAAGGCCGAGCCACCTTCCCCCCCTCCCCCGTGCGAGCCTCCGTAACCACCAAAGGAACGAAAATGGACCAGTAAGTTTTATTTATTTATTTATGTATCTTCTATTTTTCTTAGTTAGGGAAACTGATTTTTCTTTGTTATAAAATCTGAGTTTACTTTATTTTTAAAACTAATTTTTACTTTGTTTTAAGAAGTGATTTTACTTTGTTTTAAAAATGAGATTTTTATATTTAAAAAGGTATGTTTTTTAATGTGTTAAAAGATTTGATTTTTAATTTGTTAAAAGATAAGATTTTACTCAGGAAAAGATATGATTTTAAAAATGATAAAGATATAATTTTTGTATAAGAAATGTTGTGATCTTCATTCATATGAATGATGAGTAAAAATAGGATGTTTGCTTACATAAAGTGATGATCTTTAAAAAAGTAAAAACTTTGATTTTGGAAGATAAAAAGTTATGATTTTGAATCATGAAAAGATATGATTTTTGATTTAATAAAAATATAATCTTTATATATATAGTGAAGTAAAAATGAGTTTTTTATAGCGATGAAATAAAAATCCGATCTTTGTATATGAAGTAGAAATATAAAAATATAATTTTTATATAGAATGAAGCGTCGAAAATATATATGAAGTAGAAGTAAAAATGTGATTTTTATATATTGAATAGCAAAGTAAAAATGTGATTTTTATATATTGAATAGCGAAGTAAAAATTCAATTTTTATATATTGAATAGCGAAGTAAAAATTCGATTTTTATATATGTAGTGAATACGGATGACGAAAGTGATGAAAGAAGAAACGGCGGTGATTTTCTACATATGAAGAGTCGAGGCAATTGGTTTAGCTAATCTGTGAGAACTTCTCACTTTTAAATTTATTTCTAGTTAAAATATATACTAGGATGTAGACGGTGTTTAGTAGCACCCGACACCCGTCGTCCACAGACCATGGACGGCTTGTATGCTTGTTTGTTTGATTTTGATGTGAAGTTGATTGTGTGATGTGATGTGGAATAAAATACCTATATAGTTGAAATAAAATATTTTATAATGGAAAATATTTTATAGGTAAAAATAGAATTTTTAACGTATATATGAAATGAAATAAGAATAAACAAATCGGACGATTTGTTTATATACATACATTTGACTGATATTGATTGGGACGATAAATTTTACACATCGCCCAACTGCACAAATAAAATCGGTGTTTGATTGTTTGAAAACCCACACGGGTATTGGGATGATATTTGACGTACACTAATCCCGATTGTTTAGTTGTATGTCGACCGATTGATTGACAGACTGTTATAAGCGTTGAATATTTATATTTAATGCTTATACAGTGTAGAATGCACTTTGGATGATGGTTGATTATTCATCGTTGTTGATATATACATGTGTTGTAGAAAATCCATATAATTAACATTATATGGTAATTGATTGGGCCTCATTCCAGTTTCGAAATAGAAATATTTGAAATAGAAATATTTGAAATAGAAATATTTGAAATAGAATTATTTGAAAGAGAAATATTTGAAATAGAAATGTTTGAAAAAGAAATATTTGAAAGAGAAATATTTGAAATAGAAATATTTAAAAGAGAAATATTTGAAATAGAAATATTTGAAAGAGAAATATTTGAAAAAGAAATACTTGAAAGAGAAATATTTGAAATAGAAATACTTGAAAAAGAAATATTTGAAATAGAAATATTTGAAATAGAAATATTTGAAATAGAAATATTTGAAAGAGAAATATTTGAAAGAGAAATATTTGAAAGGGAAATATTTGAAATAGAAATATTTGAAAATAGAAACATATGAAGCCGTGTTGATTAGATTGACGCCATTTTGACGTGAACGATATTTATATCGATTTTATTCATTTTATAATGAATATCGAAAGTGATTTCAAAATATGATATTTTGAAAAGAATTGAAATTCGAATTAAATTGAATAGAAATAAATTCAAATTGAAATTGAATAGAAGTGAATTCGAATTGAAATTGAATATAAATGAATTCGAATGGAAATTGAATATAAATGAATTCAAATTGAAATCGATTCGAAATGAATTTAAAACGAACTTATATTGGAATATTCAATTTTGATTTGAATTCGAATTAAATTGAATAGAAATGAATTTGAATTGAAATTGAATAGAAGCGAATTCGAATTGAAATTGAATAGAAATAAATTCGAATTGAAATTGAATATAAATGAATTCAAATTGAAATCGATTTGAAATGAATTTAAAACGAACTTATATTGGAATATTCAATTTTGATTTGAATTTGAAAATGAAGTTGAAACCGTTTTGAAAACGAATTTAAAACGATTTATAAAATACGTTTTAAAGGGAAATCGACGAAGTATATATTATATATATTATATATATAATATAATGGCCTGAATAGAACGCGCCGCGCCGCGGTAGTTCGCAAATTTCGACCATTGACTTCGAACGGATACTACGGGAGATCCGACCGTTAGATTCTCCTAAAATCAGAAACTTTGGGTTCGTATCGGAAAGCGCTTTCTAACGAATATTAGAAATTAGAAATCTAACGGTTGGATTTGGAATTATGTCCAAATCAAATTTGGAAAAGGTTGCTGTAAGTGCAGTTCGATGGCCGTTGATGGAAATCGACTGTACGGGCCTTGATAAAATTATTAAAAATAGTAATAATTTGTGTAAAATATAAGCAATGATTTGGGAAGAATTGGGATGAAAAACTCCATATTTGAAAAGATAAAAATAGATTTTTATCGAAATGAACTAGTTTTGAACTAGAATTATAATTCTATTTATTTTTAAATAAATAAATTGGATTTGAAATGGTTTTGAAAATAACCTGAATTTCCAATAATTATATTGGAATGGATTTGAATCGAAATTGTCTTCAGAATATTTCGATGTTGGATTTTGTGATGATACAGATATTATTATGGGAATTTGAAAGATATAGATATATATCGTTATTTCCAATACGATATTTGTTGGTCGTAGAATTTGATATTGAATGTAAGCCGGTATATTTTCTATTCAGAGCCTTGTATTTAATATCAAATATGATTTGGGTTTGTCGTGAATGGTGTCTTCATTAACACTGTTCTTGAACCCAGTTGAGAAAAGATTAAATCTTTTTATTTAGATTTAATGAAGTGTACTAATTAAATAATATTTAATTGGAATTGAATTGATATTGATTTTTGGGTTAACAGTGCTTTAAATAACACTTGTTCTTTAACCCGATAATTAATGGAAGGGGATTTTGGGTTGTCGTGAACGGTATCTTCAATAATACTGTTCTTAGACCTAAAGGAGTTAAGAAAATCAGAAACTAATTGGAGGTTAGTTAAGATGAATGGTTTCTTGGGTATTGATCTGATGTTGGTTTCGGCCTTCAGGGTTAATACTTAGGGAATTGCTCAGTTTCTAATTTATGGTTAGGGACTGATTGAATTGTGATGTGATTTTGGGTTTATCGTGAACCGTGTTTTAAATGACACTGATTCTTTAACCCAGTTAAAGATTGAAACTAAGTGGAGTTTTAATGAATCTTTAATTGGATTGAAAAGATCGAGAATGGAGTATCACCAGTTTTACTCCAGACGGTAGTTAAATCTTTAATTAGATTTGAACGTGAAATGGTAATTGAATTTACCGATAACACCGTGGTGTTAGATATGAAGTATAACCAGTTTTACTTCATGGGATGAATAGGTTGGGATTGAGAAATTAAAACAAATGATTACTTCGGTAAGGTTCGTTAATCCCGAATAGTTGAATCGAAATTCAAAAGTAGATTAAAGAATAAATTTTAATGATTTATCTTTGATAAAATTAATGGGAACCTTTCCCTATGAATGTGAAATTTAAAAACTAACTGTCGGTTAGCTAAGCAGAATGGTTTTCTGGATATTGATCTGATGTTGGTTTCGGCCTTCGGGGTTAATATTTGGGGAATTGCTCTCTTGTTAATTTACGGTTAGTGACTGATGAATTGGAATAAGGCTTATGTTGTGTCTGTGTAACACTTATTTAAAATAAACGCGAGTTGTTCGGAAAGACCGGGTTTATCCCATTCTGAATAACTGATACGACGATAAGTCGAAGATGAAGACGGTGGTCGAAGACCAGAGGTCTTCACGCCGTTTGGGTGATTACTGATGATCTTGATTGGGGTGTACACCCAAGAAGATGGAAACAGTTGGTGGTCGTCCAGACGTACTTGGAGATCGATGGATATGCGGGGTACTAGGTGCCTCCGGTTTCGTTTAGACCCAGAACGGACTTGTAAATGGACTGTGTGTCTGACATTGGATTTTAGTCTGTGTGATTGATTTCTATTAAATATATATCTGTTTGGCGGCGGAGAATTTATTCTCTTGCTTAACGCCCTTCTCTGAGACGTACGAGCTCAGGGGTTATAAACTGATGGATATCAAACGCATAGAGTGAATTGCCTGTGTGGCATGCTAAGATGAAAATGATCAAGGCTTCTGTTGAAATGCAAAGTCTTATGGTTGATGATCAAAGCACCGCCTGTGTGGCATAGCTTTGTGTAACGTGAATTCGCGAGACTCACACCCCGGTTGTGAACCAGAAACGGGAGAGGACCTCAGGGAGGGCATGTGTTTCCTTCTAGCTAGGGTGGTGTCAGTGACCTACCAGCCCTGACATTTATATACTTTTCACCTGTGTGGTTATTGCTGTTGCGAGGTGCCTCGGTTTGATTGGACGATCCGGGTCCGATGGAGCCATTCGTTGGCTCATTTACGCCCCAAAGGGCGGGGAAACGCAGTGTTCAGGCATTTTAATCCACATCGGTGGACCGGCCCTGTTGCTCCAAGGCTTGACTGTGAAGACCCGTAACTTCCCCGTAAAGGAAAGTGTCGGATAGTTCGAGAACAAACCACAACAGAACGCATACAGAAGAACATTTCACTATATATTACAACAGTGCATCAGATTACAAGAATATACAGAGTATAAATGAATATTACACAGAAATATCAGAGATTCAAATTACATTTAAATACATAGCAGCGGAAAATAATACAAAGCTCAACTAGAAGAGATATACGGATACAAAGCTTTCCGGATATCGTTCCAGCTGTAAACCAGGATCCTGTGAATATAAATCTGCAAAACCAAAACTACTAGCTGCCCGTGTCGAAAATAAGGGCACCCAGAGTTTAGGTTAAAACAATAAACTCCAGGTCAGTCATGTGACTGGTGTGAGAACTAAAACAGTTATTAATCTTTGTCTTTAAAGTTCGGTAAATCAAGGGACCACGCCGTATAACACGGAACGGGTTTCCTCCCAAGAATACCAGTGCATAACCAAACAGCGCAATGCTAAATAAAGAAAAATGAAGCTGTTATAAGACCCAGGTCCTATCACACAATGCAACGCAAGCCGGGGGATAGGGTTTTCCCTTATAACAGCCAAAGGATGCTTGATACGTTTAAAACAAATCATTTGATACTACTATAAGTGCATAGTGTATAAAACAACTTCAAATCATAAGTATCAATCGTAGACGACATGAGCGTCCCATGCCACTATGTCGCCATATATAGGTTTACAAATAAAACCGCAGAGTCGCGTATTTGGAAATTGGATTTCCATCTATGAACCGAGGCAAAAGATAGTCCTCCATCGATTCGAGACGCTCTAGCCCGCCCCTCAGGAACAGCCGCAACTGCCCCTTGGATCGTCAGGGCCGGTCCACACGGAGTGGATTATTATGCCTGAACAATACGTCTCCCCACCCTATGGGGTGTAAGTCTGGTCCGTCAGCCGACCAGAATGCATTCGGCCGAAACCGATATAACCGAGGCGCCTCGCAACCGCAACAACCACATAAGTCAAACTCGTCAGGGCGTGTAAAACCACTGACGCCACTTCTAGCTAGAAAGAAACGCAAGTCCTCCCTGATGTCCTCTCCCGTTTTTGGTTCATACCGGGTGCGAAACTCGCGAAGTAAACGTTACACAAAGCTACGCCACAAAGGCCGTGCTTTGATCATCACCACAAGACTTTGCTTTTCAACAGAAGCCTTGATCATTTGCATCTTAGCATGCCACACAGGCAAACCACTCTATGCAACCGATATCAGTCACACAGAATGAAATCCAATGTCAGACACACAGTCCATTTACAAGTCCGTTCTGGGCCTGAACGAAACCGGAGGCACCTAGTACCCCGCATATCCATCGATCTCCAAGTACGTCTGGACGATCACTAACTGTTTCCATCTTCTTGGGTGTACAGCCCAATCAAGATCATCAGTTATCACCCAAACGACGTGAAGACCTCCGGTCTTCGACCATCGTCTTCATCTTCGACTTATCGTCGCATCAGTTATTCAGAATGGGATAAACCCGGTCTTTCCGAATAACTCGCGTATATTTTAAATAAGTGTTACACAAACACAACATACGCCTCATTCCAATTCATTAGTCACTAACCGTAAATTAATCAAGAGAATAATTCCCCAAATATTAACCCCGAAGGCCGAAACCAACATCAGATCAATATCCAGAAAACCATTCTGCTTGGCTAACCGACAGTTAGTTTCTAAATTTCACGTTCAAATCTAATTAAAGATTTAACTATCGCCTGGAGCAAAACTGGTGATGCTCCATTCTCGATCTTTTCAATCTAATTAAAGATTCATTAAAACTCCACTTAGTTTTAATCATTATCTGGGTTAAAGAATCAGTGTCATTTAAAACACGATTCACGATAAACCCAAAATCACATTCCATTAATTATCGGGTTAAAGAACAAGTGTTATTTAAAACACTGTTCACGATAAACCCAAAAATCAATATCAATTCAATTCCAATTAAATATTATTTAATTGGTACACTTCATTAAATCTAAATAAAAAGATTTAATCCTTTCTCAACTGGGTTCAAGAACAGTGTTAATGAAGACACCATTCACGACAAACCCAAATCACATTCATCAATTATCGGGTTAAAGAACAAGTGTTATTTAAAACACTGTTCACGATAAACCCAAAAATCAATATCAATTCTATTCCAATTAAATGTTATTTAATTGGTACACTTCATTAAATCTGAATAAAAAGATTTAATCTTTTCTCAACTGGGTTCAAGAACAGTGTTAGTGAAGACACCATTCACGACAAACCCAAATCACATTCGATATTCAATACAAGGCTCTGAATAGAAAATATATCGGCTTATATTCAATATCGAATTCTACGACTAACAAATGTCGTATTGGAAATAGCGATATATGTATATATCTTTCAAATTTCCATATCAACATCCGTATAATCACGAATTCCAACATCGAAATATTCCGAAGACAATTTCGATTCAATTCCACTCCAATGCAATCATTGGATATTCTGGTTATTTTTAAAACCATTTCAAATTCAATTTATTTATTTAAAAATAAATAGAATTATAATTCTAGTTCAAAACTAGTTCATTTCGATAAAAATCTATTTTTATCTTTTCAAATATGGAGTTTTTCATCCCAATTCTTTCTAAATCATTTCTTATGATTTTACACAAATTATTACTATTTTTAATAATTTTATCAAGGCCCGTACAGTCGATTTCCATCAATGGCCATCGAACTGCACTTACAGCGACCTTTTTCGAATTTGATTTGGACATAATTCCAAATCCAGCCGTTAGATTTCAAATTTCTAATTTTCATTAGAAAGCTCTTTTCGATACGAACCCAACGGTTCCGGTTTTAGGAGAATCCGACGGTCGGATCTCCCGTAATGTCCGTTTGAAATAAATGGTCGAAATTCGCGAACTGCCGCGGCGCGGCGCGTTCTATTCAGGCCATTATATTATATATATAATATATATAATATATATTTCGTCGATTTCTATTTAAAACGAATTATATAAATAGTTTTAAATTCGTTTCAAATTCTATTTCAACTTCTATTTCAATTCAAAGCAAAATTGAATTCTTCTTTATAAATTCGTTTTAAAATTCATTTCTATTCAATTCGAATTTCAATTCAATTTGAATTCATTTCAATTCGCTTTCAATTTCATTTGAATTCGTTTTCAATTCAATTCATTTCGAAATCGTTTTCAATTCAATTCATTTCGAAATCGTTTTCAATTCATTTCATAATCGTTTTCAATTCAATTCATTTCGAAATCGTTTTCAATTCAATTCATTTCGAAATATTTTCAATTCAATTCATTTCGAAATCGTTTTCAATTCAATTCATTTCGAAATCGTTTTCAATTCATTTCGAAATCGTTTTCAATTCAATTCATTTCGAAATCGTTTTCAATTCAATTCATTTCGAAATCGTTTTCAATTCAATTCATTTCGAAATCGTTTTCAATTCAATTCATTTCGAAATCGTTTTCAATTCAATTCATTTCGAAATATTTTCAATTCAATTCATTTCGAAATCGTTTTCAATTCAATTCATTTCGAAATCGTTTTCAATTCATTTCGAAATCGTTTTCAATTCAATTCATTTCGAAATCGTTTTCAATTCAATTCATTTCGAAATCGTTTTCAATTCAATTCATTTCGAAATCGTTTTCAATTCAATTCATTTCGAAATATTTTCAATTCAATTCATTTCGAAATATTTGATTTCAAAATTACTTTTCAATATCCATTTCAAAATGAATAAAATCGATAAAAATATCGTTCACGTCAAAATGGCGCATCTAATCAACACGGCTTCATATATTTCCATTTTCAAATATTCTATTTCAAATATTTCTATTATTAAAATATTTCGTTCAACACATGACCAATCTCAATGAATGAGTACTGTCAACACATGAACTTTTATTTTATAATATTCTTTATTTTTCAAATTGGAATGAGGCCCAATCAATTACCATATAAAGTTAATTATATGGATTTTCATACAACACATGTATATCATAGCATTGAAAAATAATCAACCATCAACCAAAGTGCACTACACTGTATAAGCATCAAATATAGATATTCAACGCTTATAACAGCCTGTCAATCGATCGATCGACATATTAATCAATCAGGATGAGTGAACTTCAAATTTCATCCCAACACCCGTGTGGGGTTTCAAACAATCAAACGCATATTTTATTTGTGCAGTTGGGCGATGTGTAAAATTTATCGTCCCAATCAATGTCATTCAAATAGGTGTACATAAACAAACCGTCCGGTTTATAAATGAATATTTTATTTTATTCACTTCACGTTAAAAATTATATTTTTAACGATAAAACATTTTATTTCAACCTATGAATTTCTATTCAATTCATTCTTTAAATAAAATGTTATTTTTATTTTTCTAACATATTTTAGAAAATTTCGGCGGCATAACGGCACGATACTAGAAACGGGACAAGGCCTAGCCTTATCCCCGGTCTAGTGAAGGCCCACGCCATTCACACATCAATCAAATCACTTTCGTTATGCAAACTACAAAATTTGGGGTAAGAATCTAACCTAGTCTTACTCCTTCGCCTTATAACGGCGCACGTCTAATCCTAACCAATTTATCGATTCGATTTTTCACACCACAAACCACATTCAAACCAATATCTCAATCAATCACCAAACATCCAAACAAACAAGTCCATGGTATGTGGACGGGTGTCGGGTGCTTCTAATAAGCACCGTCTGCATCCTAGTATATATATATATCTAGAAAAAGAGAATTAAGAGTGAGAAGTTCTCACATTTAGCTATCCTAGCTCCACGGCCCTTCTAATGCAGGAAACCTTCGCCAACTCGCCTTTTTGTCGCTTTCGTTGTCCGCTTTCACTACATATGTAAAAATCGAATTTTTACTTCGCTATTCAATATATAATAATCATATTATTATTTTTTTTTTTTACTCGAAGTTCAATATATAAAAATCCTATTTTTAACTCGAAGTTCAATATATAAAAATTCTATTTTTAACTCGAAGTTCAATATATAAAAATTCTATTTTTAACTCGAAGTTCAATATATAAAAATTCTATTTTTAACTCGAAGTTCAATATATAAAAATTCTATTTTTAACTCGAAGTTCAATATATAAAAATTCTATTTTTAACTCGAAGTTCAATATATAAAAATTCTATTTTTAACTCGAAGTTCAATATATAAAAATTCTATTTTTAACTCGAAGTTCAATATATAAAAATTCTATTTTTAACTCGAAGTTCAATATATAAAAATTCTATTTTTAACTCGAAGTTCAATATATAAAAATTCTATTTTTAACTCGAAGTTCAATATATAAAAATTCTATTTTTAACTCGAAGTTCAATATATAAAAATTCTATTTTTAACTCGAAGTTCAATATATAAAAATCATATTTTTAACTCGAAGTTCAATATATAAAAATTCTATTTTTAACTCGAAGTTCAATATATAAAAATCATATTTTTAACTCGAAGTTCAATATATAAAAATCATATTTTTATGCCGAAGTTCAATATATAAAAATCATATTTTTATGCCGAAGTTCAATATATAAAAATCATATTTTTATGCTTTAAAAATCAATTCTTTTTCCTTTTTAAAAATCAAATCTGTTACTTTTTAAAAAATCAAACCTGTTACTTTTTTTTAAAATCAAATCTGTTTCTTTTTTTTTTTTTTTTAAATCAAATTAAAAACAGTTTTCTAACTAAAATAAAAACAGTTTTCTAACTGTAAAAAAAATTCAGTTTTTAAATTCTAAAACAAAGAAACAGTTTTTAAAATTCTTAAAAAAAATGCAGTTTTGCTCTTTTAAAAAAAAACAGTTTTAAAAACCTTTTTCAAAATTAGAATTACAGAATTGAAAAATAAAAATAAAATAAAGTAAAGTAGAAAAGAAAAAAAAAACTTACTGCCGAAGAAACAGGGGGGGGGGGGGGTCTTCACTGCGTCGGAGGGTTTCGAGGTATGGACGGCGGCTTCATCGTCGTCAGCGAGGGGGAGGGCTTCGTCGGTGATGTCTCGAAGGGGGGGGGGGGGCTGGCGAATTGAAGGAGGAGGAGGGCGGTGGCTTCCAGGGGGCTCGAACGGGGTGGCGCTGCTTCGGGATGAGGCGGCTTCGGGTTGTCGTTCGGTGGGAGGAGGATGAACGGAGGGCGGCTTCCAGGGTTTTGGCGGCGGCGATGGTTCGATTGCGGTTTTTCTCTTTTTTTTTTTTTTTTTTTTTTTTTTATCTGATGGATGAATCAGGTTTTGGGGAAATAGGGGGGGGCCAGAGTCAAAAGGAGGGAGTTATTATATTTTTTTTTTTTTTTTTTTTTTTATTTAATTATTTTATTTTCGAAGAAGTTGACTTTTCACACATGACCTCTAAACGAGGCCCACCGCCTGTCGTCCATAGCGTTTCACCCCCATTCCGAACACAATGGGATATGCCACGCAAGCTGATTCGGCTGTTACAATCAGTTTCCGTTAAATTTACATTTAAATCTCTATATTGAATTTTAAACGTACATTTCAAATTACCGGGGTCACATACTAACTAGAAAAATTCCAGAAAAATATTTTCTAGCTTCGTATTGACGATACGGTCCTAACAAAACTAGTTTCGTCGAATTCTGAGACCGTTGGAAAAATGGCCATTTTCCAGTCGATTGAAATCAACTGAAACTGGTCAAACGCGTTTTCCTTTGCCACGCTCACATATTGATTCGAAAAATTATGAAATTTGAAACCTAGTAATAATTCGACATCACGGACCCAACAAAAGTGGTTTCGTCGAAATCCGAGGTCATTTGCAAAATGTCCATTTTTAAGGGCCTGAATTCCATAGCGACTATTCAGAATTTTCAACTGGACATATCTTTTGATTCCTGATATGAAATCTTGATTTTTCGGATTCGTTAGAAAGATATTCACTATTAGATTCCATTATTTTTGGTTTCACTAAAATCCGGATTGTTTTGCACCCGGTACATTCAATTGAAGTTTGAAATCGAATTATCGAACTACCGCGCCATTTTCAATTCCTTTTAATTATATATAATTATTATATA
The DNA here is from genome assembly GCA_030737875.1 of Allium sativum. Lineage (NCBI taxonomy): Eukaryota > Viridiplantae > Streptophyta > Magnoliopsida > Asparagales > Amaryllidaceae > Allium > Allium sativum. The sequence goes on from CM060923.1 coordinate 657,504,465, forward strand.
TTCTAACGACGACGTATATAATATATACGTTCTAATTCTATTCAAAATAAATTTCACGTCGATATTATTTAAAATAATTCATTTCAAATAATTAAAATTCGCTAATATTGCCAAAATAAAAATTTTAAACTGGCCCAGATTTTACGGGTTGTTACAATCTCCCCCACTTAAAACTTTTCGTCCCCGAAAAGGAACAAAGTCGAAAGTGGTTTGATTAATCAACTCTACGCTCGATCTGGCTTCCATTCTCCAACTCTTTAGTTTCTGAGAATTTTCAAAACTTCAAAAATTTGGCTAACTCCCGAAATTTTTGAAAAATTTCGCCATAACCTCCCCTGCAATGGGAGCATCGGGGAATTTCAAATAGCTTCCCCGGTCCTTCAGATCTTAAAAAAAGAAAAAGAAAAAGCCAAGCGGCTAGCCAATAGGCTCACAAAATCATCATCACCCAAACAAAACAGGAAATTATGTAGTAAACATGTACCTATTTGTCGGGCAAACAAATTTTATTCTCTGGCTCTAGCCTCCTTGCTATGACCTGTTCAAAAGATATACATGTATGCAAGCAAATGCAACCAAACTTCAATACAATTCAATATTTGATTCAATTAGGCTAAATGGTTCAAAATTAGCAAACAACTAAACAAACAACACAAACATCAATCAATTAGTGAATTAGAGTTTCAAATTCATAATTTTGATACATATACAAAAATCATGTTTTTGATACCAAATCACAACAATAGGCCCTATCTAATTTTGGTTCTCACACCAGTCTAATGGAAATATATAGATATCACACATTCGAAACACGAATATAAATACTAATGATGTGGCCACATCATCAGAATTATCCCCGGGTGTCTAGAATGTGACTCTATATCTATCCAATATATTAAAATTTCAAATACACGCGGATCAGACGTATACGCAAAATCTATATATATTGGATTGTCCACATCAATATAAATAGGTAATCAAATACGAATAATTGATTTAAATTTTCAAAACAAAAATTTGTTTTCACTTTCAAAAATATACTCTTCACACTCGTTCTAGGATACTACTGATCCCATCTCTAACGAGTCATTCCCGTTGGATTTTACTAATCCAATATCTGATGTATTCTTTCGTATGGTTCTAATGTGTCTTGTTCTCTAGCTTTGTAAACCAAAGCTCTGATACCAACTGTGAAGACCCGCAACTTCCCCGTAAAGGAAAGTGTCGGATAGTTCGAGAACAAACCACAACAGAACGCATACAGAAGAACATTTCACTATATATTACAACAGTGCATCAGATTACAAGAATATACAGAGTATAAATGAATATTACACAGAAATATCAGAGATTCAAATTACATTTAAATACATAGCAGCGGAAAATAATACAAAGCTCAACTAGAAGAGATATACGGATACAAAGCTTTCCGGATATCGTTCCAGCTGTAAACCAGGATCCTGTGAATATAAATCTGCAAAACCAAAACTACTAGCTGCCCGTGTCGAAAATAAGGGCACCCAGAGTTTAGGTTAAAACAATAAACTCCAGGTCAGTCATGTGACTGGTGTGAGAACTAAAACAGTTATTAATCTTTGTCTTTAAAGTTCGGTAAATCAAGGGACCACGCCGTATAACACGGAACGGGTTTCCTCCCAAGAATACCAGTGCATAACCAAACAGCGCAATGCTAAATAAAGAAAAATGAAGCTGTTATAAGACCCAGGTCCTATCACACAATGCAACGCAAGCCGGGGGATAGGGTTTTCCCTTATAACAGCCAAAGGATGCTTGATACGTTTAAAACAAATCATTTGATACTACTATAAGTGCATAGTGTATAAAACAACTTCAAATCATAAGTATCAATCGTAGACGACATGAGCGTCCCATGCCACTATGTCGCCATATATAGGTTTACAAATAAAACCGCAGAGTCGCGTATTTGGAAATTGGATTTCCATCTATGAACCGAGGCAAAAGATAGTCCTCCATCGATTCGAGACGCTCTAGCCCGCCCCTCAGGAACAGCCGCAACTGCCCCTTGGATCGTCAGGGCCGGTCCACACGGAGTGGATTATTATGCCTGAACAATACGTCTCCCCACCCTATGGGGTGTAAGTCTGGTCCGTCAGCCGACCAGAATGCATTCGGCCGAAACCGATATAACCGAGGCGCCTCGCAACCGCAACAACCACATAAGTCAAACTCGTCAGGGCGTGTAAAACCACTGACGCCACTTCTAGCTAGAAAGAAACGCAAGTCCTCCCTGATGTCCTCTCCCGTTTTTGGTTCATACCGGGTGCGAAACTCGCGAAGTAAACGTTACACAAAGCTACGCCACAAAGGCCGTGCTTTGATCATCACCACAAGACTTTGCTTTTCAACAGAAGCCTTGATCATTTGCATCTTAGCATGCCACACAGGCAAACCACTCTATGCAACCGATATCAGTCACACAGAATGAAATCCAATGTCAGACACACAGTCCATTTACAAGTCCGTTCTGGGCCTGAACGAAACCGGAGGCACCTAGTACCCCGCATATCCATCGATCTCCAAGTACGTCTGGACGATCACTAACTGTTTCCATCTTCTTGGGTGTACAGCCCAATCAAGATCATCAGTTATCACCCAAACGACGTGAAGACCTCCGGTCTTCGACCATCGTCTTCATCTTCGACTTATCGTCGCATCAGTTATTCAGAATGGGATAAACCCGGTCTTTCCGAATAACTCGCGTATATTTTAAATAAGTGTTACACAAACACAACATACGCCTCATTCCAATTCATTAGTCACTAACCGTAAATTAATCAAGAGAATAATTCCCCAAATATTAACCCCGAAGGCCGAAACCAACATCAGATCAATATCCAGAAAACCATTCTGCTTGGCTAACCGACAGTTAGTTTCTAAATTTCACGTTCAAATCTAATTAAAGATTTAACTATCGCCTGGAGCAAAACTGGTGATGCTCCATTCTCGATCTTTTCAATCTAATTAAAGATTCATTAAAACTCCACTTAGTTTTAATCATTATCTGGGTTAAAGAATCAGTGTCATTTAAAACACGATTCACGATAAACCCAAAATCACATTCCATTAATTATCGGGTTAAAGAACAAGTGTTATTTAAAACACTGTTCACGATAAACCCAAAAATCAATATCAATTCAATTCCAATTAAATATTATTTAATTGGTACACTTCATTAAATCTAAATAAAAAGATTTAATCCTTTCTCAACTGGGTTCAAGAACAGTGTTAATGAAGACACCATTCACGACAAACCCAAATCACATTCATCAATTATCGGGTTAAAGAACAAGTGTTATTTAAAACACTGTTCACGATAAACCCAAAAATCAATATCAATTCTATTCCAATTAAATGTTATTTAATTGGTACACTTCATTAAATCTGAATAAAAAGATTTAATCTTTTCTCAACTGGGTTCAAGAACAGTGTTAGTGAAGACACCATTCACGACAAACCCAAATCACATTCGATATTCAATACAAGGCTCTGAATAGAAAATATATCGGCTTATATTCAATATCGAATTCTACGACTAACAAATGTCGTATTGGAAATAGCGATATATGTATATATCTTTCAAATTTCCATATCAACATCCGTATAATCACGAATTCCAACATCGAAATATTCCGAAGACAATTTCGATTCAATTCCACTCCAATGCAATCATTGGATATTCTGGTTATTTTTAAAACCATTTCAAATTCAATTTATTTATTTAAAAATAAATAGAATTATAATTCTAGTTCAAAACTAGTTCATTTCGATAAAAATCTATTTTTATCTTTTCAAATATGGAGTTTTTCATCCCAATTCTTTCTAAATCATTTCTTATGATTTTACACAAATTATTACTATTTTTAATAATTTTATCAAGGCCCGTACAGTCGATTTCCATCAATGGCCATCGAACTGCACTTACAGCGACCTTTTTCGAATTTGATTTGGACATAATTCCAAATCCAGCCGTTAGATTTCAAATTTCTAATTTTCATTAGAAAGCTCTTTTCGATACGAACCCAACGGTTCCGGTTTTAGGAGAATCCGACGGTCGGATCTCCCGTAATGTCCGTTTGAAATAAATGGTCGAAATTCGCGAACTGCCGCGGCGCGGCGCGTTCTATTCAGGCCATTATATTATATATATAATATATATAATATATATTTCGTCGATTTCTATTTAAAACGAATTATATAAATAGTTTTAAATTCGTTTCAAATTCTATTTCAACTTCTATTTCAATTCAAAGCAAAATTGAATTCTTCTTTATAAATTCGTTTTAAAATTCATTTCTATTCAATTCGAATTTCAATTCAATTTGAATTCATTTCAATTCGCTTTCAATTTCATTTGAATTCGTTTTCAATTCAATTCATTTCGAAATCGTTTTCAATTCAATTCATTTCGAAATCGTTTTCAATTCATTTCATAATCGTTTTCAATTCAATTCATTTCGAAATCGTTTTCAATTCAATTCATTTCGAAATATTTTCAATTCAATTCATTTCGAAATCGTTTTCAATTCAATTCATTTCGAAATCGTTTTCAATTCATTTCGAAATCGTTTTCAATTCAATTCATTTCGAAATCGTTTTCAATTCAATTCATTTCGAAATCGTTTTCAATTCAATTCATTTCGAAATCGTTTTCAATTCAATTCATTTCGAAATCGTTTTCAATTCAATTCATTTCGAAATATTTTCAATTCAATTCATTTCGAAATCGTTTTCAATTCAATTCATTTCGAAATCGTTTTCAATTCATTTCGAAATCGTTTTCAATTCAATTCATTTCGAAATCGTTTTCAATTCAATTCATTTCGAAATCGTTTTCAATTCAATTCATTTCGAAATCGTTTTCAATTCAATTCATTTCGAAATATTTTCAATTCAATTCATTTCGAAATATTTGATTTCAAAATTACTTTTCAATATCCATTTCAAAATGAATAAAATCGATAAAAATATCGTTCACGTCAAAATGGCGCATCTAATCAACACGGCTTCATATATTTCCATTTTCAAATATTCTATTTCAAATATTTCTATTATTAAAATATTTCGTTCAACACATGACCAATCTCAATGAATGAGTACTGTCAACACATGAACTTTTATTTTATAATATTCTTTATTTTTCAAATTGGAATGAGGCCCAATCAATTACCATATAAAGTTAATTATATGGATTTTCATACAACACATGTATATCATAGCATTGAAAAATAATCAACCATCAACCAAAGTGCACTACACTGTATAAGCATCAAATATAGATATTCAACGCTTATAACAGCCTGTCAATCGATCGATCGACATATTAATCAATCAGGATGAGTGAACTTCAAATTTCATCCCAACACCCGTGTGGGGTTTCAAACAATCAAACGCATATTTTATTTGTGCAGTTGGGCGATGTGTAAAATTTATCGTCCCAATCAATGTCATTCAAATAGGTGTACATAAACAAACCGTCCGGTTTATAAATGAATATTTTATTTTATTCACTTCACGTTAAAAATTATATTTTTAACGATAAAACATTTTATTTCAACCTATGAATTTCTATTCAATTCATTCTTTAAATAAAATGTTATTTTTATTTTTCTAACATATTTTAGAAAATTTCGGCGGCATAACGGCACGATACTAGAAACGGGACAAGGCCTAGCCTTATCCCCGGTCTAGTGAAGGCCCACGCCATTCACACATCAATCAAATCACTTTCGTTATGCAAACTACAAAATTTGGGGTAAGAATCTAACCTAGTCTTACTCCTTCGCCTTATAACGGCGCACGTCTAATCCTAACCAATTTATCGATTCGATTTTTCACACCACAAACCACATTCAAACCAATATCTCAATCAATCACCAAACATCCAAACAAACAAGTCCATGGTATGTGGACGGGTGTCGGGTGCTTCTAATAAGCACCGTCTGCATCCTAGTATATATATATATCTAGAAAAAGAGAATTAAGAGTGAGAAGTTCTCACATTTAGCTATCCTAGCTCCACGGCCCTTCTAATGCAGGAAACCTTCGCCAACTCGCCTTTTTGTCGCTTTCGTTGTCCGCTTTCACTACATATGTAAAAATCGAATTTTTACTTCGCTATTCAATATATAATAATCATATTATTATTTTTTTTTTTTACTCGAAGTTCAATATATAAAAATCCTATTTTTAACTCGAAGTTCAATATATAAAAATTCTATTTTTAACTCGAAGTTCAATATATAAAAATTCTATTTTTAACTCGAAGTTCAATATATAAAAATTCTATTTTTAACTCGAAGTTCAATATATAAAAATTCTATTTTTAACTCGAAGTTCAATATATAAAAATTCTATTTTTAACTCGAAGTTCAATATATAAAAATTCTATTTTTAACTCGAAGTTCAATATATAAAAATTCTATTTTTAACTCGAAGTTCAATATATAAAAATTCTATTTTTAACTCGAAGTTCAATATATAAAAATTCTATTTTTAACTCGAAGTTCAATATATAAAAATTCTATTTTTAACTCGAAGTTCAATATATAAAAATTCTATTTTTAACTCGAAGTTCAATATATAAAAATTCTATTTTTAACTCGAAGTTCAATATATAAAAATTCTATTTTTAACTCGAAGTTCAATATATAAAAATCATATTTTTAACTCGAAGTTCAATATATAAAAATTCTATTTTTAACTCGAAGTTCAATATATAAAAATCATATTTTTAACTCGAAGTTCAATATATAAAAATCATATTTTTATGCCGAAGTTCAATATATAAAAATCATATTTTTATGCCGAAGTTCAATATATAAAAATCATATTTTTATGCTTTAAAAATCAATTCTTTTTCCTTTTTAAAAATCAAATCTGTTACTTTTTAAAAAATCAAACCTGTTACTTTTTTTTAAAATCAAATCTGTTTCTTTTTTTTTTTTTTTTAAATCAAATTAAAAACAGTTTTCTAACTAAAATAAAAACAGTTTTCTAACTGTAAAAAAAATTCAGTTTTTAAATTCTAAAACAAAGAAACAGTTTTTAAAATTCTTAAAAAAAATGCAGTTTTGCTCTTTTAAAAAAAAACAGTTTTAAAAACCTTTTTCAAAATTAGAATTACAGAATTGAAAAATAAAAATAAAATAAAGTAAAGTAGAAAAGAAAAAAAAAACTTACTGCCGAAGAAACAGGGGGGGGGGGGGGGTCTTCACTGCGTCGGAGGGTTTCGAGGTATGGACGGCGGCTTCATCGTCGTCAGCGAGGGGGAGGGCTTCGTCGGTGATGTCTCGAAGGGGGGGGGGGCTGGCGAATTGAAGGAGGAGGAGGGCGGTGGCTTCCAGGGGGCTCGAACGGGGTGGCGCTGCTTCGGGATGAGGCGGCTTCGGGTTGTCGTTCGGTGGGAGGAGGATGAACGGAGGGCGGCTTCCAGGGTTTTGGCGGCGGCGATGGTTCGATTGCGGTTTTTCTCTTTTTTTTTTTTTTTTTTTTTTTTATCTGATGGATGAATCAGGTTTTGGGGAAATAGGGGGGGGCCAGAGTCAAAAGGAGGGAGTTATTATATTTTTTTTTTTTTTTTTTTTATTTAATTATTTTATTTTCGAAGAAGTTGACTTTTCACACATGACCTCTAAACGAGGCCCACCGCCTGTCGTCCATAGCGTTTCACCCCCATTCCGAACACAATGGGATATGCCACGCAAGCTGATTCGGCTGTTACAATCAGTTTCCGTTAAATTTACATTTAAATCTCTATATTGAATTTTAAACGTACATTTCAAATTACCGGGGTCACATACTAACTAGAAAAATTCCAGAAAAATATTTTCTAGCTTCGTATTGACGATACGGTCCTAACAAAACTAGTTTCGTCGAATTCTGAGACCGTTGGAAAAATGGCCATTTTCCAGTCGATTGAAATCAACTGAAACTGGTCAAACGCGTTTTCCTTTGCCACGCTCACATATTGATTCGAAAAATTATGAAATTTGAAACCTAGTAATAATTCGACATCACGGACCCAACAAAAGTGGTTTCGTCGAAATCCGAGGTCATTTGCAAAATGTCCATTTTTAAGGGCCTGAATTCCATAGCGACTATTCAGAATTTTCAACTGGACATATCTTTTGATTCCTGATATGAAATCTTGATTTTTCGGATTCGTTAGAAAGATATTCACTATTAGATTCCATTATTTTTGGTTTCACTAAAATCCGGATTGTTTTGCACCCGGTACATTCAATTGAAGTTTGAAATCGAATTATCGAACTACCGCGCCATTTTCAATTCCTTTTAATTATATATAATTATTATATATTCTAACGACGACGTATATAATATATACGTTCTAATTCTATTCAAAATAAATTTCACGTCGATATTATTTAAAATAATTCATTTCAAATAATTAAAATTCGCTAATATTGCCAAAATAAAAATTTTAAACTGGCCCAGATTTTACGGGTTGTTACATTGACTGAGTACTTGCCTGAGACATGGGCTAGATTGTCTCGAATCGGTAGAGGACGATCCCTGGCCGCGGTTCATAGATGGGAATCCAATTTCCAAATACGTGACATTTGCGGTTTTATTTATAGAGCCTAGTATGGCGACATGATATTTGGTACCCATTCCGTCTATGATTGATACTTATGATTTGAAATTATTTTATACACTATGCACTTCTAATAGTATCAAATGATTTGTTTTAAACGTACTAAGCATATTTGGCTATTATAAGGGAAAACCTTATCCCCCGGCTTGCGTTGCATTGTGTGATAGGACATGGGTCTTATAATAGCTTCATTTTTCTTTATTTAGCATTGCGCTGTTGTTATATGCACTGGTATTCTTGGGAGGAAACCCGTTCCGTGTTTTACGGCGTGGTCCCTTGATTTATCTAACTTTAAAAACAAAGATTAATAACTGTTTTAGTTCTCACACCAGTCCCATGACTGACCTGGAGTTTATTGTTTTGACCTAAACTCTGGGTGCCCTTATTTTGACACGGGCAGCTAGTAGTTTTGGTTTTGCAGATTTATATTCACAGGATCCTGGTTTACAGCTGGAATGATATCCGGAAAGCTTTTTATCCGTATATCTCTTCTAGTTGTGTATTGTATTATTTTCCGCTGCTATGTAATGTATTGTAATCTCTGATATTTATTGAATGTAATATTCATTTATACTCTGTATATTCTTGTATTCTGATGAATTGTTGTAATATACAATGAAATGTTCTCCCGTCTGCGTTCTATTTTGTCGTGTTCTCAAAACAATTCGTTCTTTCCTTCACGGGAAGTTATGGGTTTTCACAATCCGCGTCAACAAGATCAAGAAAGTTTCAAAATATAAGTGAAACTTTGATGTCTGCATCGACTAAGTAGGTTTCTTGGTGCTCAAGTAATCAGGTAAAACACTGCCTCATGTTTGAAACTCTACCATTTCAAATACATAAAATACTCATCATTAAATAATAGTGTTTTTAAAAACACGTTTCGACTATGGGAGTAGAATTTGTGTGAATAAGACGAAAAAGTTTTCAAATATTAGTAGAATATTCATATTTTCATATTGACTGAGCAGGTTGCTTAGTGACTAAGTAATCAGGTAAAACACTGCCGCATGTTTGCTATTCTACATTTTAAAGCATCTATAACACTCATCATTTGCATATTACCATTTGGACCTCGGATCCGCGCCAATAAGATCAAGAAAGTTTCAAAATATAAGTGAAACTTTGATGTTTGCATCGAATAAGTAGGTTTCTTGGTGCTCAAGTAATCAGGTAAATCACTGCCGCATGTTTGAAACTCTACCATTTCAAATACATATAATACTCATCATTAAATAATAGTGTTTTTAAAAACACGTTTCGACTTTGGGAGTAGAATTTGTGTGAATAAGACGAAAAAGTTTTCAAATATTAGTAGAATATTCATATTTTCATATTGACCGAGCATGTTGCTTAGTGATAAAGTAATCAGGTAAAACACTACTGCATGTTTGTTATTCTACATTTTAAAGCATTTATAACACTCATCATTTGCATATTACCGTTTGGACCCTGGATTCGTGCAAATAAGATCAAGAAAGTTTCAAAATATAAGTGAAACTTTGATGTTTGCATCAAATAAGTAGGATTCTTGGTGCTCAAGTAATCAGGTAAAACACTGCCGCATGTTTGAAACTCTACCGTTTCAAATACATATAATACTCATCATTAAATAATAGCGTTTTAAAGAACACATTGTGAATTTGGGAGTTGAATTTGTGTGAATAAGACGAAAAAGTTTTCAAATATTAGTAGAATATTCATGTTTTCGTACTGACTGAGCAGGTTGCTTAGTGACTAAGTAATCAGGTAAAACGTTGCCGCATGTTTGTTATTCTACATTTTAAAGCATCTATTACACTCATCATTTACATATTACCGCTTGGACCCTGGATCCACGCCAATAAGATCAAGAAAGTTTCAAAATATAAGTGAAACTTTTATGTTTGCATCGAATAAGTAGGTTTCTTGGTGCTCAAGTAATCAGGTAAAACACTACCGCATATTTGAAACTCTACTATCTCAAATACATATAATATTCATTATTAAATAATAGTGTTTTTTAAAAACATGTTTCGACTTTGTGAGTAGAACTTCTGTGAATAAGACGAAAAAGTTTTCACACATTAGTAGAATATTCATATTTTCATATTGACTATGCATGTTGCTTAGTGACTAAGTAATCAAGTAAAACACTGCCGCATATTTGCTATTCTACATTTTAAAGCATATATAACACTCATCTTTTGAATATTACCATTTGGACCCTGGATCCACGCAAAAAAGATTACGAAAGATTCAAAATATAAGTGGAACTTTGATGTTTGCATCGAATAAGTAGGTTTCTTGGTGCTCAATTAATCAGGTAAAACACTTCCGCATGTTTGAAACTCTACCATTTCAAATACATTTAATACTCATCATTAAATAATAGTGTTTTTAAAAACAAGTTTCGACTTTGGGAGTAGAGTTTGTGTGAATAAGACGAGAAAGCTTCTAATATTAGTAGAATATTCATATTTTTATATTGACTGAGCAGGTTGCTTAGTGACCAAGTAATCAAGTAAAACACCGCCGTATGTTTGCTATTCTACATTTCAAAGCATCTATAACGCTCATCATTTTCATATTACAGTTTGGACCCTTGATCCGCATCAACCAGATCAAGAAAGTTTCAAAATATAAGTGAAACTTTGATGTTTGCAACGAATAAGTAGGTTTTTTGGTGCTCAAGTAATCAGGTAAAACACTGCCGCATGTTTGAAACTCTACCATATCAAATACATGTGATACTCATCATTAAATAATAGTGTTTTTAAAAACATGTTTCAACTTTGGGAGTAGAATTTGTGTGAATAAAATGAAAATGTTTTAAAATTTTAGTAGAATATTAATATTTTCATATTGACTGAGCGGGTTGCTTAGTGCTAAGTAATCAGGTAAAACACTGCCGCATGTTTGCTATTCTGCTTTTTAAATCATCTATAACACTCATCATTTACATATTTTCTTTTGGACCCTGGATCCGCGCAAATAAGATTAAGAAAGATTCAAAATATATGTAAGAACCCGTTACTTCCCCATGAAGGAAAGAACGGATACTTTGAGAACAGGACAAAATAGAACGCAAACGAAAGAACATTTCATTGTATATTACAACAATCCCATCAGATACAAGAATATACAGAGTATAAATAAATAAATTACATTCGATAAATATCAGAGATTACAATAAGTTACATAGCAGCGGAAAAACAATATAAAACACAACTGAAAGTAATACACGGATACAGAGCTTTCCGAGCATCGTTCTAGCTGTAAATCAGGATCCTGTGAATATAAATCTGCAGAACCAAAACTACTAGCTGCCTGTGTGGAAAATAGGGGCACCCAGAGTTTAGATTAAAACAATAAACTCCAGGTCAGTCATATGACTGGTGTGAGAACTAAAATAGTTATTTATATTGGTTTTAAAGTTCGGTAAATCAAGGGACCACGCCGTATAACACGACACAGGTTTCCTCCCAAGAATACCAGTGCATAAAATAAACAGCGCAATGCTAAATAAAGGAAAATGAAGCTATTATAAGACCCAGGCCCCATCACACAATGCAACGCAAGCCGGAGGATAGGTTTTTTACCTTATAACAGCCAAAGCATGCTTGATACATTAAAAACACATTATTTGATACTATTATAAGTGTATAGTGTCAAAACAATTTCAATCATAAATGTCAATCATAGACGGCATAAGTGCCCCATCCCACTATGTCGCCATACTAGGCTCTACAAATAAAACCGAAATACACGTATTGGAAATTGGATTCCATCATGAGTCGAGGCAAGGGGCAAGCTCCTCTCCGTTCGAGACACTCTAGCAAATGTCTCAGGACCCCACTTTGATCTTGGAATCGGCTGGGCCGGTCCTCGCTTACTTTTGAGGATTAGTTATTCCTGACCACACGTTTCCCAGTCCTTACAGACCTATATCCGAGGCGCCTCGCATTCCAACAACCACACAGGTGAAAAGTATATAAATGTCAGGGCTGGTAGGTCACTGACACCACCCTAGCTAGAAAGAAACGTCGTGCTCTCCCAGCGGTCCGTCTCCCTTTTTTACTCATACCGAGGTGTGAGGCTCGCGAATTCACGTTATACACAAAGCTACGCCACACAGGACATGCTTTGATAATCAACCACAAGACTTTGCTTTTCAACAGAAGCCTTGATCAATTTCCACTTACGCGTGCCACACTGGCAATTCACTCCATGCGACTGAGGTCCATCGATATACAACCTCTGGGCTCGTACGTCTCAGAGAAGGGCGTTAAGCAAGATAATAAATTCTCCTCCGCCAAACAGATGTATATTTAATAGAGATCAATCAACACAGAATAAAATCCAATGCCAGACACACAATCCAATTACAAGTTCGTTCTGGGTCTAAACGAAACCGGAGGCACTTTCCTCGCATATCCATCCATCTCCAAGTACATCTGGACGATCACCAACTGATTCCCTCATCTAGGGTGTACAGCCCAATCAAGATCATCAGTAATCACCCAAACAATGTGAAGACTTCCGGTCTTCGACCACCGTCTTCATCTTCGACATCTCGTCGAATCGGTTATTCAGAATGGGTATAAATCCGGCCTTTCTGAATAACCCACGTATATGATAAACAAATGTTACACAAACACAACAAACGCATCATTCCAATTCAGAATATTCTTTTATTCACAAAATTACATTCTTAGGGAAAGGTTCCCATTAATTTTATCCGAGATAAATTCCTCTAAATTTATTCTTTAATCTTCCTTTGGATATCATATCAAACCATATTATGGTTTTCCAAACTAGTCGGGATTAGCGAACCACACCGAAGTAATTATTTATTTTATTTCCGAATCCCAACCTATTCATCCCCTGGAGAAAAACTGGTAATACTCCATATCTAACATCACAATATTATCGATAAAATTAATTACCATTTCACGTTCAAATCTAATTAAAGATTTAACTATCGCTTTGGAGCAAAACTGGTGATACTCCATTCTCGATCACTTTTCATATTTGATAATTTAAATAATCGATTCACTTTCAATCTAATTAAAGATTCATTAAAACTCCACTTAGTTTTAATCTTCACAAAAATCAACATCCTGTCTTTAACTAGGTTAAAGAACCAATGTCATCTAAAACACGATTCATGATAAACCCAAATCACATTTGATATTAAATACAAGGCTCTGAATAGAAAATATGCCGGCTTATATTCGATATCAAATCCTGAAACCAACAAATATCGTATGGGAAATAACGATATAAAATATATCTTTCAAATTCCCATAGCAATATCTGTATAGTCACGAAATCCAATATCGAAATATTCCAAAGACAATTTTGATCCAGATCCACTTCCACTTTATAATATTTGGAATTCTGGTTATTTTCAAAACCAATTCAAATTCAATTTATTCATTTCAAAAATAGATTGGTTTTAGTTCTAGTTCAAAACCAATTCATTTCAATAAAGATCTATTTTTATCCTTTCAAATATGGAGTTTTTCATCCTAGTTATTTTCAATTCACATATTATGATTTTACACAAATTATTAATATTTTTAATAATTTTATCAAGGCCCGTACAGACGATTTCCATCAACGGATCTCCCGCAATGTCTATTCGAAGTCAATGGTCGAAATTCACGAACAGCCGCGGCGCGGCGCGTTATATTCGGGCCATTATATATATAATATACATATATATATTATATATATTTCGTCGATTTCCTTTTAAAACGTACTTTATAAATCATTTTAAATTCGTTTTCAAAACCATTTCAACTCTATATTCAATTTCAAATCACAATTGGATATTTCATATCATTACTATATAAATGATAATATTTTCAAAACGTTATATTTCAAATTCACTTCTTTTCTATATTCCTTAAAAAAAGAATATAATCGATATAACTATCGTTCACGTCAAAATGGCACAACTCTAATCAACACGGCTTTATATAAATATATATTTCAATAAATTGGTTATTCTATTCAACAAATGAATATTTATTCTATTCAACACATGAATCTATAATTCTTTCAACACACGACCAATCTCAACACATGAGTACTGTCAACACACGACTATTTTTGTTATGTAAAATATTTTATAAAACAATGGTATCTATCGTTTGATTTTTAATTACACTCCACCGTGAAGTAGTGTCTAATCTAAATATGATGAAGATGTAAATTTTATTGTTAAAATATTTTACTCAACACTTGAATAGTTTCAACACATGAACATCGTCAACACATGAATATTTTCCCCAATTGGAATGAGGCCTAATCAATTACCATATAACGTTAATTATATGGATTCCATACAACACATGTATATAATAGCAACGATAAACCATCAACCATCATCCAAAGTGCACAACACAATCAAATATAAATAATCAACGCTTACACAGCCTGTCGACCAATCGATCGACATACAATGAAATAATTGGGATTAGTGTACGCCAAATATCATCCCAACACCCGTGTGGGGTTTCAAATCAACAAACACAGATTTTTATTCGTGCAGTTAGGCGATGTGTAAAATTTATCATCCCAATCAATATCAGTCAAATCAGTGCATATAAACAAATCAGCCGATTTGTTTATAAATATTCATTTATTCACTTTCACGTTAAAAATTATATTTTTAATGATAATTAATTTATTTAAACCATCTACATTTTATTATCGATTTCACATCAATATCACAAACAAATTTCACAACACATCAAACAAGCATACAAGCCGTCCATGGTCTGTGGACGACGGGTGTCGGGTGCTGCTAAGCACCGTCTGCATCCTAGTATATATATATATATATAACTAGAAAAAGAAATTTAGAGTGAGAAGTTCTCAATAAAGCTATCCCAACTCCACGACACTTCCAATGGTAGGAAATCATCACTGTTCTCGCCTTTTATCACTTTCGTTGCCCGTCGCCACTACATATATAAAAATCACATTTTTATATTGTTGTAATGTATATAAAAATCATATTTTTATAATCGCTCCATATGGATAAAAATTCTATTTTTACATCGCTACTATATAGATAAAAATTCTATTTTTACATCGTTATTATATAGATAAAAATTCTATTTTTACACCGCTAATATATAGATAAAAATTCTATTTTTACACCGCTACTGTATAGATAAAAATTCTATTTTTACACCGCTACTATATAGATAAAAATTCTATTTTTACACCGGTGTTCATATAATAAAGATTATATTTTTATCATGCTATTCTCTATATAAAGATTTCGCCTTTTCAAATGTAAAGATTTCGTCTTTTCAAATGTAAAGATCGTATCTTTACATTGCTACTACTATAAAGATCACATCTTTATTATCTACATTATATAAAATCATATTTTTATTCTTCATATTGTAAATAAAATAAAATTGAAATTAAATTAAATTAAAATTCACCTTCGAAACTGAAGAGGGGGTTCGCGAAGTGGTTGCGTCGATTTGCAGCAGGAGAGAGAAGGAGGAAAGAACGGAGGAAGTGGGAGGAGCAGGGAAGCGGAGGGGGGATCGGGTTCGACGAAGGAGGATGGGGGAGAAGAGGCTGCGCGCGGTGCTGGTGGGTGGCTCATCGGCGCAGGGACGGGGAGGTGGTGTTTGGTGGACGACGGTGGAGGTTTCGAGGGGTTGGGGGGCTCCAGCGTCGCACGAGGAGGGGAAGAGGAGCGGCGGTGACAGGTGGCAGGCGGAGGTTTAGGGCGGCGCGGCGCCCTGCTTAGGGGAGCTGTAACGACCCAGAAAATCTGAACCAATTTAAAATTTTTAAATTGGCTAAAATAATGGATTTTAAATATTTAAAATAAATATTTTAAATAATAGCAATGAAAACTGAGTTTGAATCGACAATTGAAAACGAATATAATTAATTCTAATTATAAACAAGGCCTGAAATTGCGCTGTAGTTTCAAAAATTGAATTCAAACTTTGTCGGACTGTACCGGGTGCAAAACAAAATGGATTTGAGTGAAACCAAAATTATTTAAATCTGTTAGTGAATACCTTTCTAACGAATCAAAAAAATCGAATTTTCATAACGGAAAGCAAAAGTTATGGCCAAATGAATTTTCAGAAAGGTCGCTATAGAATTTATATAGCCCGTGAAATTGGCCATTTTGCATACGACCTCGGAATTCGACGAAACCACTTTTGTTGGATCCGGGATGTGAAGTTATTGCTAGGTTTCAAATTTCATAATTTTTGAAGCTAGTATGTGAGCGTGGCAAAGGAAAATGTGTTTTGGTCAATTATAGTTAAATTGGATCGACCAGAAATTGGCCATTTTGCATACGACCTCAGAATTCGACGAAACTAGTTTGTTGGGACCGTATCATCAAAACATAGCTAGATTTATTTTTCTGGAATATTTCGAATCAGTTTGTGGCCCTGGAAAATTGAAATGTACGTTCAAATCAAATATTGAATGTTTTATATTTTAATTTGAATAAAAACTGACTGAAACATCCGAATGGTCCTTCGAAACATATCCCATTGTGTTCGGAATGGGGGTAAAATGCTAGGGACGACAGTCATTGGGTTTGGATTGGGGTTCGCAAGAGGCAAGGGGTATTTTCGAATTTTTAAACTTTATAAATACAAAAAAAATCTACTCGTCCACGTCAGAACCCCTCCCCCTCCCCCCTTCTTTCTCTCCCCGATAAATGATATAGGCGGAAACCGCTCATGTATTCCCTCCTCTTTTTCTCCTCCTTCACGCATTAAAAAGCCACGACCTAGTTGAGGTTTTTGTAGATCGTCAGACGAGCTTCAAATCCATATATAGTTTGATTTTTTTCGTTGAGTATATCTCCAGAACCGACCTCGTGAAGATCCTCCATGTAATGACCCGGGATTTCGACCAACTAATTTTAAATATTTAGAATGGATTTAAATATTTAGTTGATAATATAAATGAATTTTTATATTTATGTTATCGATTTAAATATCGATTTCGATTTAATATCGTATATATTAAATTATCAAAATAAGGAATCAGCGAATAACTGAATTCGAAGTGAAAACTGATTTGAAATCAGTTCAGATAATCAATACATAATTCTGTTTGAATTAGAACAATAATATTCAATAATTATCGAAGAATTCAAATGGTTTGAAATTTAAATTAAATCAATTTAAATTAATATTTTCTACATACGATCGAACTGGACTTCGATACTTATCCCAATGGGTTCAGAATAATTGTTTTACCCTAGAATGGACAGTTGTTTGGTTCAGAAAGGAGTTCGCAATATTTTAATTAAAGGACACTGGTCCAGAATAAAATATCAGAATTTTGTGGGCAGAAAACAAAACATCCAGGCAAAATCAAACAGGCCGAGTAGTTCATTTCTTAACCACAAAATTTAAACAGTAGGTGTTCCTTTCCTCACCACTAATTAAACCAATGAAGAAAAGTAATGGCACGTTTCCTCTTACACTCCACAGAAAATTGGCCTCGTTGTTCAATGATAAGGCCGCACTCTTCTGTTATAAAATCGCAACACCCCTTCACTCCATTCTTTTCATTCTCCTGTAAACCCAATCCCCTTTTTTATCACTTCCAGTAAATCAAAAATTGATTCGAAGCTTCTAAATTAAGTCACTACTTTTATCCGATACCCCTTTTCCTTTCAATTCGAATAAACCCGAGCCAAGACTGGGAGCGTGACATGTTGGAGTTTGCGAGGTCAATCAGAATCGCGAATTGGGGGAAAGCGAGGGTGCACGATAGTTGATGGGAGCTTGACAGTTTTTGGGAGGTTTCAGTTAGCATTCGATCTGAAGGGCCAAAGGCTGATAAACTCGATAACAGAGGAGTGCGCGAGGTTCAATTCAAGGCTCGCGGTTAAGAGGGGTGTGTCGGTGTTCGAATTGGTGAGGTTCCGTTCGATTTTGAAGAGGGAGAAGGGCTATCGCAACCTGTAGGAGGAAGGTTGAAGTCGCGTACAGTTGAGGATGGGATGGAATAAAGTGTGAACAGGAGTTTGAGTCACGGTTCATTTGGAGGAAGGCTCGCTGCTGAGAAAAAGGTGAAGGTGATACGAGAGCTTGGATGTGATGGAAAAAGGACTGAGAGAAAGGAGCAGTACATAGATTGATTTCGAGTTGCTCGATGAAATGTCCAAGTGGGATTAAGGAGAGGATAAATCAAATAGAAAAAAAAACCATTCGTGTGGAGTCGAAGACTCAGAAATCAATGAAAGGAAATGGAAATTTGTAAGAACCCGTAACTTCCCCGTGAAGGAAAGAGCGGATACTTTGAGAACAACACACAAATGAACGCATACGGAAGAACATTCCATTGCTATTACAACAATTCCATCAGATACAAGAATATACAGAGTGTAATTGAATAAATTACATTCGATAAATATCAGAGATTACAATAAATTACATAACAGCGGAAAAATAATACGAAGCACAACTGAAGGTGATATACGGATACAGAGCTTTCCGGATATCATTCCAGCTGTAAACCAGGATCATGTGAATATAAATCTGCAAAACCAAAACTACTAGCTGCCCGTGCGGAAAATAGGGGCACCCAGAGTTTAGGTTAAAACAATAAACTCCAGGTCAGTCATGTGACTGGTGTGAGAACTAAAATAGTTATTTAACTTTACTTTTAAAGAAAGTAATTCAAGGGACCACGCCGTATAACACGGAACGGGTTTCCTCCCAAGAATACCAGTGCATAGAATAAACAGCGCAATGCTAAATAAAGAAAAATGAAGCTGTTATAAGACCCAGGTCCTATCACACAATGCAACACAAACCGGGGGATAGGGTTTTCCCTTATAACAGCCAAAGCATGCTTGATACGTTTAAAACAAATCATTTGATACTATAATAAGTGTATAGTGTCAAAACAATTTCAATCATAAATATAAATCATAGGCGGCATAGCTACCATCTACTATGTCGCCATACTAGTTCTACAATTAAAACCGAATTACACATATTGGAAATTGGATTCCGTCAACACTCTAGCAAATGCCTCAGGGTTACGCACTCTGGGCAACCCTGGATCTTCAGGGTCGGTCCTCACTTACGTTAGAGGATTGGCAATTCCTGAACACACGTTTCCCAGTCCTTACAGACCTATAATCGAGGCGCCTCGCATTACAACAACCACATAGGTGAAAAGTATATAAATGTCAGGGCTGGTAAGTCACTGACACCACCAAAGCTAGAAAGAAACGTCGTGCTCTCCCTGCAGTCCGTATCCCGTTTTTAACTCATACCGAGGTGTGAGGCTCGCGAATTCACGTCATACACAAAGCTGCCACATAGGCGTGCTTTGATCATCAACCACAAGACATTGCTTTTCAACAGAAGCCTTAATCTATGCAACTCAGTGTGCCACACAGGCAATTCATGCCATGCGATTGATATCTATCGATATATAACCTCTAAGCTCGTACGTCTCAGAGAAGGGCGTTAAGCAAGAGAATAAATTCTCCGCCGCCAAACAAATATATATTTAATAGAAATCAGTCAACACAGAATAAAATCCAATGTCAGACACACAATCTATTTACAAGTCCGTTCTGGGTCTGAACGAAACCGGAGGCACTTTCCTCGCATATCCATCGATCTCCAAGTACGTCTGGACGACCACCAACTATTTCCATCCTCTTGGGTGTACAGCCCAATCAGGATCGTCAGTATTTATCCAAACGATGTGAAGACTTCCGGTCTTCGACCACCGTCTTCATCTTCGACATATCGTCAAATCGGTTATTCAGAATGGGTATAAACCAGGCCTTTCCGAACAACCCGCGTATACTAAAAACGAATGTTACACAAACACAACATACGCCTCATTCCAATTCAGAATATTCTTTTATTCACAAAATCACATTTTTAGGGAAAGGTTCCCATTAATTTTATCCAAGATAAATTCTTTCAAATTTATCCTTTAATCTTCCTTTTGGTGTCGTTTCAAACCAAATTATGGTTTTCTGAACTAGTCGAGATTAGCGAACCACACCGAAGTAATTATTTATTTTATTTCCCAATCCCAACCTATTCATCCCATGAAGCAAAACTGGTGATACTCCATGTCTAACACCATGGTGTTATCGGTAAAATTAATTACCATTTCACATTCAAATCTAATTAAAGATTTAACTATCGCTTTGGAGCAAAACTGGCGATATTCCATTCTCGCTCGTTTTCCAAATTTGATAATTTAAATTATCAATTCACATTTCAATCTAATAGCAGATTCATTAAAACTCCTTTTATTGGGTTAAAGAACTAGGTGTTATTTAAAACACAGTTCACGGCAAACCCAAATCAATGTTCTATTTATCATCGGGTTAAAGAACTAGTGTTATTTAAAACACCGTTCACGATAAACCCATTTCAAATCCAATCGAATATATTAGAAATTCCGATTATTTAAAACCCCTTTTTAAATCTAATTTATTTATTTAAAAACAAATCGGGTTTTAAATTTAGTTCAAAACTAGTTCATTTCGATAAAAATCCATTTTTATCTTTTCAAATATGGAGTTTTTCGCCCCAATTTTTCCCAAATCATTTCTTATGATTTTACACAAATTATTACTATTTTTAATAATTTTATTAAGGCCCGTACAATCGATTTCCAACAACGGCCATCGAACTGCAATTACAGCGACCTTTTTCAAATTTGATTTGGACGTATCTCCAAATCCAACCGTTAGATTTTGAATTCCAAATATTCGTTAGAAAGCTCTTTTCGAAACGAACCCAACGGTTCCGGTTTTAGGAGAATCCGACGGTCGGATCTCCCGTAATGTCCGTTTGAAATATATGGTCGAAATTTACGAACTGCCGCGGCGCGGCGCGTTCTATTCAGGCCATTATATTATATATATAATATATATTTTGTCGATTCCTATGTAAAACGAATTATATAAATAGTTTTGAATTCGTTTCAAGAACCATTTCAACTTCTATTTCAATCCAAAGCAAAATTGAATTCTTCTTTAAAAATTCGTTTTAAAATTCATTTCTATTCAATTCAAATTTCAATTCAATTTGAATTCGTTTCAATTCGCTTTCTATTCAATTTGAATTCGTTTTCAATTCTATTCAATTCAAAGTGGTTTTCTATTCGATTCAATTCAAATTGGTTTTCTATTTGATTCAATTCAAATTGGTTTTCTATTTGATTCAATTTCGTTATATATTCAATTGAAATCAAATTCGTTTTCTATTCAAATCAAATTTCAATTCAATTTGATTTCACTTCAATTCGTTTTCAATTCGAATTCGTTTTCAATTCAATTCGAATTGGTTTTATATTCAATTCATTTCGAAATCGTTTCATATTCAATTCATTTCGAAATCGTTTTATATTCAATTCATTTTGAAATCGTTTTATATTCAATTCATTTCAAAATCGTTTCATATTCAATTCATTTCGAAATCGATTTATATTCCATTCATTTCCGTTTTCTATTTGAATCAAATTCATTATATATTCGATTGAAATCAAATTCGTTTTATATTCAATTGTAATTCAATTCAAGTTTCAATTTCATTTCAAAATATGCGTTTTCGAAATCACTTTTCAATATGCATTTTAAAATGAATAAAATCGATATAAATATCGTTCACGTCAAAATGGCGTCAATCTAACCAACACGGCTTCATATATTTCTATTTTCAAATATTCTATTTCAAATATTCTATTTCAAATATTCTATTCCAAATATTTCTTTTCAACAAATGAGTATTTATTTTTGTCAACACACGACTAATCCCAACGAATGGGTACTGTCCACGTGTGACTATTTTTGTTAAATTATTTCGTTCAACACATGACTAATCTCAACGGATGAGTACAGTCAACACATGATACTTTATTTTATAGTGATAAAGATATAAATTTTATTGTTAAAATATTTCGTTCAACACATGACTAATCTCACGGATGAGTACAGTCAACACATGAACCTTTATTTTATAATATTCTTTACTTCTAAATTGGAATGAGGCCCAATCAATCACCATATAATGTTAATTATATGGATTTTCATACATCACACATATATGATAGCATTGAAAAATAATCAACCATCAACCAAAGTGCACTACACTGTATAAGCATCAAATATAGATATCTAACGCTTATAACAGCCTGTCAATCAATCGATCGATATATTTAATCAATCAGGATGAGTGAACTTCAAATTTCATCCCAACACCCGTGTGGGGTTTCAAACAATCAAACACATATTTTATTTGTGCAGTTGGGCGATGTGTAAAATTTATCGACCCAATCGATGTCATTCAAATCAGTGTACGTAAACAAACCGTCCGGTTTGTAAATGAATATTTTATTTATTCATATTCCCGTTAAAAATTATATTTTTAACGATAAAACATTTTATTTTAACATATGAATTTCTATTCAGTTCATTCTTTAAATAAAATGATATTTTTATATTTTCTAAATTATTTTAGAAAATTTCGGCGGCATAACGGCACGATACTAGAAACGGGACAAGGCCTAGCCTTATCCCCGGTCTAGTGAAGGCCCACGCCATTCACACATCAATCAAATTCACCAAACAACCAAATTCAAATCGAATCATCTAACAAATTTATGCAACCAAACAAACAAGTCCATGGTCTGTGGACGATTGTGTCGGGTGCTACTAAACATCGTCTGCATCCTAGTATATATGTACAAATAGAAAAAGAAATTGAAAGGTGAGAAATTCTCACTGATAGCTATCCAATCATTTTGACTCTTCTTTGATAGAAATCTTCATCGTTATCGCATCTTCGTCATCTTCGTTGCCCGTAGTCACTACATATGTAAAAATCGAATTTTTATTTCGTTATTCAATATATAAAAATCGAATTTTTACTTCGCTATATGGATAAAATTCCATTTTTACATCGCTGCTATATAAAAAGATTTCGCCTTTTCAAATATAAAGTTTTCGCCTTTTTAAATATGAAGTTTTCGCCTTTTCAAAAATATAGATTTCACCTTTAATACGCCTATCATGTAAAAATTATATTTTTACATCTTCTACATAGTAAAGATCATATTTTTAATACTTTAAAAATATAAAAAATCATATTTTTACTTTGTTATTCAATATATAAAAATCGAATTTTTATCCTTTTCTAAACTATAAAAATTATAGTTTTAACCTTTGTATAATAAAAAAATTATATTTTTACTTACTTATATTATAAAAATATTTTTTCTACAACTATAATTAAAAATCGTTTCTTTACCTCGCCTACTTCACATATATACAAATTGAATTTTTATAACGCTTTCTCCAATATAAAAATACGATCTTTTTCTTCTAAAAATTCAAATCTTTACTTTTACAAAAATCACATCTTTTACTTTCGAAAAATCAAATCTTGCACCATTATAAAAATTCAGTTTTAACCATTAAAAAAAATTCAGTTTTTTTTCAATCAAATAAAAATTCACAGATAAATGAAAATAAATAAATAAATAATAAAAAAAAACTTACAGTGAACGGGGGGGGGGGGGGGGGGGAGGGTGTGCTGCGTCGGCGCAGGATGGGGAGGTGGAGTGGCGTCGTGGGGGGGGGGGGTGTTTAGGCCATCGCGACCGTTTTTGAGGTGGTGGAGGGAAGGAGGGGATGCGGTGGGGTAGGGGTCGCGTCGATCGAAGAAGGGGGGGCGAGGTGGACGTGACGGCGACGAGCAACCTAGGGGGGGCGCGATGGAAGCAGCGGCGGCGGTGGCTTCCCCCCCGTCGCCCTTTTTTATTTTTTTATTTTTATTTGAAAAATGAATTGAAAATGTCTGGGGGCCTGGGTAGTTAAGGAGAGAGAATTTTTTTTTTTTATTTGTAAAAAGTTGACTTTTACATAAGACCTCTAAACGAGGCCCACCGCCTGTCGTCCATAGCGTTTTACCCCCATTCCGAACACAATGGGATATGTATCGTAAGCTGATTTGATTGTTACAATCAGTTCCCGTTGAATTTACATTTAAATCTATATACTGAATTTTAAACGCGCATTTCAAATTACCGGGGTCACATAACAACTCTATAAATTCCATAAAAATATTTTCTAGCTTCGTATTGACGATACGGTCCTAACAAAACTAATTTCATCGAATTCTGAGACCGTTGGAAAAATGGTCAATTTTCAGTCGATTAAAATCAACTGAAACTGGTCAAACGCGTTTTCCTTTGCCACGCTCACATATTGATTCGAAAATTTATGAAATTTGGAATCTAGCAATAATTTGACACTGCGGATCCAACAAAAGTGGTTTCGTCAAAATCCGAGGTCGTTTGCAAAATTCCCATTTTTAAGGGCCTGAATTCCATAGCGACTATTCAGAATTTTCAACTGGACATATCTTTTGATTCCCGCTATGAAATTTCGATTTTCCGGATTCGTTGTAAAGATATCATCAATTAGATCCTAATGTTTTTGGTTTCACTTAAATCCGGATTGTTTTGCACCCGGTACATTTAATTGAAGTTTGAAATCGAATTATCGAACTACCGCGCCATTTCCAATTCCTTTTATAATTATATATAATTATTTATATTCTAACGACGACGTATATAAATATATACGTTCTAATTATATTCAAAATAAATTTCTCGTCGATATTATTTAAAATAATCTATTTTAAATATTCTAAATTCGCTAAAATTGCCAAAATAAAAATATTAAACTGGTTCAGAATTTCCGGGTTATTACAATCCCCCCCACTTAAAACTTTTCGTCCCCGAAAAGGAACAAAGTCGAAAGTGGTTTGATTAATCAACTCTATGTTCGATCTGGCTTCCATTCTCCAACTTTTCAGTTTCTGAGAATTTTCAAAATTTCAAAAATTTGGCTAACACCCTAAATTTTCGAAATATTTCGCCATAACCTCCCCTGCACCGGGAGCCACGGGAAAATTCCGAAATTGCCATATAGGCCTTTTGATCTCAAAAAGAAAAAGAAAAAGCCAAGCGGCTAGCCAATAGGCTCATAAAATCATCATCACCCAAACAAAACAGTAAATTATAGTAAACATGTACCTATTTGTCGGGCAAACAAATTTTATTCTCTGCTCTAGCCTCCTTGCTATGACCTGTTCAGTGTAAGTATATGTATATGCAAGCAAATGCGACCAATTTTCAATATAGTTCAATATTTGGTTCAATTAGTCATAAATGGTTAAAATTATCAAACAAATAAACAACCAACACAAACATCAATCAATTAGTGGATTAGAGTTTCAAATTCATAAATTTACTACATATAAAGAAAATCATGTTTTTGATGCCAATTCACAACAATGTGTTCTAACTGTATTAGTTTTGGTTCTCACACCATTCTAATGGAAATATATAGAAAACCACACCTTCGAAACACGAACATAAACATTGATGATGCGATCGCTATCATCAATATCATCTCTGGGCGACTAGAGATTAACCCTATATCTATCCAGTATATTAAAACTTTGAATATACGTTCATGACGCGTATATACAAAACCTTTATATATTGGATTGTCCATATTCAATACAAATAAAATATTCAAATATGTATAAAATGATTTAAATTTTCAAAACAAAATTGTTTTCATTTGAAAATATACTCTTCACACTCGTTCTAGGATACTACTGATCCTATCTCTAACGAGTCATTCTAATTGGATATTGCTAATCCAATATCTGATGAATTCTTCGTATGGTTCTAATGTGTCTTGTTCTCGAGCTCCGTAAACCAAAGCTCCGATACCACTGTAAGAACCCGTAACTTCCCCGTGAAGGAAAGAGCGGATACTTTGAGAACAACACACAAATGAACGCATACGGAAGAACATTTCATTGCTATTACAACAATTCCATCAGATACAAGAATATACAGAGTGTAATTGAATAAATTACATTCGATAAATATCAGAGATTACAATAAATTACATAACAGCGGAAAAATAATACAAAGCACAACTGAAGGTGATATACAGATACAGAGCTTTCCAGATATCATTCCAGCTGTAAACCAGGATCCTGTGAATATAAATCTGCAAAACCAAAACTACTAGCTGCCCATGCGGAAAATAGGGGCACCCAGAGTTTAGGTTAAAACAATAAACTCCAGGTCAGTTATGTGACTGGTGTGAGAACTAAAATAGTTATTTAACTTTACTTTAAAAGAGAGTAATTCAAGGGACCACGCCGTATAACACGGAACGGGTTTCCTCCCAAGAATACCAGTGCATAGAATAAACAGCGCAATGCTAAATAAAGAAAAATGAAGCTGTTATAAGACCCAGGTCCTATCACACAATGCAACGCAAACCGGGGGATAGGGTTTTCCCTTATAACAGCCAAAGCATGCTTGATACGTTTAAAACAAATCATTTGATACTATAATAAGTGTATAGTGTCAAAACAATTTCAATCATAAATATAAATCATAGGCGGCATAGCTACCATCTACTATGTCGCCATACTAGTTCTACAATTAAAACCGAATTACACGTATTGGAAATTGGATTCCGTCATGAGTCGAGGCAAGGGGAAAGCTCCTCTCCGCGTTCGAGACACTCTAGCAAATGCCTCAGGGTTACGCACTCTGGGCAACCCTGGATCTTCAGGGCCGGTCCTCACTTACGTTAGAGGATTGGCAATTCCTGAACACACGTTTCCCGGTCCTTACAGACCTATAATCGAGGCGCCTCGCATTCCAACAACCACATAGGTGAAAAGTATATAAATGTCAGGGCTGGTAAGTCACTGACACCACCAAAGCTAGAAAGAAACGTCGTGCTCTCCCTGCAGTCCGTATCCCATTTTTAACTCATACCGAGGTGTGAGGCTCGCGAATTCACGTCATACACAAAGCTGCCACATAGGCGTGCTTTGATCATCAACCACAAGACTTTGCTTTTCAACAGAAGCCTTGATCTATGCAACTCAGTGTGCCACACAGGCAATTCATGCCATGCGATTGATATCTATCGATATATAACCTCTAAGCTCGTACGTCTCAGAGAAGGGCGTTAAGCAAGAGAATAGAAATGAATTTTAAAGCGAATTTTTAAAGAAGAATTCAATTTTGCTTTGGATTGAAATAGAAGTTGAAATGGTTCTTGAAACGAATTCAAAACTATTTATATAATTCGTTTTAAATAGGAATCGAAGAAATATATATTATATATATAATATAATGGCCTGAATAGAACGCGCCGCGCCGCGGCAGTTCGTAAATTTCGACCATTTATTTCAAACGGACATTACGGGAGATCCGACCGTCGGATTCTCCTAAAACCGGAACCGTTGGGTTCGTATCGAAAAGAGCTTTCTAACGAATATTTGGAATTCAAAATCTAACGGTTGGATTTGGAGATACGTCCAAATCAAATTTGAAAAAGGTCGCTGTAAGTGCAGTTCGATGGCCGTTGTTGGAAATCGATTGTACGAGCCTTAATAAAATTATTAAAAATAGTAATAATTTGTGTAAAATCATAAGAAATGATTTAGGAAAAATTGGGGTGAAAAACTCCATATTTGAAAAGATTAAAATGGGTTTTTATCGAAATGAACTAGTTTTGAACTAAATTTAAAACCCGATTTGTTTTTAAATAAATAAATTAGATTTAAAAAGGGGTTTTAAATAATCGGAATTTCTAATATATTCGATTGGATTTGAAATGGGTTTATCGTGAACGGTGTTTTAAATAACACTAGTTCTTTAACCCGATGATAAATAGAACATTGATTTGGGTTTGCCGTGAACTGTGTTTTAAATAACACCTAGTTCTTTAACCCAATAAAAGGAGTTTTAATGAATCTGCAATTAGATTGAAATGTGAATTGATAATTTAATTTATCAAATTTGGAAAACGAGCGAGAATGGAGTATCGCCAGTTTTGCTCCAAAGAGATAGTTAAATCTTTAATTAGATTTGAACGTGAAATGGTAATTAATTTTACCGATAACACCATGGTGTTAGACATGGAGTATCACCAGTTTTGCTTCATGGGATGAATAGGTTGGGATTGGGAAATAAAATAAATAATTATTTCGATGTGGTTCGCTAATCTCGACTAGTTCAGAAAACCATAATTTGGTTTGAAACGACACCAAAAGGAAGATTAAAGGATAAATTTGAAAGAATTTATCTTGGATAAAATTAATGGGAACCTTTCCCTAAAAATGTGATTTTGTGAATAAAAGAATATTCTGAATTGGAATGAGGCGTATGTTGTGTTTGTGTAACATTCGTTTTTAGTATACGCGGGTTGTTCGGAAAGGCCGGGTTTATACCCATTCTGAATAACCGATTCGACGATATGTCGAAGATGAAGACGGTGGTCGAAGACCGGAAGTCTTCACATTGTTTGGATAATTACTGACGATCCTGATTGGGTTGTACACCCAAGAGGATGGAAATATTTTGTGGTCGTCCAGACGTACTTGGAGATCGATGGATATGTGAGGAAAGTGCCTCCGGTTTCGTTCAGACCCAGAACGGACTAGTAAATAGATTGTGTGTCTGACATTGGATTTTATTCTGTGTTGACTGATTTCTATTAAATATATATTTGTTTGGCGGCGGAGAATTTATTCTCTTGCTTAACGCCCTTCTCTGAGACGTACGAGCTTAGAGGTTATATATCGATAGATATCAATCGCATGGCATGAATTGCCTGTGTGGCACACTGAGTTGCATAGATTAAGGCTTCTGTTGAAAAGCAAAGTCTTGTGGTTGATGATCAAAGCACGCCTACGTGGCAGCTTTGTGTATGACGTGAATTCGCGAGCCTCACACCTCGGTATGAGTTAAAAACGGGATACGGACTGCAGGGAGAGCACGACGTTTCTTTCTAGCTTTGGTGGTGTCAGTGACTTACCAGCCCTGACATTTATATACTTTTCACCTATGTGGTTGTTGTAATGCGAGGCGCCTCGATTATAGGTCTGTAAGGACTGGGAAACGTGTGTTCAGGAATTGCCAATCCTCTAACGTAAGTGAGGACCGACCCTGAAGATCCAGGGTTGCCCAGAGTGCGTAACCCTGAGGCATTTGCTAGAGTGTTGACGGAATCCAATTTCCAATATGTGTAATTCGGTTTTAATTGTAGAACTAGTATGGCGACATAGTAGATGGTAGCTATGCTGCCTATGATTTATATTTATGATTGAAATTGTTTTGACACTATACACTTATTATAGTATCAAATGATTTGTTTTAAACGTATCAAGCATGCTTTGGCTGTTATAAGGGAAAACGCTATCCCCCGGTTTGCGTTGCATTGTGTGATAGGACCTGGGTCTTATAACAGCTTCATTTTTCTTTATTTAGCATTGCGTTGTTTATTCTATGCACTGGTATTCTTGGGAGGAAACCCGTTCCGTGTTATACGGCGTTGTCCCTTGAATTACTCTCTTTTAAAGTAAAGTTAAATAACTATTTTAGTTCTCACACCAGTCACATGACTGACCTGGAGTTTATTGTTTTAACCTAAACTCTGGGTGCCCCTATTTTCCGATCGGGCAGCTAGTAGTTTTGGTTTTGCAGATTTATATTCACAGGATCCTGGTTTACAGCTGGAATGATATCCGGAAAGCTTTGTATCCGTATATCACCTTCAATTGTGCTTCGTATTATTTTTCCGCAGTTATGTAATTTATTGTAATCTCTGATATTTATCGAATGTAATTTATTCAATTACACTCTGTATATTCTTATATCTGATGGAATTGTTGTAATAGCAATGAAATGTTCTTCCGTATGCGTTCATTTGTGTGTTGTTCTCAAAGTATCCGCTCTTTCCTTCATGGGGAAGTTACGGGTTCTTACAAAATTGGTACGAGTACATATTAAAATTCCGGTGAGTAAATCTCACCTTTTATTTAGAAATTATTTTTATATAGTTAAAAATAATTGCCTGTGCTTGTTTGAATGCTGTTTGATTCTTTTAAAATATATATTAGTTATTTAGGAAATATATATATATATTGGGTTGATGATTGGTTGGATTCCCGCAGTACCATTAGCGGATGCCCGCAGTTTCATAACAGATGATTACCTTATACGCCCCACGCTATGATTAGTGGATGACCTTCATACCACGATATCCTGCCTCGAAGCAGGATGGGTATTATTTATGTGCTAACGTCTGTGGATGCAGGAAAAACAGGTTGGAGGAATCCAACTGGATTCCTCAAAAATATATTTAATCTGTTGTTTGTTTGTTTGTTTGGTTTCATATGTATATTCATATATGATGTGTTAAATAAAATCAAACGATTGAAATTGGTTGATTTGATTGTTTAAAATATCCCTAGGGCTTGAATATTGATTCATAAAAATATCGAAAAGGGTATTTGATATTTAAAAAGGGAATTTTATTTTTATAAATAGAATTTGAATTTTAAATAGGACTATAGAAAATATTAACTTGTTTGAAGGTATATAAAACAAGTAATTGAATTTATAAACTTTGTTTATAAATGAAAATATGGAATTTGAATTGAATTTATAAACTTTGTTTATAAATGAAAAGATGGAATTGAATTGAATTTATAAACTTTGTTTATAAATGAGAAGATGGAATTGAATTGAATTGAATTTATAAACTTTGTTTATAAATGAAAAGATGGGATTTGAATTGAATTTATAAACTTTGTTTATAAATATATAATGGGGGATTTTAAGTAAAGTTATAAATGTTGTTTATAAATAATGCAGAGAATTCAAATAGAATTTGAATATAGAATTCAAATGGACTTTAAACTATAGAATTTGAATATAGAATTCAAATGTACTTTAAACTATTGAATTTGAAAATAGAATTCAAATGAAGTTTAAATAAAAAGAATTCAAATAGAATTGAATTGGAATTTAAATAAGAAGTTGATAAGGGAACGAGAGTATGAGTATAATTAGAATTTGTTAATATGCAGTTAAAATATATTTGAACATGTCATGTTCAAATATGAAGGTGAAATAGACTGAAGAGTTAAGTAACAAATTTATTTAACAAATTGAGTTAAAACGATTTGGTATAGTTAAATAGATTGAGCAGGTATAGATACAGGAGACAGGTTTGGAATAAAGTGTTAGAAGGTATATATATAGATTGCCCGACAAAAAGGTACGTAGTTAATTCGTATATGAGATTTTATGCGCCGTATCGGCAAGCCGCTTGGCTTTTCCTTTTTCTTTTTGATTTGAGAGGCCTATGTGGCAGTTTGGGGATTTTCCCGATGCTCCCGGTACAAAGGAGGTTATGGCGAATTTTTCCGGAAATTTAAGGAGATAGACTATTTTTAAGATAATTTGATAGTTAGAAATTAACATATCAAAATATATAGAAGTCGATAAGGAAACGAACTTAGAAATAGAATAGTATAATCAAAAAGGAAGACTAGGGATAAAATCTAGTAA
The DNA here is from genome assembly GCA_030737875.1 of Allium sativum. NCBI lineage: Eukaryota > Viridiplantae > Streptophyta > Magnoliopsida > Asparagales > Amaryllidaceae > Allium > Allium sativum. Next base: position 657,536,575 of record CM060923.1, read on the forward strand.
GAATAGAAAGAGGAAGAGTATACGTGTTTAAAAGTGAATCAGTAGTTGTATGGTATTGATTATTCGAGTAAGTAGTCATATCTATTTTGACGTTATAAATGTTATTCAGTCAAGGTCTGAGAGGTAGTTATACCCTAACTTGATTGATTTCATTATTAACAGATAAATAGTAAGATTCCAGGCTCGAAGATCAATGTTGAATAAGAGTTAGTTGAATATAGTATTTGGGTTGTCATAACGATGTTTTACACAACATCTGTTTTAACCCAAATAAGTGTAAGTTGGAGATAAGATGTTAAATATTTCCTAAGTATAGAAATAAACGAGATCGGATAAGAGATAAGTAAGTGGAATATTTTCCAATTATAAATGGCATATATTTTCTAAGCTTAGAAAATAAAGGAAGGCGATATTCAGAAATGTTTTCCAAATAATAGAAAAAGGCAATATGGTTATTGAAAATATTTGTTTATCAAATATTGATAAAGAAATAGAGAAGAGATTTAATTAATGGAATATTAATTAAAGGCTCACTGATTTGTTGGATGTTTGGATGAACACTTGTTTTATTCAATAGTTAAATCATCGACTATCGAAACACTTGTTTTTATTCGATAGTTAAATCACAGACTATCGAAGTTTTGACCATCGTTGTCAATATGGAGAGACCGGTTGGATTATTATTCGAAGAACCACTCCATATCGGCAGTAGCGTGCGAATCAGATTTTATAAAGATAATCGAAGACGGAGTAGAGTGCAAGGACTTTTTCTATTAATAGAATAGTGCCTTCAGTTCATCCTGTTCCTGGGTGACTTGTATGGATGAATGTCTGACAGAGTATTTCCGGAAAGGTCACGTACATTGATTTCTTCAACTTTACCAAGAGTGGAAGCGGAGGAGGAAACTTCTTTTAGCTGTCACGTAATGTACTGTTGTAGACGTCAATTAGTGATTTTCGATGGATCTGACGATGTGACATTCGAAGTGAATCTGGTGTGATGATAAAGCGTAGCTTCAAGCCTCATCAACCGGTAAATGACAGAAATCGGGCAGGCAGCATGGCTATGTAGGTCGCACCTATTAGGCTGTATAATCACCTGATCTAGAGTTTCATTTACTTCTAAAAATCTATTGTCGATGCTGTCCCATTCGGGAAACGGTTGCTGATCCCAACCGTTGGTGATATACATTCGATACACTCAAGCGAAATGAGTGGTCGGTCATGTGTGGCTGAGTTGCAAGATTTTCTTGTTGAACTCGGTCTATTCTCCTCCAGAGATATACCAGCGGAAGGTGGTTCCATACCTTGTCATAGTTGGAAAATCAAATACCCAATACGTGCTTGCGGTTTATGATTGTATATATATGTGGAACGTGAGATGCAAACGTTCCACTAGACTGTTATTTACTTGATTTAGACATTATTATAATATCAAAAGAGTTTTGATATAAAGTTAAATCAAGTGTTTGGATTTTCATAAGGGAAAAACCCGTTCCGTGATATACGGCGTGGTCTTATGAGATATCATTTAGTTCTTGAAACTGTTTTAAACTGTTTACTCATACCAGTCCCATGAATGACCCGGAGTTTATTTTGTTTTGTTCTACCTAAACTCTTGGATGCCTAAATTTGTACGGGCAGTCAAGTAGTTCAGGATTTTACAGATCTATCTAATGGAGCTTAGAGCAGGAGGCTTCAGCGTTATCTAGTTATAGTGTTGTTCCGCTATGTTGTAAGTGTTGTACTCTGATAAGTGTATGTTATACAGTTAAGATTTTGTATTTCAAAGATATGATATATTATATTTTGTTCCGCTGCGATGTGAGATTCTGTGTTGTTATTTCTGTTCTTCTTCTATTCTAAGTTTCTATCTTATCTATCCTCACCCTCTATCTCTTTCTTCTAAAAAAAATGTTTCGTATTTTCGCGATATTTAGGTTGGACGTATGATGTATATAGTCAACTCTGATGTTACAGAAATATGGGTCATTACAGTTGGTATCAGAGCTTAGGTTGAGCGAATACCTAGGCTTGTTGGAATGTGCTCATTAGAGATAGGGTCAGTAGTATCCTAGAATGAGTTGAGTGTATATATATACGAGAGAGCGTATTTGTTAATTGATATAAAAACTGTTTTCTATTGTGTTGACTAGTCTGCTGAGTGGATTATGGATTCTGATCGAATCGTGGGACGCCACGATGTCGATAGGAGTTTATAAACACTTGAGCAGAAGAATGGACACGATATCATTTTAAATGGTTGAGTTGATTGTTAGGATTATAATCGAATAAGATTATAAGAAATGAAATAGTTATATATAACCAATGGAATTTGTATATGAAATAAAATATACAAATGTGATGAAATGGGAATTAAATTCAAACCAGAAGTTAGAATTTAAAATCCTAGGAGTTGGAAAATATTTTTCTAAATATCAAGTAATATAGCACTGAACTCATTCAGTGGCTGGGAAATAATTCTGATGATGGTCGCAACATCATCAGTGTTCATTTTCGAGTTTCTAAGTGATGAATTGCTGCCTTAGAAATTTTTTTGATGGAAATTTGTTTGAAAAGAAACAAGTTGTTTGAAAATTCAAATGTTTTGAATTTGGGATAGATATAAATATATGTATATATTTATATTACTTCAAAGGAATTTTGAAATGGGAATTGGAATATAGATTTCAAATAGAAGTAAACTATAAGGGAATTCAAAAATAGAATTTGAACATAGAAATTTAAATAGGATTTGAATAGAAGAAATTCAAATAGAAATTGAATAGAAGGAAATTCAAATATAGAGTTTGAATAAAGAGATTCAAATGGAATTTGAATAAATGAAAATATGGGACTTAAATATTTGAAGAGAAATAGATCGGGAATATTATGTTGGAATGGATTGGGTATATATTAAAAATATATGAGAATGGAGTTAAATTTATTATAAACAAAGTTAAAACGTTTATATTTATAAATATAATTAAAACGAGCTCGCCGTAGCGCGGCAGTTCGTAAATTGGCGATTCGAACTTCAATTTAGTATACAGAACTCAATTGAAGTCGGAATTCTTTGAAACAAGAATCGTCGGGACCGGTTGAACAATAGTTTTCTAATGAAAGAGAAAAATCTGGATTTCGTCGTATAGATTTTGAGTTATGTCAAAATCAAATTTTTTAGAAAAACAGCGCCAGAACCATTATAAAACCATAACGGTTTAATTAAATAAATAAAGGGATTTTTAGGAAATAAAATCCGAATTGGCATTAGAAAAATCCAGACTGGAGATATAAAATAAATATGAACTCCAGTGAAGTAAGTGAAATGATTTTTAAGACAAAAATCATATTTTAAATGGTTAAATAGAATTAACTAAATTGGAGAATAATTAGTTAAGGGAAATTTGAGTCGAAATTGGGTTTTTGGATAAGTGAAAGAGATTGAGAATTTTTATTCGAAATCGAATATATAACTCGAGTTGAAAATATAATTAGATTAGTTTATAATTAAGTTGACATATATTCGAACAAGTTATATTCAAATAAAAAGGGTGAAATAGGCAAAACGATTAATTAACAACTAGTTAATGGGAATTTGAATGATTGAAATTAAATTTAACTTAAGTAAGTTAAATGGATCGAAATGGATAAACTGAGTAAAATCAATGTGAATGAAATATGAATTTGGTGCGAATAAAAGAAATGTATTTGTAACACAAATACAAAGGAAGTTATGTGCAAACAAATAGAAGGAGAAATATTTGTAAAAAAACATTTACAAATAGAATTTAAAAAGGAATATTTGTAAAACATTTACAAATAGAGTAAATGGAAATATTTATTTATAGAAAATAAATAGAATGTTATAAATGAGATATTTATTTGTTAAATAAATAGAAATAAATCTAAGGAATATTCATAAGATGAATAAAAAATGGAAATATGTTTTTAACAGATAAATAGAAAAGATTAATTTATAAATAACAGTTTATAAATTAAATTAAATATTTATCATTGGAAAAATGGGATATATAAGTCTAAACTTATATAGAGAAGAGATATTGGTTTTTAACACCGATAGTTTTAAATAGAAGGGGTGCACAACACTTGTATAAGTGAAGTAACGTTATTAAAGAGAACATTTAGAAAGTGAAGAACCGTTACTAAAAGTAAATCTTTATAAATGAATAAACGTTATCCAATAGGAGTTATTCTAATAAGAGAAGTCGATTAGTGTTAGAATAAATCGATTAGAGTAAGAATTAACCAGTTAGAGTTAATCAGTTAGGGTTAATCCGTAGAGTTAATTGAATATTAGTTATTCAATTAGAATTTATCGAATATTTGTTATTCAAATAAAGAGTTAACCAGATAAAGTTAATTGAACATAATTAATCGAATTAGAATTTAATTGAATGATAGTTATTCAATTAAAGTTGATCGAATATAGTATTGAGATAGAGTTAGTCAAACATAGTTACTCAGGATAAGTGCCATTTCGTACGACTGCTAACGTAATTCGCAGGGCTGCAGATAGCCTAGGGCGGTCGGATGTTTCCTGGGGGAATCAGGCGTAACCATTGTGATCGCTGCGATCTAGAGTCAAGCGAATGGAGTTAAATCAAATATTAGTTTATTCGAATAGAATCAAAGGAGTTATCGATTATAGTTTAATCGAAAAGAGTTATCGATTAGTTTAATCGAAGTGAGTTATAGAATATTGGTTATTCGAAGGAGTTATCGAATTTAGTTATTCGATGGAGTTAATCGATAAGAGTTAAATCCAATAGAGTTAATTGATAAGAGTAATTTGAATTGAGTAAATCGCATATAGTTTATTCAAAGAAAGGTTTTCGAATCTAGTTATTCGAAAGAGAGATTATCGAATATAGTTATTTGAAGGGAGAAGTTATCGAATAGGGATTTATTCGAAAGAGAGTTACGTAAGGAAGTTTGAAATGTTGAGCACAACATAAATAAGTTTTGAAAAGTTAATGGGTTTGTAGCACTTTTTCTACCTTAGCAATTTCGAGGACGAAATTATTTTAAGTGGGGAAGATTGTAATGACCCGGGATTTCGACCAACTAATTTTAAATATTTAGAATGGATTTAAATATTTATTTGATAATATAAATGAATTTTTAAATTTATGTTATCGATTTCGATTTAATATCGTATATATTAAATTATCAAAATAAGGCATCAGCGAATAACTGAATTCGAAGTGAAAACTGATTTGAAATCAGTTCAGATAATCAATACATAATTCTGTTTGAATTAGAACAATAATATTCAATAATTATCGAAGAATTCAAATGGTTTGAAATTTAAATTAAATCAATTTAAATTAATATCTTCTACAGACGATCGAACTGGACTTTGATACTTATCCCAGTGGGTTCAGAATAATAGTTTTACCCTAGAATGGACAGTTGTTGGGTTCAGAAAGGAGTTCGCAATATTTTAATTAAAGGACACTGGTCCATAATAAAATAAAATATCAGAATTTTGTGGGCAGAAAACAAAACATCAAGGCAAAATCAAACAGGCCGAGTAGTTCATTTCTTAACCACAAAATTTAAACAGTAGGTGTTCCTTTCCTCACCACTAATTAAACCAATGAAGAAAAGTAATGGCACGTTTCCTCTTACACTCCACAGAAAATTGGCCTCGTCGTTCAATGATAAGGCCGCACTCTTCTGTTATAAAATCGCAACACCCCTTCACTCCATTCTTTTCATTCTCCTATAAACCGAATCCCCTTTTTATCACTTCCAGTAAATCAAAAATTGATTCGAAGCTTCTAAATTAAGCCGCTACTTTTATCCGATACCCCTTTTCCTTTCAATTCGAATCAACTCGAGCCAAGCCTGGGAGCGTGACACTTTGGAGTTTGTGAGGTCAATCAGAATCGCGAATTGGGGGAAAGCGAGGGTGCACGATAGTTGATGGGAGCTCGACAGTTTTTGGGCGGTTTCAGTTAGCATTCGATCTGAAGGGCCAAAGGCTGATAAACTCGATAACAGAGGAGTGCGCAAGGTTCAATTCAAGGCTCGCGGTTAAGAGGGGTGTGTCGGTGTTCGAATTGGTGAGGTTCCGTTCGATTTTGAAGAGGGAGAAGGGCTATCGCAACCTGTAGGAGGAAGGTTGAAGTCGCGTACAGTTGAGGATGGGATGGAATAAAGCGTGAACAGGAGTTTGAGTCACGGTTCATTTGGAGGAAGGCTCGCTGCTGAGAAAAAGGTGAAGGTGATACGAGAGCTTGGATGTAGTGGAAAAAGGACTGAGAGAAAGGAGCAGTACATAGATTGATTTCGAGTTGCTCGATGAAATGTCCAAGTGGGATTAAGGAGAGGATAAATCAAATAGAAAAAAAACCATTCGTGTGGAGTCGAAGACTCAGAAATCAATGAAAGGAAATGGAAATTGGTACGAGTACATATTAAAATTCCGGTGAGTAAATCTCACCTTTCATTTAGAAATTATTTTTATATAGTTAAAAATAATTGTCTGTGCTTGTTTGAATGCTGTTTGATTTTTTTTAAATATATATTAGTTATTTAGGATATATATATATATATATATATATATATATATATATATTGGGTTGATGATTGGTTGGATTCCCGCAGTACCATTAGCGGATGCCCGCAGTTTCATAGCGGATGATTACCCTATACGCCCCACGCTATGATTAGTGGATGACCTTCATACCGCGATATCCTGCCTCGAAGCAGGATGGGTATTATTTATGTGCTAACGTCTGTGGATGCAGGAAAAACAGGTTGGAGGAATCCAACTGGATTCCTCAAAAATATATTTAATCTGTTGTTTGTTTGGTTTCATATGTATATTCATATATGATGTGTTAAATAAAATCAAACGATTGAAATTGGTTGATTTGATTGTTTAAAATATCCCTAGGGCTTGAATATTGATTCATAAAAATATCGAAAATGGTATTTGATATTTAAAAAGGGAATTTTATTTTTATAAACAGAATTTGAATTTTAAATAAGACTATAGAAAATATTAACTTGTTTGAAGGTATATAAAAAAAGTAATTGAATTTATAAACTTTGTTTATAAATGAAAATATGGAATTTGAATTGAATTTATAAACTTTGTTTATAAATGAAAAGATGGAATTGAATTAAATTTATAAACTTTGTTTATAAATGAAAAGATGGAATTGAATTGAATTTATAAACTTTGTTTATAAATGAAAAGATGGAATTGAATTGAATTTATAAACTTTGTTTATAAATGAAAAGATGGGATTTGAATTGAATTTATAAACTTTGTTTATAAATATATAATGGGGGATTTTAAGTAAAGTTATAAACGTTGTTTATAAATAATGCAGAGAATTTAAATAGAATTTGAATATAGAATTCAAATGGACTTTAAACTATAGAATTTGAATATAGAATTCAAATGTACTTTAAACTATAGAATTTGAAAATAGAATTCAAATGAAGTTAAAAAAAAAGAATTCAAATAGAATTGAATTGGAATTTGAATAAGAAGTTGATAAGGGAACGAGAGTATGAGTATAATTAGAATTTGTCAATATGCAGTTAAAATATATTTGAACATGTCGTGTTCAAATATGAAGGTGAAATAGACTGAAGAGTTAAGTAACAAATTTATTTAACAAATTGAGTTAAAACGATTTGGTATAGTTAAATAGATTGAGCAGGTATAGATACAGGAGACAGGTTTGGAATAAAGTGTTAGAAGGTATATATATAGATTGCCCGACAAAAAGGTACGTAGTTAATTTGTATATGAGATTTTATGCGCCGTATCGGCAAGCCGCTTGGCTTTTCCTTTTTCTTTTTGATTTGAGAGGCCTGTGTGGCAGTTTGGGGATTTTCCCGATGCTCCCGGTACAAAGGAGGTTATGGCGAATTTTTCCGGAAATTTAAGGAGATAGAATATTTTTAAGATAATTTGATAGTTAGAAATTAACATATCAAAATATATAGAAGTCGATAAGGAAACAAACTTAGAAATAGAATAGTATAATCAAAAAGGAAGACTAGGGATAAAATCTAGTAAGAATAGAAAGAGGAAGAGTATACGTGTTTAAAAGTGAATCAGTAATTGTATGGTATTGATTATTCGAGTAAGTAGTCATATCTATTTTGACGTTATAAATGTTATTCAGTCAAGGTCTGAGAGGTAGTTATACCCCAACTTGATTGATTTCATTATTAACAGATAAATAGTAAGATTCCAGGCTCGAAGATCAATGTTGAATAAGAGTTAGTTGAATATAGTATTTGGGTTGTCATAACGATGTTTTACACAACATCTGTTTTAACCCAAATAAGTGTAAGTTGGAGATAAGATGTTATATATTTCCTAAGTATAGAAATAAACGAGATCGGATAAGAGATAAGTAAGTGGAATATTTTCCAATTATAAATGGCATATATTTTCTAAGCTTAGAAAATAAAGGAAGGCGATATTCAGAAATGTTTTCCAAATAATAGAAAAGGGCAATATGGTTATTGAAAATATTTGTTTAACAAATATTGATAAAGAAATAGAGAAGAGATTTAATTAATGGAATATTAATTAAAGGCTCACTGATTTGTTGGATGTTTGGATGAACACTTGTTTTATTCGATAGTTAAATCATCGACTATCGAAACACTTGTTTTTATTCGATAGTTAAATCACAGACTATCGAAGTTTTGACCATCGTTGTCAATATGGAGAGACCGGTTGGATTATTATTCGAAGAACCACTCCATATCGGCAGTAGCGTGCGAATCAGATTATATAAAGATAATCGAAGACAGAGTATAGTGCAAGGACTTTTTCTATTAATAGAAATAGTGCCTTCAGTCCATCCTGTTCCTGGGTGACTTGTATGGATGAATGTCTGACAGAGTATTTCCAGAAAGGTCACGTACATTGATTTCTTCAACTGTACCAAGAGTGGAAGCGGAGGAGGAAACTTCTTTTAGCTGACATGTATTGTACTGTTGTAGACGTCAATTAGTGATTTTCGATGGATCTGACGATGTGACATTCGAAGTGAATCTGGTGTGATGATAAAGCGTAGCTTCAAGCCTCATCAACCGGTAAATGACAGAAATCGGGCAGGCAACATGGCTATGTAGGTCGCACCTATTAGGTTGTATAATCACCTGATCTAGAGTTTCATTTACTTTTAAAAATCTATTGTCGATGATGTCCCATTCGGGAAACGGTTGCTGATCCCAACCGTTGGTGATATACATTCAATACACTCGAGCGAAATGAGTGGTCGGTCATGTGTGGCTGAGTTGCAAGATGTTCTTGTTAAACTCGGTGTATTCTCCTCTAGAGATATACCAGCGGAAGGTGGTTCCATACCTTGTCATAGTTGGAAAATCAAATACCCAATACGTGCTTGCGGTTTATGATTGTATATATATGTGGAACGTGAGATGCAAACGTTCCACTAGATTGTTATTTACTTGATTTAGACATTATTATAATATCAAAAGAGTTTTGATATAAAGTTAAATCAAGTGTTTGGATTTTCATAAGGGAAAAACCAGTTCCGTGATATACGACGTGGTCTTATGAGATATCATTTAGTTTCTGAAACTGTTTTAAACTGTTTACTCATACCAGTCCCATGACTGACCCGGAGTTTATTTTTTTTGTTCTACCTAAACTCTTGGGTGCCTAAATTTGTACGGGCAGTCAAGTAGTTCAGGATTTTACAGATCTATCTAAAGGAGCTTGGAGCAGGAGGCTTCAGCGTTATCTAGTTATAGTGTTGTTCCGCTATGTTGTAAGTGTTATACTCTGATAAGTGTATGTTATACAGTTAAGATTTTGTATTTCAAAGATATGATATATTATATTTTATTCCGCTGCGATGTGAGATTCTGTGTTGTAATTTCTGTTCTTCTTCTATTCTAAGTATCTATCTTATCTATCCTCACCCTCTATCTCTTTCTTCTAAAAAAAATGTTTCGTATTTTCGCGATATTTGGGTTGGACGTATGATTCATATAGTCAACTCTGATGTTACGGAAATATGGGTCATTACACTCCATTCGTAGGTCGATCGCGCCGCCCAGGAGCCGCCGAGTTCGACGCCATAAGCACCTCAGGCGCGCCTCTCGAGGCTGGTCAACGCTGCGCGGTCCGATCGTGGTAATACTTCACGGTTTGGTCAAGAATTGAAGACCTAGTTTTGAAGAAAACAATGAGGTATACGGCCAAGTTTATTTCCAGCAGTTTTAACAGTTTAAAACCGTTGCAAACTTTGAAAAATCATATCTTTTTCGTTTCTTGTCAAAATCCAGTGAAACAAGAGACAGTGGACTCGTGTGGACGTCTTCTACCTTCTAGAAGAGACCGCATATTTTTCTGAGCCTTCTGCTATTTTTGGTGGAGTGGAACCCAATGTGAGATTTCTAAATTATAAACGATATGGAAAACGATGATGTATAAATTATATAGTCGATGTATGAGTTATATAAGCGTTGTACCACTCATGTATAAGCATTGTATAAGTTGTACGTTCGATGTATAAGTTATATATGCGTTGTAAAAATTATATATGTGTTGAAATAGAAGTGAATTGCTATATATATATATATATACACACACACGCCCCTCGTCCACAAACCATGGACGATATTTATTGGTTGTGATTGGTGTGAAAATTGATTGATAGCGAATGGTTGATTGGAATTGTTTGTGGTTGATATTGATTGATTGTGGTTGAAAAATACCCATTTGTGGTTGAGAAATATTTGGTTGAAACAACATAGGATTAGTTTATGGAAATGAAATAAATATATACATGCTGCTTGCGTGCGAACTAGATGCATGATTCCCATTGTCAAAAATCGCGAGATTTTAAGGTAGAGCGAGGAGCCGTACTAGGGATGGTCCCGGTTTTAACTACCCTGCCGTTATGCTGCCGAAATTTTGAATAATATTCATGTGTTTGAATTATTTTCATTTGCTGAAATTATATTTATCCGTTGAATAGAAAACCTTCATCTGTTGAATCGATATTCATTCGTTGATTAGAAATTCATGTGTTGAATGGTATTCGTGTTTTAAATATAGAAATCACATTTTTATCTATATATATAAACTGTAGAAAACCTTCATGTGTTGAATCGATATTCATTCGTTGATTAGAAATTCATGTGTTGAATGGTATTCGTGTTTTAAATATAAAAATCACATTTTTATCTATATATATAAACTATAGAAAACCTTCATGTGTTGAATCGATATTCATTCGTTGATTAGAAATTCATGTGTTGAATGGTATTCGTGTTTTAAATATAAAAATCACATTTTTATCTATATATATAAACTATAGAAAACCTTCATGTGTTGAATCGATATTCATTCGTTGATTAGAAATTCATGTGTTGAATTGTATTCGTGGTTTAAATATAAAAATCACATTTTTTATTTATATATATAAACTATAGAAAACCTTCATGTGTTGAATCGATATTCATTCGTTGATTAGAAATTCATGTGTTGAATGGTATTCATATTTTGAAATAAATTGTTCTATAATAAAAATCACCTTTTTATCATCTATATGAACTATGTAAAATAATCTCGTTTTAAAAGAAATTATTTTATAATAAAAATCCTATTTTTATTACCTATATAAACTATATAAAATAATAGTGTTTTGAAAAGAATTGTTTTACAATAAAAATCACATTTTTTTTATTATATACATGAATTGTTGAAATGTGAAGTGTTAAAAATAGCCACTCGTTCAAATAAATATGCATGAGTTGAAATCTTCATTAATTAGCTAATGATATGATTTTTGCCTATGCATGCAACATTAGAAAGAATGGTGTTTTTAAACCAAATTGAATCAAGTATGAAGTTGAATGGAAAATGGTAAGTGATAAGAACAGTATATGCGTACATGCATATTTATTGAACAGGTTATAGCAAAGGGGCTAGAGAAGAGGAATAAAATTTATTGCCCGACAAATAGGTACACATTTACTGTTTTGTTTGGGTGATGATTTTATGAGCCTGTTGGCTAGCCGCTTGGCTTTTTCTTTTTCTTTTTGACATGAGACGCCTGTGTGAATATTTGTGAATTTTCCCAGCCCCTCCCGTACATAGGAGGTTATGGCGAAATTTTTCCAAAATTTAAAGGCGTTAGTGAAATATTTGAAGTGGAAACAATATAGGAATTGTTTAATGAACTATATTTATATAAATATATAAATATAAATAAAATTAAAACGAAACGTGGCCGTGCAGTTCTTGTTTTGAAACCGTGATTTCAAACAACTAGTGCGGGAAATCCGACCATTGGATTTTCTCGAAACCGCAACCGTTGGGTTCGCCTTGGAAATATCTTTCCAACGGCACCAACTTTGTAAAAATCCAACGGTTGGATTGTCTGGAATGTTTAATTCAAATTTGAAGGAAAACAGCGCCAGAATCGATTATATATATATATATATATAATTATATTTAATCAAATAACGACGCTGCAGTTCGTATTTTGAAATCGAAACTTCAAACGATTGTACCGGGAGATCCGACCGTCGGATTTTCCCGAAACTGGAACCGCTGGATTCGTTTTGAAAAGATCTTTCTAATGATGTAAATTTTTTGAAGATCCAACGGTTATATTTTCAGATATGTGTAAATCAAATCTGAAGAAAAACAGCGCCACGGTCGCGTTATGGCCCGAAGCGTCGTTTTAAATAAATGGGCTATTTTAAAATGAATAAAAATAGCGATAAGTCGTTATAAAATATTATAAATGATATGGATGTGATTTAGAAATTAACTGAAGGTTGGCTAAGTCGAATGGTTTCCTGGGTGTTGATCTGATGTTGGTTTCGGCCTTCGGGGTTAATATTTGGGAAATCGTTCTCTTACTAATTGACGGTTAACGACTGATGAATTGAAATGATGCGTGTGTATGTTAGTGTTGCACTTGTTTATTATATACGTGAGTTGCTCAGAAAGACCGGGTTCATCCCATTCTGAATAACTGAATCGACGATAAGTAATCGAAGATGAAGACGGTGGTCGAGGACCGGAGATCTTCACCTCGTTTGGATGGTAACCGAGGTCCTGATTGGGAGGCATCCCGAAATATGGATAATGAGTGGTGATCGTCCAGACGTACATGGTGATCGATGGGTTTGCGAGGTATTTAGTGCCTCCGGTTTCGTTCAGACCCAGAACGGACATGTAAATAGACTGTGTGTCTGACATTGGATTTTATTCTGTGTTGATTGATCTCTGTTAAATATACATCTGTTTGGAGATGGAGAATTTATTCTTTTGCTTAACGCCCTTCTCTGAAAACGCACGAGCTCAGAGGTTGTATATTGATTGACATCAGTCGCATGGCGTGAATTGCCAGTGTGGCATGCCTGAGTGGCAAATGATCAGGGCTTCTGTTGAAAAGAAAAGTCTTGTGGTGATGATCAAAGCACCGCCTGTGTGGCGTAGCTTTGTGTATAACGTGAAATCGCGAGCCTCACACCCCGGTATGAACCAGAAACGGGAGAAGGACCTCAGAGGGGGCGTGCGTTTTCTTTCTAGCTAGGGTGGTGTCTGTGACCTACCAGCCCTGACATTTATATACTTTTCACCTGTGTGGTTGTTGCTGTTGCGAGGCTCCTTGGTTAGATCGGATGATCCGGGTCCGTTGGAGTCATTCGTTGGCTCATTTACGCCCCAAAGGGCGGAGAAACGCATTGTTCAGGCATTAAAATCCACTTCGTGTGGACCGGCCCTGACGATCCAAGGTACGGTTGCGGCTGTGCCTGAGGGGCGGGCTAAAGCGTCTCGAATTCGGTAAGGACTATCTTTTGCCTTGGTTCATGACGGAAATCCAATTTCTAAATACGACATCGTGCGGTTTTGATTGTATATATATATGGCGACATGATACATGGTACCCATGCCGTCTATGATTGATAGTTATGATTCGAAATTGTTTTTGAAACATGTAAACACTAGTAATAATATCAATTGCTCTTGTTTTATTCGTATCAAGCATATTTTGGCCGTTATAAGGTAAAAACTCTATCCTCTGGTTTGCGTTGCATTGTGTGATGGGAACTGAGTCTTATAATGGCTTCATTTATATAAAAAACATTGCGATGTTTAAAAGAATGATTTGTTTTAAAGCACTAACAATCCAATGGAGTAAACCCTTTCCACGAAAGTGGCGTGGTCTAGTGATTAGCCATGTTTGAAATGTGTTGAGTAGATATCTCATACCAGTCCCATGACTGAATCGTAGTTTGTTTCACTTTCAAACTCGGGTGCCCCTTTTTTCTATACGGGTAGCCTTGTATTCAGGTTTAGCTGACTTCCTCTGGATAACTGGAGCTGAAGGTGGATTCTATCATTTATCTCTTTTTATGCTTTTCAGCTCCTATTATACATTATGTTTGTTTTTCCGCTGTAGACATTTATGTATAGTTGAACTGTATTTGTACTAAGTATGATCCTGTATACTGTGTAACTCTGATGATTACTTTTATCCAGTATATTCTATTGTTCATTATCTGGTGTATTTATTTATTTCTATTCTGTTATTTCTGTTTATGTGTTATATTCCACGGATTACCCTTGCCACCGTCTGTACGGGGTTTGGGGTCGTCTCATTTAGTATCAGAGCTTTGGTTAAGCTTAGTGCTGGAATATAACATATTAACGAACTCGTCAGAAATAGAACCAGAAGTGTTCTAGGACGGGTAACTCTATACAGATAGGATCAGTAATATCCTAGTATGAGTAAAGCAGAATGGAATCACACCTCGATAGACACATTCACATTTGAAGTATGTGTTTCTATGTTTTAAATACCTTTTCTGTGACCTGACACTTGATCTGCCATTTGCAGAAGTACTAGAAAAATGAGTGTCAGAAACAGGAGAAATGCAGAACCCAATCTAGAGGCTCTATTAAAGAGATATCGAAATCTGAATGGAGCACAGTTCTCGGGCAATGAATCTATTATTCAGACTCAAGCTTAGGTGAGTTCTGTCAAAGAATCTTTGAGCGTATCCAGCTAAGAGATGACCAGAAACGGTTAGTAGCATCTTGGGCGCTCAAAGAAGAAGCTTTAATCTGGTGGGAAACCATCATCAAAGATAATCCAGAAGGTGATATAACCTGGGACAGATTCAAAGTGATTTTCCTAGAAAGATTTACTCCTCCTGAAGCGACGGAGCGATTATGTGATGAATTTTCTTATCTAATACAAGGTGATATGACCATCCCAGAATATCATAAGAAATTCAAAGAACTTGCTCACTTTGCTCCTCATCTGATTCAAGATCCAAAGAGGAAGAATCTGAGATTTATTCATGGCCTGCAAAGGAGATATCAGAATAGTGTGATGAGGAATGTGAAGCTTCCTTTTTCAGAAATGATATACATGGCTTATCAGTATGAAGACCTCCATAAGAAAGGAATGTTACGCGGCGAAGAAGAAGTCAGTTCTAGTGACAAAGCAGAGTCGGAAACTGATATTGCTGAAGCCAGTACGAGGTCGGAGGTCAATAAGAAGCCCAGTGCCAAGAGAAAAAGGGCGGAATATGGGAACGAACGAATAACGACTGCCACGTGCTCAAGCTGCAATAGAAAAGGACATTTGGCGATAAGTTGCAAATCTTGGAACCAACAAAGAAAGAGTGGATCTAAATACAAGAAGGATCTTCTAGGAAAGAAAAGGTGCAATCAATGCCATCAATTTGGTCATGTGAAGCAAGATTGTCGGCTGTTAAAAACGACCAAAGAAGCTCAGGTAAATAAAGTGGCAGAAGTGCATGCATCTTCATCTGCTCAAGAGAGGCCAGATGTTTTAGAAGGCACGCTAACTGTCAAAGATATTCAAGTTAAAGTACTGTTTGACACAGGCGCGTCATGAAGCTTCATTGCAAAGGATGCAGCTAAGAAACTGGATTTGAATTTGAAAAGGCTGAAGGAACCAATGACTGTCCAGAATCTGGTTGGGGGTTCCATTGATTTCAGTTGGGTTTGTGGAGTGCCGGTTTCTTTCTCTTGTTATCGGTTTCTTACCATCGCGGTCATCATGAATTTTAAAGAGTTTGATCTTATCTTGGGGTTAGACTGGTTGACCAAATATGAAGCTGAAGTTAAATGCGCCGACAGAGTCGTAAAGGCGAAGATTAAATCAGGTGATTATATAGCCATTCCCTGTGAAGGTCAGAATGCTAATAGAAAAGACTTCTGGGCAGCTTTGAATGTTTCTCCAGCCCAAATAGAAAATGTCCCTGAAATCACAGAGAATATTCCCGACCTAGTGAAAGATATTCATGTCGTCAAGAACTATGCGGATGTGTTCGAGGAAGTTGTTCGCTTACCTCCGCAGAGAGAAATAGATTTCAAGATCGCTTTGACTCCCAATGCAAGGCCGGTAGTTCACGCTATTCGAAGAATGTCCTTGAAAGAGAAAGAGGAATTAGACAATCAAACACGACAGCTAGTATGGAAGGGTCTGATCAGGCATAGTTTCTCTGATTGGGGAGCAGCAGTGGTGTTTGTCTCAAAATCTGACGGTACTCTACGTCTATGTGTGGATTATCGTGATTTGAACAAACAGACAATAAAGAACAAATATCCATTGCCGCGGATTGATGATTTGTTGGATCGATTAAATGGCGCACAAGTATTCTCAAGGATGGACCTAGCTATAGGCTTCCATCAACTTCGTATCGCAAAGGAGTGTGTTCCTTTAACAGCATTCAGAGGTCCTGATTTATTCTACGAGTGGTTAGTAATGTCGTTCGGCTTATGTAACGCTCCAGCCTATTTCGTCGATCTAATGAACAGAGTATTCAGAGGAGTTTTGAGTAAATTTGTTCTGGTTTCTATTGATGATATTCTAATCTTCTCTAAATCAAAGGCCGAACATGAAAAGCATTTGGAACAGGTTCTGGAAATCCTCAGAAGGAATGTGTTGAAAGCAAAGTTTTCTAAATGTATATTCTGGCAAGAAGAAGTCAAATTTCTGGGCCATGTCGTATCGAAAGAAGGAATTGTTGTGGATCTTAGTAAAATCACAGCTATTCAAAACTGGAAGCAGCCTAGTACCCCTACCGAAGTCCGTAGTTTTCTCGGATTGGCTAGCTATTACCGGAAGTTCGTTAAAAACTTTTCGAAGATATCTGGTCATTTAACGAAGCTTACAAAGAAGCATTCTAAATTCAAATGGACTCCAGAAAGTGAGGAGGCTTTTGAAGAGCTAAAGTTAAGACTAACGACTGCTTCAGTGTTAACCATCATCGATGGCAATCAGGATTTGAAAGTATGGACTGATGCTTCTAGAGAAGGCCTTGGCGCAGTGTTAAAGCAAAGGGGTCAAGTGATTGCTTATGCTATCCGTCAACTGAAGCCGCACGAAAAGAACTACGTAACTCACGATCTTGAGTTATTGGCTATTGTGTTCGCTTTGAAAATCTGGAGGCACTATCTTCTGGGTGAGAGATTTGAACTGTTTACAGATCACCAGTCGTTAAAGTATCTGTTCACTCAGAAAGACCTGAATTTGAGGCAGCAACGTTGGCTGGAGTTTCTTGTAGCATACGATTTTGAAATTATATATACTCCAGGGAAAGCCAATGTCGTGGCCGATGCGCTGAGCCGAAAGAATGAAATAATCGCTAGTTTTATTATCACGACTTCATTGCTAGATAAAATATCTTCTCTTCAGGAGGATGATCACTTCATTCAGAAGATCAGAGAGATAATTCAACAAGGCGAACCCTCGAGTTTTCAAGTTGATAATGATGGGATTCTAAGGCTCAAAGGTCGAATTTGTGTCCCTAACATCCTTGAGCTTCGAAAGGAAGTACTGGATGAATGCCACAAGTCAAAAGTTAGTATCCATCCGTGGGTAAGCAAAATGTATAATGACATCAAACGCACTTTCTGGTGGAAGTCGATGAAGAGGGACATTTCTTTATATGTTAGCCGATGCCCTACTTGCCAGCTAGTCAAGAGCGACCAACAGAAGCTGGCTGGATTGTTACAACTGCTAGACGTTCCTGGTTGGAAGTAGGAACAGATTTCCATGGACTTCATTGATGGTTTGCCCCGAACCAGAAAAGGGAATGACAGTATTTAGGTGATCGTAAATCGCTTCACGAAGACCGCCCATTTCATACCTGTCAGATCAAACATAACTGCTCAGAGTCTGGCGCAGATATACTTCAAGGAAATAGTTAGACTACATGGAGTGCCGCTCAGTATAGTCAGTGATAGAGATACAATATTCACTAGCAAATTCTGGGAAGCATTTCAAGTCAAGCTGGGAACGAAGTTGAACTTAAGCACCGCTTATCATCCTCAGACAGACGGTCAGACTAAGAGGATGAATCATATTTTAGAAGATCTATTGCGGGCTTGTGTTATAGATTTTGGTGGATCATGGGAAGACCATCTGCATTTGGCTGAATTCTCATATAACAACAGTTACCAGGCGAGTCTGACAATGTCGCCATTCGAACAATTGTATGGTAGACCGTGCCGATATCCTGCTTGTTGGGTCGAACCCGGTAATAGACTTGTGTTGGGTCCTGATATGATCCGAGAAGCCACCGACAAAGTCGATTTTATTAAGAAGCGATTACTCGCCGCTCAAAGCCGACAAAAGAGCTATGCCGATAGAAGAAGAAGGGATATATCCTTTGCTGTTGACGACTACATATATTTGAAAGTATCGCCGATGAGAGGAGTTATCCGGTTCGGTAAAACTGGAAAGTTGGTGCCCAAATTCATTGGTCCGTTTCCTATTCTGGAACGGATCGGAACTCTCGCTTATATGGTCAAATTGCCTGACTGGTTGCCTAGAGTCCATGATGTATTTCATATATCTCAACTTCGAAAGCACGTTCATGATCCGGACTTGATCGTGGAAGAAGCAGCTCAGCGGGATATTGAAATTACTCCAGAACTAGCTGTGAGAAGTGAGCCGCTAAAGTTTATCGGTAAAGAAACCAAAGAACTGAGGAACAAGAAGGTTCACTTAGTCAAAGTGCAATAGAGTGGAGATTCGCAAGATTGTACTTGGGAAACTGAGGAGAGCATTCAGAAAACTTATCCTAGATGTCGAGTAGATATCTCTGATTGACTCCGGTGCAAGGTATATTTACCATACTTTGCATTACCATTTAATTCTCTACTCTGCTGTTATTTTCTTTCCATGGATGTTCACTTTTAACTCCATAGTCTGAATGATTTTAAAAGAGAATAGGAATCAATTTGTATGGTTTTGAAAAGTTAAAAACAATTTGATTGTTGGTTGTGTTGCGTGATTGTAGATTTGATTAATTAAAATTGTTGAAACGATAGTTAATTTAATCAACAATAGAATAATGGTAGAATTTATTCGATTAAACCGCACATTGAACTGATTAGAAAATAAATAGAAATATATACATTTGTATTATATATGTTTGAACAGGTAAATGGATTAGCTGTTGAGTAAAGATTTTATTTGCGTGCCCGACAAATAGGTAAACCTTAATGAGTTGGATGCGAAATATAATTATATCAACTCCTGTGAATGCCATTGGATGCAGAGTGCTGGGTTTTCTGTGTGAAATAATAAACGTCGCCATAGGATAGTAACAATTAATTTTGAACTACATTACATGGCATACTTCAGAAGATAGGCATACTTTATCATATACCACATAAGCATTTGGAGCTTGTGTGACGAGGTGGAAGATTTACCATACGAGCGAGAGGCTTGTATGGCGATGATTATATTTTACAGGCTGAACTGATGACTGATATGGACTATTTAAATTGCAACGATTAAATTGCCAGATTAATAAAAACCCCACATGGGTCTGGAGTTGACAATAATCACGTCTCTCTAGTTATTAGATACGGCACATGGACTATTTATTTCCCCACACAGGACAGGGTGACGAGAATTTATTCTCTGGAGTTAATATCAATACACGCTCCCCTGTAAACACCAGAATATATCACTATAAATATGTGTATGCTTATTAGGATTTATTGGGTACCTAATACGACCCAATAAATTTCCAAACCTCTCTCCGTACAAAGGAGGTTATGGCGAAATTTTTCGAAAATTCCGGGTGTTTGCCAAATTTTTGAAGAATTTGAAAATTATCAGAAACTGAAAAGTTGGAGAATGGAAGCCGGATCGAATGTAGAGTTGATCATTCAAAACACTTTCGACTTTGTTCCGTTTCGGGGACGAAAAGTTTTAAGTGGGGGAGATTGTAACGACCCAGAAAATCTGAACCAATTTAAAAATTTTAAATTGGCTAAAATAATGGATTTTATATATTTAAAATAAATATTTTAAATAATAGCAATGAAAACTGAGTTTGAATCGACAATTGAAAACAAATATTATTAATTCTAATTATAAACAAGGCCTGAAATGGCGCTGCAGTTTCAAAAATTGAATTCAAACTTTGTCTTACTGTACCGGGTGCCAAACAAAATGGATTTGAGTGAAACCAAAAATATTTAAATCTGTTAGTGAATACCTTTCTAACGAATCTGAAAAATCGAATTTTCATAACGGAAAGCAAAAGTTATGGCCAAATGAATTTTCAGAAAGGTCGCTATGGAATTTATATAGCCCGTGAAATTGGCCATTTTGCATACGACCTCGGAATTCGACGAAACCACTTTTGTTGGATCCGGGATGTGAAGTTATTGCTAGGTTTCAAATTTCATAATTTTTGAACCTAGTATGTGAGGGCGGCAAAGGAAAATGTGTTTTGGTCAATTACAGTTAAATTGGATCGACCAGAAATTGGCCATTTTGCATACGACCTAAGAATTCGACGAAACTAGTTTTGTTGGGACCGTATCGTCAAAACATAGCCAGATTTTTTTTTCTGGAATATTTCGAATCAGTTTGTGGCCCTGGCAAATTGAAATGTATGTTCAAATCAAATATTGAATGTTTTATATTTTAATTTTAATAAAAACTGACTGAAACATCCGAATGGGCCTTCAAAACATATTCCATTGTGTTCGGAATGGGGGTAAAATGCTAGGAACGATAGTCGTTGGGTTTGGATTAGGGTTCGCAAGAGGCAAGGGGTATTTTCGGATTTTTTAACTTTATAAATAAATAAAAAATCTACTCGTCCACGTCAGAACCCCCCCCCCCCCCCCCGCTTCTCTCTCCCCGATAAACGATATACGGCAGAAACCGCTCGTGTCTTCCCTCCTCTTTTTCTCCTCCTTCACGCATTAAAACGCCACGACCCAGTTGAGGTTTTTGTAGATCGTCAGACGAGCTTCAAATCCATATATAGTTAGACGAGCTTCAAATCCATATATAGTTTGATTTTTTTCATTGAGTATATCTCCAGAACCGACCTCGTGAAGATCCGCCGTTCGAAGGTCGATCGTGCCGCCCAGGAGCCGCCGAGTTCGACGCCGTCAACACCTCAGGCGCGCCTCTCGAGGTTGGTCAACGCTGCGTGGTCCGATCGTGGTAATACTTCACGGTTTGGTCAAGAATTGAAGACCTAGTTTTGAAGAAAACAATGAGGTATACAGCCAAATTTATTTTCAGCAGTTTTAATAGTTTAAAACCGTTGCAAACTTTGAAAAATCATATCTTTTTCGTTTCTTGTCAAAATCCAGTGAAACAAGAGACAGTGGACTCGTGTGGACATCTTCTACCTTCTAGAAGAGACCACATATTTTTCTGAGCCTTCAGCTATTTTTGATGGAGTGGAACCCAATGTGAGATTTCTAAATTATAAACGATATGGAAAACGATGATGTATAAATTATATAGTCGATGTATGAGTTATATAAGCATTGTACCCCTCATGTATAAGCGTTGTATAAGTTGTACATTCGATGTATAAGTTATATATGCGTTGTAAAAATTATATATGTGTTGAAATAGAAGTGAATTGATATATATATATATATATATATATATATATATATATATACGCCCCTCGTCCACAAACCATGGACGATATTTATTGGTTGTGATTGGTGTGAAAATTGATTGATAGCGAATGGTTGCTTAGAATTGTTTGTGGTTGATATTGATTGATTGTGGTTGAAAAATACCCATTTGTGGTTGAGAAATATTTGGTTGAAACCACATAGGATTAGTTTGTGGAAATGAAATAAATATATACATGCCGCCTGCGTGCGAACTACATGCATGATTCCCATTGTCAAAAATCGCGAGGTTTTAAGGTAGAGCGAGGAGCCATACTAGGGACGGTCCCGGTTTTTACTACCCTGCCGTTATGCTGCCGAAATTTTGAATAATATTCATATGTTTGAATTATTTCCATTTGCTGAAACTATATTTATCCGTTGAATAGAAAACCTTCATGTGTTGAATCGATATTCATTTGTTGATTAGAAATTCATGTGTTGAATGGTCTTCGTATTTTAAATATAAAAATCACATTTTTATATATATATATATAAACTATAGAAAACCTTCATGTGTTGAATCGATATTCATTCGTTGATTAGAAATTCATGTGTTGAATGGTAATCGTGTTTTAAATATAAAAATCACATTTTTATCTATATATATATAAACTATAGAAAACCTTCATGTGTTGAATCGATATTCATTCGTTGATTAGAAATTCATGTGTTGAATGGTATTCGTGTTTTAAATATAAAAATCACATTTTTATCTATATATATAAACTATAGAAAACCTTCATGTGTTGAATCGATATTCATTCGTTGATTAGAAATTCATGTGTTGAATGGTATTCGTGTTTTAAATATAAAAATCACATTTTTATCTATATATATAAACTATAGAAAACCTTCATGTGTTGAATCGATATTCATTCGTTGATTAGAAATTCATGTGTTGAATGGTATTCATATTTTGAAATAAATTGTTCTATAATAAAAATCACCTTTTTATCATCTATATGAACTATGTAAAATAATCTCGTTTTAAAAGAAATTGTTTTATAATAAAAATCCTATTTTTATTTCCTATATAAACTATATAAAATAATAGTGTTTTGAAAAGAATTGTTTTACAATAAAAATCACATTTTTTTATTATATACATGAATTGTTGAAATGTGAAGTGTTAAAAATAGCCACTCGTTCAAATAAATATGCATGAGTTGAAATATTCATTAATTAGCTAATGATATGATTTTTGCCTATGCATGCAACATTAGAAAGAATCGTGTTTTTAAACCAAATTGAATCAAATATGAAGTTGAATGGAAAATGGTAAGTGATAAGAACAGTATATACGTACATACATATTTATTGAACAGGTTATAGCAAAGGGGCTATAAAAGAGGAATAAAATTTTGTGCCCGACAAATAGGTACACATTTACTGTTTTGTTTGGGTGATGATTTTATGAGCCTGTTGGCTAGCCGCTTGGCCTTTTCTTTTTCTTTTTGACATGAGACGCCTGTGTGAATATTTGGGAATTTTCCTAGCCCTCCCGTACAAAGGAGGTTATGGCGAAATTTTTCCAAAATTTAAAGGCATTAGTGAAATATTTGAAGTGGAAACAATATAGGAATTGTTGAATGAACTATATTTATATAAATATATAAATATAAATAAAATTAAAACGAAACGTGGCCGTGCAATTCGTGTTTTGAAACCGTGATTTCAAACAACTAGCACGGGAAATCCGACCATTGGATTTTCCCGAAACCGCAACCGTTGGGTTCGCCTTGGAAATATCTTTCCAACGGCACCAACTTTGTAAAAATCTAACGGTTAGATTGTCTGGAATGTTTAATTCAAATCTGAAGGAAAACAGCGCTAGAATCGATTATATTTATATATATATATATATATATATAATATAATTATATTTAATCAAATAACGACGCTGCAGTTCGTATTTTGAAATCGAAACTTCAAACGATTGTACCGAGAGATCCGACCGTCGGATTTTCCCGAAACTGGAACCGCTGGATTCGTTTTGAAAAGATCTTTCTAATGATGTAAATTTTGTGAAGATCCAACGGTTAGATCTTCAGATATGTGTAAATCAAATCTGAAGAAAAACAGCGCCACGGTCGCGTTATGGCCCGAAGCGTCGTTTTAAATAAATGGGCTATTTTAAAATGAATAAAAATAGCGATAAGTCGTTATAAAATATTATAAACGATATGGATGTGATTTAGAAATTAACTGAAGGTTGGCTAAGTCGAATGGTTTCCTGGGTGTTGATCTGATGTTGGTTTCGGACTTCGGGGTTAATATTTGGGAAATCGTTCTCTTACTAATTGATGGTTAGCGACTGATGAATTGAAATGATGCGTGTGTATGTTAGTGTTGCACTTGTTTATTATTTACGTGAGTTGCTCAGAAAGACCGGGTTCATCCCATTCTGGATAACTGAATCGACGTTAAGTAATCGAAGATGAAGACGGTGGTTGAAGACCGGAGATCTTCACCTCGTTTGGATGGTAACCGAGGTCCTGATTGGGAGGCATCCCGAAATATGGATAATGAGTGGTGATCGTCCAGACGTACGTGGTGATCGATGGGTTTGCAAGGTATTTAGTGCCTCCGGTTTCGTTCAGACCCAGAACGGACTTGTAAATGGACTGTGTGTCTGACATTGGATTTTATTCTGTATTGATTGATCTCTGTTAAATATACATCTGTTTGGCGGCGGAGAATTTATTCTTTTGCTTAACGCCCTTCTCTGAAAACGCACGAGCTCAGAGGTTGTATATCGATGGACATCAGTCGCATGGCATGAACTGCCAGTGTGGCATGCTTGAGTGGCAAATGATCAGGGCTTCTGTTGAAAAGCAAAGTCTTGTGGTGATGATCAAAGCACCGCCTGTGTAGCGTAGCTTTGTGTATAACGTGAAATCGCGAGCCTCATACCCCGGTATGAACCAGAAACGGGAGCAGGACCTCAGGGGGGACGTGCGTTTTCTTTCTAGCTAGGGTGGTGTCAGTGACCTACCAGCCCTGACATTTATATACTTTTCACCTGTGTGGTTGTTGCTGTTGCGAGGCGCCTCGGTTAGATCGGACGATCCGGGTCCGATGGAGTCATTCGTTGGCTCATTTCCGCCCCCAAAGGGCGGAGAAACGCATTGTTCAGGCATTATAATCCGCTTCGTGTCGACCGGCCCTGACGATCCAAGGTACGGTTGCGGCTGTGCCTGCGGGGCGGGCTAGAGCGTCTCGAATTCGGTAAGGACTATCTTTTGCCTTGGTTCATGACGGAAATCCAATTTCCAAATACGACATCGTGCGGTTTTGATTGTATATATATATAGCGACATGATATATGGTTACCATGCCGTCTATGATTGATAGTTATGATTCGAAATTGTTTTTGAAACATGTAAACACTAGTAATAATATCAATTGCTCTTGTTTTATTTGTATCAAGCATATTTTGGCCGTTATAAGGTAAAAACTATATCCTCCGGTTTGCGTTGCATTGTGTGATGGGAACCGAGTCTTATAATGGCTTCATTTTTATAAAAAAACATTGTGATGTTCAAAAGAATGATTTGTTTTAAAGCACTGGCAATCCAATGGAGTAAACCCGTTCCACGAAAGTGGCGTGGTCCGGTGATTAGCCATGTTTGAAATGTGTTGAGTAGATCTCTCATACCATTCCCATGACTGACTCGTAGTTTGTTTCACTTTCAAACTCGGGTGCCCCTTTTTTCTACATGGGCAGCCTTGTATTCAGGTTTAGCTGACTTCCTCTGGATAGCTGGAGCTGAAGGTGGATTCTATCATTTATCTCTTTTTATGCTGTTCAGCTCCTATTGTACATTATGTTTGTTTTTCCGCTGTAGACATTTATGTATAGTTGAACTGTATTTGTACTAAGTATGATCCTGTATATTGTGTAACTCTGATGATTACTTTTATCCAGTATATTCTATTGTTCATTATCTGGTGTATTTATTTATTTCTGTTCTGTTATTTCTGTTTATGTGTTATATTCCACGGATTACCCTTGCCACCATCCGTACGGGCTTTGGGGTCGTCACAGGAGCGGCGGCTCCACTAGGTTTTTTTATTATTTCAATTCGACTGAGGAAAGAAGAGAATGGGGGTCAACGGTTTTGAAGGGGAGGAGTTTTTTTTTAATTAATTTATTTTCAAAAAGTTGACTTTTTCATACAACGTATAAATGAGGCCCACCGCCCATCGTCCATAGCTAATTACCCCCATTCCGAACACAATGGGACATGTATCGTAAGCCGGTTCGACTGTTTTGATCTATTTTTGTCAAAATCAGTATATAACTCTATATATTGAATTTGAATGCACATTTCAATTTACTGGGGTCACATACTAACTCGATAAATCCCAGAAAAATATTTTCTAGCTTCGTATCGATGATACGGTCCAAACAAAACTAGTTTCGTCGAATTCTGAGACCGTTGGAAAAATGGCCATTTTTCAGTCGATTAAAATCAACTGAAACTGGTCAAACGCGTTTTCCTTGGCCACGCTCACATATTATTTCAAAAAATTATGAAATTTGAAACCTAGCAATAATTTGACATCACGGACCCAACAAAAGTGGTTTCGTCGAAATCCGAGGTCGTTTGCAAAATTCCCATTTTTAAGGGCCTGGATTCCATAGCGACTATTCAGAATTTTCAACTGGACACATCTTCTGATGCCCGCTATGAAATTTCAATTTTTCGGATTCGTTGGAAAGATATTCCCAATTAGATTCTAATATTTTTGGTTTCACTAAAATCCGGTTTATTTTACACCCGGTATGTTCAATTGAAGTTTGAAATCAAATTATCGATCTACCGCGCTATTTTCAATTCCTTTTATAATTTAAAATAAATATTTATATTCTAACGACGACGTATATAATATATACGTTCGAATTCCATTCAAAATAAATTTCTCGTCGATATAATTTAAAATAATTCATTTTAAATGTTCAAAATTCGCTAAAATTGCCAAAATAAAAAATTTAAACTGGCCCAGATTTTCGGGTTGTTACAATCTCCCCCACTTAAAAATTTCATCCCCGAAAAGGAACAAACTCGAAAGTGGTTTGATTAATCAACTCTACGTTCGATCTGGCTTCCATTCTCCAACTTTTCAGTTTCTGAGAATTTTCAAATTCTTCAAAAATTTGGCTAACACCCGGAATTTTCGAAAATTTTCGCCATAACCTCCTTTGTACGGGGAGAGGTTTGGAAATTTATTAGGTCGTATTAGGTACCCAATAAATCCTAATAAGCATACACTATTTATAGTGATATATTATGGTGTTTATAGGGGAGCGTGTATTGATAATAACTCCAGAGACTAAATTCTCGTCACCCTGTCAAAGCCTGAGGGAGTGTGTATTTTAAATGCTCCAGAGGATAAATCCTCGTCCCGCGTGGGAAATAAATAGTCCATGTGCCGTATCTAATAACTAGAGAGACGTGATTATTGTCTACTCTAGACCCATGTGGGGTTTTTATTAATCTGGCAATTTTACCGTTACAATTTAAATAGTCCATATCAGTCATTAGTTCAACCTGTAAAATATAGTCATCGCCATACAAGCCTCTCGCTCGTATGGTAAATCTTCCACCTCGTCACACAAGCTCCAAATGCTTATGTGGTATATGATGAAGTATGCCTATCTTCCAGAAGTATGCCATGTAATGTAGTTCAAAATTAATTGTTGCTATCCTATGGCGATGTTTATTATTTCACACAGAATAACCAGCACTCCGCATCTAATGGCCTCACAGGAGTTGATATAATAATATTTCACATCCAACTCATTAAGGTTTACCTATTTGTCGGGCATGCAAATAAAATCTTTACTCAACCGCTATCCAATTTCCTGTTCAAACATATATAATGCACAAGTATATATTTCTAACTATTTTCTAATCAGTTCAATGTGTGATTTAATTGAATAAATTTGTTCAGGTTTTTATTGATGATATTCTAATCTTCTCTAAACCAAAGGCCGGAAAGGAACATAACAATGGAAGCCGGAAAGGAACGAAGCCGCAAGTTGTCTAACAAATCAACTCAACTTCCATTATTTCGACTACGGCTTAAGTTCTCCAACTCTTCAGTTTCTAAGAACTTTTTAAATTTTCAAAAATTTGGCTAACACCCTAAATTTTCGAAAAATTTCGCAATAACCTCCCCTGCACCGGGAGCAACGGGAAAATCCTGAAATTGCCATATATGCCTTCTGATCTCAAAAAGAAAAAGAACAAGCCAAGCGGCTAGCCAATCGGCTCATAAAATCATCATTACCCAAACAAAACAGTAAATTATAATAAACATGTACCTATTTGTCGGGCAAACAAATTTTATTCTTCTGCTCTAGCCTCCTTGCTATGACCTGTTCAATGTAAGTACATGTATATGCAAGCAAATGCGACCAATTTTCAATACAATTCAATATTTGGTTCAATTAGGCTAAATGGTTCAAAATTATCAAAAAAATAAACAAACAACACAACCAGCAATCAATTAGTGAATTAGAGTTTCAAATTCATAATTATGATACATATACAGAAAATCATGCTTTTGATGCCAAATCACAACAAATAAATCTATCTATATATGTTTTGGTTTTCACACCAGTCTAATGGAAATATATAGAAATCACACCTTCGAAACACGAACATAAATACTGATGATGTGGCCACATCATCAGAATTATCCCCGGGCATCTAGAATGTGATTCTATATCTATCCAGTATATTAAAACTTCGACTATACGTTCATGACGCGTATACGCGAAATCTTTATATACTCGATTGTCCATATTCAAAATAAATAAATATTCAAATACTTATAAAGTGATTTAATTTTTTTTTAAAAACAAATTTGTTTTCATTTGAAAAATATACTCTTCACTCGTTCTAGGATACTACTGATCCCATCTCTAACGAGTCATTCTAATTGGATATTACTAATCCAATATCTGATGAGTTCTTTCGTATGGTTCTAATGTGTCTTGTTCCCGAGCTCTGTAAACCAAAGCTTTGATACCAACTGTAAGAACCCGTAACTTCCCCGTGAAGGAAAGAACGAATACTTTGAGAACAGGACAAAATAGAACGCAAACGGAAGAACATTTCATTGTATATTACAACAATCCCATCAGATACAAGAATATACAGAGTATAAATAAATAAATTACATTCGATAAATATCAGAGATTACAATAAGTTACATAGCAGCGGAAAAACAATATAAAACACAACTGAAAGTAATACATGGATACAAAGCTTTCCGAGCATATTCCAGCTGTAAATCAGGATCCTGTGAATATAAATCTGCAGAACCAAAACTACTAGCTGCCCGTGTAGAAAATAGAGGCACCCAGAGTTTAGGTTAAAACAATAAACTCCAGGTCAGTCATGTGACTGGTGTGAGAACTAAAACAGTTATTAATATTGTTCTTAAAGTTCGGTAAATCAAGGGACCACGCCGTATAACACGAAACGGGTTTCCTCCCAAGAATACCAGTGCATAAAATAAACAGCGCAATGCTAAATAAAGGAAAATGAAGCTGTTATAAGACCCACGTCCCATCACACAATGCAACGCAAGCCGGAGGATAGGGTTTTTACCTTATTACATCCAAAGCATGCTTGATACGTTAAAAACACATTATTTGATTCTATTATAAGTGTATAGTGTCAAAACAATTTCAATCATAAATATCAATCATAGACGGCATAAGTGCCCCATCCCACTATGTCGCCATACTAGGCTCTACAAATAAAACCGAAATACACGTATTGGAAATTGGATTCCATCATGAGTCGAGGCAAGGGGCAAGCTCCTCTCCGTTCGAGACACTCTTGCAAATGTCTCAGGATCCCACTTTGATCCTTGGAATCGGTTGGGCCGGTCCTCTCTTACTTTCGAGGATCAGTTATTCCTGAACACACGTTTCCCGATCCTTACAGACCTATATCCGAGGCGCCTCGCGTTCCAACAACCACATAGGTGAAAAGTATATAAATGTCAGGGATGGTAGGTCACTGACACCACCCTAGCTAGAAAGAAACGTCATGCTCTCCCAGCGGTCCGTCTCCCGTTTTTGACTCATACCGAGGTGTGAGGCTCGCGAATTCACGTTATACACAAAGCTACGCCACACAGTCCATGCTTTGATCATCAACCACAAGAATTTGCTTTTCAACAGAAGCCTTGATCAATTGCCACTTACGCGTGCCACACTGGCAATTCACTCCATGCGACTGATGTTCATCGATATACCAGCTCTGGGCTCGTACGTCTCAGAGAAGGGCGTTAAGCAAGAGAATAAATTCTCCGCCGCCAAACAGATGTATATTTAATAGAAATCAATCAACATAGAATAAAATCCAATGTCAGACACACATTCCAATTACAAGTTCGTTCTGGGTCTGAACGAAACCAGAGGCACTTTCCTCGCATATCCATCCATCTCCAAGTACATCTGGACGATCACCAACTGATCCCCTCATCTAGGGTGTACATCCCAATCAAGATCATCAGTAATCACCCAAACGATGTGAAGACTTCCGGTCTTCGACCACCGTCTTCATCTTCGACATCTCGTCGAATCGGTTATTCAGAATGGGTATAGACATGGCCTTTCTGAATAACCCACGTATATGATAAACAAATGTTACACAAACACAACAAACGCCTCATTCCAATTCAGAATATTCTTTTATTCACAAAATTACATTCTTATGGAAAGGTTCCCATTAATTTTATCCAAGATAAATTCTTCTAAATTTATTCTTTAATCTTCCTTTGGATATCATATCAAACCATATTATGGTTTTCAAACTAGTCGGGATTAGCGAACCACACCAAAGTAATTATTTATTTTATTTCCCAATCCTAACCTATTCATCCCCTGGAGCAAAACTGGTAATACTCCATATCTAACACCACAGTATTATCGATAAAATTAATTACCATTTCACGTTCAAATCTAATTAAAGATTTAACTATCGCTTTGGAGAAAAACTGGTGATACTCCATTCTCGATCACTTTTCATATTTGATAATTTATATAATCGATTCACTTTCAATCTAATTAAAGATTCATTAAAACTCCACTTAATTTTAATCTTCACAAAAATCAACATCCTGTCTTTAACTGGGTTAAAGAACCAATGTCATCTAAAACACGATTCACGATAAACCCAAATCACATTTGATATTAAATACAAGGCTCTGAATAGAAAATATGCCGGCTTATATTCGATATCAAATCCTGAAACCAACAAATATCGTATGGGAAATAACGATATAAAATATATCTTTCAAATTCCCATAACAATATCTGTATAGTCACGAAATCCAATATCGAAATATTCCAAAGACAATTTCGATTCAGATCACTTCCACTTTATATATATTGGAAATTTTGGTTATTTTCAAAACCAATTCAAATTCAATTTATTCATTTCAAAAATAGATTGGTTTTAGTTCTAGTTCAAAACCAGTTCATTTCGATAAAAATCTATTTTTATCCTTTCAAATATGGAGTTTTTCATCCCAGTTCTTTTCAATTCACATATTATGATTTTACACAAATTATTAATATTTTTAATAATTTTATCAAGGCCCGTACAGTCGATTTCCATCAATGGCCATCGAACTGCACTTACAGTGACCTTTTACAAATTTGATTTGGACATAATTCCAAATCCAACCATTAGATTTCAAATTTCAAATATTCATTGGAAAGCTCTTTTCGATACGAACCCAACGGTTCTGGTTTCAGGAGAATCCGACGGTCGGATCTCCCGCAATGTCTATTCGAAGTCAATGGTCGAAATTCACGAACTGCCACGGTGCGGCGCGTTCTATTCAGGCCATTATATATATATAATATATATATATATATATATATATATATATTATATATTTCGTCGATTTCCTTTTAAAACATATTTTATAAATCGTTTTAAATTCGTTTTCAAAACCATTTCAACTTTATATTCAATTTCAAATCACAATTGGATATTTCATATCATTACCATATAAATGATAATATTTTCAAAACGTTATATTTCGAATTCACTTCTTTTTTATATTCCTTAAAAAAACGAATATAATCGATATAACTATCGTTCACGTCAAAATGGCGCAACTCTAATCAACACGGCTTTATATATATATATATATATATATTTCAATAAATTGGTTATTCTATTCAACAAATGATTATTTATTCTATTCAACACATGAATCTATATTTCTTTCAACACACGACCAATCTCAACACATGAGTACTGTCAACAAACGACTATTTTTGTTATGTAAAATATTTTATAAAACTATGGTATCTATCGTTTGATTTTTAATTAGACTCCACCGTGAAGTAGTGTCTAATCTAAATATGATGAAGATGTAAATTTTATTGTTAAAATATTTTACTCAACACTAGAATAGTTTCAACACATGAACATCGTCAACACATGAATATTTTCCCCGATTGGAATGAGGCCCGATCAATTACCATATAACGTTAATTATATGGATTCCATACAACACATGTATATAATAGCAACGATAAACCATCAACCATCATCCAAAGTGCACAACACAATCAAATATAAATAATCAACGCTTACACAGCCTGTCGACCAATCGATCGACATACAATGAAATAATTAGGATTAGTGTACACCAAATATCATCCCAACACCAGTGTGGGGTTTCAAATCAACAAACACAGATTTTTATTCGTGCAATTGGGTGATGTGTAAAATTTATCATCCCAATCAATATCAGTCAAATCAGTGCATATAAACAAATCGGCCGATTTGTTTATAAATATTCATTTATTCACTTTCACGTTAAAAATTATATTTTTAACGATAATTAATTTATTTCAACCATCTACGTTTTATTATCGATTTCACATCAATATCACAAACAAATTTCACAACACATCAAACAAGCATACAAGCCGTCCATGGTCTGTGGACGACGGGTGTCGGGTGCTGCTAAGCACCGTCTGCATCCTATTATATATATATATATATAACTAGAAAAAGAAATTTAGAGTGAGAAGTTCTCACCAAAACTATCCCAACTCCACGACACTTCCAATGGTAGGAAACCATCACTGTTCTCGCCTTTTATCACTTTCGTTGCCCGTAGCCACTACATATATAAAAATTACATTTTTATATTGTTGCAATGTATATAAAAATCATATTTTTATAATCGCTCCATATGGATAAAAATTCTATTTTTACATCGCTACTATATAGATAAAAATTCTATTTTTACATCGTTACTATGTAGATAAAAATTATTTTTTTACACCGCTACTATATAGATAAAAATTCTATTTTTACACTGCTACTATATAGATAAAAAAATTATTTTTACACCGCTACTATATAGATAAAAATTCTATTTTTACACCGGTGTTCATATAATAAAGATTATATTTTTATCATGCTATTCTCTATATAAAGATTTCGCCTTTTCAAATGTAAAGATTTCGCCTATTCAAATGTAAAGATTGTATCTTTACATTGCTACTACTATAAAGATCACATCTTTATTACTCTACATTATATAAAATCATTTTTTTATTATTCATACTGTAAATAAAATAAAATTGAAATTAAATTAAAATTCACCTTCGAAACTGAAGAGGGGGTTCGCGAAGTGGTGGCGTATTTGCAGCAGGAGAGAGAAGGAGGAAAGAACGGAGGAAGTGGGAGAAGCAGGGAAGAGGAGGGGGGATCGGGTTCGACGAAGGAGGAGGGGGGGAGAAGAGGCCGCGCGCGGTGCTGGTGGGTGGCTCATCGGCGCAGGGACGGGGAGTTGGTGATTGGTGGACGGCAGTGGAGGTTTTGAGGGCTTGGGGGGGCTCCAGCGTCGCACGAGGAGGGGAAGAGGAAGAAGAAGAGGAGGGGCGGTGACAGGCGGTGGTCTAGGGCGGCGCGGCGCCCTGTCTGGGGGAGCGGCGGCTCCTCTAGGTTTTTTTTTTCAATTCGACTGAGGAAAGAAGAGAATAGGGGGGCAACGGTTTTTAAGGGGAGGAGTTTTTTTTTAATTAATTTTCAAAAAGTTGACTTTTTCATACGACCTCTAAACGAGGCCCACCGCCTGTCGTCCATAGCTAATTACCCCCATTTCTGTAACAACCCGTAAAATGCGAGCCAGTTTGAAATTTTTATTTTGGCAATTTTAGCGAATTTTGAATATTTAAAATGGATTATTTTAAATAATATCGACGAGAAAATTTATTTTGAATATAATTAGAACGTATATATTATATGCGTCGTCGTTAGAATATAAATATTTATATATAATTATAAATTGAATTGAAAATGGCGCGGTAGTTCGATAATTCGATTTCAAACTTCAATTGAACGTTCCGGGTGCAAAACAATCCGGATTTTAGTGAAACCAAAAATGATAGGATCTAATTGATATTATCTTTCTATCGAATCCGAAAAACCCAAATTTCATAGCGGGAATCAATAGATATGTCCAGATGAAAATTCTGAATAGTCGCTATGGAATTCAGGCCCTTAAAAATGGACATTTTGCTAACGACCTCGGATTTCGACGAAACCAGTTTTGTTGGATCCGCAGTGTCAAATTATTGCTAGGTTTCAAATTTCATAATTTTTCGAATCAATATGTGAGCGTGGCAAAGGAAAACGCGTTTGACCAGTTTCAGTTGATTTTAATCGACTGGAAATTGGTTATTTTTCCAACAGTCTCAGAATTTGACGAAACTAGTTTTGTTAGGACCGTGTCGTCAATACGAAGCTAGAAAATATTTTTCTGCAATTTATAGAGTTAGTATGTGGCCCCGGTAAATTGAAATGTACGTTTAAAATTCAATATAGTGACGTAAATGTAAATTTAACAGAAACTGATCGAAACGATTGAATTGTCCTACGTGACATATCCCATTGGGTTCGGAATGGGGGTAAAACGCTAGGGACGACGGGCGGTGGGCCTCGTTTAGAGGTCGTATAAAAAAGTCAACTTTTTGAAATTAAATAATATAATTTATTTTTATAAAAAAACCCTTTTATACCCCCCCTCTCTTTCATTTTGACAGATCGAAAAAAAAAGGGGATCGAACGCCATCGTCGTGCGCTTCCAGGCCGGCGCCTCCACCGATGAACTCGCCCTCCTCCTCGTTGCGCCATCCTCCGCAAGCCGCGCCCCCACTCTCGCTTCTCGTTCGTTGTGCAGCCCCGAACCCTAATTTGACCGAACCCCCCTAGCCTCGCGATGCTGAAGACGACGCCGCCTCACCGGAGGACCACCAGCCGTTGTCGGTCTCTCCCCCATCTCCGCCAGAAGCCGCTGAAAACCCCCTCCTCCAAACAACTGTAAGTTTTAATTATATTTCATTCGGTTATTTATTTTAATTTATTCAGTGTAATTAACTTAAATTTAAAAATGGTAGTGATAAAAATAAAATTACCATTGTTTTAAAATGAGATTAGAATTGTTTTTCAAATAAAATTAGCATTGCCCTATTTTCAGTTTTAAAAATATGATTTTGGTTAATAGGAAAGGTCGAATTTGTGCTGTAGAAAAGATCGAATTTTCGATGTAGGAAAGATTATATTTTTGAAGTAAAAGATTAGATTATTCTAATAAAAAAGATTTGGGTTTTGAAAACATAAAAATATGATTTTTATATATTGAACTTCGAAATAAAAATATGATTTTTATATATTGAACTTCGAAATAAAAATATGATTTTTATATATTGAACTTCGAAATAAAAATATGATTTTTATATATTGAACTTCGAAATAAAAATATGATTTTTATATATTGAACTTCGAAATAAAAATATGATTTTTATATATTGAACTTCGAAATAAAAATATGATTTTTATATATTGAACTTCGAAATAAAAATATGATTTTTTTATATAGAACTTCGAAATAAAAATATGATTTTTATATATTGAATAGCATAGTAAAAATTCGATTTTTATATATAGAATAGCGAAGTAAAAATGTGATTTTTACGTATGTAGTGAAAGCAGCAACGAAGATGACGAAGATGCGATAGCAATGAGGATTTCTATCAATGAAGTGCCGTGGAGCTAGGATAGCTATATGTGAGAACTTCTCACCTTTCAATTTAATTTTTCTAGTTATATATATATACTAGGATGCAGACGGTGTTTAGTAGCACCCGACACCCGTCATCCATAGACCATGGATGGCTTGTTTGTTAAATTGTTTGGTTGTGTAGTTGATTAGATGAATTGATTTGAAATTGAATTGTTTGGTGATTTTGATTGATGTGTGAATGGCGTGGGCCTTCACTAGACCGGGGATAAGGCTAGGCCTTGTCCCGTTTCTAGTATCGTGCCGTTATGCCGCCGAAATTTTCTAAAAATAGTTAGAAAAATAAAAATATCATTTTATTGAATAAATGAACTGAGCAGAAATTCATATGTTAAAATAAAATGTTTTATCGTTAAAAATATAATTTTTAACGTGAAGTGAATAAAATAAATATTCATTTACAAACCGGACGGTTTGTTTATGTACACCTATTTGAAGGACATTGATTGGGACGATAAATTTTACACATCGCCCAACTGCACAAATCAAATATGTGTTTGATTGTTTGAAAACCCCACACGGGTGTTGGGATGAAATTTGAAGTTCGCTCATCCTGATCGGTTAAATATGTCGATCGATTGATTGACAGGCTGTTATAAGCGTTAGATATCTATATTTGATGCTTATACAGTGTAGTGCACTTTGGTTGATGGTTGATTATTTTTCAATGCTATTATATGTGTGTAATGTATGAAAATCCATATAATTAACATTATATGGTGATTGATTGGGCCTCATTCCAATTTTGAAAAATAAAGAATATTATAAAATAAAAGTTCATGTGTTGACAGTACTCATCCATTGAGATTGGTCATGTGTTGAACGAAATATTTTGATAATAACAACTATTTTGAAAAAGAAATATTTGAAATAGAATATTTGAAAATAGAAATTTATGAAGCCGTGTTGATTAGATTGACGCCATTTTGACGTAAACGATATTTATATCGATTTTATTCATTTCGAAATGAATTGAATTGAAAACGAATTCGAAATGAATTCAATTCAAAACAAATTCAAATTGAATGGAAATTTGAATTAAATAGAAATGAATTTTAAAACGAATTTATAAAGAAGAATTCAATTTTGATTTGAATTGAAAAGAAAGTTGAAATTGCTTTTGAAAAAGATTTTAAAACTAATTATATAATTCGTTTTAAATAGAAATCGACGAAGTATATATTATATATATTATATATATAATATAATGGCTTGAATAGAACGCGCCGCGCTGCGGCAGTTCGTGAATTTCGACCATTTATTTCAAACGGATATTACGGGAGATTCGACCGTCGGATTCTCCTAAAACCGGAACCGTTGGGTTCGTATCTAAAAGAGCTTTCTAACGAATGTTAGAAATTTGAAATCTAACGGTTGGATTTGGAATTATGTCCAAATCAAATTAGTAAAAGGTCGCTATAAGTGCAGTACGATGACCATTGTTGGAAATCGACTGTACGGGCCTTGATAAAATTATTAAAAATAGTAATAATTTGTGTAAAATCATAAGAAATGATTTGGGAAGAATTGGGATGAAAAACTCCATATTTGAAAAGGTAAAAATAGATTTTTATCGAAATGAACTAGTTTTGAACTAGAATTATAATTCTATTTATTTTTAAATAAATAAATTGAACTTGAAAAGGGTTTTAAAAATAACCAAAATTTCCAATGATTGCATTGGAGTGGATTTGAATCGAAATTGTCATTGGAATATTTCGATGTTGGGATTCGTGATTATACGGATGTTGTTATGGAAGTTTGAAAGATATCTATTTATATCGTTATTTCCAATACGACATTTGTTAATCATAGAATTTGATATTGAATATAAGCCGATATATTTTCTATTCAGAGCCTTGTATTGAATATCAAATGTGATTTGGGTTTGTCGTGAATGGTGTTTTCACTAACACTGTTTTTGAACCCAGTTGAGAAAAGATTAAATCTTTTTTTCTTGGATTTAATGAAGTGTACCAATTAAATAATATTTAATTGGAATTGAATTGATATTGATTTTGGGTTTATCGTGAACCGTGTTTTAAATGACACTGATTCTTTAACCCAGTTAACGATTAAAACTAAGTGGAGTTTTAATGAATCTTTAATTAGATTGAAATAATCGAAATGGAGTATCACCAGTTTTGCTCCTGGCGTTAGTTAAATCTTTAATTAGATTTGAACGTGAAATGGTAATTGAATTTACCGATAACACCGTGGTGTTAGATATGAAGTATTACCAGTTTTACTTCATGGGATGAATAGGTTGGGATTGGGAAATTAAAACCAATGATTACTTCGGTAAAGTTCGCTAATTCCGACTAGTTGAATCGAAATTCAAAGGAAGATTAGAGAATAAATTCAGGAATTTATCTTGGATAAAATTAATGGGAACCCTTCCCTATGAATGTGAAATCAGAAACTAACTGTCGGTTAGCTAAGCAGAACGGTTTTCTGGATATTGATCTGATGTTGGTTTTGGCCTTCGGGGTTAATATTTGGGGAATTATTCTCTTGATTAATTTGCGATTAGTGACTGATGAATTGGAATGAGGCGTATGTTGTGTTTGTGTAACACTTTTATAATATATACGCGAGTTATTCGGAAAGACCGGGTTTATCCCATTCTGAATAACTGATACGACGATAAGTCGAAGATGAAGACGGTGGTCGAAGACCAGAAGTCTTCACGTCGTTTGGGTGATAACTGATGATCTTGATTGGGCTGTACACCCAAGAAGATGGAAACAGTTGGTGATCGTCCAGACGTACTTGGAGATCGATGGATATGCGGGGTACTAGGTGCCTCCGGTTTCGTTCAGACCCAGAACGGACTTGTAAATGGACTGTGTGTCTGACATTGGATTTTAGTCCGTGTGATTGATCTCTATTAAATATATATCTGTTTGGCGGCGGAGAATTTATTCTCTTGCTTAACGCCCTTCTCTGAGACGTACGAGCTCAGGGGTTATATATTGATGGATATCAAACGCATGGAGTGAATTGCCTGTGTGGCATGCCTAAGTGGCAATTGATCGAGGCTTCTGTTGAAAAGCAAAGTCTTGTGGCGATTATCAAAGCAAGGACTTTGTGGCATAGCTTTGTGTAACGTTTACTTCGCGAGTTTCACACCCGGTATGAACCAAAAACGGGAGACGGACCTCAGGGAGGGCATGCGTTTCTTTCTAGTTAGAAGTGGCGTCAGTGGTTTTACACGCCCTGACGAGTTTGACTTATGTGGTTGTTGCTGTTGCGAGGCGCCTCGGTTTGATCGGACGATCCGGGTCCGATGGAGTCATTCGTTGGCTCATTTACGCCCCATAGGGCGGGGGAACGCATGTTCAGGGTTTAAGTTTAATCCACATCGGTGGACCGGCCCTGTCGCTCCAAGGCTTGACTGAGTACTTGCCTGAGGCTCGGGCTAGAGAGTCTCGAATCGGTTGAGGACTATCTTTTGCCCCGGTTCATAGACGGAAACCCAATTTCCAAATACGTGACTTTGCGGTTTTATTTGTAAACCTATATATGGCGACATAGTGGTATGGGGCATTCATGCCGCCTATGATTGATACTTATGATTTGAAGTTGTTTTATACACTATGCACTTATAATAGTATCAAATAATCTGTTTTAAATGTATCAAGCATTCTTTGGCTGTTATAAGGGAAAACCCTATCCCCCGGCTTGCGTTGCATTGTGTGATAGGACCTGGGTCTTATAACCGCTTCATTTTTCTTTATTTAGCATTGCGCTGTTTGTTTTATGCACTGGTATTCTTGGGAGGGAACCCGTTCCGTGTTATACGGCGTGGTCCCTTGATTTACCTAACTTTAAAAATAAAGATTAATTGTTTTAGTTCTCACACCAGTCACATGACTGACCTGGAGTTTATTGTTTTAATCTAAACTCTGGGTGCCCTTATTTTGACACGGGCAGCTAGTAGTTTCAGTTTTGCATATTTATATTCACAGGATCCTGGTTTACAGCTGGAACGATATCCGGAAAGCTTTGTATCCGTATATCTCATTCTAGTTGTGTATTGTATTATTTTTCCACTGCTATGTATTTAAATGTAATTTAAATCTCTGATATTTCTGTGTAATATTCATTTATACTCTGTATATTCTTGTAATCTGATGCATTGTTGTAATAAGCAATGAAATGTTCTTCTGTATGCGTTCTGATTTGTCATGTTCTCAAACGATAAGGCGTTTCGAACGGCCTGGATCGGTTTAGCGACTGGTTCGGACCGAGCGAAATTCCTTTTCGTCACAGTTGGTATCAGAGCTTTGGTTTACAAAGCAGAGAACAAGGCACATTAGAACTATACGAAAGAATTCATCAGATATTGGATTAGTAATATCCAATGGGATGACTCGTTAGAGATGGGATCAGTAGTATCCTAGAACGAGTGTGAAGAGTATATTTTTGAAAGTGAAAACATTTTTTTTTTTGTTTTGAAAATCTAAATCAATTATTCGTATTGGATTATCTATTTAAATTGAGTTGGACAGTCCAGTATATAAAGATTTTGCATATGCGCCTTGCAAACGTATATTCAAAGTTTTAATATACTGGATAGATATAGAACCACACTCTAGTCACCCGGGGATGATCCTGATGATGGTGCATCATCATCAGCATTTATATTCGAGTGTCGAAGGTGTGATATCTATATATTTCCATTAGACTGGTGTGAGAACCAAAATTAGATAGGGCCTATTGTTGTGATTTGGCATCAAAACATGATTTTTGTATATGTATCAAAATTATGAATTTGAAACTCTAATTCACAAATTGATTGATGTTTGTGTTGTTTGTTTAATTGTTTGCTAATTTTTAGCCATTTAGCCTAATTGAATCAATTATTGAACTGTATTGAAAATTGGTCGCATCTGCTTGTATATACATATATATCATTGAACAGGTCATAGCAAGGAGGCTAGAGCAGAGAATAAAATTTGTTTGCCCGACAAATAGGTACATGTTTACTACATAATTTCCTGTTTTGTTTGGGTGATGATGATTTTGTGAGCCTATTGGCTAGCCGCTTGGCTTTTTCTTTTTCTTTTTGAGATTTGAAGGACCGGGGAAGCTATTTGAAATTCCCCGATGCTCCCGGTGCAGGGGAGGTTATGGCGAAATTTTTCGAAAATTTAGGGTGTTAGCCAATTTTTTGAAATTTTGAAAATTCTCAGAAACTGAAAAGTTGGAGAATGGAAGCCAGATCGAACGTAGAGTTGATTAATCAAACCACTTTCGACTTTGTTCCTTTTCGGGGACGAAAAGTTTTAAGTGGGGGAGATTGTAACAACCCGTAAAATGCGAGCCAGTTTGAAAATTTTATTTTGGCAATTTTAGCGAATTTTGAATATTTAAAATGGATTATTTTAAATAATATCGACGAGAAAATTTATTTTGAATATAATTAGAAAGTATATATTATATGCGTCGTCGTTAGAATATAAATATTTATATATAATTATAAATTGAATTGAAAATGGCGCGGTAGTTCGATAATTCGATTTCAAACTTCAATTGAATGTTCCGGGTGCAAAACAATCCGGATTTTAGTGAAACCAAAAATGATAGGATCTAATTGATATTATCTTTCTATCGAATCCGAAAAACCCAAATTTCATAGCGGGAATCAATAGATATGTCCAGATGAAAATTCTGAATAGTCGCTATGGAATTCAGGCCCTTAAAAATGGACATTTTGCAAACGACCTCGGATTTCGACGAAACCAGTTTTGTTGGATCCGCAGTGTCAAATTATTGCTAGGTTTCAAATTTCATAATTTTTCGAATCAATATGTGAGCTTGGCAAAGGAAAACGCGTTTGACCAGTTTCAGTTGATTTTAATCGACTGGAAATTGGTTATTTTTCCAACGGTCTCAGAATTCGACGGAACTAGTTTTGTTAGGACCGTGTCGTCAATACGAAGCTAGAAAATATTTTTCTGCAATTTATAGAGTTAGTATGTGGCCCCGGTAAATTGAAATATACGTTTAAAATTCAATATAGTGACGTAAATGTAAATTTAACGGAAACTGATCGAAACGATTGAATTGTCCTACGTGACATATCCCATTGGGTTCGGAATGGGGGTAAAACGCTAGGGACGACGGGCGGCGGGCCTCGTTTAGAGGTCGTATAAAAAAGTTAACATTTTGAAATTAAATAATATAATTTATTTTTATAAAAAAACCCTTTTATACCCCCCCCCTCTCTTTCATTTTGACAGATCGAAAAAAAAAAGGGGATCGAACGCCATCGTCGTGCGCTTCCAGGCCGGCACCTCCACCGATGAACTCACCCTCCTCCTCGTTGCGCCATCCTCCGCAAGCCGCGCCCCCACTCTCGCTTCTCGTTCGTTGTGCAGCCCCGAACCCTAATTTGACCGAACCCCCCTAGCCTCGCGATGCTGAAGACGACGCCGCCTCACCGGAGGACCACCAGCCGTCGTCGGTCTCTCCCCCATCTCCGCCAGAAGCCGCTGAAAACCCCCTCCTCCAAACAACTGTAAGTTTTAATTATATTTTATTCGGTTATTTATTTTAATTTATTCAGTGTAATTAACTTAAATTTAAAAATGGTAGTGATAAAAATAAAATTACCATTGTTTTAAAATGAGATTAGAATTGTTTTTCAAATAAAATTAGCATTGCTCTATTTTCAGTTTTAAAAATATGATTTTGGTTAATAGGAAAGGTCGAATTTGTGCTGTAGAAAAGATCGAATTTTCGATGTAGGAAAGATTATATTTTTGAAGTAAAAGATTAGATTATTCTAATAAAAAAGATTTGGGTTTTGAAAACATAAAAATATGATTTTTTTATATTGAACTTCGAAATAAAAATATGATTTTTATATATTGAACTTCGAAATAAAAATATGATTTTTATATATTGAACTTCGAAATAAAAATATGATTTTTATATATTGAACTTCGAAATAAAAATATGATTTTTATATATTGAACTTCGAAATAAAAATACGATTTTTATATATTGAACTTCGAAATAAAAATATGATTTTTATATATTGAACTTCGAAATAAAAATATGATTTTTATATATTGAACTTCGAAATAAAAATATGATTTTTATATATTGAACTTCGAAATAAAAATATGATTTTTATATATTGAACTTCGAAATAAAAATATGATTTTTATATATTGAATAGCATAGTAAAAATTCGATTTTTATATATAGAATAGCGAAGTAAAAATGTGATTTTTACGTATGTAGTGAAAGCAGCAACGAAGATGACGAAGATGCGATAGCAATGAGGATTTCTATCAATGAAGTGCCGTGGAGCTAGGATAGCTATATGTGAGAACTTCTCACCTTTCAATTTAATTTTTCTAGTTATATATATATACTAGGATGCAGACGGTGTTTAGTAGCACCCGACACCCGTCATCCACAGACCATGGATGGCTTGTTTGTTAAATTGTTTGGTTGTGTAGTTGATTAGATGATTTGATTTGAAATTGAATTGTTTGGTGATTTTGATTGATGTGTGAATGGCGTGGGCCTTCACTAGACCGGGGATAAGGCTAGGCCTTGTCCCGTTTCTAGTATCGTGCCGTTATGCCGCCGAAATTTTCTAAAAATAGTTAGAAAAATAAAAATATCATTTTATTGAATAAATGAACTGAGCAGAAATTCATATGTTAAAATAAAATGTTTTATCGTTAAAAATATAATTTTTAACGTGAAGTGAATAAAATAAATATTCATTTACAAACCGGACGGTTTGTTTATGTACACCTATTTGAAGGACATTGATTGGGACGATAAA
Organism: Allium sativum; assembly: GCA_030737875.1. Taxonomy (NCBI): domain Eukaryota; kingdom Viridiplantae; phylum Streptophyta; class Magnoliopsida; order Asparagales; family Amaryllidaceae; genus Allium; species Allium sativum. Next base: position 657,580,524 of record CM060923.1, read on the forward strand.
TTTTACACATCGCCCAACTGCACAAATCAAATATGTGTTTGATTGTTTGAAAGCCCCACACGGGTGTTGGGATGAAATTTGAAGTTCGCTCATCCTGATCGGTTAAATATGTCGATCGATTGATTGACAGGCTGTTATAAGCGTTAGATATCTATATTTGATGCTTATACAGTGTAGTGCACTTTGGTTGATGGTTGATTATTTTTCAATGCTATTATATGTGTGTAATGTATGAAAATCCATATAATTAACATTATATGGTGGTTGATTGGGCCTCATTCCAATTTTGAAAAATAAAGAATATTATAAAATAAAAGTTCATGTGTTGACAGTACTCATCCATTGAGATTGGTCATGTGTTGAACGAAATATTTTGATAATAACAACTATTTTGAAAAAGAAATATTTTAAATAGAATATTTGAAAATAGAAATTTATGAAGCCGTGTTGATTAGATTGACGCCATTTTGACGTAAACGATATTTATATCGATTTTATTCATTTCGAAATGAATTGAATTGAAAACGAATTCGAAATGAATTGAATTCAAAACAAATTCAAATTGAATGGAAATTTGAATTAAATAGAAATGAATTTTAAAACGAATTTATAAAGAAGAATTCAATTTTGATTTGAATTGAAAAGAAAGTTGAAATTGCTTTTGAAAACGATTTTAAAACTAATTATATAATTCGTTTTAAATAGAAATCGACGAAGTATATATTATATATATTATATATATAATATAATGGCTTGAATAGAACGCGCCGCGCCGCGGCAGTTCGTGAATTTCGACCATTTATTTCAAACGGATATTACGGGAGATCCGACCGTCGGATTCTCCTAAAACCGGAACCGTTGGGTTCGTATCGAAAAGAGCTTTCTAACGAATGTTAGAAATTTGAAATCTAACGGTTGGATTTGGAATTATGTCCAAATCAAATTAGAAAAAGGTCGCTATAAGTGCAGTTCGATGACCATTGTTGCAAATCGACTGTACGGGCCTTGATAAAATTATTAAAAATAGTAATAATTTGTGTAAAATCATAAGAAATGATTTGGGAAGAATTGGGATGAAAAACTCCATATTTGAAAAGGTAAAAATAGATTTTTATCGAAATGAACTAGTTTTGAACTAGAATTATAATTCTATTTATTTTTAAATAAATAAATTGAACTTGAAAAGGGTTTTAAAATAACCAAAATTTCCAATGATTGCATTGGAGTGGATTTGAATCGAAATTGTCATTGGAATATTTCGATGTTGGGATTCGTGATTATACGGATGTTGTTATGGAAGTTTGAAAGATATCTATTTATATTGTTATTTCCAATACGGCATTTGTTAATCATAGAATTTGATATTGAATATAAGCCGATATATTTTCTATTCAGAGCCTTGTATTGAATATCAAATGTGATTTGGGTTTGTCGTGAATGGTGTTTTCACTAACACTGTTTTTGAACCCAGTTGAGAAAAGATTAAATCTTTTTTTCTTGGATTTAATGAAGTGTACCAATTAAATAATATTTAATTGGAATTGAATTGATATTGATTTTGGGTTTATCGTGAACCGTGTTTTAAATGACACTGATTCTTTAACCCAGTTAACGATTAAAACTAAGTGGAGTTTTAATGAATCTTTAATTAGATTGAAATAATCGAAATGGAGTATCACCAGTTTTGCTCCTGGCGTTAGTTAAATCTTTAATTAGATTTGAACGTGAAATGGTAATTGAATTTACCGATAACACCATGGTGTTAGATATGAAGTATTACCAGTTTTACTTCATGGGATGAATAGGTTGGGATTGGGAAATTAAAACCAATGATTACTTCGGTAAAGTTCGCTAATTTCGACTAGTTGAATCGAAATTCAAAGGAAGATTAGAGAATAAATTCAGGAATTTATCTTGGATAAAATTAATGGGAACCCTTCCCTATGAATGTGAAATCAGAAACTAACTGTCGGTTAGCTAAGCAGAACGGTTTTCTGGATATTGATCTGATGTTGGTTTTGGCCTTCGGGGTTAATATTTGGGGAATTATTCTCTTGATTAATTTGCGGTTAGTGACTGATGAATTGGAATGAGGCGTATGTTGTGTTTGTGTAACACTTTTTTAATATATACGCGAGTTATTCGGAAAGACCGGGTTTATCCCATTCTGAATAACTGATACGACGATAAGTCGAAGATGAAGACGGTGGTCGAAGACCAGAAGTCTTCACGTCGTTTGGGTGATAACTGATGATCTTGATTGGGCTGTACACCCAAGAAGATGGAAACAGTTGGTGATCGTCCAGACGTACTTGGAGATCGATGGATATGCGGGGTACTAGGTGCCTCCGGTTTCGTTCAGACCCAGAACGGACTTGTAAATGGACTGTGTGTCTGACATTGGATTTTAGTCCGTGTGATTGATCTCTATTAAATATATATCTGTTTGGCGGCGGAGAATTTATTCTCTTGCTTAACGCCCTTCTCTGAGACGTACGAGCTCAGGGGTTATATATTGATGGATATCAAACGCGTGGAGTGAATTGCCGGTGTGGCATGCCTAAGTGGCAATTGATCGAGGCTTCTGTTGAAAAGCAAAGTCTTGTGGCGATGATCAAAGCAAGGCCTTTGTGGCATAGCTTTGTGTAACGTTTACTTCGCGAGTTTCACACCCGGTAGGAACCAAAAACGGGAGACGGACCTCAGGGAGGGCATGCGTTTCTTTCTAGTTAGAAGTGGCGTCAGTGGTTTTACACGCCCTGACGAGTTTGACTTATGTGGTTGTTGCTGTTGCGAGGCGCCTCGGTTTGATTGGACGATCCGGGTCCGATGGAGTCATTCGTTGGCTCATTTACGCCCCATAGGGCGGGGGAACGCATGTTCAGGGTTTAAGTTTAATCCACATCGGTGGACCGGCCCTGTCGCTCCAAGGCTTGACTGAGTACTTGCCTGAGGCTCGGGCTAGAGAGTCTCGAATCGGTTGAGGACTATCTTTTGCCTCGGTTCATAGACGGAAACCCAATTTCCAAATACGTGACTTTGCGGTTTTATTTGTAAACCTATATATGGCGACATAGTGGTATGGGGCATTCATGCTGCCTATGATTGATACTTATGATTTGAAGTTGTTTTATACACTATGCACTTATAATAGTATCAAATAATCTGTTTTAAACGTATCAAGCATTCTTTGGCTGTTATAAGGGAAAACCCTATCCCCCGGTTTGCGTTGCATTGTGTGATAGGACCTGGGTCTTATAACAGCTTCATTTTTCTTTATTTAGCATTGCGCTGTTTGTTTTATGCACTGGTATTCTTGGGAGGGAACCCGTTACGTGTTATACGGCGTGGTCCCTTGATTTACCTAACTTTAAAAATAAAGATTAACTGTTTTAGTTCTCACATCAGTCACATGACTGACCTGGAGTTTATTGTTTTAACCTAAACTCTGAGTGCCCTTATTTTGACACGGGCAGCTAGTAGTTTCGGTTTTGCAGATTTATATTCACAGGATCCTGGTTTACAGCTGGAACGATATCCGGAAAGCTTTATATCCGTATATCTCATTCTAGTTGTGTATTGTATTATTTTTCCGCTGCTATGTATTTAAATGTAATTTAAATCTCAGATATTTCTGTGTAATATTCATTTATACTCTGTATATACTTGTAATCTGATGCATTGTTGTAATAAGCAATGAAATGTACTTCTGTATGCGTTCTGATTTGTCGTGTTCTCAAACGATAGGGCGTTTCGAACGGCCTGGATCGGTTTAGCGACTGGTTCGGACTGAGCGAAATTCCTTTTCGTCACAATTTCGAACACAATGGGATATGTATCGTAAGTCAGTTTGACTGTTTTGATCTGTTTTCGTCAAAATCAATATATAACTCTATATATTGAATTTGAACGCACATTTCAATTTACTAGGGTCACATACTAACTCGATAAATCCCAGAAAAATATTTTCTAGCTTCGTATCGACGATACGGTCCTAACAAAACTAGTTTCATCGAATTGTGAGACCGCTGGAAAAATGGCCATTTTCCAGTGGATTAAAATCAACTGAAACTGGTCAAACGTGTTTTCCTTTGCCACGCTCACATATTGATTCGAAAAATTATGAAATTTGAAACCTAGCAATAATTTGACATCACAGACCCAACAAAAGTGGTTTCGTCGAAATCCGAGGTCGTGTGCAAAATTCCCATTTTTAAGGGCCTGGATTCCATAGCGACTATTCAGAATTTTCAACTGGACACATCTTTTGATTCTCGCTATTAAATTTCAATTTTTCGGATTCGTTGGGAAGATATTCCCAATTAGATTCTAATATTTTTGGTTTCACTAAAATCCGGTTTATTTTGCACCCGGTATGTTCAATTGAAGTTTGAAATCGAATTATCGAACTACCATGCCATTTTCAATTCCTTTTATAATTTAAAATAAATATTTATATTCTAACGACGACGTATGTAATATATACGTTCGAATTCCATTCCACATAAATTTCCCGTCGATATTATTTAAAATAATTCATTTTAAATGTTCAAAATTCTCTAAAATTGCCAAAATAAAAATTTTAAACTGGCCCAGATTTTCGGGTTGTTACAATATAAGTGGAACTTTGATGTTTGCATAGAATAAGTAGGTTTCTTGGTGCTCAAGTAATCAGGTAAAACACTGTCGCATGTTTGAAACTCTACCATTTCAAATACATTTAATACTCATCATTAAATAATAGTGTTTTTAAAAACACCTTTCGACTTTGGGAGTAGAGTTTGTGTGAATAAGACGAAAAAGCTTCTAATATTAGTAGAATATTCATATTTTCATATTGACTGAGCAGGTTGCTTAGTGACTAAGCAATCAGGTAAAACACTGTCGCATGTTTGCAATTCTACATTTTAAAGCATCATAATACTCATCATTTACATATTACCGTTTGGACCCTGGATCTGCGTCAACAAGATCAAGAAATTTCAAAATATTAGTGAAACTTTGATGTTTGCATCGAATAAGTAGGTTTCTTGGTGCTCAAGTAATCAGGTAAAACACTGCCGTATGTTTGAAACTCTACCATTTGAAATACATATAATACTCATCATTAAATAATAGTGTTTTTAAAAACATGTTTCGACTACGGGAGTAGAATTTGTGTGAATAAGACGAAAAAGTTTTCAAATATTAGTAGAATATTCATATTTTCATATTGACTGAGCAGGTTGCTTAGTGACTAAGTAATCAGGTTAAACACTGTCGCATGTTTGCTATTGTATAGTATAAAGCATCTATAACACTCATCATTTGCATATTGCCGTTTGGACCCTGGATCCGCGCCAATAAGATCAAGAAAGTGACAAAATATAAGTGAAACTTTGATGTTTGCATCGAATAAGTAGGTTTCTTGGTGCTCAAATTGTAACAACCGTGAATTTTGGGGGTAAATTTAAAATTTATTTTTAACTAATTTTAATGGGTTTTTGATATTAAAAATTGATTTGAATCGAAGTTAGAATGAATAATTTAATTTTAATTATAAAAGGAATTAGAAATAACACAGTAGTTTGAAAAGTCAAACTTGAAATTTGACTAATCGTACAGGATGCAAAATTTAACGGATTTTAGTGAAACTAAAAATATTAGAATCTATTTAAAAATATCTTTCTAACAAATCTGAAAAATTGAAATTTCATAGCGGGAATCAAAAGTTATGCCCAAATTAAAATTTAGAAAGGTCGCCATGAAATTTACAAAGGCCAAAAATGCCACTTTTTGCATACGAAGGAATTTGAACTCGAAACCACTTCCATTGAGTTCAGAATGATGTTTCTGCATTGAAAAACAGTAAACATTTATATATTTCGAGTTTCAGAAATTATTTGTTTAAAAGTGTATTTTTAATGTTTAATATATACGCCTTGAAAATAGCCATTTTTCAAACGACCTCTGTTTTTGACGAAACCACTTTTGTTGGATTCGGAATGTCAAAATATGACTAAATTTAATTTTTCAGAATTTTCCGAATTAATATGTGAGCGTGGCAAAAGAAAATGTGTTTTGACTGTTTTAGTTAAATTTAATCGACCTGGCAAAAAATCCATTTTTCAAACAGTCTTAGAATTCGATGAAATTAGTCTCGTTAGAACTGTATCGTCAATACGAAGCCAAAAATATTTTTTCTGGAATTTTTACAGGTGATATGTGGCCCCGGCATATTTAAATGTACGGTAAATATTTAATTAATTAATTTTTAATGGAATTTTAAATAAATATTCTACAGATTTCGGAATTGGGCCCCGCGACCTGTCCTATTGCGTTCAGAAGGTGTCAAAACCTTAAGAACGACAGTAAGCAGGCCCAATTCGGAGAAAGTCCGGATTTTTACCTTAAAAACATGTAAAAAAAGATTAAGTATTAAAATAATAATAAAATTTCGGAAAACCCTAACCCTAATCATGGCCAGCTGCCGCCCTTATTTTTGATGGCTAAAAATGTCCCAAACTTCAATCGTTAACAACTTTTGATCCACAAAACGAAAATTGACAAACTTGGTACCAAATCGAAGCTCTTGAAGAGATCTACAGATCCATACGGTTAAGATCGGGTTTTAATTCACGGATTTTGCGAATTCTGGTGAGGAAGCCGCCGACTTTGACCTCGATTTTAGGGGAGGTGGGACCCGCGAGTTGGCTGGGGTTTCGGCCGACGGTGGAGCTCGGCTAGGGCGTTGGTGCGGTGGAGTTTGATTGTCGGTCAGGGCTTCGGGTAGGCGTGCGCAGGGGTGGTCAACGGTGGAGTGATGGGTTCCAAGCAACGAAGAAGAAGATGAAGGGAGCGGCCAAATTTTGTTAACGATGGGTATAAGCTTATTTTAATAATTTAATTTATTATTTAATATTCCAAACTTTAAACATTCGTAACTCTCTCATATGAGGTCTGTTTTTCGAACTGTAAGTTGCGTTGGACTCGTCTTTTTGAGATCTTCGCGATGGCGCATACCAGAGCTGAAATGGAGACAGTTGAATTTCAGCCAAAAATCAATGTGAGAATTCTAATTTTTATTATTTAATTAATCATTAATTAATTTTCTTGCTTTAAAATAACTGTATTGTGATGTTAATTTAGAACTGGAATGTATGTGTTGTATTAATTGTTGATGGTTGCTTGTGATATGTTTGTTGTTCATGTTATGCTAGATCCGCATTGGAATTTCATATATTGTTGAATGTTATTTGCGGTTAGAAAAGTAAATCTAAATTAGATCTAAAATTCATATTTTAGTCAGATTTTAAAAAAATAGTCGATGATGATTATTATATGATTTCTGAATTTTTAGTTGCAATTGGATCTAGTGTTCTAATTTATTAAAATATCATTTTTTTATTATTTTGAAATGAACAGTAGAATCTGATCAACAAATAAAAACTTATTTTTTTATTTGTTTATATTACAATAATAATTGATCAACAAATAAAATCTTATTTTTATTTGTCTACATAACAACAGAATTTGGTCAACAACTAAAAGATATTTTTATTTGTTACGTTACAATAGAATATGAACAACAATAAAATATTATTTTTATTTGTTTCTTACAATAGAATTTGAACTACAAATAAAATATATTTCTATTTTTACAGAATTTGGCTAACAAAATAGTTACATTCTTTTGTGAAATACAAAAGGCTACATTTTTTTTACGAAAAGAATTGCATTTTAAATGTAATTTACATCGTATGATAAAAAAAAAATTACATTTTTATCTGTAATTTAGACATGAATTTATACTGTATGATAAATGTAAGGACCCGTAACTTCCCCGTGAAGGAAAGAGCGGATACTTTGAGAACAACACACATCGGAACACAGACAGAAGAACATTTCATTGTTATTACAACAATTCCATCAGATACAAGAATATACAGAGTATAAATGAATAAATTACATTCGATAAATATCAGAGATTACAATAAATTACATAGCAGCGGAAAAAAATACAAAACACAACTAGAAGTGATACACGGATACAGCGCTTTCCGAGCATCGTTCCAGCTGTAAATCAGGACCCTATGAATATAAATCTGCAAAACCAAAACTACTAGCTGCCCGTGTGGAAAATAGGGGCACCCAGAGTTTAGGTTAAAACAATATACTCCAGGTCAGTCATGTGACTGGTGTGAGAACTAAAACAGTTATTATTATTGGTTTTAAAGTTAGGTAAATCAAGGGACCACGCCGTATAACATGGAACGGGTTTCCTCCCAAGAATACCAGTGCATAAAACAAATAGCGCAATGCTAAATAAAGAAAAATGAAGCTGTTATAAGACCCAGGTCCCATCATACAATGCAACGCAAGCCGGAGGATAGGGTTTTTACCTTATAACAGCCAAAGCATGCTTGATACGTTTAAAACACATTATTTGATACTATTATAGGTGTATAGTGTCAAAACAATTTCAATCATAAATATCAATCATAGGCGGCATGGGTACCATCTATCATGTCGCCGTACTAGTTCTACAATTAAAATCGCAATATCACGTATTGGAAATTGGATTTCCGTCATGAGCCGAGGCAAGGGGCAAGCTCCTCTCCGCGTTCGAGACACTCTAGCAAATGTCCCAGGACCCCACTTTGATCCTTGGAATCGGCTGGGCTGGTCCTCTCTTACTTTTGAGGATTAGTTATTCCTGAACACACGTTTCCCGGTCCTTACAGACCTATATCCGAGGCGCCTCGTATCCAACAACCACACAGGTGAAAAGTATATAAATGTCAGGGCTGGTAGGTCACTGACACCACCCTAGCTAGAAAGAAACGTCGTGCTCTCCCAGCGGTCCGTCTCCCGTTTTTGACTCATACCGGGGTGTGAGGCTCGCGAATTCACGTTATATACAAAGCTACGCCACACAGGCCGTGCTTTGATCATCAACCACAAGACTTTGCTTTTCAACAGAAGCCTTGATCAATTGCCACTTACGCATGCCACATTGGCAATTCACTCCATGCGACTGATGTCCATCGATATACAACCTCTGAGCTCGTATGTCTCAGAGAAGGGCGTTAAGCAGGAGAATAAATTTTCCGCCGCCAAACAGATGTATATTTAATAGAGATCAATCAACACAGAATAAAATCCGATGTCAGACACACAATCCATTTACAAGTTCGCTCTGGGTCTGAACGAAACCGGAGGCACTTTCCTCGCATATCCATCCATCTCCAAGTACGTCTGGACGATCACCAACTGATTCCCTCATCCTGGGTGTACAGCCCAATCAAGATCATCAGTAATCACCCAAACGATGTGAAGACTTCTGGTCTTCAACCACCGTCTTCATCTTCGACCTCTCGTCGAATCGGTTATTCAGAATGGGTATAAACCCGGCCTTTCTGAATAACCCACGTATATAATAAACGAATGTTACACAAGCACAACAAACGCCTCATTCCAATTCATAATATTCTTTTATTCACAAAATCACATTCTTAGGGAAATGTTCCCATTAATTTTATCCAAGATAAATTCTTCTAAATTCATTCTTTAATCCTCCTTTGGATATCATTTCAAACTAGTCGGGATTAGCGAACCACACCGAAGTAATTATTTATTTTATTTCCCAATCCCAACCTATATATCCCATGGGGAAACCTGGTAATACTCCACATCTAACACCACTGTGTTATCGGTAAAATTAATTACCATTTTACGTTCAAATCTAATTAAAGATTTAACTATCGCTTTGGGGCAAAACTGGTGGTACTCCATTCTCGATCACCTTTCAGATTTGATAATTTAAATTATCAATTCACATTTTTAATCTAATTAAAGATTCATTAAAACTCCACTTAGTTTTAATCTTTTCAAAAATCGATATCTTGCCTTTAACTGGGTTAAAGAACCAATGTCATCTAAAACACGATTCACGATAAACCCAAATCACATTTGATATTAAATACCAGGCTCTGAATAGAAAATATATCGGCTTATATTCAATATAAAATTCTGAAACCAACATATATCGTATTGGAAATAGCGATATAAAATATATCTTTCAAATTCCCATAACAATATCTATAGTCACGAAATCCAACATCGAAATATCCTGAATATAATTTCGATTCAACTCCAGTCCAATCCACGTATTGGGAATGTTGATTATTTTTAAAATCACTTTCAAATTCAATTTATTTATTTCAAAAATAAATTGATTTTAATTCTAGTTCACAACTGGTTCATTTCGATAAAAATCTATTTTTATCACTTCAAATGTGGAATTCTTCATCCCAGTTCTTTCCGATTCACATATTATGATTTTACACAAATTATCAATATTTTTAATAATTTTATCAAGGCCCGTACAGTCGATTTCCATCAACGGCTATCGAACTGCACTTACAGCGACCTTTTTCAAATTTGATTTGGACATAATTCCAAATCCAACCGTTAGATTTCAAATTCTAATATTCATTGGAAAGCTCTTTTCGATACGAACCCAACGGTTCCGATTTTAGGAGAATCCGACGGTCGGATCTCCCGCAACGTCAATTCGAAGTCAATGGTCGAAATTCACGAACTGCCGCGGCGCGGCGCGTTCTATTCAGGCCATTATATATATAATATATATATATATATATTATATATTTCGTCGATTTCCTTTTAAAACGTATTTTATAAATCGTTTTAAATTCGTTTTAAAAACCATTTCAACACTATATTCAATTTCGGATCGATTTGATTTCAATTCAATTCGAATTCATTTCAATTCAATTCAAATTCTAATTCGTTTCAATTCGAATTCATTTCAAATTGATTTCAATTCAATTTCAGTTCGTTTTAAATTCCATTCAAGACGATTTCAATTCAATTTAATTCAATTCAATTTAATTCAATTTGAATTCATTTCTATTTTATTCGAATTCAAATTCACTTTCTATTCAATTCAAATTCTAATTCGTTTTCTATTCAATTCGAATCGAATTCATTTTCTATTCAATTCAAATTGATTCAATAAAATTCAATTTGAATTTCATTTCAAAATATTAGATTTTGAAATCACTTTTCAATATTCATTATAAAACGAATAAAATCGATATAAATATCGTTCACGTCAAAATAGCGCATCTCTAATCCACACGGCTTTATATTTTTCAAAAACTTCTTTATTCTGTTCAACAAATGAATATTTATTCTATTCAACACATGAATCCATATTTCTTTCAGCACACGACTAATTTTGTTATGTAAAATATTTTATAAAACTATGGTATCTATCGTTTGATTTTAATTAGACTCCATCGTAAAGTAGTTCTAATTTTAAATATGATAAAGATGTGAATTTTATTATTAAAATATTTTACTCAACACATAAATATTTTCAACTCATGAACATCGTCAACACACGACTATTTTTATATATTCAACACATGAATTTTCCCGATTGGAATGAGGCCCAATCAATCACCATATAATGTTAATTATATGGATTCCATACAACACATGTATATAATAGCATTGAAAAATAATCAACCATCAACCAAAGTGCACTACACTGTATAAGCATCAAATATAGATTTCTAACGCTTATAACAGCCTGTCAATCAATCGATCGACATATTTAATCAATCAGGATGAGTGAACTTCAAATTTCATCCCAACACCCGTGTGGGGTTTCAAACAATCAAACACAGATTTTAGTTGTGCAGTTGGGCGACGTGTAAAATTTATCGTCCCAATCAATGTCCTTCAAATAGGTGTACATAAACAAACCGTCCGGTTTGTAAACGAATATTTTATTTTATTCACTTCCTCGTTAAAAATTATATTTTTAACGATAGAATATTTTATTTCAACGCACGAATTTCTATTCAATTCATTTACACAATAAAAATGACATTTTTAATTTTCTAACATATTTTAGAAAATTTCGGCGGCATAACGGCACGATACTAGAAAAGGGACGAGGCCTAGCCTTATCCCCGGTCTAGTGAAGGCCCACGCCATTCACACATCAATCAAATCAATTTCATTTCACCAAACAATTCAATTCAAACCAAATAGACTAACCAACTACATAATCAAACAATTTAACAAACAAGCCATCCATGGTCTGTGGATGACGGGTGTTGGGTGCTACTAAGCACCGTCTGCATCCTAGTATATATATATAACTAGAAAAAGAAAATTTAGAGTGAGAAGTTCTCACCGACTAGCTAAACCAAACGCCACGACTCTTCTTATGTAGAAAATCGTGTCGTTCTCGCCTTTTGTCACTTTCGTTGCCCGTAGCCACTACATGTATAAAAATCACATTTTTATTATCTACATTATATAAAAATCTCATCTTTATATCTTCTATAAGTTAAAAATCGGATTTTTATCCTCTCTATAATATAAAGATCATATTTTTATTTATTTCATATGTCAAAAACTGTAGAAGCTTTAAAACGGAGAAAACTCACTTTTTTTTAAACGCCCGGATTCGCTGTTCTGGTTCCAGAATTTGCAAACGAGCTTCAATCTTCACACCATCTTTTTTTCTAGCTTAATCGCGCCATTCCGGACAACTTTTTCCTAAGAGAGTTTTTGCCAAAAATGCACCAATTCGCCAGAATTCGCGAAAGTACACGAATTTTACCGCTTTTCAACAGCAGACTTCGCATGCGTTTTCCGAGCAGCTCCGAACTCCAATACGACTTCCATATAGCCAAATCGAAGAGAATTTCGTGCTCTACAACTTTGTTCTTGTGAAACTTTGGCTAGAAACGCACGGTTTGGGAGTTATTTGCGAAATGGTGACAGGGTGTTATTTGCAAAACGGGATTTTTGGTGAAAATGGATTTTTGGGTGTATCGGGGCCCACGGCCGGAATTGGGTGAGGGAAAGGGGGGCATGGGGCCTGAGGTGGCGTGGGGAGGCGGCTAGGGGGCGGCGGCGGTGGAGGTGGGGCCCGCGGTGGCCGATTTGGGTGTAGGGTTTTGATTTTGGAGAGGGAAGGAGGAGGAGAGAGAGAGGAGGAGGAGGGGAAGGAGGAGGCCGGCGGCGCGCGAGGGGGGATGGGGTGGCAGCGACGTGAGGGGGGGGCTGTGGTTTCTTCCTTCTTTTCTTTTTTTTTATACGGTGAATGATTGAGAGGAGAGAAAGGTAAGTGTTGACTTTATATAATAATATATATTTAATTTATTCAAAAAGTTACTTTTTCATTCGAACTCCAAATCGAACCCAACGACTGTCGCCCCTAGCTAATTACCCCCATTCCGAACACAATGGGATATGTACCGCAAGCTGATTCGATCGTTTGAATCAGTTTCCGTCAAAATCTACATATAACTCTACATATTGAATTTGAACGCGCATTTCAATTTACCGGGGTCACATACTAACTCTAAAAATTCCCGAAAAATATTTTCTAGCTTCGTATTGACGATACGGTCCTAACAAAACTAGTTTCGTTGAATTCTAAGACCGTTGGAAAAATGGTCATTTTCTAGTCGATTAAAATCAACTGAAACTGGTCAAACACATTTTCCTTTGCCACACTCACATATTGATTCGGAAAATTATGAAATTTGAAACCTAGCAATAATTTGACATCACGGACCCAACAAAAGTGGTTTCGTCGAAATCCGAGGTCATTTGCAAAATGTCCATTTTTAAGGGCCTGAATTCCATAGCGACTATTCAGAATTTTCAACTGGACAAATCTTTTGATTCCCGCTATGAAATCTTGATTTTTCGGATTCGTTGGAAAGATATTATCAATTAGATCCTATTATTTTTGGTTTCACTAAAATCCGGATTGTTTTGCACCCGGTATATTCAATTGAAGTTTGAAATCGAATTATCGAACTACCGCGCCATTTTCAATTCTATTTATAATTATATATAATTATTTATATTCTAACGACGACGTATATATTATATACGTTCGATTAATCGTCAAAAATAAATTTCACGCCGATATTATTTAAAATAATCCATTTTAAATATTCAAAATTCGCTAAAATTGCCAAAATAAAAAATTTAAACTGGCCCAGATTTTCGGGTTATTACAATAAAGATTACATTTTTATATGTAATCAAGACATGAATTTACATCGTATGATTAAAATTACATTTTCCTATGTAATTAACTGTAATAACCTGGAAATCTTGGCCAGTTAAAAATTTTTATTTTGGCAATTTTAGCGAATTTTGATTATTTAAAATGAATTATTTTAAATAATAACGTCGAGAGATTTATTTTGAATGCAATTCGAACGAACATATTTATATAGATCGTCGTTAGAATATAAATAATTATTTATATATATAAAAGGAATTGAAAATGGCGTAGTAGTTCGATAATTCGATTTCAAACTTTAAATGGATGTGCAGGATTCAAAATAAATCGGATTTTAACGAAACCAAAAATAATAGGATCTATTTGAGAATATCTTTCCAAGGAATCCGAAAAATTGAAATTTCATAGCGGGAATCAAAAGATATGACCAGTTGAAAATTCTGAATAGTCGCTATGGAATTTAGGCCTTTAAAAATGGAAATTTTGCAAATGACCTCGGATTTCGATGAAGCCACTTTTGTTAGATCCGCGATGTCAAATTGTTGTTAGATTTCAAATTTCATATTTTTTTGAATCAATATGTGAGCATGGCAAAGGAAAACGCGTTTGACCAGTTTTAGTTGATTTTAATCGACTCGAAAATGACCATTTTTCAGATGGTCTCAGAATTTGACGAAATTAGTTTTGTTAGGACTGTATCGTCAATACGAAGCTAGAAAATATTTTTTGGGAATTTTTCTAGTTAGTATGTGAGCCCAGTAAATTGAAATGTGCGTTCAAATTCAATATATAGAGTTATATGTTGATTTTGACGAAAACTGATCGAATCAGCTTACGATACATATCCCATTGTGCTCAGAATGGGGGTATTTAGCTATGGACGACAGGCGGTGGGCCTCGTTTAGAGGTCAAATGAAAAAGTCAACTTTTTGAAAATAAATTAATAAAAAAAATATACTCTCTCCTCTCCTTACCTTCCCTCTGCCCCCCCCCCCCCACCATTTCAGTTTTTCAACAGAGAGAAGAAAAAAATATACTCTCTCCTATCCTTACCTTCCCTCTGCCACGATTGCCAGCGCCGCCCCCTGGTGCCGCAACCCCCCCTCCTCCTTCGCCGATAGGCTAACACCCCCTTCTTCGTCTTCCTCCTGCCGCGACCCCCCCCCCCCCCCGCTAAATCGAGCCCGCAACCCCCACGAATGAAACCCGTCGCCCACCCTTCCCCCTCGCCACCGTGGGCGTCGGCCGACCTCCGCCCTCCCTGGCACCACCGCCTCCCCCTTTCCTTTCCTCCCCCTCCGATTCAGCTCGAACCACACCCCCCAGACCACCTCGACAGCGATGCAACACCCCCTCCTCCGTGCAGACCTCCGACGAACTGCAATTCTAGCCCCCTCCTTCCTCCAACGCGGTGAGCTTCTTCATTTATAATATAATCTTCTTTTCAGTCCTTTCGTTTAGATTTTTTATTTTTTTTTATTTTATATAAGTATAAAGCTATGATTTTAATTCTCAATTTTAACGTTGGGTAGTGATTAAAAATCTGATTTTTACATGTTTGAATAACGATTAAAATACTGATAGGAAAACGGGATATTTATTGAATATAAAAATTCGATTTTTATATATTGAATAGCAAAGTAAAATTCGATTTTTATTTATTGAATAACAAAGTAAAAATTTGATTTTTATATATTGAATAGAAAAATAAAAATTCGATTTTTATATATTGAATAGCGAAGTAAAAATTCGATTTTTATACATTGAATAGCGAAGTAAAAATTCGATTTTTTATATATTGAATAGCGAAGTAAAAATTCAATTTTTTTATATTGAATAGCGAAGTAAAAATTAGATTTTTATATATTGAATAGCGAAGTAAAAATTCGATTTTTTTAAATATTGAATAGCGAAGTAAAAATTCGATTTTTTTATATATTGAATAGCGAAGTAAAAATTCGATTTTTTTATATATTGAATAGCGAAGTAAAAATTCGATTTTTTATATATTGAACAGCGAAGTAAAAATTCGATTTTTTTTATATATTGAATAGCGAAGTAAAAATTCGATTTTTATATATTGAATAGCGAAGTAAAAATTCGATTTTTATATATGTAGTGAATACGGAAGACGAAAATAATGAAAGAAGAAACGGCGGAGGATTTCTACTTATGAAGAGTTGTGGCGTTTGGATTAGCTAGCTTGTGAGAATTTCTGGCTTTTTAATTTTATTTCTAGTTGAAATATATACTAGGATGCAGACGGTGTTTAGTAGCACCCGACACCCGTCGTCCACCGACGATGGTCGGCTTGTATGCTTGTTTGTTTGATTTTGATGTTTAGTTGATTGTGTGATGTGATGTGAAATGTAATAAAATATTTATGTAGTTAAAAATATTTTATAGTTGAAAATATAATTTTTAACATGAATGTGAAATAAAGAAATATAAACAAATCGGACGATTTGTTTATATACACACATTTGACTGATATTGATTGGGACGATAAATTTTACACATCGCCCAACTGCACAAATAAAATCTGTGTGCGATTGTTTGAAAACCCCACACAGGTATTGGGATGATAGAGGACATACACTAATCCCAATAATTAGTTATATGTCGATCGATTGATTGATAGACTGTTATGAGCGTTAAATATTTATATTTGATGCTTATACAGTGTAGAATGCACTTTGGATGATGGTTGATTATTCATCGTTGTTACTGTATACATGTGTTGTAGAAAATCCATATAATTAACATTATATGGTAATTGATTGGGCCTCATTCCAGTTTGGAAAAAGAAATATTTGAAATAGAAATGTTTGAAAAAGAAATACTTGAAAAAGAAATATTTGAAATCGAATAGATTTGAAATTCGAATTAAACTGAAATGAATTGAAATTCGAATTATATTTAAAGTGAATTGAAATTCGAATTAAACTGAATTGATTTGAAATTCGAAATAAACTGAATTGATTTGAAATTCGAAATACACTGAAATGATTTGAAATTCGAATAGAATTGAAATCCGAATTAAATTGAATAGAATTAAATCCGAATTGAAATCGAAAGGAATTGAATTCAAATTGAAATTGAATTGAAATCGATTTGAAAGGAATTTAAAATGATTTGTAAAGAACGTTTTAAAAGGAAATCGACGAAGTATATATTATATATATTATATATATAATATAATGGCCTGAATAGAACGCGCCGTGTCGCGGCAGTTCGCGAATTTCGACCATTGACTTCGAACGGATATTGCGGGAGATCCGACCGTCGGATTCTCCTAAAACCGGAACCGTTGGGTTCGTATCGAAAAGAGCTTTCTAATGAATATTAGAAATTAGATATCTAACGGTTGGATTTGGAATTATGTCCAAATCAAATTTGGAAAAGGTCGTTGTAAGTGCAGTTCGATGGCCGTTGATGGAAATCGACTGTACGGGCCTTGATAAAATTATTAAAAATAGTAATAATTTGTGTAAAACCATAACAAATGATTTGTGAAGAATTGGGATGAAAAACTCCATATTTGAAAAGATAAAAATAGATTTTTATCGAAATGAACTAGTTTTGAAGTAGAATTATAATTCTATTTATTTCTAAAATATATAAAGTGGATTTGAAATGGTTTTGAAAATAACCAGAATTTCCAATTTATAAATGGGAATGGATTTGAATCGAAATTGTCTTTGGAATATTTCGATGTTGGATTTCGTGATTATACAGATATTGTTTGGGAAATTTGAAAGATATATTAATATCGTTATTTCCAATATGATATTTGTTGGTCGTAGAATTTGATATTGAATATAAGCCGATATATTTTCTATTCAGAGCCTTGTATTTAATATCAAATGGGATTTGGGTTTGTCGTGAATGGTGTCTTCATTAACACTATTCTTAAGCCCAGTTGGGGAAAAAAGATTAAATCTTTTTATTTAGATATAATGAAGTGTACCAATTAAATAATATTTAATTGGAATTGAACTGGTGTTGATTTTTGGGTCTATCGTGAATAGTGTTTTAAATAACACTTGTTCTTTAACCCGATAATTAATGAATGTGATTTTGGGTTTATTGTGGGCCGTGTTTTAAATGACATTGGTTCTTTAACCCCGTTAAAGAGAGGATATTGATTTCTGGGAAGATTAAAACTAAGTGGAGTTTTAATGAATCTTTAATCAGATTGAAATGATCGAGAATGGAGTATCACCAGTTTTACTCCAGGCGATAGTTAAATCTTTAATTAGATTTGAACGTGAAATGGTAATTGAATTTATCGATAACACCGTGGTGTTAGATATGAAGTATTACCAGTTTTACTTCATGGGAGGAACAGGTAGGGATTGGGAAATAAAATAAATTATTATTCCGGTGTGATTCGCTAATCCCGACTAGTTTGAATTGATATTCAAAGAAGATTAAAGAATAAATTTAAAGAATTTATCTTTGATAAAATTAATGGGAACCTTTCCCAAAGTAGAAGAATATTTGAATAAACGAATATTCTGAATTGGAATGAGGCGTATGTCGTGTTTGTGTAAAACTTGTTTACTATATACGCGAGTTATTCGGAAAGACCGGGTTTATCCAATTCTGAATAACTGATACGACGATAAGTCGAAGGTGAAGACAGTGGTTGAAGACCGGAGGTCTTCACGTCGTTTGGATTGTTACTGATGATCTTGATTGGGTCGCACACCCAAGAAGATGGAAACAGTTGGTGATCGTCCAGACGTACTTGGAGATCGATGGATATGCGGGGTACTAGGTGCCTCCGGTTTCGTTCAGACCCAGAACGAACTTGTAAATGGACTGTGTGTCTGACATGGGATTTTATTCTGTTTGATTGATTTCTATTAAATATATATCTGTTTGGCAGCGGAGAATTTATTCTCTTGCTTAACGCCCTTCTCTGAGACGTACGAGCTCAGGGGTTATATACTGATGGATATCAAACGCATAGAGTGAATTGCCTGTGTGGCATGCCTAAGTGGCAAATGATCAAGGCTTCTGTTGAAAAGCAAAGTCTTGTGGTTGATGATCGAAGCACAGCCTTTGTGGCATAGCTTTGTGTAATGTTTACTTCGCGAGTTTCACACCTGGTGGTGAACCAAAAACGGGAGAGGATCTCAGGGAGGGCATGCGTTTCTTTCTAGCTAGAAGTGGCGTCAGTGGTTTTACACGCCCTAACGAGTTTGACTTATGTGGTTGTTGGTGTTAGGAGGCGCCTCGGTTTGATCGGACGATCCGGGTCTGCTGGAGTCATTCGTTGGCTCATTTACGCCCAATAGGGCAGGGAGACGTATTGTTCAGGCATAATAATCCACATTGGTGGACCGGCCCTGACGATCCAATGGGCAGTTGCAGCTGTTCCTGAGGCTCAGGAAAGACAGTCTCGAATCGGTTGAGGACTATCTTTTGCCTCGGTTCACAGACGGAAATCCAATTTCCAAATACGTGACATTTGCGGTTTTATTTGTAGAGCCTAGTATGGCGACATAGTGGGATGGGGCGCTTATGCCGTCTATGATTGATACTTATGATTTGATATTGTTTTATACACTATGCACTTATAATAGTATCAAATGATTTGTTTTAAACGTATCAAGCATTCTTGGCTATTATAAGGTAAAAACCCTATCCTCTGGCTTGCGTTGCATTGTGTGATGGGAACTGGGTCTTATAATAGCTTCATTTTTCTTTATTTAGCATTGCGCTATTTTTTTTATGTACTGGTATTCTTGGGAGGAAACCCGTTCCGTGTTATATGGCGTTGTCCCTTAATATACCGAACTTTAAAATAAAGATTAATAACTGTTTTAGTTCTCACACCAGTCCCATGACTGACCTGGAGTTTATTGTTTTAACCTAAACTCTGGGTGCCCTTATTTTGACATGGGCAGCTAGTACTTTTGGTTTTGCAGATTTATATTCACAAATCCTGATTTACAGCTGGAACGATACTCGGAAAGCTTTGTATCCGTGTATTACTTCTAGTTGTGTATTGTATTATTTTCCGCTGCTATGTAATGTATTGTAATCTCTGATATTTTCTATGTAATATTTATTCATTTATACTCTGAATATTCTTGTATTCTGATGAATTGTTGTAATTAACAATGAAATGTCCGTCCGTCTGCGTTCTGATTTGTCGTGTTCTCAAAACAATTCGTTCTTTCTCCTCTCTTCGGAGATCGGGGAAGTTCGGGTCGCTTCAGTTGGTATCAGAGCTTTGGTTTACAAAGCTCGAGAACAAGGCACGTTAGAACCATACGAAGGAATTCATCAGAAATTGGATTAGTAATATCCAATGGGAATGACTCGTTAGAGATAGGATCAGTAGCATCCTAGAACGAGTGTGAAGAGTATATTTTTAAAGTGAAAACAAATTTTGTTTTGAAAATTTAAATTAATTATTCGTATTTGATTATTTATTTGTATTGATTTGGACAGTCCAGTATATAAAGATTTTGCATATACGCCTTGCAAACGTGTATTTGAAGTTTTAATATACTGGATAGATATAGAATTACACTCTAGTCGCCCGGGGGTGATTCTGATGATTGATATATCATCATCAGAATTTATATTCGAGTGACGAACGTGTAATATCTATATATTTCCTATTGACTGGTGTGAGAACCAAAATTAGATAGGGCTTATTGTTGTGATTTGGCATCAAAAATGTGATTTTTGACTATATATCAAAGTTATGAATTTCAAAAGCTAATCAACTAATTGATTGATGGTTGTGTTGTTGATTATTGGTTGATTAATTAAAATTTGTACCATATAGCCAAATTGAATCAAACAGTTAATTGTATTGGAAATTTGTCGCATTTGCTTGCATATACATGTACTTACATTGAACAGGTCATAGCAAGGAGGCTAGAGCAGAGAATAAATTTGTTTGCCCGACAAATAGGTACGTGTTTATCATAATTTACTGTTTTGTTTGGGTGATGATGATTTTATGAGCCGATTGGCTAGCCGCTTGGCTTTTTCTTTTTCTTTTTGAGATCAGAGGGCCTGTATGGAAATTTCGGGATATTTCCGTGCTCCCGGTGCAGGGAAGGTTATGGCGAAATTTTTCGAAAATTTAGGGTGTTAGCCAAATTTTTGAAAAATTTGAAAATTTCTTAGAAACTGAAAAGTTGAAGAACTTAAGCCGTAGTGAAAATACTGAAAGTTGAGTTGATTAATTAAACAACTTTCAGCTTTGTTCCTTTTCGGGGACGAAAAGTTTTAAGTGGGGGAGATTGTAATAACCCGGAAATCTGGGCCAGTTTAAAATTTTTATTTTGACAATTTTAGCGAATTTTGATTATTTAAAATGAATTATTTTAAATAATAATGACAATAGATTTATTTTGAATGCAATTCGAATGAACATATTTATATAGATCGTCATTAGAATATAAATAATTATTTATATATATATAAGGAAATTAAAATGGCGCGGTAGTTCGATAATTCGATTTCAAACTTCAAATGGATGTGCAGGATTCAAACTAAACTGGATTTTAGCGAAAACAAAAATAATAGGATCTATTTGAGAATATCGTTCCAAGAATCCGAAAAATTGAAATTTCATAGCGGGAATTAAAAGATATGACCAGTTGAAAATTCTGAATAGTCGCTACGGAATTTAGGCCCTTAAAAATGGAAATTTTGCAAACGACCTCGGATTTCGACGATACCACTTTTGTTGGATCCGCGATGTCAAATTATTGTTAGATTTCAAATTTCATAATTTTTCGAATCAATATGTGAGCATGGCAAAGGAAAACGCGTTTGACCAGTTTTAGTTGATTTTAATCGACTAGAAAATGACCATTTTTCAAACGGTCTCAGAATTTGACGAAATTAGTTTTGTTAGGACCGTATCCTCAATATGAAGCTAGAAAATATTTTTCGGGAATTTTTCTAGTTAGTATGTGACCCCAGTAAATTGAAATGTGCGTTCAAATTCAATATATAGTGTTATATGTTGATTTTGACGAAAACTGATTGAAATGATCGAATCAGCTTACGATGCATATCCCATTGTGTTCGGAATGGGGGTAATTAGCTATGGACGACATGCGGTGGGCCTCGTTTAGAGGTCAAATGAAAAAGTCAACTTTTTGAAAATAAATTAATAAAAAAAATTATATATACTCCCTCTGCCCCCCCACCCCCGATTTCAGTTTTTCAACAGAGAGAAATATATATATATATATATACTCTCCTCTCCTTACCTTCCCTCTGCCCCCCCCCCCCATTTCAGTTTTTCAACAGAGAGAAAAAAAAGGGGAAAAGGGGACGCACGATCGCCAGCGCCGCCCCATGGTGCCGCAACCCCCTCCTTCGCCGATAAGCGAACTCCCCTTTCTTCTTCTTCCTCCTGCCGCGACCGCCCCCCCTCTGCTAAATCGAGCCCGCAACCCCCATGAATGAAACCCGTCGCCCACCCTTCCCCCTCGCCACCGTGGGCGTCGGCCGACCTCCGCCCTCCTTGGCACCACCGCCTCCCCTTTTCCTTTCCTCCCCCTCCGATTTAGCTTGAACCGCAACCCCAGACTACCTCGACAGCGACGCAACCCCCTCCTCCGTGCAGACCTCCGACGAACTGCGATTCCAGCCCCCCTCCTTCCTCCAACGTGGTGAGCTTCTTCATTTATAACATAATCTTCTTTTCAGTCCTTTCGTTTAGATTTTTTTATTTTTTTATTTTATATAAGTATAAAGCTATGATTTTAATTTTCAATTTTAACATTGGGTAGTGATTAAAAATCTGATTTTTACATGTTTGAATAACGATTAAAATACTGATAGGAAAATGAGATATTTATTGAATATAAAAATTCGATTTTTATATATTGAATAGCAAAGTAAAATTCGATTTTTATATATTGAATAGCAAAGTAAAAATTCGATTTCTATATATTGAATAGCAAAGTAAAAATTCGATTTTTATATATTGAATAGCGAAGTAAAAATTCGGTTTTTATACATTGAATAGCGAAGTAAAAATTCGATTTTTTTTATACTGAATATCGAAGTAAAAATTCGATTTTTATATATTGAATAGCGAAGTAAAAATTCGATTTTTATATATTGAATAGCGAAGTAAAAATTTGATTTTTTTATATATTGAATAGCGAAGTAAAAATTCGATTTTTTATATATTGAATAGCGAAGTAAAAAATTCGATTTTTTATATATTGAATAGCGAAGTAAAAAATTCGATTTTTTTATATATTGAATAGCGAAGTAAAAATTCGATTTTTTTTATATATTGAATAGCGAAGTAAAAATTCGATTTTTATATATTGAATAGCGAAGTAAAAATTCGATTTTTATATATGTAGTGAATACGGATAACGAAAGTGATGAAAGAAGAAACGGCGGAGGATTTCTACTTATCAAGAGTCGTGGCGTTTGGATTAGCTAGCTGGTGAGAATTTCTGACTTTTAAATTTTATTTCTAGTTGAAATATATACTAGGATGCAGACGGTGTTTAGTAGCACCCGACACCCGTCGTCCACAGACCGTGGATGGCTTGTATGCTTGTTTGTTTGATTTTGATGTGTAGTTGATTGTGTGATGTGATGTGAAATGTAATAAAATATTTATGTAGTTAAAAATATTTTATAGTTGAAAATATAATTTTTAACATGAATGTGAAATAAAGAAATATAAACAAATCGGACGATTTGTTTATATACACACATTTGACTGATATTGATTGGGACGATAAATTCTACACATCGCCCAACTGCACAAATAAAATCTGTGTGTGATTGTTTAAAAACCCCACACGGGTATTGGGATGATAGAGGACATACACTAATCCCAATAATTAGTTGTATGTCGATCGATTGATTGACAGACTGTTATGAGCGTTAAATATTTATATTTGATGCTTATATAGTGTAGAATGCACTTTGGATGATGGTTGATTATTCATCGTTGTTACTGTATACATGTGTTGTAGAAAATCCATATAATTAACATTATATGCTAATTGATTGGGCCTCATTCCAGTTTGGAAAAAGAAATATTTGAAATAGAAATATATGAAAAAGAAATATTTGAAATCGAATAGATTTGAAATTCGAATTACATTGAAATGAATTGAAATTCGAATTATATTTAAAGTGAATTTAAATTCGAATTAAACTGAATTGATTTGAAATTCGAAATAAACTGAATTGATTTGAAATTCGAAATACACTGAAATGATTTGAAATTCGAATAGAATTGAAATCCAAATTGAATTGAATAGAATTGAATCCGAATTGAAATCGAAAGGAATTGAATTCAAATTGAAATTGAATTGAAATCGATTTGAAAGGAATTTAAAACGATTTATAAAGAACGTTTTAAAAGGAAATCGTCGAAGTATATATTATATATATTATATATATATAATATAATGGCCTGAATAGAACGCGCCGCATCGCGGCAGTTCGCGAATTTCGACCATTGACTTCGAACGGATATTGCGGGAGATCCGACCGTTGGATTCTCCTAAAACTGGAACCGTTGGGTTCGTATCGAAAAGAGCTTTCTAATGAATATTAGAAATTAGAAATCTAACGGTTGGATTTGGAATTATGTCCAAATCAAATTTGGAAAAGGTCGCTGTAAGTGCAGTTCGATGGCCGTTGATGGAAATCGACCGTACGGGCCTTGATAAAATTATTAAAAATAGTAATAATTTGTGTAAAATCATAAGAAATGATTTGTGAAGAATTGGGATGAAAAACTCCATATTTGAAAAGATAAAAATAGATTTTTATCGAAATGAACTAGTTTTGAACTAGAATTATAATTCTATTTATTTCTAAAATAAATAAAGTGGATTTGAAATGGTTTTGAAAATAACTAGAATTTCCAATATATAAAGTGGGAATGGATTTGAATCGAAATTATCTTTGGAATATTTCGATGTTGCATTTCGTGATTATACAGATATTGTTTGGGAAATTTGAAAGATATATTAATATCGTTATTTCGAATACGATATTTGTCGGTCGTAGAATTTGATATTGAATATAAGCCGATATATCTTCTATTCAGAGCCTTGTATTTAATATCAAATGGGATTTGGGTTTGTCGTGAATGGTGTCTTTATTAACACTGTTCTTAAGCCTAGTTGGGAAAAAAGATTAAATCTTTTTATTTAGATTTAATGAAGTGTACCAATTAAATAATATTTAATTGGAATTGAACTGGTATTGATTTTTGGGTTTATCGTGAACAGTGTTTTAAATAACACTTGTTCTTTAACCCGATAATTAATGAATGTGATTTTGGGTTTATTGTGGGCCGTGTTTTAAATGACATTGGTTCTTTAACCCCGTTAAAGAGAGGATATTGATTTCTGTGAAGATTAAAACTAAGTGGAGTTTTAATGAATCTTTAATCAGATTGAAATGATCGAGAATGGAGTATCACCAGTTTTACTCCAGGCGATAGTTAAATCTTTAATTCGATTTGAATGTGAAATGGTGATTGAATTTACCGATAACACCGTGGTGTTAGATATGAAGTATTACCAGTTTTACTTCATGGGAGGAATAGGTGGGGATTGGGAAATAAAATAAATGATTATTCCGGTGTGATTCACTAATCCCGACTAGTTTGAATTGATATTCAAAGAAGATTAAAGAAAAAATTTAAAGAATTTATCTTTGATAAAATTAATGGGAACCTTTCTCAAAGTAGACGAATATTTGAATAAACGAATATTCTGAATTGGAATGAGGTGTATGTTGTGTTTGTGTAACACTTGTTTACTATATACGCGAGTTATTCGGAAAGACCGGGTTTATCCCATTCTGAATAACTGATACGACTGTAAGTCGAAGGTGAAGACGGTGGTTGAAGACCGGAGGTCTTCACGTCGTTTGGATAGTTACTGATGATCTTGATTGGGTCGTACACCCAAGAAGATGGAAACAGTTGGTGATCGTCCAGACGTACTTGGAGATCGATGGATATGCGCGGTACTAGGTGCCTCCGGTTTCGTTCAGACCCAGAACGAACTTGTAAATGGACTGTGTGTCTGACATAGGATTTTATTCTGTGTGATTGATTTCTATTCAATATATATCCGTTTGGCGGCGGAGAATTTATTCGCTTGCTTAACGCCCTTCTCTGAGACATACGAGCTCAGGGGTTATATACTGATGAATATCAAACGCATAGAGTGAATTGCCTGTGTGGCATGCCTAAGTGGTAAATGATCAAGGCTTCTGTTGAAAAGCAAAGTCTTGTGGTTGATGATTGAAGTGCGGCCTTTGTGGCGTAGCTTTGTGTAACGTTTACTTCGCGAGTTTCACACCTGGTGGTGAACCAAAAACGAGAGAGGACCTCAGGGAGGGCATGCGTTTCTTTCTAGCTAGAAGTGGCGTCAGTGGTTTTACACGCCCTGACGAGTTTGACTTATGTGGTTGTTGGTGTTACGAGGCGCCTCGGTTTGATCGGACGATCCGGGTCCGATGGAGTCATTCGTTGGCTCATTTACACCTCATAGGGCGGGGAGACGTATTGTTCAGGCATAATAATCCACATCGGTGGACCGGCCCTGACGATCCTAGGGGCAGTTGCGGATGTTCCTGAGGCTCAGGTTAGACAGTCTCGAATCGGTTGAGGACTATCTTTTGCCTCGGTTCACAGACGAAAATCCAATTTTCAAATACGTGACATTTGCGGTTTTATTTGTAGAGCCTAGTATGGCGACATAGTGGGATAGGGCGCTTATGACGTCTATGATTGATACTTATGATTTGAAATTGTTTTATACACTATGCACTTATAATAGTATCAAATGATTTATTTTAAACGTATCAAGCATTCTTGACTATTATAAGGTAAAAACCCTATCCTCCGGCTTGCGTTGCATTGTGTGATGGGAATTGGGTCTTATAATAGCTTCATTTTTCTTTATTTAGCATTGCGCTGTTTGTTTTATGCACTGGTATTCTTGGGAGGAAACCCGTTCCATGTTATACGGCGTGGTCCCTTGATATACCGAAGTTTAAAATAAAGATTAATAACTGTTTTAGTTCTCACACCAGTCCCATGACTGACCTGGAGTTTATTGTTTTAACCTAAACTCTGGGTGCCTTTATTTTGACACGGGCAGCTAGTAGTTTTGGTTTTGCAGATTTATATTCACAGGATCCTGATTTACAGCTGGAACGATACTCGGAAAGCTTTGTATCCGCGTATTACTTCTAGTTGTGTATTGTATTATTTTCCGCTGCTATGTAATGTATTTTAATCTCTGATATTTTCTGTGTAATATTTATTCATTTATACTCTGAATATTCTTGTATTCTGATGAATTGTTGTAATTAACAATGAAATGTCCGTCCGTCTGCGTTCTGATTTGTCGTATTCTCAAAACAATTCGTTCTTTCTCCACTCTTCGGAGACCGGGGAAGTTCGGGTCGCTTCATTAACATGGGAATTTGTACCGTATGATTAAAATTACATTTTTCTTTGTAACTAAGACATGGATTTACATTGTATGATAAAAATTACATTTTTCTATGTAATTTATCTATGAATTTACATCGCATAATAGAAATCACATTTTTATATGTAATTAAAGCACGAATTTGCATTGTAGGATAAAAATTACATTTTTACATGTAATTTAGATATGAATGAGAACGGTAGAATAAAAATTACATTTTTATATGTAATTAATATGTGAATTTACACTATATGATAAAAATTACATTTTTATATGTAATTTAGATATGAATTTACGTCGTATGATAGAAATTACATTTTTCTATGGTAATTAAAATATGAATTCACATGGTAAATTAAAAATTACATTTTATATGTAGCGTAGGATGCGATTTACAATGTAAATAAAAAATTACATTTTTATATGATGTAATAAAGAAGTAGGATTCACATTAAAATTAAAAATCACATTTTATATGTAATTAGAAAAGGGGATTTACATTGTAAAATAAAGATTACATTTTTTATGTAGTTAGAAGTGGGAACTAGCACTGAAAATAAAATTACATATTTATAATGTAATTAAAAAGGAAATTTTGCAATGCAACTGAAAGATAGAAATTTTACATTATAATGTTGATTATAATTTCAATGTAGAAAAAAGAGAAAGAAAAAGAAAATTTTACAGTGTGAATAAAAGAAATAAATGGAATGCCATATCAAATTATATTTCGAGGAAATTATATTTTTATTCAACAATGGAAATAAATAAAATGTTCATTATCATCAATTGTTAGCGAAATTTAAATTGGTTAAATCCATTAACCAATTATTTATTTGTATATCTATATGGATTGTGTTGGCTGAAAACCGCACACGGGTATTGGGATGATATTTGACTGACACAAATCCCAATGTTAAATTGTATGTCTATCTTTAGATCGACAGGCTGCGATGAGCGTTGTTATTTAATTTTTAATGCTCATACAGTAGAAACTACACTCTGGATGTAAATGGATGACTTGATGATTATACGGTTATTGGCATTTATATGAGATGGGTGTGAAATCCATATAATCCAAATTATATGGTAAATGATTGAGTAGTACTTCGATTCAGGTGTTCTATTAAAGGAGACTATTTGTACATTAAAAACCTTTTAAGATAAAGAATATTTTTTAATGATTATTTTAAATATGTTCTTACAATAATAAATTAACATTTAAAGCGCAACCTTTTATTTACGATTAGTAGAATGTGCAATTATATCGTGTGATATGAAATAATTGATGTGTGAAGTGAATTTATCGTGAACGGTGTTTTTAAACGACATTTGTCCTTTAATCCAATTTACATTGAAATTATTATTTGGAATTTATAAATCTATTTTACAGATTTAGAAAGGGATTTTCTAAAAATCAAGTTTTCCAATTTAATATATTAAATTGGAATTAAGTGGAAATTAGATTGGTCATAATCGAGATGGGCTTCTGTAAAAGAAGACCTATATTATATATGGAATTTGAGAGACTTTGCTGTTATTCCATGTATATTGTTAGTATGATACAGAAATTTTATATCGATTATGTATTGATTTGATTTCTGTGGAATTCCATATTTTAGAAATTGATTTGAGGGTTTATCGTGAACTGTGTTTTAAAGGACACTAGTTCTTTAACCTGTTTAAGAAAAGATTTGTTCCTTAAAATAAATGACCTTATAAGAATGATTTTTGATATCAAATCAAAATTGGAGTTCTAATAAATCCTATAAAGAAGATTTAAGATTTTATTTTCAGAGTTTATCTTTGATAAAATTAATGAGAATCTTTTAATATGAATACCTTATTAAAAGAATATTCGGTGTTGGAACGCGGCGTAATGTGTGATTTTCCAATATTTGCTTTTTAATCACAAAATATGTGAATTATTCAGAAAGACCTGGTTTAACCCATTCTGAATAATCATCACAACGATCAAGAGTCGAAGATGAAGGCGGCGGTTGAAGACCGAAGGTTTTCACATCGTTGGGATGATGACGACTGGTATCTTAAATTGGGACTGGCCTCCCAAGGCAAGGTATTTGGTAATGATCGTCCAAACGCATTTGGAGATCGACGGACACGTTGTTTCGTTCAGACCCAGAGTGGACTTGTAAATGGATTGTATGTCTGACATTGTATTCCTTTCTACTATATTTGTTGAACGCTATTGATTATCTATTTCTGTTTGGTGGTGGAGAATTTATTCTCTACTTAACATCCTTCTCTAAGACGTATGAGCTTAGAGGTTATATATATATATATAGGCAATTTTAGCGAATTTTGATTATTTAAAATGAATTATTTTAAATAATATAGACAAAAAAATTATTTTGAATAGAATTCAATCGTATATATTATATAGATCGTCGTTAAAATATAAATAATTATATATAATTATAAATAGAATTGAAAATGGCGCGGTAGTTCGATAATTCGATTTCAAACTTCAATTGAATATACCGGGTGCAAAATAAACCGGATTTTAGTGAAACCAAAAATAATGGGATCTA
The DNA here is from genome assembly GCA_030737875.1 of Allium sativum. Lineage (NCBI taxonomy): Eukaryota > Viridiplantae > Streptophyta > Magnoliopsida > Asparagales > Amaryllidaceae > Allium > Allium sativum. Next base: position 657,610,634 of record CM060923.1, read on the forward strand.
ATTGTGACTATCTTTCCAACAAGTCCGAAAAATCAAAATTTCATAGCGGGGATAAAAAAATGTCCAGTTGAAAATTCTGAATAGTCGCTATGGAATTCAGGCCCTTAAAAATAGCCATTTTGCAAATGACCTCGGATTTTGACGAAACCACTTTTGTTGGATCCGTGATGTCAAGTTATTGATAGGTTTCAAATTTCATAATTTTTCGAATCAATATGTGAGTGTGGCAAAGGAAAACGCGTTTGACCAGTTTCAGTTGATTTTAATCGACTAGAAAATGGCCATTTTTCAAACGGTCTCAGAATTCGACAAAATTAGTTTTTTTAGGACCGTATCGTCAATACGAAGCTAGAAAATATTTTTCTGGAATTTTTAGAGTCCGTATGTGACCCCAGTAAATTGAAATGTGCGTTCAAATTCAATATATAGAGTTATATGTTGATTTTGACGGAAATCGATCGAAACGATCGAAACAGCCTACGATACATATCCCATTGTGTTCATAATGGGGGTAATTAGCGAGGGGTGATAGTCGTTGGGTTGGGTTTGGAGTTCATGGCAGTAAACAAGTTATTTTTGGAAGTTAAAAATATAATATACACTATATATGTGTTGACCGGGTCAAAACCCTTCTTTCCTCAACCCTAAGGTCAACGCCGTCAGCTCCAAACGATTTAAAGGCCGGAGTTGCTCGAATTTTTATCCTCAAATCGCGCCATAAATTCAATGAATTAAAGCCCCTTTCTTTAGCAAATTTTGTAGAGCTATTCAAGCTCTACAAATCTATACCCTCATGATCGGATTTAAGCAACCGTGGCGGTTTGAGTCTCCCTGGAAACAAGCGTCGTTCGTGGGGCTTTTCAGATCAAGTGGGGCCCGCGAGTTGCTTCTTCTTGGCGCGGGGGTGGAGCTCAGGGAGGCGGAGAGGGTGGTGGGTCCCGATGGTCAGACGGTGGCGTGTACGACGCGCGAGGTGGAGGTTTCCGTTTGAAGGCGGTGGGTTTCTTGGTTCAGTAACACGACGCAAGAGGAGGGTTCCAAACTTTAAACAGTGAGCATTCTTTTGTTTATTTATTATTTTATTTAAGTTAATTACTTTATTTAAATTCAGTCAGTTTTGATAGGTAAAATTAAGATTATTTAAATTCAGTTTTAAAAATTAAAAACATAAGTTTAAAATCAGTAAAAATGAAAAATATAAAGATACGAGTTTTGAAAAATATAAAGATATGAGTTTTGAAAAATATAAAGATATGAGTTTTGAAAAATATAAAGATATGAATTTGAAGAATATGAAGATATGAATTTGAAAAATATAAAGATACGTTTTGATGTAGAAAATATAAACTAGAATTTGATTTTCAAAAGATAAAAATAGAAATTTATCATATGTTCGAAATAGTTTTATGAAGATAAAAATAGGATCATTGTTTTGGTAAAAATATCATCTTGGTTTTGGTAGAAATATGATTTCTATATATGAAATAGCGATATCAAGATAGGATTTTTATATATATTAAGTCATGATTTTTATGGAAGTGAAGTCATGATTTTTATAGAAGTGAAATTATGATTCTTTTATATAAGTAGCAAAGAAAAATAATATAACTTTTATATATGTAGCGAAATAAAAATCTGATTTTTATTCTATATACGTTGAAGTGGAAAAGTGATTTATATAGCAAAGTAAAAATTCGATTTTTATATATGGAATAGCAAAGTAAAATTTTGATTTTTATATATGGAATAGCAGAGTAAAAATTCGATTTTTCTATATTGAATAGCAAAGTAAAAATTCGATTTTTCTATATTGAATAGAAAAGTAAAAATTCGATTTTTATATATGGAATAGCAAAGTAAAATTTTGATTTTTATATATGGAATAGCAAAGTAAAAATTCGATTTTTCTATATTGAATAGCGAAGTAAAAATTCGATTTTTATTTATTGAATAGCAAAGTAAAAATTCGATTTTTATATATTGAATAGCGAAGTAAAAATTCGATTTTTACATATGTAGAGAATACGGGCAAAGAAAGTGACAAAAGGCGAGTGGCGAAGATTTTCTACCCAAGAAGAGTCGAGGCGTTGGATTAGCAATTCTGTGAGAAATCCTCACCTTTATTTTATTTTATTTCTAGTTAAAATATATACTAGGATGCAGACGGTGTTTAGTAGCACCCGACACCCGTCGTCCACAGACCATGGACGGCTTGTATGCTTGTTTGTTTGATTTTAATGTGTAGTTGATTGTGTGATGTGATGTGAAATGAAATAAAATATTCATATAGTGGAAAATATTTTATAGTTAAAAATATAATTTTTAACGTGTATATGAAATGAAATAAAAATAAACAAATTGGACGATTTGTTTATATTCACACATTTGACTGATATTGATTGGGACGATAAATTATACACATCGCCCAACTGCACAAATAAAATATGTGTTTGATTGTTTGAAACCCCACACGGGTATTGGGATGATATTTGACGTACACTAATCCCGATTGTTTAGCTGTATGTCGATCGATTGATTGACAGACTGTTATAAGCATTAAATATTTATATTCGATGCTTATACAGTGTAGAATGCACTTTGGATGATGGTTGATTGTTCATCGTTGTTATTGTATACATGTGTTATAGAAAAATCCATATAATTAGCATTATATGGTAATTGATTTGGCTTCATTCAATATTTGAACTAGAAATATTTGAAAAAAAATATTTGAATAGAAATATTTGAAAAAGAAATATTTGAAATATAATATTTGAAAATAGAAATATATGAAGCCGTGTTGATTAGATTGACGCCATTTTGACGTGAACGATATTTATATCGATTTTATTCATTTTATAATGAATATCGAAAGTGATTTCAAAATCTGATAATTTGAAAAGAATTGAAATTCAAACTGAATTTGAATTGAAAACGAATTCGAATTGAATAGAAAGCGAATTCAAATTTAATTGAATAGAAAACGAATTCGAATTGAATCGAATAGAAAACCAATTTGAATTGAATCGAATAGAGAACCAATTTGAATTGAATCGAAAACCAATTTGAATTGAATTTGATTTGAATAGAAATAGAAATTGAATTTAAATAGAATAGAAATTGAATTTGATTTGAATAGAAAATGAATTGAATTTGATTTGAATAGAAAATGAGTTGAATTTGATTTGAATAGAAAATGAATCGAATTTGAATAGAATAGAAATTGAATTGAATTGAAAAGAAAACGAAATCGAATTTAATTGAAAATGAATTCGAATTGAATTGAAAACGAATTGAAATGAATTCAAATCGAATTGAAATGAATTCAAATCGAATTGAAATTTGAATTGAATAGAAATGAATTTTAAAACGAATTTATAAGGAAAAATTCAATTTTGATTTGAATTGAAATGGAAGTTGAAATAGTTTTTGAAATGAATTTAAAACTATTTATATAATTCGTTTTAAATAGAAATCGACGAAATATATATTATATATATAATATAATGGCCTGAATAGAACGCGCCGTGGCAGTTCGCGAATTTCGACCATTAACTTCGAACGGACATTACGGGAGATCCGTCCGTCGGATTCTCCTAAAACCGGAACCGTTGGGTTCGTATCGAAAAGAGCTTTCTAACGAATATTAGAAATTAGAAATCTAACGGTTGGATTTGGAATTATGTCCAAATCAAATTTGAAAAAGGTCGCTGTAAGTGCAGTTCGATGGCCGTTGATGGATATCGACTGTACAGGCCTTGATAAAATTATTAAAAATAGTAATAATTTGTGTAAAATCATAAGAAATGATTTGGTAAAGATTGGGATGAAAAACTCCATATTTGAAAAGATAAAAATAGATTTTTATCGAAATGAACTAGTTTTGAACTAGAATTATAATTCTATTTATTTTTAAATAAATAAATCGAATTTGAAATGGTTTTGAAAATAACCAGAATTTCCAATGATTGCATTGGAATGGATTTGAATCGAAGTTGTCTTCGGAATATTTCGATGTTGGATTTCGTGATTATACATATGTTGTTATGGAAATTTGAAAGATATATATATATATATATATCGTTATTTCCAATACGATATCTGTTGATCGTAGAATTTGATATTGAATATAAGCCGATATATTTCTATTCAGAGCCTTGTATTTAATATCAAATGTGATTTGGGTTTGTCGTGAATGGTGTCTTGACTAACACTGTTCTTGAACCCAGTTGAGAAAGGATTAAATCTTTTTATTTGGATTTAATGAAGTGTACCAATTAAATAATATTTAATTGGAATTGAATTGATATTGATTTTTGGGTTTATCGTGGACAGTGTTTTAAATAACACTCATTCTTTAACCCGATAATTAATGGAATGTGATTTTGGGTTTATCGTGAACCGTGTTTTAAATGACACCGATTCTTCAACCCAGTTAAAGAATAAAACTAAGTGGAGTTTTAACGAATCTTTAATTAGATTGAAATGATCGAGAATGGAGTATCACCAGTTTTGCTCCATGCGATAGTTAAATCTTTAATTAGATTTAAACGTGAAATGGTAATTAAATTTACCGATAACACCGTATTAAGTATAACCAGTTTTACCTCATGGGATGAATAGGTTGGGATTGTGAAATTAAAACAAATGATTACCTCGGTAAGGTTCGTTAATCCCGACTAGTTGAATCGAAATTCGAAAGTAGAGTAAAGAATAAATTTTATTGATTTATCTTTGATAAAATTAATGGGAACCTTTACCTATGAATGTGAAATTTAGAAACTAACTGTCGGCTAGCTAAGCAAAACGGTTTTCTGGATATTGATCTGATGTTGGTTTCGGCCTTCGGGGTTAATATTTGGGGAATTATTTTCTTGTTAATTTACGGTTAGTGACTGATGAATTGGAATGAGACGTATGTTGTGTTTGTGTAACACTTATTTAAAATATACGCGAGTTATTCGGAAAGACCGGGTTTATCCCATTTTGAATAACTGATACGACGATAAGTCGAAGATGAAGACGGTGGTCGAAGACCCGAGGTCTTCACGTCGTTTGGATAATTACTGATGATCTTGATTGGGCTGTACACCCAAGAAGATGGAAGCAGTTGGTGATCGTCCAGACGTACTTGGGGATCGATGGATATGCGGGGTACTAGGTGCCTCCGGTTTCGTTTAGACCCAGAACGAACTTGTAAATGGACTGAGTGTTTGACATTGGATTTCATTCTGTGTGACTGATATCGGTTGCATAGAGTGGTTTGCCTGTGTGGCATGCTAAGATGCAAATGATCAAGGCTTCTGTTGAAAACAAAGTCTTGTGGTGATGATCAAAGCACAGCCTGTATGGCACAGCTTTGTGTAACGTGAATTCGCGAGCCTCGCACCCCGGTTGTGAACCAAAAAAGGGAGAGGACCTCAGGGAGGGCATGCGTTTCCTTCTAGCTAGGGTGGTGTCAGTGACCTACCAGCCCTGACATTTATATACTTTTCACATGTGTGGTTGTTGCTATTGCGAGGCGCCTCGGTTTGATCGGACGATCCGGGTCCGATGGAGTCATTCGTTGGCTCATTGACGCCCTAAAGGGCGGGGAGACGTATTGTTCAGGTATAATAATCCACATCGGTGGACCGGCCCTGACGATCCAAGGGGCAGTTGCGGCTGTTCCTGAGACACGGGCTAGAGCGTCTCGAATCGGTAGAGGACGATCCCTGGCCTCGGTTCATAGATGGAAATCCAACTTCCAAATACGTGATTTTGCGGTTTTAATTGTAGAACTAGTATGGCGACATGATATATGGTATCCATGCCGCCTATGATTGATACTTATGATTTGAAGTTGTTTTATACACTATGCACTTATAATAGTATCAAATGATTTGTTTTAAAACGTATCAAGCATTCTTTGGCTGTTATAAGGGAAAACCCTATCCCCCGGTTTGCGTTGCATTGTGTGATAGGACCTGGGTCTTATAACAGCTTCATTTTTCTTCATTTAGCATTGCGTTGTTTGTTTTATGCACTGGTAATCTTGGGAGGAAACCCGTTGTAACGACCCATATTTTTGACCGTTCAAATCGACAATAAACCACACAAGTCGACCTAAACAAATCGCAAATGCAGGTAGTTATTGGGAAAAAGAAGAAAAAGAAAGAAAGAAGGAAAAATAAAATCACAGAATCTCACAGCGGAAGGACAACATATAATAAATAAATAGCAGTTAAAGAAGTTGAAATATATACATTGGTTATAACATTCAAATGAATATCAGAGTTACACATATACAGATGTACATAATAAGCAGCGGAAAATAATGCAGCGGATATACATATGTATAGATAATAGATATACCAAATCTTCGTCTTCGATCTCCAAAGCACAGTCATCTTCAGTAACTGCAAAGTCTGCTGACCCGAGCATATTGCATAAAAGAAAACACAACAAACACTCGGATCAGCACTAAATCATCTCATATTAGTCAAATTAAAATGTGAAATAACATCAGTGTCATGGGTGCAGTAACTCAAGAGATGTTACGGGGTTTTTCCATCTCTCAAGGATCCGTTAAACTAATACATACGTAATATAGTACGCTATTATGATAGTGTCTATCCAGTAAAGTATAAATACTGAAAATAGCGTAAGCGGGATTACCATATTACCCTTACGCCATTTATAGGCATCAACAGTCTATACAGTACCGTAAATTCACCGTACTGGTGTTATCAGAGGGCACTCCATAGAAGGCAATGCTAAATCAAAATCGTATGGGCTCGATATGTATATATATGACAAGGCACTCGAGGCAATGCCCAGGGTAGGATTCTACCAATTGCACTCCCGGACCGGTGGTAACGCATAGCAGCCACTACCGCCCACCTCGGAACACACTCCCATAATCATAAAATTAAATGGGCCCAAATCATCATCATCATAGTCATATAAATAGCATCGAAGAAGTGTGTCCGATCAAAGGCGCTAACCTCAATTAGTCACGGTATAGCTCCTGTTTTAGTCATTTCAATTCTGACCCGAAGGTCAGGGCTATTTCGTCATTGTTCATCTTCTTCGATTTAATAATCGCCTTCAAGTCATCATACTCATTCTGGATACGTCATAACGTTCACAGTTGTCAAAGTGGTATCGACACTGACAGAGAGTATGCCTTATGTCGACTCCGGTCTCTTTAACAACCAACGCTTACATTTTTCACATCGGTCGGTTCTTTTATATTTGAAAGGTTCGCTTTCATATCAAAATATCATATTTTGTTTCGAACCCATTTATATTCAAAATAGAATATACTTTCATATCAAAATATCCCAATCATTCCCAAACCGATTATATTCCAAACTAGAATATATTTCCATGTCATTATATTATACTCGTATAATATCTCTAAACGACCTATATTCAAATAGAATATAATTTGTCTCAAAGATTTCAAATTATTACGGATTCTTAGCTCAACTCTATTCAAACCAGCGGTTCAACCCAAACATTTCCATTCGAAAGAACTTATACTTATAAAATATATGATTTTTAAAAGATAGATGTTTATAAGGAAGACCTTAATATAAATAATTAATAGATATATAAAAATTATATTTAGAATAGGATAAGATAAATTGTAAAACATTATATCTGTAAATTGAAAGTTTACTAAATAATTTAACAATAGAATATAAGAAAAATTTGTAAAAAAAATAAAAACAGTTATTTGAAATCAAACGGTATAAATATATATATAAGATAATTCTTTAACTAAAACTAACTTTTCTTCCGAACTTCAATGCTTAAATCCAAATTCCAGTCTCAATGGAGTTGCCTCGCTCAAAGGACTTGTCTAAATCCCACTTTAACTCATTTCAAATTCAAGGATTTACAATCATACTCGTATCAAGTTTGAAAAACATTTCGAGTATTCTCGATTATCTTTATTCCCAAAATTAACTTCAATCAGCATTTATTAAATCTGAGTCTGCCCAATCCTTGAAAATCCCGAATCATATAAATTTTAAATCTTTAACACTTCGAATTCACTCTGGGAAAAATTTCTTAAATCATTTCAAATGATATTCCAGATTCAGATTTCAAAGGAAAAATAAAACCTATCGAAATCGATACATTCCCTTAATTGAATTTTCCATCAAAAATAGAATTCCAAATATTAAAATCATTTACCCAACCGATATCCATATATAATTTGCTACCCTATGGCCAAGTGAATTAAATTTAATTCCTCAATATTCAGGGATGGATCTATCATTTCAATCCAAATCAGGGCCACAGAGATTTATCATTTCACTCTGTGTTCTTAATTCATTTCAATCGATAAACTCCGGGTTCATTAGATGCCCGTAACATCAAGGGTAAATGGAATTTATCGTCACAATCAACATGAAATACGATATACTGAATATGGGCATAAGCAGTGACAATACCAATTCAGTAATAAAATTTAACCAAACATCCATCATATCATTTCATTCAACTGATCAGCATTAACTGTTCCAGGATTAACAAGGGTTCAAATTTCAACTAGAGATTTAAATTAAATTAAATAACTAATCATTTACTTAGATTGCATGTTAACACACTTGCATGTCAAATTTAAACAACACATCAACAATCCAATGCAACCATGCAACCAAACTTATTTCATAATTTAATTCAATAAATATGGGAATAATTCAGTATTTCGTGAGTGGAAAAATCACTCACTTTTGGGTTACAAATTTGAATCGAGCGTTCAGAAAGGCCCAAAATTTGACAGTCTCAGATCGCAACCACACCAGTGCCAAAACGTCCGCAACTCCGCCACGATCCCAACGCAACAAACCGCGTCCAAATCCGTGTCCATACGCAAAAGTTATTGACGTTAGAAGTTGATCGATATTTAAATAAATAATTAAATAAAATAAAATATCACCCACTAACTTCCCGCCACGTCAGCTCCTTCTTTGTCTTCTTCCCGCTCGACCTTTGACTGGCTACAGTACCATCCGCACGAAAACAACCCATTTGACTCGACTTTGACCGCCGATAGCCATTGACTCCGGCCATCGGAGGGTCTCCGACCAACTCCATCTCGAAGAGCATCCTCCGCCGCACCTTCAGACACCGGAGCCGCCACCTCCGGTGATGTCCTCTGCCGCCGGCGAATCAACGAGCGTGACGGGTTTTAAACCCTTAACCGAGAAATTCGAGCACCTCAGGCCGAATTACGACCAGCGAACACCATTTCCGAACTCGTATGACTCCCCTCTACAAAACCCATATCTCCAATTTCGCGATTGAAGCCCAGATCGGAAAACCCCAATTTCAAGCTTAGGGTTCCGAAAACTGAAAGCTTTGACCGCGGTTTCTGGCCACATCGGTCGCTGCATGTCAGATCTGAGGGTACCCGCGGGTTCGTATCGTCGAGATCTACGTTTTGATATATAATTCGATATAGTTTGGAGAGTTTTGATTTTCAGCTTGTATTTGATTTTGGATCTAGGGTTTGGATCTTATTTTCAGCCATTAAAGCAAATTTTTGAGGAGGAAATAGAGAATGGGCTGATTTGGTGTTAGTGGCCTTAATATATATATATAAATATAAGGTCCAAACTGATTAACACACACACAGTTACCGTATATCAGATTTTAACGTACATTTTACATTACCGGGGCCACATACTGACCCCGAAAAATCCGGAAAAATTATTTTTGGTTATGATTTGACGATACGGTTCCAACGAAACTAATTTCGTTGAATTTCGAGACCGTTGGAAAAATGGCCTTTTTCGGGTCGATCCAATTTAACTATCAACTGACAAAACGCGTTTTCACTTGCCACTCTCACAGATTAATTCGAAAAATTCTGAAAATTGAAACCTAGCAATAATTCGACATTCCGGATCCAACAGAAGTGGTTTCGTCGAAAACCGAGGTCGTTTGAAAAATGGCTATTTTACAGGCCCTTATATTTTCTGCAGCGACTATTCTGAATATTCATTTGATCATAACTTTTGATTTCCATTACGAAATTTCGATTTTTCAGATTCGTTGGAAAGATATTATCAACCAGATTTAAATATTTCTTGTTTCGATAAAATCCGATTTATTTTGAATCCTGTGCAGTCAGTTGAACTTTGAATTTAAATCTTCGAACTGCAGGGCCATATAAATAATTATATAAATTCCACAGCGACCTTTTGAAATTTTGATTTACTCATAACTCGCAATTTATCCGGCGAAATTTCAATTTTTCACATTTGTTGGGAAGATATCGTCAAATAGAGTTATATTTCTCTGGGTCGTCCCCCTTCTGATTTAAAACGAATTCTATACATTCAATTGAAATTAAAAATCGAATTTTCAAACTGCCGCGCCGTTTCAGGCTCGTTATATAATTAAAATAAATTTATTCGTTTTCAACTTCGATTAAACAAGTTTTTCCGTCGTTATTATTTAAAATGAAACATTTTAAATATTCAAAATTCTTCGAATTAGCCAAAATGCCCTTTTCAAATTGGTTCGTATTTTCAGGTCGTTACATTCTCCCCCACTTAAAGTCTTTTCGTCCTCGAAAAGAGAACGAACTGATATTAAGTGCATATTTATTTCAAATCCATTTTTACAATAATATTTCCAAAACAAGTGTAGTTATAAAACCCGAAAATTTTCTAACTCCCGAAATCACGGAAAATTTCGGCAGCATTTCCTTTGTACGGAGAGGTCCCGGGAAAATCCCGATACATATATCAATTCAAAATATACATCCCATCAACGATGAGGCATCCCTGAACCGGGGGAAAAACAAAACAACCACTAAGCCTTATACGACCCCAAATACTTACCTCTTTAAGCGTTTATTTGCATTTTGATTTACCTTAGCATTTTAGTATTTAGCGCATGCGAGCTCCGAGCGAAATTCCGAATCCTTGCACCTACTAAAACACTCAAACATGCATAAGAATCAAATATATAACAATATATGGCGAATTTATATATCCTACACAACATATACAAAGTAATTTAACCGCAAAACCAAGATTTTCATAGCAGACCAGCGAACAAATCATTGATTATAACCCTTTAAAAGTTGGAATAGGACTAAAACATACTAGGCAAGAGTTGTAGCATTTGTTTCAGGCTTTCCGAATTGTCCGGATTCGTCGAATTTCGACAATTCGTCCAAAAGTTATGACTATTTTAGTGAAGGCGAACACCTCAGCCCATACACAGAAAAATGCAGATCTGAGTTGTTCAACCCAGTTTTTAACCCTTTAGATAGCAAAATTTCAACAAGCATTTTAAGGAAAAGTTTTAGTTCAGATTCTGGCCTTTCCGAATTGTACTCGCACATCAAAATCCGGCGCTCCGTTAGGAAGTTATGGTTAAAACAATATAGGTATCTGCTTCAGATTTTAATTTTCTGCGCATACAACTACGACTAAAACTTGCATTTCAGCTTAGTAAACATAAGAATTCGACAGGGCTTTATAAACGAAAGTTTTAGCTCGGTTTCTAAGGTTTCCGAAAAGTCCGGAATCGTCAGATTCCGATCATACTATCAAAAGTTATGCCTATTTTATTTCAGCTTATCGACTATTTCAGATTTTACATAAACATTGACTTATTTCATTTCAAATTCAAACTTTCCGGTTCCAAAGATTTTAGCCAAGTTTAACCATCTAAATGGATTTTCATTTCATTATGTTCGAATATGTTTCACCCTTATTGCTTAAGTATACTCATGTTCATTTCCAACTTATTTATTCGTTCATTAAATCATTTACATTTACTTCATAATCCAAGAATTTGATTTTTTTTTTTCATTCAATCGCTTACTTAATCCAACAAAATTTTTATTCGTTTCTTGTTTCATTTTCAAGCATTAGTTCGAGTTCAAACTTGGATTTATTTTAACCTTTACTACAAACTTAATTATTTTAAATCCTTAACTCATTTTACATGAATCAATTTACCAAACTCATTTACATCAATTTCCAATTTCATTACTTATTCTCTTCCTAAGTGCTTTATTCCCAATTGATCTTTGCCCGGCCACTTGAGTTAACTTTCATCGAGTCAATTTACTTATTTATTCGACTCTCAAGTCTTGGTTCGAATCAAGGATGGTCCATAACTCAAACTTATACTTAGTTCTCTAATCAATTATTATTCGATTCTTAAGTTAACTTGTTTAACTTGATTGTCCTACTCAACTTAAGTTATATTCAATTGACCAAAAGTATTTATATTTCCCTTTTTCCCCTTTTCACACCTAGATTTATATTTGATATATGATTCAAATGCGATTTACACCAAATTTGCTCACTCCATTCCGATATATTATCAATTCCATTTCATTTTATATTAAGTTTCATTCCATTAACTCAAATGTTAATTATCAAATTGATCTTATTCGGCTTCCTGAGCTAAACTTCATTTAGCTCGATTTCCCACTCGACTTAAATTATATTTCATTCGACAAAAGCTTTGTATTCGTTCACTTCACTATTCGTACTCAGGTTTACATTCGAGGTATTGTCCAATGAGTTTACCCCGTTCAGATTCTCTATACCTTCATTTCACGTGCATAATGATTCAGCATTCAATTCCTTCATTTTTAGTTTATCGGCCATCACATATTATCAATAAACAAGAATTTCTTCCAACTCCTTCTCGGATTAACTCAATATACTTATTAATCATTCAAGTCATGGGTTATCATTTTTATTACACCACTTAATATTTCTATTCATTTTAAATTAACTTAGGTATAAATTTTTCTTCGAAGCGAATTTCAACTTCCCTACACCTTTATCAACCAAACTAGTAACTTATTTAACTCTATTATCGTCCCCGATTAAATCTAAGCGATGGTTCCTTTCCCTCAACGTTTAAATCCAAAATCTCAATGACTCGAGTTACTTTAATCCTTGAGTCAATGTCATTTGTTAAGGTGATTTTAAATTGCTTGATTCCGGGTCTCAAACTAAGTTTAAAGTAACAACATATATACTTATATATTTTATAAACCATACTATATGAAATTCAATTCCGAACTCTAATTTAAGCAAGAAATTTAAATTCTGGGTTTAAATTTAAATTAAACTTTGAATATAGTAAACTAATGCCTTTATAAAATTTATATGATATAAAGTTAAATCCAAAATTTCTGTGGCAAACCCAATTATAATCATTATTGAGTGGTCTCTCCCCCACTTAGACTCTTCAGAATAACCATCGATAATGCGTGCACTCATTACCAAGGCTATTTCGAAGATCTGAGCGAGGGGTTATACACTCGTTTATAAAGACTTGCGAAAACTCCATCCTTTTTGATAATACTTATAATATGATTTCTATTTCAAACTTGACAAAACTTATTTCAAAAGTATTCCCAGGATCAAGTTTCAAATTCATTTCTATTTAAGTTACAGACATAATTTATAGCCAACTAGGCTTACGTTATATCATTCTCGAATATTTTTATAAAACCAGCTAGCTTTTCTTATTATATTTATTATTAAATTGACCATAATAGGTAACAACTTAATATTATTACCTACCAACGACCAGTGCTTATACCTTTATAAACCACTAATAGTATATATAATATATACAAAATATAATCGAAAACCATATTATGTCGATCATTCTATTCGACTATTTAGGAATTCCTATCGATTTTATGGCGTCCCATATATCGACCGGAATCCATAAATATTCAACAGAATTAGCCAACACAATATAAAACCATTTTATATCGAAATACATGTACGCTCTCTCATATCACTCAAACTCATTCTAGGGCGTTTCTAACCCTATCTCTAATGAGTTTATTCCCAACAGAGCCAAGGTTATCGCTAACCATCGCTCTGATACCAACTGTAACGACCCATATTTTTGACCGTTCAAATCGACAATAAACCACACATGTCGACCTAAACAAATCGCAAATGCAGGTAGTTATTGGGAAAAAGAAGAAAAAGAAAGAAAGAAGGAAAAATAAAATCACAGAATCTCACAGCGGAAGGACAACATATAAATAAATAGCAGTTAAAGCAGTTGAAATATATACATTGGTTATAACATTCAAATGAATATCAGAGTTACACATATACAGATGTACATAATAAGCAGCGGAAAATAATGCAGCGGATATACATATGTATAGATAATAGATATACCAAATCTTCGTCTTCGATCTCCAAAGCACAGTCATCTTCAGTAAATGCAAAGTCTGCTGACCCGAGCATATTGCATAAAAGAAAACACAACAAACACTCGGATCAGCACTAAATCATCTCATATTAGTCAAATTAAAATGTGAAATAACATCAGTGTCATGGGTGCAGTAACTCAAGAGATGTTACGGGGTTTTTCCATCTCTCAAGGATCCGTTAAACTAATACATACGTAATATAGTACGCTATTATGATAGTGTCTATCCAGTAAAGTATAAATACTGAAAATAGCGTAAGCGGGATTACCATATTACCCTTACGCCGTTTATAGGCATCAACAGTCTATACAGTACCGTAAATTCACCGTACTGGTGTTATCAGAGGGCACTCCATAGAAGGCAATGCTAAATCAAAATCGTATGGGCTCGATATGTATATATATGACAAGGCACTCGAGGCAATGCCCAGGGTAGGATTCTACCAATTGCACTCCCGGACCGGTGGTAACGCATAGCAGCCACTACCGCCCACCTCGGAACACACTCCCATAATCATAAAATTAAATGGGCCCAAATCATCATCATCATAGTCATATAAATAGCATCGAAGAAGTGTGTCCGATCAAAGGCGCTAACCTCAATTAGTCACGGTATAGCTCCTGTTTTAGTCATTTCAATTCTGACCCGAAGGTCAGGGCTATTTCGTCATTGTTCATCTTCTTCGATTTAATAATCGCCTTCAAGTCATCATACTCATTCTGGATACGTCATAACGTTCACAGTTGTCAAAGTGGTATCGACACTGACAGAGAGTATGCCTTATGTCGACTCCGGTCTCTTTAACAACCAACGCTTACATTTTTCACATCGGTCGGTTCTTTTATATTTGAAAGGTTCGCTTTCATATCAAAATATCATATTTTGTTTCGAACCCATTTATATTCAAAATAGAATATACTTTCATATCAAAATATCCCAATCATTCCCAAACCGATTATATTCCAAACTAGAATATATTTCCATGTCATTATATTATACTCGTATAATATCTCTAAACGACCTATATTCAAATAGAATATAATTTGTCTCAAAGATTTCAAATTATTACGGATTCTTATCTCAACTCTATTCAAACCAGCGGTTCAACCCAAACATTTCCATTCGAAAGAACTTATACTTATAAAATATATGATTTTTAAAAGATAGATGTTTATAAGGAAGACCTTAATATAAATAATTAATAGATATATAAAAATTATATTTAGAATAGGATAAGATAAATTGTAAAACATTATATCTGTAAATTGAAAGTTTACTAAATAATTTAATAATAGAATATAAGAAAAATTTGTAAAAAAAATAAAAACAGTTATTTGAAATCAAACGGTATAAATATATATCTAAGATAATTCTTTAACTAAAACTAACTTTTCTTCCGAACTTCAATGCTTAAATCCAAATTCCAGTCTCAATGGAGTTGCCTCGCTCAAAGGACTTGTCTAAATCCCACTTTAACTCATTTCAAATTCAAGGATTTACAATCATACTCGTATCAAGTTTGAAAAACATTTCGAGTATTCTCGATTATCTTTATTCCCAAAATTAACTTCAATCAGCATTTATTAAATCTGAGTCTGCCCAATCCTTGAAAATCCCGAATCATATAAATTTTAAATCTTTAACACTTCGAATTCACTCTGGGAAAAATTTCTTAAATCATTTCAAATGATATTCCAGATTCAGATTTCAAAGGAAAAATAAAACCTATCGAAATCGATACATTCCCTTAATTGAATTTTCCATCAAAAATAGAATTCCAAATATTAAAATCATTTACCCAACCGATATCCATATATAATTTGCTACCCTATGGCCAAGTGAATTAAATTTAATTCCTCAATATTCAGGGATGGATCTATCATTTCAATCCAAATCAGGGCCACAGAGATTTATCATTTCACTCTGTGTTCTTAATTCATTTCAATCGATAAACTCCGGGTTCATTAGATGCCCGTAACATCAAGGGTAAATGGAATTTATCGTCACAATCAACATGAAATACGATATACTGAATATGGGCATAAGCAGTGACAATACCAATTCAGTAATAAAATTTAACCAAACATCCATCATATCATTTCATTCAACTGATCAGCATTAACTGTTCCAGGATTAACAAGGGTTCAAATTTCAACTAGAGATTTAAATTAAATTAAATAACTAATCATTTACTTAGATTGCATGTTAACACACTTGCATGTCAAATTTAAACAACACATCAACAATCCAATGCAACCATGCAACCAAACTTATTTCATAATTTAATTCAATAAATATGGGAATAATTCAGTATTTCGTGAGTGGAAAAATCACTCACTTTTGGGTTACAAATTTGAATCGAGCGTTCAGAAAGGCCCAAAATTTGACAGTCTCAGATCGCAACCACACCAGTGCCAAAACGTCCGCAACTCCGCCACGATCCCAACGCAACAAACCGCGTCCAAATCCGTGTCCATACGCAAAAGTTATTGACGTTAGAAGTTGATCGATATTTAAATAAATAATTAAATAAAATAAAATATCACCCACTAACTTCCCGCCACGTCAGCTCCTTCTTTGTCTTCTTCCCGCTCGACCTTTGACTGGCTACAGTACCATCCGCACGAAAACAACCCATTTGACTCGACTTTGACCGCCGATAGCCATTGACTCCGGCCATCGGAGGGTCTCCGACCAACTCCATCTCGAAGAGCATCCTCCGCCGCACCTTCAGACACCGGAGCCGCCACCTCCGGTGATGTCCTCTGCCGCCGGCGAATCAACGAGCGTGACGGGTTTTAAACCCTTAACCGAGAAATTCGAGCACCTCAGGCCGAATTACGACCAGCGAACACCATTTCCGAACTCGTATGACTCCCCTCTACAAAACCCATATCTCCAATTTCGCGATTGAAGCCCAGATCGGAAAACCCCAATTTCAAGCTTAGGGTTCCGAAAACTGAAAGCTTTGACCGTGGTTTCTGGCCACATCGGTCGCTGCATGTCAGATCTGAGGGTACCCGCGGGTTCGTATCGTCGAGATCTACGTTTTGATATATAATTCGATATAGTTTGGAGAGTTTTGATTTTCAGCTTGTATTTGATTTTGGATCTAGGGTTTGGATCTTATTTTCAGCCATTAAAGCAAATTTTTGAGGAGGAAATAGAGAATGGGCTGATTTGGTGTTAGTGGCCTTAATATATATATAAATATAAGGTCCAAACTGATTAACACACACACAGTTACCGTATATCAGATTTTAACGTACATTTTACATTACCGGGGCCACATACTGACCCCGAAAAATCCGGAAAAATTATTTTTGGTTATGATTTGACGATACGGTTCCAACGAAACTAATTTCGTTGAATTTCGAGACCGTTGGAAAAATGGCCTTTTTCGGGTCGATCCAATTTAACTATCAACTGACAAAACGCGTTTTCACTTGCCACTCTCACAGATTAATTCGAAAAATTCTGAAAATTGAAACCTAGCAATAATTCGACATTCCGGATCCAACAGAAGTGGTTTCGTCGAAAACCGAGGTCGTTTGAAAAATGGCTATTTTACAGGCCCTTATATTTTCTGCAGCGACTATTCTGAATATTCATTTGATCATAACTTTTGATTTCCATTACGAAATTTCGATTTTTCAGATTCGTTGGAAAGATATTATCAACCAGATTTAAATATTTCTTGTTTCGATAAAATCCGATTTATTTTGAATCCTGTGCAGTCAGTTGAACTTTGAATTTAAATCTTCGAACTGCAGGGCCATATAAATAATTATATAAATTCCACAACGACCTTTTGAAATTTTGATTTACTCATAACTCGCAATTTATCCGGCGAAATTTCAATTTTTCACATTTGTTGGGAAGATATCGTCAAACAGAGTTATATTTCTCTGGGTCGTCCCCCTTCTGATTTAAAACGAATTCTATACATTCAATTGAAATTAAAAATCGAATTTTCAAACTGCCTCGCCGTTTCAGGCTCGTTATATAATTAAAATAAATTTATTCGTTTTCAACTTCGATTAAACAAGTTTTTCCGTCGTTATTATTTAAAATGAAACACTTTAAATATTCAAAATTCTTCGAATTAGCAAAAATGCCCTTTTCAAATTGGTTCGTATTTTCAGGTCGTTACACCCGTTCCATGTTATACGGCGTGGTCCCTTGATTTACCTAACTTTAAAATAAAGATTAATAAGTGTTTTAGTTCTCACACCAGTCCCATGACTGACCTGGAGTTTATTGTTTGGACCTAAACTCTGGGTGCCCTTATTTTGACACGGGCAGCTAGTAGTTTTGGTTTTGCAGATTTATATTCATAGGATCCTGGTTTACAACTAGAATGATATCCTGTAACGACCCAGATTTTTGAACAGTTTATTTTAAATATTTAATATGGTTTTAAATATTGTGTTGAGAATATAAATGAATTTTTATATTAAGTTATCGATTTAATAATCGATATAAGATTTAATATCGAATATATCCAAGTGGTGTAATACGAAAACAATAAATAATTAAATTCACAATTAAAACTGAATCTAAACAACTTAGTAGATCAATATAAATTTTAAATTGGATTAGAACGATAGTAATAATTTATTATCAATGAATTAAATTGTTTGAAATCGACTTATATTTTAAATTGAATTTATTTTAAATTGTTATCTCGTTTATACAGTCGAACTAAATTTTAGGACCGGTCCCGTTGAGTCCAAAATAGCATTATAATCTAGGAGATCGGTCGTCACGTTAAAACAGTGGTTCGGTACGGCGAGTTAGGGGTCACGAGATATTTTGAATAAAATAATAAATTCACTTCCATCAGCCACCCTAAGTATTAAAACCACGCAGACCTACTCGTACCCGCGTAGCTCATTTTCTTCCTCGAGCACACACTTTTGTCATCCATTTTGGATATCAAAGAAACACTGAAGTAATGGCTCTCGTACGAAATGTCATCCATCAACTTATATATAAACGAGCCTCGCCTCCTGTAGGAATCACCGAAGCCCTCTCTTCATTCATTTTTCTTTCCCCCCAAATCAAATGGAAATCATTTTCAGATAAAAGCAAAAGAGATATAGAGATCCCGTTAGCTTTCGCGATTCACGATTTGAAACCTTCTGATTTCCGAAGCTCGACCGAGGACTAGAAGCGTTCGCGATTACCGGAAGGGGTGGGTTTGGAAACGACTTCGACGGAGAAGCTTGCTTGAGGAGCTGAGCGATTGGAATTCATCTTCGCGATTTGAAATCCGAGCCCCTTGAAGACTCGATGCTCATAAACTAGGAGGGATGCAGATTTCGAGTTCTGCTGTAGCTCAACATCACGGGCAAGACGATTCGAGGTTAGGGTTCAGGTGATTTGGACTCGCGATGGTGATCGTCGGGGATGGCAGTAGATTACGAAGCGCGTCTAGGGTTCAAGTTTGATGGAAATTCATGGCTTTTTCTGTCGCGCGTCCACTGTTGCATGCTCATGAAAGTCCAGATCGAGGCTGGCAAGGGGGTTGCGAGCTTGTCTAGAGTGAGTTGATGGCAAGGCTCAGGTTAAAAGGAGTTCGTTGAAGTGAAAAGTGGTGGTTCTGTGCTGTGATGTTGGGGCTAGAAAGGAGAGAGGGATCGGAGATGAGGGATTTTTAGTGCGACTGGGGTTGAACTAGGTGCGGTAGAGTAATGAATGGAGAGTTCGGGTTTAGGGATTTTAGGAATGATGGATTTCCTGTAGATGCTCGATGGAATGCCGAAAAGACTGATTGCAATTTTAAGAGCTGACCAAGGATTTGTTTTTTCGATTGGTCAAGTGAATTTGCAGCAACGATGAGGTATACGTTTTACAAAAATCTAAAGTCATAGATCAATTTATTTATTTATCAGTAGTTAATTTAATTTATAATCAAAATCTTATACTCGTGCATCTTTGCCTTAAAAAGGTCTCGATGGATTCGAGTAAGCGATGTTAAATTCGTATCGTCGTCAACTAAGGAATGACATTTAAATTTGGAATCAGAATGGATCGAAAAAATCTCGGTGAGTAAATCTCACTCACCTTTCGAATTATTTTTATCTCATTAAAAATAATTGTTTGTTGCTTGTGTGAATGCTTTCTGGTTGTTTTATATATATTAGTTATTTAGGCTATATATATATATATATATATATATATATATATTGGGTTGATTGATTGGTTGGATTCTCGCAGTCTCATTAGCGGATGCCCGCAGTTTCATAGCGGATGATTACCCTATACGCCCCACGCTATGATTAGTGGATGACCTTCTATACCACGATATTCTGCCACGAAGCAGAATGGGTATTATTTATGTACTAACATTTGTGGATGTAGGGAAACAGGTTGGAGGAATCCAACTGGATTCCTCAAAATATATTATCTGTCTGATTATTTGTTTGCATATATATTGTTATATATGATGTGTTAGAAAAATAAATAATTCGTTGCTTTGTGTGTTTAAATATCACTGGGCTTAAGTAATGATATTTAAAATATCGTGGAAGGATAGTGGAGATTTAAAAAGGAAAAATTCTATTTTTAAATAGAATTTGAATTTTAAATGGAATAAAAATATAAACTTGTTTTTGAAAAATAAAACAAGTAGTTTCTTTATAAACGAAGTTTATAAATAGTTCTTTTATAACGAAGTTATAAATGAAGTGAAAAGAATTATCATTTGATAATTCAGAAATAGAAATACAAGTGTGAAATTGGAATTTGAAATGAAATTTCAAAATAGGATGTGAAATGAAATTTTTAAATATATAACTCAAATGAAATTGGAGTATAACATTTGAATAGTAGAATTAGAAAAGGAGTTTAAATATTTGAATTTTAAAAGGAGATTGAACATTTGAAATTCAATAGAAGTTCAAATAGAATTTGAATAGACGAAATTAGAATGAAAAATAGAATTTGAATTCAAGGAATTAAAATAAAATTTGAATTCAAAGGAATTCGAATAAAGAAATTCAAATAGAGATTTGCATGTAGAATTTCAAAATAGAATTTGAAATAAACTTTGAAATAGGATTTTCAAAGTAGAATTGGAAATAGAATTTCAAATAGGATTTCAAAACAGGAAATCCAAATGGTTTTGAAATGGAATTTGAATTCAAGGAAATTCAAATGGATTTGAGTAAAGAAATTCAAATGTTGTTAAAAATAAGTTTGAATATTAGAAATTCAAATGGTGTTGGAAATGAATTTGAATATTAGAATTCAAATGGAAATGGAAAATGAAATTTGAATATAAGAGATTCAAATTGAATTCAAATAGGATTTAATCTATGAGATTTGAATATAGAAATTCAAATGAAGTTTTGAAAATAGATTTGAATATAGAAATTCAAATGAAGTTTTGAAACTAGATTTGAAATAGAATTCAAATAAGAGGATTTAAATAGAATTTGAATGATAGAATTAAAAAGGGGTTGAATATTTGAAATTCCAAAATAGAATTGAATCGGAGTTTGGATATTTGAAATTCAAATAGAATAAATATAGAATTTGAATACGAAGAGAATTGAATAGGGAATTTGAATGTAGAATTCAAAAAGGAATTCAAATGGAATTTAAATTATAGAATTTAAATATAGCATTCAAATGGAATTTTAAACTATGGGATTTAGCTATATAATTCAAACGGAAATTTTGAAATATAGAATTTGAATATAGGATTCAATAGAAGTGAAATTTGAATTTGAATATAGAGTTCAAATAAAAGTGAAAATGAAGTTTGAGTGGAGTTGAATTCATTTTAAACGAAGTTTAACGTTTATAAATATAATTAAAACGAACTCGCCGCAGCGCTGCAGTTCGTAAATTGGCAATCCGAACTTCAATTGAGTATACAGAACGCAATTGAAGTCGGAATTCTTCGAAACAAGAAACGTCAGGACCGATTTGATAATGGTTTTCTAATGAAGGAGAAAAATCTGGATTTCGTCGTATAGATTTTGAGTTATGTCAAAATTAAATTTTCAGAAAAACAGCGCCAAAACTATTTAAAAACCATAACGGTTTATTTCATTTTATAAAAGGATTTTTAAGCAAATAAAAATCCGAATTTCTATTTAGAAAATTTCAGAGTTGAGTTGTAAAATATATGTGAATTCAAGTTGTGTAAATGAATATGATTTTTGAAGCAGGAACCAGATTTTGATTTATTGAATAGAATTAACTAAATTTAATAGAAATTAGTTAATGAGTTTTCGAAGGGATATTGGGGTTTGAATAAGTGAATTCGATTTGAAAATATATATTCGGAATCAAAAAGGAAACTAGAATTGAAATTGAAACGAAATTTGGTTATGAGCAAGTTAAATATTTTGTTTGAAAATGCTATGTTCAAACAAAGAAGTGAAATAGGCAAAAGGGCTAATTAAAGAATAATTGAGCGAAACTGAATTCAAACGATTCAAAATTGAATTCAAACGAATGGATTAAGTTGAATTGAATTGGAAACAGGTGAACAGGTGTTAAACAGATATGGGATGGAGTATATGAAGATTTTTATTTATGTGCCCGACAAAAAGGTACATGTTTAAATTCATATATGGGTTTTATGCGCCGTATCGGCAGGCCGCTTGGCTTTTTCCTTTTTCTTTTGATTGAGGAAGATACCGGGAAGCTATTTGAAATTTCCCGATGCTCCCGATACATGGGAGGTTATGGCGAATTTTTCCGGGAATTTAAGGAGTTAGAATATTTTTAAGAAATTTGACAATCAGAAATCTATATATCGATATATATAGAATTCGATAAGGAAACGAAATCAAAAATAGAATATTGTAAACAAAAAGGGAAATCTATAAATTAGAAATAGAAAGCAAACCATACACGTGTTTTAGAATGAATAATTGGGTTTTATTGTGTGTTTAGTCAAGGTTAGTGGTTTTTCCGTTTTGAAGTGAGGATGTTTTCAGTCAAGGTTTGAGAGGTAATTTTACCCCAACTTGACTGATTTCATTTTAAATGGAGAAATAGCAAGATCCAATCTCGAAGAGAAGTGTTGGATAATAGTTAGTTGAATAGACTATTTTGGGTTGCCGTACGATGTTTTATACCGTTTTCGTTTTAACCCAAGTAATGTTATTTTGGAAATATAAAAGTAAATATTTCCTGAGGATAGTTAAAGTAATCGAGAAAGAGATACGTGATTGAAATTGTTTTCAATTTCAAATAAAATATATTTCCTAAGTATAGGAAATAAGAGAAGGCGATATATGGAAATGTTTTCCAAATAGCATAAGAAGCCGAGATGATTATTGAAAATATTTGGTTAACAAATATTGATAAGAGAGTGTAGAAGAGATTTAATTAATGAAATATTAATTAAAGAGCCCAGTGAGTTGTTTGATATGTTGGATGAACACTTGTTTTTATTCGATAGTTAAATCACAGACTATCGAAGTTTTTGACCATCGTTGTCAATATGGAGAGACCGGTTGGATTATCATCCGAAGAACCACTCCGTATCGGCATTAGCGTTGCGAACCAAGTATGCTGGATATATTGAAGACGGGGTGAAGTGCAAGGGCTTTTTCTATTTATAGAAATGGTGCCTTCGGTTTCGTTCAATCCCAGAACGAACGTATATGGACGAATGTCTGACAAAGTATTTCCAATGATCAAATGGGTTGGTCTGTATGAATATATATGGTTGCAACGGATTTATCCCTTAGCATACTATCCAGAATATTTGTGCAAACTCAACTAGTGATTAACGGATCTGACAATGTGGCATTCAAAGTGATTGTGTTATCAATGAATGGTAAGTGATCGTAGCCTCAGGCCTCAACAACCGGGAAAGGACAAAAATCGGGCAGGCAGCATGGCTATGTGGGTCGCACCCATTGGGGTGTATAATCACCTATCTAGAGAAATTCCTTTTGTTTCTAAATCTATCGATTCTGCCCATTCGGGAAACGGTGGTTTGAGTCCAACCGTTGGTGATATACATTCGATACACTCAAGCGAAATGAGTGGTCGGTCATGTGTGGGCCGGGTTGCAAGACGTTCTTGTTGAACCCAGGTGTATTCGTGTGACGGCAGGTAATTTCGCTCGGTCCGAACCAGTCGCTAAACCGACCCAGACCGTTCAAAACGCCCTATCGTTTGAGAACACGACAAAATAGAACGCATACAGAAGAACATTTCATTGTATATAACAACAATGTATCAGATTACAAGAATATACAGAGTATAAATGAATATTACACAGAAATATCAGAGATTTAAATTACATTTAAATACATAGCAGCGGAAAATAATACAATATACAACTAGAAGTAGATATACGGATACAAAGCTTTCCGGATATCGTTCCAGCTGTAAACCAGGATCCTGTGAATATAAATCTGCAAAACCAAAACTACTAGCTGCCCGTGTCGAAAATAAGGGCACCCAGAGTTTAGGTTAAAACAATAAACTCCAGGTCAGTCATGTGACTGGTGTGAGAACTAAAACAGTTATTAATCTTTATTTTAAATCATTAGGTAAATCAAGGGACCACGCCGTATAACACGGAACGGGTTTCCTCCCAAGAATACCAGTGCATAAAACAACAGCGCAATGCTAAATAAAGAAAAATGAAGCTGTTATAAGACCCAGGTCCTATCACACAATGCAACGCAAGCCAGGGGATAGGGTTTTCCCTTATAACAGCCAAAGAATGCTTGATACGCTTAAAACAAATCATTTGATACTATAATAAGTGCATAGTGTATAAAACAACTTCAAATCATAAGTATCAATCATAGGCGACATGAGCGTCCCATGCCACTATGTCGCCACATATAGGTTTACAATCAAAACCGCAACGTCGTATTTGGAAATTGGATTTCCGTCTATGAACCGAGGCAAAAGATAGTCCCCAACCGATTTGAGACGCTCTAGCTCGTGTCTCAGGACCCAGACACAGGTGGGCCCTTGGATCCTCAGGGCCGGTCCACCGATGTGGATTAAAATGCCTGAACATGCGTTTCCCCGCCCTATGGGGCGTAGGTGAGCCAACTAAATGACTCCATCGGTTCGAGAACGACCGATCAATCCGAGGCGCCTCGCAACAGCAACAACCACATAAGTCAAACTCGTCAGGGCGTGTAAAACCACTGACGCCACTTCTAGCTAGAAAGAAACGCATGCCCTCCCTGACGTCCTCTCCCGTTTTTGGTTCATACCGGGTGTGAAACACGCGAAGTAAACGTTACACAAAGCTACGCCACAAAGGCCTTGCTTTGATCATCACCACAAGACTTTGCTTTTCAACAGAAGCCTCGATCAATTGCCACTTAGGCATGCCACACAGGCAATTCACTCCATACGTTTGATATCCATCAATATATAACCCCTGAGCTCGTACGTCTCAGAGAAGGGCGTTAAGCAAGAGAATAAATTCTCCGCCGCCAAACAGATATATATTTAATAGAAATCAAACACACAGACTAAAATCCAATGTCAGACACACAGTCCATTTACAAGTCCGTTCTGGGTCTGAACGAAACCGGAGGCACCTAGTACCCCGCATATCCATCGATCTCCAAGTACGTCTGGACGATCACTAACTATTTCCATCTTCTTGGGTGTACAGCCCAATCAAGATCATCAGTTATCACCCAAACGACGTGAAGACCTCCGGTCTTCGACCATCGTCTTCATCTTCGACTTATCGTCGTATCAGTTATTCAGAATGGGATAAACCCGGTCTTTCCGAATAACTCGCGTATATTTTAAATAGGTGTTACACAAACACAACATACGCCTCATTCCAATTTATTAGTCACTAACCGTAAATTAATCAAGAGAATAATTCCCCAAATATTAACCCCGAAGGCCGAAACCAACATCAGATCAATATCCAGAAAACCATTCTACTTAGCTAACCGACAGTTAGTTTCTAATTTCACATTCATAGGGAAAGGTTCCCATTAATTTTATCAAAGATAAATTCTTGAATTTATTCTTTAATCAACTTTTGAATATCAATTCAAACTAGTCGGGATTAGCGAACCTTACCGAAGTAATCATTTGTTTTAATTTCCCAATCCCAACCTATTCATCCCATGAAGTAAAACTGGTTATACTTCATATCTAACACCACGGTGTTATTGGTAAATTCAATTACCATTTCACGTTCAAATCTAATTAAAGATTTAACTATCGCCTGGAGCAAAACTGGTGATACTCCATTTCGATTATTTCAATCTAATTAAGGATTCATTAAAACTCCACTTAGTTTTAATCGTTAACTGGGTTAAAGAATCAGTGTCATTTAAAACACGGTTCACGATAAACCCAAAATCACATTCATTAATTATCGGGTTAAAGAACGAGTGTTATTTAAAACACTGTCCACGATAAACCCAAAAATCAATATCAATTCAATTCCAATTAAATATTATTTAATTGGTACACTTCATTAAATCTAAATAAAAAGATTTAATCATTTCTCAACTGGGTTCAAGAACAGTGTTAGTGAAGACACCATTCACGACAAACCCAAATCACATTTGATATTCAATATAAGACTCTGAATAGAAAATATATCGGCTTATATTCAATATCAAATTCTACGATTAACAAATGTCGTATTTGAAATAACGATACAAATATATCTTTCAAATTTCCATAACAACACCTGTATAATCACGAATTCCAACATCGAAATATTCCGAAGACAATTTCGATTCAGATCCACTCCAATGCAATCATTGGATATTCTGGTTATTTTTAAAACCCTTTTCTAATTCAATTTATTTATTTAAAAATAAATAGAATTTTAATTCTAGTTCAAAACTAGCTCATTTCGATAAAAATCTATTTTTATCTTTTCAAATATGGAGTTTTTCATCCCAATTCTTTCTAAATCATTTCTTATGATTTTACACAAATTATCACTATTTTTAATAATTTTATCAAGGCCCGTACAGTCGATTTCCAACAATGGCCATCGAACTGCACTTACAGCGACCTTTTTCAAATTTGATTTGGACATAATTCCAAATCCAACCGTTAGATTTCTAATTTCTAATATCCTTTAGAAAGCTCTTTTCGATACGAACCCAACGGTTCCGGTTTTAGGAGAATCCGACGGTCGGATCTCCCGTAATGCCCGTTTGAAATAAATGGTCGAAATTCGCGAACTGCCGCGGCGCGGCGCGTTCTATTCAGGCCATTATATTATATATATATATAATATATATAATATATATATCGTCGATTTCTATTTAAAACGAATTATATAAATAGTTTTGAATTCGTTTCAAAAACATTTTCAACTTCCATTTCAATTCAAATCAAAATTGAATTCTTCTTTATAAATTCGTTTTAAAATCCATTTCTATTCAATTCAAATTTCAATTCAATTTGAATTCATTTCACTTCGCTTTCAATCCAATTTGAAATCGTTTTCAATTCAATTCATTTCGAAATCGTTTTCAATTCAATTCATTTCGAAATCGTTTTCAATTCAATTCATTTCGAAATCGTTTTCAATTCAATTCATTTCGAAATCGTTTTCAATTCAATTCATTTCGAAATCGTTTTCAATTCAATTCATTTCGAAATCGTTTTCAATTCAATTCATTTCGAAATCGTTTTCAATTCAATTCATTTCGAAATCGTTTTCAATTCAATTCATTTCGAAATCGTTTTCAATTCAATTCATTTCGAAATCGTTTTCAATTCAATTCATTTCGAAATCGTTTTCAATTCAATTCATTTCGAAATCGTTGATTTCGAAATCACTTTTCAATATTCATTTTTAAATGAATAAAATCGATATAAATATCGTTCACGTCAAAATGGCGTCAATCTAATCAACACGGCTTCATAAATTTCTATTTTCAAATTTTCTTTATTTTTCAAATTGGAATGAGGCTCAATCAACTACCATATAAAAATTAATTATATGGATTTCCATACAACACATGTATATAATAGCAACGATAAATAATCAACCATCAACCAAAGTGCACTACACCGTATAAGCATCAAATATAGATATCTAACGCTTATAACAGCCTGTCAATCAATCGATCGACATATTTAATCAATCAGGATGAGTGAAATTCATATTTCATCCCAACACCCGTGTGGGGTTTCAAACAATCAAACGCATATCTTATTTGTGCAGTTGGGCGATGTGTAAAATTTATCGACCCAATCAATGTCCTTCAAATAGGTGTACATAAACAAACCGTCTGGCTCGTAAATGAATATTTATTTATTCACATTCACGTTAAAAATTAGATTTTTAACGATAAAACATTTTATTCCAACATATGAATTTCTATTCAGTTCATTCTTTAAATAAAATGATATTTTTATTTTTCTAACATATTTTAGAAAATTTCGGCGGCATAACGGCACGATACTAGAAACGGGACAAGGCCTAGCCTTATCCCCGGTCTAGTGAAGGCCCGCGCCATTCACACATCAATCAAATCACTTTCGTTATGCAAACCACAAAATTTGGAGTAAGAGTCTAACCTAGCCTTACTCCTTCGCCTTATAACGGCGCACGTCTAATCCTAACCAATTTATCGATTCGATTTTTCACACCACAAACCACATTCAAACCAATATCGCAATCAATTACCAAACAGCCAAACAAACAAGTCCATGGTCCGTGGACGATTGTGTCGGGTGCTACTAAACACCGTCTGCATCCTAGTATATATATATATAACTAGAAGAGAAATTTAGAGTGAGAAATTCTCACCTATAGCTATCCTAGCTCCACGGCACTTCTAATGCAGGAAATCTTCGCCAACTCGCCTTCGTTGTCCGGTTTCACTACATATGTAAAGAATTTTTACTTCGCTATTCAATATATAAAAATCGAATTTTTACTTTGCTTCTCAATATATAAAAATCGAATTTTTATTTTGCTTCTCAATATATAAAAATCGAATTTTTATTTCGAAGTTCTATAGATAAAAATCATATTTTTATTTCGAGGTTCAATAGATAAAAATCATATTTTTATTTCGAAGTTCAATATATAAAAATCACATTTTTATTTCGAAGTTCAATATATAAAAATCACATTTTTATTTCGAAGTTCAATATATAAAAATCACATTTTTATTTCGAAGTTCAATATATAAAAATCATATTTTTATTTCGACTTTCAACATATAAAAATCCTATTTTTATTTCGACTTTCAACATATAAAAATCCTATTTTTATTTCGACTTTCAACATATAAAAATCCTATTTTTATTTCGACTTTCAACATATAAAAATCCTATTTTTATTTCGACTTTCAACATATAAAAATCCTATTTTTATATCTAAATTTCTAATCTCCTTTTAGTTTATAAATCAGTTTTTACTTTTACAACAAAAATCAGTTTATAACAAAAATCAGTTTTTAACAAAAATCAGTTTTTAGTTTCAACAAAAATCAGTTTATAAATTTAATTAAAATTAGTTTTTAAATTATGTTAAAATCAGTTTTTAAAGTATGACAAAATCAGTTTTTAGTTTCAACAATAATCAGTTTTAACAAAAATCAGTTTTTAGTTCCAACAATAATCACTTTATAAATTTAATTAAAATCAGTTTTTAAATTATGTTAAAATCAGTTTTTAAAGTATGACAAAATCAGTTTTTAAATTATGTTAAAATCAGTTTTCTTTTCTGCTTTAAATAAAAATAAAAATAAAATAAATAAATTAAAAACTTACAGGGGGGCTGTCGAGTGGTCGGGGGGGGGGGGGCTTCGTCGAGGTTTGCAGATCGGAGGGGGGGGTCGGCTTCGTCGAGGCTTGCAGATCGGAGGGGGGGGGGGTCGGCTTCGTCGAGGCTTGCAGATCGGAGGGGGGGGGGGTCTAGAAGTGGGCGGCGCCGCCTGGTGGCAACGGAGGAGGAATCTCCGTCGAGGGGGGGGGGGGCTGCGCGATTTAGATTAGGTTTCCATTTTTTTTTTTTTTTTTTCTGTATAATGAAACGGGGGGCCAAGCAGAAGGAAAAAAAGGGGGGGGGAATTAAAATAATATTTTTTTTATTTAATTATTCAATTTTTCAAAAAGGTTGACTTTTACATACGACCTCGAAACGAGGCCTACCGCCTGACGTCCATAGCGTTTTACCCCCATTCCGAACACAATGGGATATGTATCGCTAGCTGATTTGATCGTTTCGTTCAGTTTCCTTTAAATCTACATTTAAGTCGCTATATTGAATTTTAAACGCACATTTCAAATTACCGGGGTCACATGCTAACTCTAAAAATTCTCGAAAAATATTTTCTAGCTTCGTATTGACGATACGGTCCTAACAAAACTAGTTTCGTCGAATTCTGAGACTGTTAGAAAAATGGCCAATTTCCAGTCGATTAAAATCAACTAAAACTGGTCAAACGCGTTTTCTTTTGCCACGCTCACATATTGATTCGAAAAATTATGAAATTTGAAATCTAGCAATAACTTAACATCACGGACCCAACAAAACTGGTTTCGTCGAAATCCGAGGTCGTTTGCAAAACGGCTATTTTTAAGGGCTATATATTATATTAAATATATATAAATTCCATAGCGACTATTCTGAACTTTCAACTGGACGTATCTTATCATTTCTAAGATGAAATCTCAATTTGCTAACTTCGTTACAAAGATATAGTTATACAGATTCAAATATTTCTTGTTTCGTTCAATTCTGACTTATATTGAATTCTGTATATTCATTTGAAATTAGAAATCGAATTTTCGAACTACCGCGCCATTTTCAATTCCTTTTATAATTATATATAATTATTATATATTCTAACGACGACGCGTATAATATATACGATCGAATTATATTCAAAATAAATTTCTCGTCGATATTATTTAAAATAATTCATTTTAAATAATCAAAATTCGCTAAACTGGCCAAAATAAAAATTTTAAACTGGCCCAGATTTTCGGGTTGTTACAATCTCCCCCACTTAAAACTTTTCGTCCCCGAAAAGGAACAAAGTCGAAAGTGGTTTGATTATTCAGCTCTACGATCGATCAGGCTTCCATTCTCCAACTCTTTAGTTTCTGAGAATTTTCAAAACTCCAAAAATTTGGCTAACACCCTAAATTTTCGAAAAATTTCGCCATAACCTCCCCTGCAATGGGAGCGTCGGGGAATTTCAAATAGCTTCCTCGGTCCTTCAGATCTCAAAAAGAAAAAGAAAAAGCCAAGCTGCTAGCCAATAGGCTCATAAAATCATCATCACCCAAACAAAACAGTAAATTATGTAATAAACATGTACCTATTTGTCGGGCAAACAAATTTTATTCTCTGCTCTAGCCTCCTTGCTATGACCTGTTCAATGATATACAAGTATATGCAAGCAAACGCAACCAAATTTCAATATAGTTCAATTGGGCATAATATTTCAGAATTATCAAACAAATAAACCAATAACACAACCATCAATCAATTAGTGGATTAACGTTTCAAATTCATAATTTTGATATATATACAAAAATCACGTTTTTGATGCCAATTCACAACAATGTGTTCTAACTATATTAGTTTTGGTTCTCACACCAGTCTAATGGAAATATATAGATATCACACCTTCGTTACTCAAACATGAATACTAATGACGACTAGTCAATCATCAGAATCATCTTCGGGCCACTAGAGTATGATTCTATATCTATCCAGTATATTAAAAATTCGAATACACGTGGATCAGACGTATACGCAAAATCTGTATATACTGGATTGTCCACATCAATATAAATAGATAATCAAATACGAATAATTGATTTTAAATTTTCAAAACAAAATTGTTTTCATTTGAAAAATATACTCTTCACACTCGTTCTAGGATACTACTGATCCTATCTCTAACGAGTCATTCTAATTGGATATTACTAACCCAATATCTGATGAATTCTTTCGTATGGTTCTAATGTGTCTTGTTCTTTGAGCTTTGTAAAACAAAGCTCTGATACCAACTGTGATGGCAGGTAATTTCGCTCGGTCCGAACCAGTCGCTAAACCGACCCAGACCGTTCAAAACGCCCTATCGTTTGAGAACACGACAAAATAGAACGCATACAGAAGAACATTTCATTGTATATAACAACAATGTATCAGATTACAAGAATATACAGAGTATAAATGAATATTACACAGAAATATCAGAGATTTAAATTACATTTAAATACATAGCAGCGGAAAATAATACAATATACAACTAGAAGTAGATATACGGATACAAAGCTTTCCGGATATCGTTCCAGCTGTAAACCAGGATCCTATGAATATAAATCTGCAAAACCAAAACTACTAGCTGCCCGTGTCGAAAATAAGGGCACCCAGAGTTTAGGTTAAAACAATAAACTCCAGGTCAGTCATGTAACTGGTGTGAGAACTAAAACAGTTATTAATCTTTATTTTAAATCATTAGGTAAATCAAGGGACCACGCCGTATAACACGGAACGGGTTTCCTCCCAAGAATACCAGTGCATAAAACAACAACGCAATGCTAAATAAAGAAAAATGAAGCTGTTACAAGACCCAGGTCCTATCACACAATGCAACGCAAGCCGGGGGATAGGGTTTTCCCTTATAACAGACAAAGAATGCTTGATACGCTTAAAACAAATCATTTGATACTATAATAAGTGCATAGTGTATAAAACAACTTCAAATCATAAGTATCAATCATAGGCGACATGAGCGCCCCATGCCACTATGTCGCCACATATAGGTTTACAATCAAAACTGCAACGTCGTATTTGGAAATTGGATTTCCGTCTATGAACCGAGGCAAAAGATAGTCCTCAACCGATTTGAGACGCTCTAGCCCGTGTCTCAGGACCCAGACACAGGTGGGCCCTTGGATCCTCAGGGCCGGTCCACCGATGTGGATTAAAATGCCTGAACATGCGTTTCCCCGCCCTATGGGGCGTAGGTGAGCCAACTAAATGACTCCATCGGTTCGAGAACGACCGATCAATCCGAGGCGCCTCGCAACAGCAACAACCATATAAGTCAAACTCGTCAGGGCGTGTAAAACCACTGACGCCACTTCTAGCTAGAAAGAAACGCATGCCCTCCCTGACGTCCTCTCCCGTTTTTGGTTCATACCGGGTGTGAAACACGCGAAGTAAACGTTACACAAAGCTACGCCACAAAGGCCTTGCTTTGATCATCACCACAAGACTTTGCTTTTCAACAGAAGCCTCGATCAATTGCCACTTAGGCATGCCACACAGGCAATTCACTCCATGCGTTTGATATCCATCAATATATAACCCCTGAGCTCGTACGTCTCAGAGAAGGGCGTTAAGCAAGAGAATAAATTCTCCGCCGCCAAACAGATATATATTTAATAGAAATCAAACACACAGACTAAAATCCAATGTCAGACACACAGTCCATTTACAAGTCCGTTCTGGGTCTGAACGAAACCGGAGGCACCTAGTACCCCGCATATCCATCGATCTCCAAGTACGTCTGGACGTTCACTAACTGTTTCCATCTTCTTGGGTGTACAGCCCAATCAAGATCATCAGTTATCACCCAAACGACATGAAGACCTCCGGTCTTCGACCATCGTCTTCATCTTCGACTTATCGTCGTATCAGTTATTCAGAATGGGATAAACCCGGTCTTTCCGAATAACTCGCGTATATTTTAAATAGGTGTTACACAAACACAACATACGCCTCATTCCGATTCATTAGTCACTAACCGTATATTAATCAAGAGAATAATTCCCCAAATATTAACCCCGAAGGCCGAAACCAACATCAGATCAATATCCAGAAAACCATTCTACTTAGCTAACCGACAGTTAGTTTCTAATTTCACATTCATAGGGAAAGGTTCCCATTAATTTTATCAAAGATAAATTCTTGAATTTATTCTTTAATCAACTTTTGAATATCAATTCAAACTAGTCGGGATTAGCGAACCTTACCGAAGTAATCATTTGTTTTAATTTCCCAATCCCAACCTATTCATCCCATGAAGTAAAACTGGTTATACTTCATATCTAACACCACGGTGTTATTGGTAAATTCAATTACCATTTCACGTTCAAATATAATTAAAGATTTAACTATCGCCTGGAGCAAAACTGGTGATACTCCATTTCGATTATTTCAATCTAATTAAAGATTCATTAAAACTCCACTTAGTTTTAATCGTTAACTGGGTTAAAGAATCAGTGTCATTTAAAACACGGTTCACGATAAACCCAAAATCACATTCATTAATTATCGGGTTAAAGAACGAGTGTTATTTAAAACACTGTCCACGATAAACCCAAAAATCAATATCAATTCAATTCCAATTAAATATTATTTAATTGGTACAGTTCATTAAATCTAAATAAAAAGATTTAACCATTTCTCAACTGTGTTCAAGAACAGTGTTAGTGAAGACACCATTCACGACAAACCAAAATCACATTTGATATTCAATATAAGACTCTGAATAGAAAATATATCGGCTTATATTCAATATCAAATTCTACGATTAACAAATGTCGTATTTGAAATAACGATACAAATATATCTTTCAAATTTCCATAACAACACCTGTATAATCACGAATTCCAACATCGAAATATTCCGAAGACAATTTCGATTCAGATCCACTCCAATGCAATCATTGGATATTCTGGTTATTTTTAAAACCCTTTTCTAATTCAATTTATTTATTTAAAAATAAATAGAATTTTAATTCTAGTTCAAAACTAGCTCATTTCGATAAAAATCTATTTTTATCTTTTCAAATATGGAGTTTTTCATCCCAATTCTTTCTAAATCATTTCTTATGATTTTACACAAATTATCACTATTTTTAATAATTTTATCAAGGCCCGTACAGTCGATTTCCAACAATGGCCATCGAACTGCACTTACAGCGACCTTTTTCAAATTTGATTTGGACATAATTCCAAATCCAACCGTTAGATTTCTAATTTCTAATATCCGTTAGAAAGCTCTTTTCGATACGAACCCAACGGTTCCGGTTTTAGGAGAATCCGACGGTCGGATCTCCCGTAATGCCCGTTTGAAATAAATGGTCGAAATTCGCGAACTGCCGCGGCGCGGCGCGTTCTATTCAGGCCATTATATTATATATATAATATATATAATATATATATCGTCGATTTCTATTTAAAACGAATTATATAAATAGTTTTGAATTCGTTTCAAAAACATTTTCAACTTCCATTTCAATTCAAATCAAAATTGAATTCTTCTTTATAAATTCGTTTTAAAATCCATTTCTATTCAATTCAAATTTCAATTCAATTTGAATTCATTTCACTTCGCTTTCAATCCAATTTGAAATCGTTTTCAATTCAATTCATTTCGAAATCGTTTTCAATTCAATTCATTTCGAAATCGTTTTCAATTCAATTCATTTCGAAATCGTTTTCAATTCAATTCATTTCGAAATCGTTTTCAATTCAATTCATTTCGAAATCGTTTTCAATTCAATTCATTTCGAAATCGTTTTCAATTCAATTCATTTCGAAATCGTTTTCAATTCAATTCATTTCGAAATCGTTTTCAATTCAATTCATTTCGAAATCGTTTTCAATTCAATTCATTTCGAAATCGTCGATTTAGAAATCACTTTTCAATATTCATTTTTAAATGAATAAAATCGATATAAATATCGTTCACGTCAAAATGGCGTCAATCTAATCAACACGGCTTCATAAATTTCTATTTTCAAATTTTCTTTATTTTTCAAATTGGAATGAGGCTCAATCAACTACCATATAAAAATTAATTATATGGATTTCCATACAACACATGTATATAATAGCAACGATAAATAATCAACCATCAACCAAAGTGCACTACACCGTATAAGCATCAAATATAGATATCTAACGCTTATAACAGCCTGTCAATCAATCGATCGACATATTTAATCAATCAGGATGAGTGAAATTCATATTTCATCCCAACACCCGTGTGGGGTTTCAAACAATCAAACGCATATCTTATTTGTGCAGTTGGGCGATGTGTAAAATTTATCGACCCAATCAATGTCCTTCAAATAGGTGTACATAAACAAACCGTCTGGCTCGTAAATGAATATTTATTTATTCACATTCACGTTAAAAATTATATTTTTAACGATAAAACATTTTATTCCAACATATGAATTTCTATTCAGTTCATTCTTTAAATAAAATGATATTTTTATTTTTCTAACATATTTTAGAAAATTTCGGCGGCATAACGGCACGATACTAGAAACGGGACAAGGCCTAGCCTTATCCCCGGTCTAGTGAAGGCCCACGCCATTCACACATCAATCAAATCACTTTCGTTATGCAAACCACAAAATTTGGAGTAAGAGTCTAACCTAGCCTTACTCCTTCGCCTTATAACGGCGCACGTCTAATCCTAACTAATTTATCGATTCGATTTTTCACACCACAAACCACATTCAAACCAATATCGCAATCAATTACCAAACAGCCAAACAAACAAGTCCATGGTCTGTGGACGATTGTGTCGGGTGCTACTAAACACCGTCTGCATCCTAGTATATATATATAACTAGAAGAGAAATTTAGAGTGAGAAATTCTCACCTATAGCTATCCTAGCTCCACGGCACTTCTAATGCAGGAAATCTTCGCCAACTCGCCTTCGTTGTCCGGTTTCACAACATATGTAAAGAATTTTTACTTCGCTATTCAATATATAAAAATCGAATTTTTACTTTGCTTCTCAATATATAAAAATCGAATTTTTATTTTGCTTCTCAATATATAAAAATCGAATTTTTATTTCGAAGTTCTATAGATAAAAATCATATTTTTATTTCGAGGTTCAATAGATAAAAATCATATTTTTATTTCGAAGTTCAATATATAAAAATCACATTTTTATTTCGAAGTTCAATATATAAAAATCACATTTTTATTTCGAAGTTCAATATATAAAAATCACATTTTTATTTCGAAGTTCAATATATAAAAATCATATTTTTATTTCGACTTTCAACATATAAAAATCCTATTTTTATTTCGACTTTCAACATATAAAAATCATATTTTTATTTCGACTTTCAACATATAAAAATCCTATTTTTATTTCGACTTTCAACATATAAAAATCCTATTTTTATTTCGACTTTCAACATATAAAAATCCTATTTTTATTTCTAAATTTCTAATCTCCTTTTAGTTTATAAATCATTTTTTACTTTTACAACAAAAATCAGTTTATAACAAAAATCAGTTTTTAACAAAAATCAGTTTTTAGTTTCAACAAAAATCAGTTTATAAATTTAATTAAAATCAGTTTTTAAATTATGTTAAAATCAGTTTTTAAAGTATGACAAAATCAGTTTTTAGTTTCAACAATAATCAGTTTTAACAAAAATCAGTTTTTAGTTTCAACAATAATCAGTTTATAAATTTAATTAAAATCAGTTTTTAAATTATGTTAAAATCAGTTTTTAAAGTATGACAAAATCAGTTTTTAAATTATGTTAAAATCAGTTTTCTTTTCTGTTTTAAATAAAAATAAAAATAAAATAAATAAATTAAAAACTTACAAGGGGGCTGTCGAGTGGTCGGGGGGGGGGGGGGGGGGGCTTCGTCGAGGTTTGCAGATCGGAGGGGAGGGTCGGCTTCGTCGAGGCTTGCAGATCGGGGGGGGGGGGGGGGTCGGCTTCGTCGAGGCTTGCAGATCGGAGGGGGGGTCTAGAAGTGGGCGGCGCCGCCTGGTGGCAACGGAGGAGGACGCTCCATCGAGGGGGGGGCTGCGCGATTTAGATTAGGTTTCCATTTTATTTTTTTATTTTTTTTGTTTCTGTATAATGAAACGGGGGGCCAAGCAGAAGGAAAAAAGGGGGGGGGAAATTAAAATAATAATTTTTTTTTATTTAATTTTTCAATTTTTCAAAAAGGTTGACTTTTACATACGACCTCGAAACGAGGCCTACCGCCTGACGTCCATAGCGTTTTACCCCCATTCCGAACACAATGGGATATGTATCGCTAGCTGATTTGATCGTTTCGATCAGTTTCCTTTAAATCTACATTTAAGTCGCTATATTGAATTTTAAACGCACATTTCAAATTACCGGGGTCACATGCTAACTCTAAAAATTCTCGAAAAATATTTTCTAGCTTCGTATTGACGATACGGTCCTAACAAAACTAGTTTCGTCGAATTCTGAGACTGTTAGAAAAATGGCCAGTTTCCAGTCGATTAAAATCAACTAAAACTGGTCAAACGCGTTTTCTTTTGCCACGCTCACATATTGATTCGAAAAATTATGAAATTTGAAATCTAGCAATAACTTAACATCACGGACCCAACAAAACTGGTTTCGTCGAAATCCGAGGTCGTTTGCAAAACGGCTATTTTTAAGGGCTATATATTATATAAAATATATATAAATTCCATAGCGACTATTCTGAACTTTGAACTGGACGTATCTTATCATTTCTAAGATGAAATCTCAGTTTGCTAACTTCGTTACAAAGATATAGTTATACAGATTCAAATATTTCTTGTTTCGTTCAATTCTGACTTATATTGAATTCTGTATATTCGTTTGAAATTAGAAATCGAATTTTCGAACTACCGCGCCATTTTCAATTCCTTTTATAATTATATATAATTATTATATATTCTAACGACGACGCGTATAATATATACGATCGAATTATATTCAAAATAAATTTCTCGTCAATATTATTTAAAATAATTCATTTTAAATAATCAAAATTCGCTAAACTGGCCAAAATAAAAATTTTAAACTGGCCCAGATTTTCGGGTTGTTACAATTCGCCTCTAGAGATACATCATCGAAAGGTGGTTCCATACCTTGTCATGTTGGAAATCCAATCTCCAATAAGCGCCATGCGGTTTTTGATTTTATTCTATATATGTGGAGCGTGAGATGCAAGCGTTCTGCTATTTGGTTATTTACTTGATGTAGACATTATTATAATATCATTGGATTTGATATCAAAGTGTTTTGGGTTATAGTAACGTAAAAACCGTCGGTGTTTATGTGTGGGCTGGTCTTACTATTATCTTTTCTTCTGAAAGGATTTTTTAAAGTTAAGCAAGTGGTTGGAGTTTACTCACACCAGTCCCATGACTGACCCAGAGTTTATTTTGTTTTGTTTTTTTCCTAAACTCTTGGGTGCCCAAATTTGTACGGGCAGTCAAGTAGTCGGGATTTCACAGATTCATTTGGAGGAGCTGGAAGCAGGAGGCTTCACCGGTTAGCTATAGGCTATCATATATTCCGCTGTGTACCTTGTTTGTATCTGGAAACAGGAGTTTATAACTGTTCCAGAAATGACTGTTGTACTCTGATGATGGTATGTATATAAAGTTACTGATTTGTATTTCAAAAGTTATGTCATATAATATATTTTATTCGTTCCGCTGTGAGTTGTGATCTTCGTTTTTCTTCTATTCTAAGTTTTCTATCTTATCTATTCTCACCCTCTATCTTCTTTCTATTAATGGTTCGTATTTCTGTGTTATTTGGGTTGGACGTGTGGTGTATTTAGTCAACTCAGATAGCTCGGATTTGCGGGTCGTTTCATATCCAGAAAGCTTTGTATCCGTATATCTCTTCTAGTTGTGTATTGTATTATTTTCCGCTGCGATGTATTTAAATGTAATTTAAATCTCTGATATTTCTGTGTAATGTATATTCATTTATACTCTGTATATTCTTGTAATCTGATGCATTGTTGTAATATACAATGAAATGTCCTTCCGTCTACATTCTATTTTGTCGTGTTCTCAAAACAATCAGGCGTTTCAAACGGTCTAGATCGGTTTAGCGACTGGTTCGGATCGAGCGAAATTCCCTTTTCGTCACAGTTGGTATGCCTTGTGGGATGATCAAAGCATAGCCTGTTTAGGCATAACTTTGTGTATAGCGTGACTTCGCAAGCCTCACACACCGGCGGAGTCTAAAACGGGAGAAGGGAACGCAGGGAGAGCAGCACGTTTCTTTCTAGCTAGAAGTGGTGTTTGGGCTTTAACACGGCCCAGTATTTTACTTATGTGGATGGTGGAATGTGGCGCCTCAGATGATAGGTCCTATAAGACCGGGAAACGTGTGTTCAGGAATTGCCAATCCTCGAAGCTGTATGTGTGGACCGGCCCTGCAGGATCCAAGGGTTAACTGCGGGGAACCCTGAGACATTAGCTAGAGTGTCTCGAATCGGTAAGGAGCTCCTCCCTAGCCTTGACTCATGATGGAAACCCAACTTCCAATACGAACCTACGGATTTGGTTGTATTACTAGTATGGAAGCATAGTATTATGGTATCTATGTGTCCTAGGATTGATACATTTATTTTGAAATGTTTTTGTAACACCCCACCTCCGCTAGGGTCACTCTTTCGGGGGCACTAGCTTCTGGGGGGTGTTAGAACTGGGTAAGCATGCATAATGATATATCAAGGCAGAACAGGAACATAAACATGTATGTAAAACAGAGTAAATGAGAATAAAACAGCGGAATATCTCAAACCATCTCAAAACAAGTCTAGTACATCATAAAGTCATCTGCCAAAATAAATATGTCTAGTACAACATAAACAGAAATACTGAAATACATAGTGCTATCCCCAAAAATAAAAGTGATAAGCCATAGCGAGCTCAATATCCAGACATACATGAGCTATCCAGCGAACAAGCAAGCGATCCAAGCTAAGCACCACTGTTCCCTCCCTGAGAACCTGGGGGGGGGGAGGGGAAACGGAAGAAAAGAAGCGAAAGAAAACAGGTCAGTCAAAAAGACTGGTAAGCCCTACTACGATCAGTCTATAAACTAATAAAGCTAACATCATGATGGAAACTGAGATGAATATACTGGCAATAGATAAAGGTGTCATCACATAAAGAAGATTAAGCTTTTCACCACAGTGTACTAGCAACTAACATAACGGGTAATGATCCCTCAGCCCAAAACTTTGGCCCAATAGCAGGAGGTGACCTTAATACAAGGTCCAGCCCAACGGTCTAATCGATCGGCTCCCTATAAACCTAACACGTCAAGTGTTGGTGTCCATACGGCCCACATATGGTTGTAGTCAGACTGTGCTGGGTCCACCTTTGGGTGTATCAAGCCCTCGGGTGTCAACCCCAGACACCTAAGCAATAATGCACAGTCTAAACCTACTGGTACCCGTGCCTCGAGTTTGTCCAACACCGAACTACGTGCACGTCCGTAGCCCGCCTGGACCCGCACCGCTGTACCACTCAGCCGTCGCTTTGGTCGCTTACATCAGTCCAGTAATCGTGCCCCGCCCTAGCCGAGCCTCTAGGGTTGTGAATGATACCAAACTGGGATTACTGCTGGAACAGACCACGTTGCTAGGGTTTTCTAAGAGGGTTAAGTGTAGTTTAACCCCTCACTAATCATGGATTAAATTAGTTAAGTGTAACCAATAGTTCACCACTTAACCCCATCTAATCCCTCGTATCCCCAAAATTGGTTAAGTATTAGTGGGCCATGACTTAACCCTAATTATGAGGCATTAATTTAATTGTACCTTAACCTCTCACATTAGACTTTGTTGCGGTCACTAGTTAAGCCGGGCGGGTCCGGGTAGCTTTACACCACAACTTGGTCTAACCTCGGGTCCCAGGTACACATGACCAACTTCTCACATTGGATCCTATTGTTTGTAGCAACTAGTTAAGCCGGTCGGTTCCGGGTAGGTTTACGCTACAAACTCAACCCAACCTCGAGTTGGCCACACATGTTTTCTAAGTGTCATGTCCACTTTATTTCAAACCATAATTACAAGTTTAACTTGGGTAGACCTAACTTAATAGGTAAATTCCCAAGGGGTAGACCTAACTTAATAGGTAAATTCCCAATCTTATATTTTCATGTATTTTAAGTTTCACCCAAAACCCCCCAACGTCATTCTATCGCTTACATATTCGTCATAACACATAAAGGATAGGAAGAGGGAACTTGGCACAACATACATGATAATCTTACATGTCATAATAAGCATGCATAACATGTTGGACTTGCATAACTTAGCATAGTGAACTTGCATAAACATGCATAACTTGTTGAACTTGCAAATCATGACTTAGTGAACTTGCATAAACATGCATAACTTGTTAAACTTGCAAATCATGGCATAGTGAACTTGCATAAACATGCATAACTTGTTAAACTTGCAAATCATGGCATGGTGAACTTGCATAAACATGCATAACTTGTTAAACTTGCAAATCATGGCATAGTGAACTTGCATAAACATGCATAACTTGTCAAACATGTGTAACATAGCTTAGGGAACTCACATAAGTATGCATAACTCGTTAAACATGCATAACATAGCATAGTGAACTCGCATAAGCATGCATAACTCATTAAACATACAAAAATCCCAACCTTCATCACATATTAACTTTAGAGTTTCTAAAATGAAGGTAAGAGGGCTTACAAATATTATGAAGACACAAATCTACTAATAAAGATTGAGAAGCCCTTTTATGCAAGCATATAAAACCCCAAAACAAAGCTCCAATTAACAAAAATCCCAAAAACTCTAGCTTAGCAAATAAAGCTTGCAACTTGATGATGTATGCAAGCTAATGATCATTCATACAACTTAGAAAAGCTTGTATGAACATCAAAATCTTAATAGAAATGATTTTTGAAGAGGGTGGAGGCTAGGGTTCTTAGGTGGAGGCCATTTGAGATTTCAATTTGACATAGTTTGGTTGCTAGAGTGAATAATGAGGGTTTAGGGGGGATTAGGGGCTTATTTATAGAAGATTAGAGTGTTTTTAGCCCTAGGATTAACCCTAGGTTAGTTTTGGCCCGTCAGATCTCGGAATTCTCTAGAACCAAGCTACAAGACCAAGCCCAAATCAAAATGGTGCGCCAGGCAAAACTGCCTGGCTACCCCGTGTCGACAGGGCTGTCGACAGGGCAGTCGACACCCTAGGACCCCTGTCGACATGCCTGTCGACATGGGGGCCCTGGCGGGAATTTTCCCGCCTGACACCAATTAGCCCTAATCCTTGTTTTTAATTTGAAATTTAAATCTGTTTTTTTTTTAGCATAGAAATTTCTGAAAACTTCAATGGGCCTTAACCGGGTCATACGGACTCCGATTTTCGAAAACTCGGACTCTATTTCGCGTATTTTTCCGAGACGAACGCAATGGCATAGCCCGTTTCCCCTGATTCAGATTTTTGAATTTAATTCTGCCTCGATTTATGTTATAACAGTTTATTGAAAATACGGGTTGTTACATTCTCCCCTCCTTAAAGGATTTCGTCCCCGAAATCTTCAAGTTAGGAAGAACATATGCTACCATCCAACGTCCATCTACTCAAAACATCATCCACGAGCAACCATTGTCCTTAAAAGATTCTAAATGCTGTATGAACATATGCAGAAGTGTGTGTATATGTACCTATCTAATGCAAAGATCAATGCAAAATATGTTAGTGAAATGTATCCATATGTATGCAAATTCCTAACATAATGTATAATATCTACATGCGTGCTCAATCATACATCCATATGCAACATCCATGTGATTGCATACAAATTTCATCCAAGAATAAGCATAAACACTCATGCACATGCAATATGAGGAGTGTGTGAGCCGATCTAGTGCCTAATGTGTATCATGCATCCACGAGTAACCACTTGCAAACACTTGCAACCACTTGCAACCATCAAACATAACATGTCTCAAACACATGTTTCATCCAAAGGGTTTCTACCTAAGGTTCTCATGACAAGATTAGCACGATAACTAGATAAACATGGATAGCAAAGAGAAAGATATGCTAAACAAAGAAAAGAGATTGAGAGTGTACCCTCAAAAAGGAATGGATAAAGCCCACGCATCTTCTCCTCGGTTTCCCAAGTTGCGTCTTCTGCGGCTTCACCCCATTGAACCTTCACCAGCTTGACCTCACGATTCCTTAGCTTCTTGGTCTCCGTCCCCAAGATACGAATCGGAGCTCTCCTCAAAGTTGCTTCTTTCTCTACTTCCACGTCTTCAAGAATGCTAGGTTCAACCACCTCAGCGGACTCATGTAGGCACTTTCGGAGATGCGAGACATGAAAGACATTATGC
This sequence comes from Allium sativum, assembly GCA_030737875.1. Classification (NCBI taxonomy): domain Eukaryota; kingdom Viridiplantae; phylum Streptophyta; class Magnoliopsida; order Asparagales; family Amaryllidaceae; genus Allium; species Allium sativum. The sequence goes on from CM060923.1 coordinate 657,654,985, forward strand.
ACTCCGGACAACTTCTCGGGCAATTGCACTTTATAAGCCATCTTCCCAATTCTCTCTATGATAGGGAAGGGTCCAACAAATCTCGGTGCCAACTTCCCAACAGCTCCAAATCGGACCACATTCAGCAAAGGAGAAACCTTTACGAAAACCATGTCCCCAACCTCAAACTCCAAATCGGATCTTCGCTTATCAGCATAGGATTTCTGTCGATCTTGGGCCGCCTTCATCCGTCTTCTAATCAACTCGACCTTCTCGGATGTATCTCTAATCATGTCGGGCCCAAGTATAAGCTTATCTGTAGTCTCCCACCAACATGTAGGCGACTTGCACGGCCTCCCATATAAAGCTTCAAATGGTGCCATCCCTATGCTTGCTTGATAACTGTTATTATATGAGAACTCAACAAGAGGAAGATGGTCTTCCCAAGCACCACCAAAATCCAGAATGCAAAGTCTCAGCAAATCCTCAAGTACCCTATTCACCCTTTCTGTTTGGCCGTCTGTTTGTGGGTGATAGGCCGTACTCAGGTTCAACCTCGTGCCCATAGCTTCCTGCAAACTGTTCCAGAACTGACTAGTGAAGATGGGGTCTCGGTCACTGACTATGCTGGAAGGGACTCCATGTAGTCATACTATCTCACGAAGATATACTGATGCTAGTCCAGATGCGGTCCTTTTGCTCTTCACCGGAATGAAATGAGCGCTCTTCGTGAGCCTATCCACAATGACCCATATGCTCGTATTCCCCTTCCTTGACCTTGGAAGCCCATCAATAAAGTCCATAGAAATACTCTCCCACTTCCATAGCGGGACCTCTAGAGGATGCAATAGCCCACCGGGCTTCTTCGACTCAGCTTTTACTCTCTGACAAATAACACATCTCGAGACAAACTCGGCCACATCCTTCTTCATTCCAGGCCAGAAGAAAATGCGCTTCATATCTTTATACATTTTATCACCGCCTGGATGTATAGTCAACTTGGAGCGATGTGCTTCCTCAAGGACTTTCCTCACCAAGTCTTCCACCATCGGAACACAAAGCCTTCCGTCTCTCCTCAGCCAACCCTTATCGTCTATAGAATATCGAGCAAGGTGACTAGATGTCTCCCCTCGAATCAGCTTATCCATGATCTCAATTATCTGAGGGTCTTCCTTCTGCGAAGCCCCAACTTGATCCAGAAGGGTAGGCCTGAGCTCTAGAGATGCCAAAGAACCGGTCATCGACTCAACTGTCAAGGAAAAATCAAAGGTTGCCAAGAACTCTAAATTCTTCATCTCAACAAATAGAGGACTTAGTGTCAACCTTTTCCTACTCAACGCATCTGCTACAACATTCCCCTTGCCAGGGGTATAGGCTATATCAAAATCATAGGAAGCCAAGAATTCCATCCATCTCTGCTGCCTCAAGTTCAGATCCTTCTGCGAAAAGAGATACTTCAAAGACTTATGATCAGTATACAGCTCAAATCTCTCTCCCAGAAGATAATGATGCCAAGCCTTGAGTGCATATACAATCGCTGCCAACTCTAGATCATGAGTGGGATAATTCCTCTCATGCACCTTAAGTTGCCTCCCACCAAAACATATAACTCTGCCCTCTTGCATCAGAACGGCGCCCAATCCCGTGCCACAAGCATCAGTGTACACGGTAAATATCTTACCACCATCGGGTAAAGCTAGAACGGGTGCAGAGGTAAGGGCTCTCTTGAGTCTCTGAAAAGCAAGCTCACAATCCATATCCCAAGCAAAAACTAAGTTCTTCTTTGTCAACTTAGTAAGAGGAGCGGATATCTTCGCGAAGTCCTTGATGAACTTCCGGTAAAAACCCGCAAGACCCAGAAAGCTTCTCACCTCGGTTGCGTTCCTTGGAGTCTTCCAATCCTGAACCGCAACCACCTTAGCGGGATCCACCGCTAAACCTTGCTTGGATACGATATGCCCAAGGAATCTGACTTCCCTTCTCCAAAAATGGCACTTGGAGAACTTGGCCTTTAACTGATGCGCTCTGAGCGTATCCATCACCTCCACAAGATGCCTCGCGTGCTCTTCTTCATCCTTGGAGAAGACCAGAATATCATCCACAAAGACCACGACAAACTTGTTCAAGAACTCCCGGAACACCCTGCTCATCAAGTCCACGAAATACGCGGGTGCATTCGTCAAACCGAACGGCATAACAAGCCATTCAAAGAATCCGTCTGGAGTTCTGAATGCAGTCTTGTCTATACTATCTTCAGCCACTCTGAGCTGATGAAAACCGGTAGCAAGATCAAGTTGAGAGAAAACAGAAGCACCAACCAGCTGGTCAAAGAGATCATCGATCCTTGGTAACGGGTGTCTGTTCTTCTTAGTCAGCTTATTCAATTCTCTATAATCCACACAGAGTCGAAGAGAACCATCTGCCTTAGTAGGAAACACCACAGGCGCTCCCCATTCGGATATACTCCTTCTGATGAAGTTCTTCTCAAGCAATTCTTTCACTTGCTTGCTCAGCTCCCGTCTCTCACGCGGAGCCATATGCCGAACGGGCAAAGAAACAGGCTTAGCATTATCCACCAGATAAATGCGAAAATCAATCTCTCGTTTAGGGGGCAACCCCTTAACTTCTTCAAAAACATCTGGATAATCTCGGACCACCCTTACAGACTGAAGGGCTTCCTCTGACGAGTCGAGAGATTCAAGATAGCATAACATGACAGGATTCTTCGGATTGCATGAAATCTCTAAGGTGTTGCCAAGGCGAGTCACAAGCCTCACAACCCTATGCTCACAATCAAGAATGGCTCCATATCGGGACAGCCAATCCATTCCCAGTATCAATCCGTATCCCCTGAAACCAAGAACATATGCACTTCACAAGAACTCTACACTGAGTATAGAGATCCTCAGATCCTCACATATCATAGATAGATGAGCAGAACCCCCAATGGGATTCGAAACACAAACGGGATCATCCACTAAGCTAGTACTAAGGTGCAAGCTATCAACAAGATCAGATGAAATAAAGCTATGTGATGCACCAGAATCAAACAAAGTACGGACTGGAAGATCAGAAACATAAACAAGGTTCTCAACAAAAACACTACCTCGGTCGGGAACTGGAGCGGTATTGAGAGCATGAACTTGCCCTCCTGAAGGTCCAGCCTGTCCTTTCTTCTTCGGGCACTCCTTGCTGAAGTGTCCAGTCTCACCACAGGAAAAACATCCACCACTGAGCTTCCTTTTCTTCTTCCTACAATTCTTAGCAAAGTGTCCAGGCACACCACAGTAATTGCACTTTCCCTTGCCTTTGTTGTTGTTGTTCCCCTTCTTGTTCTTGCCCTGATTCCCCTGGCTGCTTTGACCACCTTGATTGCCTTTGCCTTGAGAATCAGTCTTCTTTGCTTGAGTATCACTCGACTTGACTTCTTTCTTTCCGTCCCCCTGAAGCAGAGCCATATTGACCAAACTCTCAAAAGTAGCCCCATGCGGAATATGTGACATCGCCAAGCCCTGCAGTGGCTCATTCAACCATCTAGCAAATCGAAGAGCCTTCTTCTCCGGAGTGTTCACCATATCCAAACCAAAACGGGCCAGCTGATTAAACTTGTTCACATACTCCTTGACAGACATATCACCTTGCTTTAATGCAATGAACTTCTCCATCTGTAAATTCGCCTCAGCAGAAGATAGAAACTTGGTCACAAATCTAGCCCTCAAATCGGCCCAAGTCTCAACGGGCCTCGTCCCATTGGTGACCTCCCACCAATAGGCCGCCTCATCCTTTAAAAGCCACACTGTCAATAAGATCTTCCTCTCGTCATCAATCCCAAAGATAGCAAACAGGTCCTCAGTGTCTTTCAGCCAATTCCTAGCTTCAACAAAAGATTCCGTGCCTAGGAAATTCTTGCCTCCCATCGCCTTGAAGTCTTTACAAACCTTCGTAAACTCAACCTGAGGATGCTGAGGGGGAGGAGGAGGAAGAGGAGCCTCAGCAACAGGAGGGGGAGGAACATTAACTGCTGGAGGAACCACCGGAGGAGGGACATTAGCAACGGGAGGAGGAATATTAACATTAGGGGGAGGATTCTCAACTACAGGAGGAGTGGGAGTAGGGTTTGCGGGGCCGGCTGCCGCCCTAGCTTCTAGAAGCCTCCTATACCAGAGTGGCACATTTACTCCATCCGGGATGGCAAGATCCTCAGCCATACTGAAACGAAGGATAAGATAAGATTAGGTCAAGGGAACGAAGGATAACGCTAATGGCTTTTTGGGGAATAGCCTTTTTAAAATACAAGACTTTTCTTTGGAAAATACCTTATACTTGTTTTGAAAATAGTTTTTCAAAAGTCTTTTTAAAAAACTTTTTGTCCTTTCTTGCAAACCATATGCTCTGATACCAAATTTGTAACACCCCACCTCCGCTAGGGTCACTCTTTCGGGGGCACTAGCTTCTGGGGGGGTGTTAGAACTGGGTAAGCATGCATAATGATATATCAAGGCAGAACAGGAACATAAACATGTATGTAAAACAGAGTAAATGAGAATAAAACAGCGGAATATCTCAAACCATCTCAAAACAAGTCTAGTACATCATAAAGTCATCTGCCAAAATAAATATGTCTAGTACAACATAAACAGAAATACTGAAATACATAGTGCTATCCCCAAAAATAAAAGTGATAAGCCATAGCGAGCTCAATATCCAGACATACATGAGCTATCCAGCGAACAAGCAAGCGATCCAAGCTAAGCACCACTGTTCCCTCCCTGAGAACCTGGGGGGGGGGGGGGTTGGGGGGGGAACGGAAGAAAAGAAGCGAAAGAAAACAGGTCAGTCAAAAAGACTGGTAAGCCCTACTACGATCAGTCTATAAACTAATAAAGCTAACATCATGATGGAAACTGAGATGAATATACTGGCAATAGATAAAGGTGTCATCACATAAAGAAGATTAAGCTTTGCACCACAGTGTACTAGCAACTAACATAACGGGTAATGATCCCTCAGCCCAAAACTTTGGCCCAATAGCAGGAGGTGACCTTAATACAAGGTCCAGCCCAACGGTCTAATCGATCGGCTCACTATAAACCTAACACGTCAAGTGTTGGTGTCCATACGGCCCACATATGGTTGTAGTCAGACTGTGCTGGGTCCACCTTTGGGTGTATCAAGCCCTCGGGTGTCAACCCCAGACACCTAAGCAATAATGCACAGTCTAAACCTACTGGTACCCGTGCCTCAAGTTTGTCCAACACCGAACTACGTGCACGTCCGTAGCCCGCCTGGACCCGCACCGCTGTACCACTCAGCCGTCGCTTTGGTCGCTTACATCAGTCCAGTAATCGTGCCCCGCCCTAGCCTAGCCTCTAGGGTTGTAAATGATACCAAACTGGGATTACTGCTGGAACAGACCACGTTGCTAGGGTTTTCTAAGAGGGTTAAGTGTAGTTTAACCCCTCACTAATCATGGATTAAATTAATTAAGTGTAACCAACAGTTCACCACTTAACCCCATCTAATCCCTCGTATCCCCAAAATTGGTTAAGTATTAGTGGGCCATGACTTAACCCTAATTATGAGGCATTAATTTAATTGTACCTTAACCTCTCACATTAGACTTTGTTGCGGTCACTAGTTAAGCCGGGCGGGTCCGGGTAGCTTTACACCACAACTTGGTCTAACCTCGGGTCCCAGGTACACATGACCAACTTCTCACATTGGATCCTATTGTTTGTAGCAACTAGTTAAGCCGGTCGGTTCCGGGTAGGTTTACGCTACAAACTCAACCCAACCTCGAGTTGGCCACACATGTTTTCTAAGTGTCATGTCCACTTTATTTCGAACCATAATTACAAGTTTAACTTGGGTAGACCTAACTTAATAGGTAAATTCCCAAGGGGTAGACCTAACTTAATAGGTAAATTCCCAATCTTATATTTTCATGTATTTTAAATTTCACCCAAAACCCCCCAACGTCATTCTATCGCTTACATATTCGTCATAATGCATAAAGGATAGGAAGAGGGAACTTGGCACAACATACATGATAATCTTACATGTCATAATAAGCATGCATAACATGTTGGACTTGCATAACTTAGCATAGTGAACTTGCATAAACATGCATAACTTGTTGAACTTGCAAATCATGACTTAGTGAACTTGCATAAACATGCATAACTTGTTAAACTTGCAAATCATGGCATAGTGAACTTGCATAAACATGCATAACTTGTTAAACTTGCAAATCATGGCATAGTGAACTTGCATAAACATGCATAACTTGTCAAACATGTGTAACATAGCTTAGGGAACTCACATAAGTATGCATAACTCATTAAACATGCATAATATAGCATAGTGAACTCGCATAAGCATGCATAACTCATTAAACATACAAAAATCCCAACCTTCATCACATATTAACTTTAGAGTTTCTAAAATGAAGGTAAGAGGGCTTATAAATATTATGAAGACATAAATCTACTAATAAAGATTGAGAAGCCCTTTTATGCAAGCATATAAAACCCCAAAACAAAGCTCCAATTAACAAAAATCCCAAAAACTCTAGCTTAGCAAATAAAGCTTGCAACTTGATGATGTATGCAAGATAATGATCATTCATACAACTTAGAAAAGCTTGTATGAACATCAAAATCTTAATAGAAATGATTTTTGAAGAGGGTGGAGGCTAGGGTTCTTAGGTGGAGGCCATTTGAGATTTCAATTTGACATAGTTTGGTTGCTAGAGTGAATAATGAGGGTTTAGGGGGGGATTAGGGGCTTATTTATAGAAGATTAGAGTGTTTTTAGCCCTAGGATTAACCCTAGGTTAGTTTTGGCCCGTCAGATCTCGGAATTCTCTAGAACCAAGCCACAAGACCAAGCCCAAATCAAAATGGTGCGCCAGGCAAAACTGCCTGGCTACCCCGTGTCGACAGGGCTGTCGACAGGGCAGTCGACACCCTAGGACCCCTGTCGACATGCCTGTCGACATGGGGGCCCTGGCGGGAATTTTCCCGCCTGACACCAATTAGCCCTAATCCTTGTTTTTAATTTGAAATTTAAATCTGTTTTTTTTAGCATAGAAATTTCTGAAAACTTCAATGGGCCTTAACCGGGTCATACGGACTCCGATTTTCGAAAACTCGGACTCTATTTCGCGTATTTTTCCGAGACGAACGCAATGGCATAGCCCGTTTCCCCTGATTCAGATTTTTGAATTTAATTCTGCCTCGATTTATGTTATAACAGTTTATTGAAAATACGGGTTGTTACAGTTTTGATATACACTAATAATAATATCAAAATCCGTTTTATCGTATCAAGCATTTTTGACCATTATAAGGTAAAACCCTATCCTTCGGTTTGCGTTGCATTGTGTGATGGGACTTGCGTCTTATGATGGTTTCATTTTTCCAAAAAGCATTGCGTTGTTTAACGATTTACTTTAATTTTTGCACGACAATCCATCGGAGTAAACCCGTTCCGCGTTAGCGGCGTGGTCCTTGGATTTGTCCTATTGCTATTAGTTAAATTAGTTAAGAATTCTCACAACAGTCCTATGACTGACCCGTTGTTTGTTTCCACCTTTACAAACTCGGGTGCCCTCTTTCCACACGGGCAATCGAGTAGTTTGTCTACAGGTTCTTATCTCGAGCAGGATTCTCGATTGAAGCCTAAAGCTGTGTCCAGAGCATAGTTGTCTTCCGCTGCCTTAGTTATTTTATTCCCGCTGCAATGTATTGAAATATTATAATTTATCTTCCGCTGTAATTTTATTCAATATACTCTGATATTCTGTACTCTGATGTAACATTATTATGATGTTTATAAAAGTCTTCTGATTTTGTATTAATGTGTTGTATTCCCAAAGTTGATGTATCTGCAGATTTCCATCCTTTGGTTCAGACCTGCGTGGTTTATGGTCGATTCAAAAGGGTGGGGATTTACGGGTCATCACAGTTGGTATCAGAGCTTTGGTTAGTTCAAATCTTTGGGATACAACTCGTTAGAACTGAACAAAAGACTCATCAGAGATTGGATTAGTAATATCAAATAAGAATACTCATTAGAGATAGGATCACTAGTATCCTAGAATGAGAAACTCATTAGAGATAGGGTTAGTAATGCCCAAGAATGAGTCAGAGTGAAAGGTATATAATTAACGTACTTGTAATTATATATATGATCGAATTTTAGAAAATATGATTTTTGAATATATATAAGTTATATATATTTTTAAAATTTAATCAACTAATAAAATTATGAAAATCAATTGAAAGAAAAATAAAAGATGAGTTAGTTAATTAAACACTTTTTAGCTTCGTTCCTTTTCGAGTACGAAAAGTTTTTAAGTGGGGGAGACTGTAACAACCCTGAATTTTGGGGGTAAATTTAAAATTTATTTTTAACTAATTTTAATGGGTTTTTGATATTTAAAATAATTTATTTAGAATAATAATGATTAAAAATTGATTTGAATCGAAGTTAGAATGAATAATTTAATTTTAATTATAAAAGGAATTAGAAATAACGCAGTAGTTTGAAAAATCAAACTTGAACTTTGACTGACCGTACAGGATGCAAAATTTAACGGATTTTAGTGAAACCAAAAATATTAGAATCTATTTAAAAATATCTTTCTAACGAATTTGAAATATTGAAATTTTATAGCGGGAATCAAAAGTTATGCCCAAATTAAAATTTAGAAAGGTCGCTATGAAATTTACAAAGGCCAAAAATGCCACTTTTTCCATACGAAGGAATTTGAACTCGAAACCACTTCCATTGAGTTCATAATCACGTTTCTGCATTGAAAAATAGTAAACACTTATATATTTCGAGTTTCAGAAATTATTTGTTTAAAAATGTATTTTTAATGTTTAATATATACGCCTTGAAAATAGCCATTTTTCAAACGACTTCTGTTTTCGACGAAACCACTTTTGTTGGATTCAGAATGTCAAAAATGACTAAATTTAATTTTTCAGAATTTTTCGAATTAATATGTGAGCGTAGCAAAAGAAAATGTGTTTTGACTGTTTTAGTTAAATTTAATCGACCTGGCAAAAAAATCATTTTTCAAACAGTCTCAGAATTCGATGAAATTAGTCTCGTTAGAACCGTATCGTCAATACGAAGCCAAAAATATTTTTTCTAGAATTTTTAGAGGTCATATGTGGCCCCGGCTTATTTAAATGTACAGTAAATATTTAATTAATTAATTTTTAATGGAATTTTAAATAAATATTCTACAGATTTCGGAATTGGGTCGCGGGACCTGTCCCATTGCGTTCAGAAGGTGTCAAAACCTTAAGAACGACAGTAAGCAGGCCCAATTCGGAGAAAGTCCGGATTTTCACCTTTAAAACACGTAAAACAAGATTAAGTACTAAATAATAATAACATTTCAGAAAACCCTAACCCTAATCATTGCCAGCCGCCGCCCTTGTTTTCGATGGCTAAAAATGTCCCAAACTTCAATCGTTAATAACTTTTGATCCGCTCAATGAAAATTGACGAACTTGGTACCAAATCGAAACTCTTGAAGAGATCTACATATCCATACGGTTAAGATCGGGTTTTAGTTCACAGATTTCGCGAATTCTGGTGAGGAAGCCGCCGACTTTGACCTCGATTTTAGGGGTGGTGGGACCCGCGAATTAGCTGGGGTTTCGGCCGATGGTGGAGCTTGGCTAGGGCGTTGGTGCGGTGGAGTTTGATCGTCGGTCAGGGCTTCGGGTAGGCGTGCGCAGGAGTGGTCAATGGTGGAGTGATGGGTTCCAAGCAACGAAGAAGAAGATGAAGGGAGCGGCCAAATTTTGTTAACGATGGGTATAAGCTTATTTTAATAATTTAATTTATTATTTAATATTCCAAGCTTTAAAAATTCGTAACTCTCTCATACGAGGTCTGTTTTCGAACCGTAAGTTGCGTTGGACTCGTCTTTCCGAGATCTTCGCGATGGCGCAGGCCAGAGCTGAAACGGAGGCAGTTGAGTTTCAGCCAAAAATCAATGTGAGAATTCTAATTTTTATTATTTAATTAATTATTAATTAATTTTCTTGCTTTAAAATAATTGTATTGTGATGTTAATTTAGATCTGGAATGTATGTGTTGTATAAATTGTTGATGGTTGCTTGTGATATGTTTGTTGTTCATGTTATGCTAGATCCGCATTGGAATTTCATATATTGTTGAATGTTATTTGCAGTTAGAAAAGTAAATCTAAATTAGATCTAAAATTCATATTTTAGTCAGATTTTAAAAAAATAGTCGATGATGATTATTTTATGATTTCTGAATTTTTAGTTGCGATTGGATCTAGTGTTCTAATTTATTAAAATATCATTTTATTATTATTCTGAAATGAAGAGTAGAATCCGATCAACAAATAAAAACTTATTTTTTTTATTTGTTTATATTACAATAGTAATTGATTGACAAATAAAATCTTATTTTTATTTGTTTACATAACAACAGAATCTGGTCAACAACTTTAACAACCCGAAAATCTGGGCCAGTTTAAAATTTTTATTTTGGCAACTTTAGCGAATTTTGAATATTTAAAATGAATTATTTTAAATAATAACGACGACAAATTTATTTTGAATATAATTCGAACGTATATATTTAAACGCGTCGTCGTTAGAAAATAAATATTTATATATAATTATAAATAGAATTGAAAATGGCGCGGTAGTTCGATAATTCGATTTCAAACTTCAATTGAATGTACCGGGTGCAAAACAATCCGGATTTTAGTTAAACCAAAAACAATAGGATCTAATTGATAATACCTTTCCAACGAATCCGAAAAATCAAGATTTCATAGCGGGAATCAAAGGATATGTCCAGTTGAAAATTCTGAATAGTCGCTATGGAATTCAGGCCCTTAAAAATGGACATTTTGCAAATGACCTCGGATTTCGACGAAACCACTTTTGTTGGGTCCGGGATGTCGAATTATTGCTAGATTCCAAATTTCATAATTTTTCGAATTAATATGTGAGCGTGGCAAGGGAAAACGTGTTTTGACCATTTCAGTTGATTTTAATCGACTGGAAAATGGCCATTTTTCCAACGGTCTCAGAATTCGACGAAACTAGTTTTGTTAGGACCGTATCGTCAATACGAAGCTAGAAAATATTTTTCTGGAATTTTTCTAGTTAGTATGTGGCCCCGGTAATTTAAAATGTACGTTTAAAATTCAATATAGTGATTTAAATGTAAATTTAACGAAAACTAATTGTAACAGCCGAATCAGCTTACGACACATATCCCATTGTGTTCGGAATGGTGGTAATTAGCTAGGGACGACAGTCGATGGGCCTCGATTGGAGTCCGAACAAAAAGTCAACCCTTTTTGAAAATAAATTAAAAATATATATAATTTTATAAAAGCCCCCATATATCCTTCTTCCCTCCCCCCGGTTAGTTCAGTAATTAAAATAAAAAAAAAAAAAACAAAATCGCTCCAGACCTCGCGCCTCCCCTTTCCCTGCCGCCGACGCGACTGCCACCCACCGCCCTCCGCCACCGACGCCTCCTCCTCTTCCCTCCCTCCGTTCGAACCCTACAGCCCCCCCAAACCCTAACTCCACGAAGAAACCCGCCACCAACCTCCTGACCCCGACCAAGCAGAGCCCACCGACCACCTCCGAACCCATGCCGCTCTCCTCAGCCTCCAACCCCGATTTTAGGCCCTCCTCCGATTAAAAATTGAATTTTTACCGCTTTCCACTTTGCGTTTAAACCCCGACCTCGCAGGCGAGCTGTTGCGCCATAATGAAGCCACCTTCTCGCTGAAAAGAATGTGAGTTTTTGTTTATTTATTTATTTTTGTTTTAAACTCAGTTTTTAAATTATAAAAGGCATAGAAAATAAAAGAAGATTTTTATGTAAGTAAATACAAAAAGATTCAGTTTTATTTTGTATGAATTAGTAAGAAGAAGATAAGATTTAGTAAATTGAAAAATGAATGATTTTTATATGAGGAAAGGGTAGAAAAGATTTTATTCAGTTAAAGATAGGATTTTTATATTGTAAAAGGTGTAAAAATATGATTTTTATATTTTTAAAGTATTAAAAATATAATCTTTATAGGATAGAGAATATAAAAATATCATCTTTGTATATGTAGCGAAATAAAAATCTGATTTTTATTTTATATACGTTGAAGTAAAGTGATGATTTTTTTTATAATGATGAAATCTATATTTTTGAAAAGGCGAAATCTTTATATAGAGAATAGCGTTATAAAAATAGAATTTTTATCTATATATTAGCGGTAAGGAAATATGATTTTTATATATTGAATAGCATAGTAAAAATTCGATTTTTAAATATATGGAGTGATTATAAAAATATGTTTTTTTTAAATTGAAAGTGAATAAATAAAAATGTGATTTTTATTTTAAATAAAAAAAACATCGAAATATAAAAATGTGTGATTTCTATGTGTAGTGGCTACGGGCAACAAAGGAAAAGAAAAGGCGAGAACGACGAAGATCTCTACAATAGGAGAGTCGTCGTATTGGATAGCTTTCGGTGAGAACTTCTCACCTTTCAATTTAATTTTTCTAGTTATATATATATACTAGGATGCAGACGGTGCTTAGTAGCACCCGACACAATCGTCCACAGACCATGGACTTGTTTGTTTGGTTGCATAGATTAGTTATATGATGTGATATGAATTGGTTGTTTGGTGATTTTGATTGATGTGTGAATGGCGTGGGCCTTCACTAGACCGGGGATAAGGCTAGGCCTCGTTCCGTTTCTAGTATCGTGCCGTTATGCCGCCGAAATTTTCTAAAATAAGTTAGAAAATAAAAATATCATTTTATTGTGTAAATGAATAATAGAAATTCATATGTTGGAATAAAATGTTTTATCGTTAAAAATATAATTTTTAACGTGAGAATGAATATAGTGAATGTGAATAAATAAATATTCATTTACAAACCAGACGGTTTGTTTATGTACACCTATTTGAAGGACATTGATTGGGTCGATAAATTTTACACATCGCCCAACAGCACAAATAAAATATGTGTTTGATTGTTTGAAACCCCACACGGGTGTTGGGATGAAATTTGAAGTTCACTCATCCTGATTGGTTAAATATGTCGATCGATTGATTAACAGGCTGTTATAAGCGTTAGATATCTATATTTGATGCTTATACAGTGTAGTGCACTTTGGTTGATGGTTGATTATTTTTCAATGCTATTATATGTGTGTAATGTATGAAAATCCATATAATTAACTTTATATGGTAATTGATTGGGCCTCACTCCAATTTGAAAAATAAAGAACAATATAAAATAAAGGTTCATGTGTTGACAGTACTCATCCATTGAGATTGGTCATGTGTTGAACGAAATATTTTAGTAATAAAATTTACATCTTTATCAATATAAAATAAAAGTTCATGTGTTGACAGTACTCATCCATTGAGATTGGTCATGTGTTGAACGAAATATTTTGATAATAACAACTATTTTGAAAAAGAAATATTTGAAATAGAATATTCGATGATAGAAATTTATGAAGCCGTGTTGACTAGATTGACGCCATTTTGACGTGAACGATATTCATATCGACTGAAAACGATTTCGAAATGAATTTAATTGAAAACGATTTCGAAATGAATTTAATTGAAAACGATTTCGAAATGAATTGAATAGAAAACGATTTCGAAATGAATTTAATTGAAAACGATTTCGAAATGAATTTAATTGAAAACGATTTCGAAATGAATTGAATTGAAAACGATTTCGAAATGAATTGAATAGAAAATGATTTCGAAATGAATTGAATAGAAAACGATTTCGAAATGAATTGAATTGAAAACGATTTCGAAATGAATTGAATTGAAAACGATTTCGAAATGAATTGAATTGAAAACGATTTCGAAATGAATTGAATTGAAAACGATTTCGATATGAATTGAAAAGAAAACGATTTTGAAATGAATTGAATTGAAAACGAATTCAAATTGAACTGAAAGCGAATTGAATTGAAATTGGAAATGAATAGAAAGGAATTTTGAAACGAATTTAAAACTATTTATATAATTCGTTTTAAATAGAAATCGACGAAATATATATTATATATATTATATATATAATATAATGGCCTGAATAGAACGCGCCGCGCCGCGGCAGTTCGTGAATTTCGACCATTTATTTCAAACGGACATTACGGGAGATCCAACCGTCGGATTCTCCTAAAACCGGAACCGTTGGGTTCGTATCGAAAAGAGCTTTCTAACGAATATTTGAAATTAGAAATCTAACGGTTGGATTTGGAGTTACGTCCAAATCAAATTTGAAAAAGGTCGCTGTAAGTGCAGTTCGATGGCCATTGATGGAAATCGACTGTACGGGCCTTGATAAAATTATTAAAAATAGTAATAATTTGTGTAAAATCATAAGAAAGGATTTAGAATGAATTGGGATGAAAAACTCCATATTTGAAAAGATAAAAATAGATTTTTATCGAAATGAACTAGTTTTGAACTAGAAATATAATTCTATTTATTTTTAGGTAAATAAATTGAATTTGAAAAAGGTTTTAAAAATAACCAGGATTTCCAATGATTGCATTGGAATGGATTTGAATCGAAATTGCCTTCGGAATATTTCGATGTTGGATTTCGTGATGATACAGATATTGTTATGGGAATTTGAAAGATATATATATATATCGTTATTTCCAATGCGATATTTGTTAGTCGTAGAATTTGATATTGAATATAAGCCGGTATATTTTCTATTCAGAGCCTTGTATTGAATATAAAATGTGATTTGGGTTTGTCGTGAATGGTGTCTTCACTAACACTGTTCTTGAACCCAGTAGAGAAAAGATTAAATCTTTTTATTTAGATTTAATGAAATGTGCCAATTAAATAATATTTAATTGGAATTGAATTGATATTGATTTTTGGGTTTATCGTGAACAGTATTTTAAAATAACACTCATTCTTTAACCCGATAATTAACGTAATGTGACTTTGGGTTTATCGTGAACCGTGTTTTAAATGACACGGATTCTTTAACCCAGTTAACGATTAAAACTAAGTGGAGTTTTAATGAATCTTTAATTAGATTGAAATAATCGAGAATGGAGTATCACCAGTTTTGCTCCAGGCGATAGTTAAATCTTTAATTAGATTTGAACGTGAAATGGTAATTGAATTTACCGACAACACTGTGGTGTTAGATATGAAGTATTACCAGTTTTACTTCATGGGATTAATAGGTTGGGATTGGGAAATTAAAACAAATGATTACTTCGGTAAGTTTCGTTAATCCCGACTAGTTTGAATTGATATTCAAAAATAGATTAAAGAATAAATTCAAGAAATTTATCTTGGATAAAATTAATGGGAACCTTTCCCTATGAATGTGAAGTTAGAAACTAACTGTCGGTTAGCTAAGCAGAATGGTTTCCTGGATATTGATCTGATGTTGGTTTCGGCCTTCGGGGTTAATATTTGGGAAATTATTCTCTCGATTAATTTACAGTTAGTGACTAATGAATTGGAATGAGGCGTATGTTGTGTTTGTGTAACACTTATTTAAAATATACGCGAGTTATTCAGAAAGACCGGGTTTATCCCATTCTGAATAACTGATACGACGATAAGTCGAAGATGAAGACGGTGGTCGAAGACCGGAAGTCTTCACGTCGTTTGGGTGATAACTGATGATCTTGATTGGGTTGTACACCCAAGAAGATGGAAACAGTTGGTGATCGTCCAGACGTACTTGGAGATCGATGGATATGCGGGGTACTAGGTGCCTCCGGTTTCGTTCAGACCCAGAACGGACTTGTAAATGGACTGTGTGTCTGACATTGGATTTTAGTCTGTGTGATTGATCTCTATTAAATATATATCTGTTTGGCGGCGGAGAATTTATTGTCTTGCTTAACGCCCTTCTCTGAGACGTACGAGCTCAGGGGTTATATATTGATGGATATCAAACGCATGGAGTGAATTGCCTGTGTGGCAATTGATCGAGGCTTCTGTTGAAAAGCAAAGTCTTGTGGTGATGATCAAAGCACGGCCTTTGTGGCGTAGCTTTGTGTAACGTTTACTTCGCGAGTTTCACACCCGGTATGAACCAAAAACGGGAGACGGACCTCAGGGAGGGCCTGCGTTTCCTCCTAGCTAGAAGTGGCGTCAGTGGTTTTACACGCCCTGACGAGTTTGACTTATGTGGTTGTTGCTGTTGCGAGGCGCCTTGGTTAGATCGGACGATCCGGGTCCGATGGAGTCATTCGTTGGCTCGCTTACGCCCCAAAGGGCGGCGAAACGCAGTGTCCAGGGTTTAAGTTTAATCCACATCGGTGGACCGGCCCTGACGATCCAAGGGTCGATGCGTTCTGATCCTGAGACTCGGGCTAGGCAGTCTCGAATCGGTAGAGGACTATCTTTTGCCTCGGTTCATAGAAGGAAATCCAATTTCCAAATACGTGACATTTGCGGTTTTGATTGTAAACTTATATATGGCGACATAGTGGTATGGGTCATTCATGCCGCCTATGATTGATACTTATGATTTGAAGTTGTTTTATACACTATGCACTTATAATAGTATCAAACGATTTGTTTTAAACGTATCAAGCATTCTTTGGCTGCTATAAGGGAAAACCCTATCCCCCGGCTTGCGTTGCATTGTGTGATAGGACCTGGGTCTTATAACAGCTTCATTTTTCTTTATTTAGCATTGCGCTGTTTGTTTTATGCACTGGTATTCTTGGGAGGAAACCCGTTCCGTGTTATACGGCGTGGTCCCTTGATTTACCGAACATTAAAAATAAAGATTAACTGTTTTAGTTCTCACACCAGTCCCATGACTGACCTGGAGTTTATTGTTTTAACCTAAACTCTGGGTGCCCCTATTTTGACACGGGCAACTAGTAGTTTTGGTTTTGCAGATTTATATTCACAGGATCCTGGTTTACAGCTGGAACGATATCCGGAAAGCTTTGTATCCGTATATCTCTTCTAGTTGTGTATTGTATTATTTTCCGCTGCGATGTATTTAAATGTAATTTAAATCTCTGATATTTCTGTGTAATATTCTTTTATACTCTGCATATTCTTGTAATCTGATGCATTGTTGTAATATACAATGAAATGTTCTTCTGTATGCGTTCTATTTTGTCGTGTTCTCAACGATAGGGCATTTCGAACGGTCTGGGTCGGTTTAGCGACTGGTTCGGACCGAGCGAAATTCCTTGCCGTCACAGTTGGTATCAGAGCTTTGGTTTACAAAGCTAGAGAACAAGACACATTAGAACCATACGAAAGAATTCATCGGATATTGGATTAGTAATATCCAATAGAATGACTCGTTAGAGATGGGATCAGTAGTATCCTAGAACGAGTGTGAAGAGTATATTTGTAAAATGAAAACAATTTTGTTTTGAAAATTTAAAATCAATTATTCGTATTTGATTATCTATTTATATTGATGTGGACAATCCAGTATATACAGATTTTGCGTATACGTTTGATCCGCGTGTATTCGAATTTTTAATATACTGGATAGATATAGAATTACACTCTAGACGCCCGGAGATGGTTCTGATGATTGATCGATCATCATCCGAACTTATGTTCGTGTTTCGAAGGTGTGATTTTCTATATACTTCCATTAGACTGGTGTGAGAACCAAAACATATATAGTTAGAACATATTGTTGTGATTTGGCATCAAAAACATGATTTTCTATATATATATCAAAGCTATGCATTTGAAAAACTAATCGACTAATTGATTGATGGTTGTATTGTTTGATTATTGTTTGAATAATTAAAATTTGAACCATTTAGTTCATTTGAGTCAAATATTGAATTATATTGAAAATTGGTCGCATTTGCTTGCATATACTTGTACTTACCTTGATCAGGTCATAATAAGGAGGCTAGAGCAGAGAATAAAATTTGTTTGCCCGACAAATAGGTACATGTTTACTACATAATATACTGTTTTGTTTGGGTGATGATGATTTTATGAGCCTATTGGCTAGCCGCTTGGCTTTTTCTTTTTCTTTTTGAGATCTGAAGGACCGGGGAAGCTATTTGAAATTCCCCGATGCTCCCGGTGCAGGGGAGGTTATGGCGAAATTTTTCGAAAATTTAGGGAGTTAGCCAAATTTTTGAAATTTTGAAAATTCTCAGAAACTGAAAGGTTGGAGAATGAAAGCCAAATCGAGCGTAGAGTTGAATAATCAAACCACTTTCGACTTTGTTCCTTTTCGGGGACGAAAAGTTTTAAGTAGGGGAGATTGTAACAACCCGAAAATCTAGGCCAGTTTAAAATTTTTATTTTGGCAACTTTAGCGAATTTTGAATATTTAAAATGAATTATTTTTAATAATAACGACAAGAAATTTATTTTGAATATAATTCGAACGTATATATTTAAACGCGTCGTCGTTAGAAAATAAATATTTATATATAATTATAAATAGAATTGAAAATGGCGCGGTAGTTCGATAATTCGATTTCAAACTTCAATTGAATGTACCGGGTGCAAATCAATCCGGATTTTAGTGAAACCAAAAACAATAGGATCTAATTGATAATACCTTTCCAACGAATCCGAAAAATCAAGATTTCATAGCGGGAATCAAAGGATATGTCCAGTTGAAAATTCTGAATAGTCGCTATGGAATTCAGGCCCTTAAAAATGGACATTTTGCAAATGACCTCGGATTTCGACGAAACCACTTTTGTTGGGTCCGGGATGTCGAATTATTGCTAGATTCCAAATTTCATAATTTTTCGAATTAATATGTGAGCGTGGCAAGGGAAAACGTGTTTTGACCATTTCAGTTGATTTTAATCGACTGGAAAATGGCCATTTTTCCAACGGTCTCAGAATTCGACGAAACTAGTTTTGTTAGGACCGTATCGTCAATAGGAAGCTAGAAAATATTTTTCTGGAATTTTTCTAGTTAGTATGTGGCCCCGGTAATTTGAAATGTACGTTTAAAATTCAATATAGTGATTTAAATGTAAATTTAACGAAAACTTATTGTAACAGCCGAATCAGCTTACGACACATATCCCATTGTGTTCGGAATGGTGGTAATTAGCTAGGGACGACAGTCGATGGGCCTCGATTGGAGTCCGAACAAAAAGTCAACCCTTTTTGAAAATAAATTAAAAATATATATAATTTTATAAAAGCCCCCCTATATCCTTCTTCCCTCCCCCCGGTTAGTTCAGTAATTAAAATAAAAAAAAAACAAAACAAAACAAAATCGCTCCAGACCTCGCGCCTCCCCTTTCCCTGCCGCCGACGCGACTGCCACCCACCGCCCTCCGCCACCGGCGCCTCCTCCTCTTCCCTCCCTCCGTTCGAACCCTACAGCCCCCCCCAAACCCTAACTCCACGAAGAAACCCGCCACCAACCTCCTGACCCCGACCAAGCAGAGCCCACCGACCACCTCCGAACCCATGCCCCTCTCCTCAGCCTCCAACCCCGATTTTAGGCCCTCCTCCGATTAAAAATTGAATTTTTACCGCTTTCCACTTTGCGTTTAAACCCCGACCTCGCAGGCGAGCTGTTGCGCCATAATGAAGCCACCTTCTCGCTGAAAAGAATGTGAGTTTTTGTTTATTTATTTATTTTTGTTTTAAACTCAGTTTTTAAATTATAAAAGGCATAGAAAATAAAAGAAGATTTTTATGTAAGTAAATACAAAAAGATTCAGTTTTATTTTGTATGAATTAGTAAGAAGAAGATAAGATTTAGTAAATTGAAAAATGAATGATTTTTATATGAGGAAAGGGTAGAAAAGATTTTATTCAGTTAAAGATAGGATTTTTATATTGTAAAAGGTGTAAAAATATGATTTTTATATTTTTAAAGTATTAAAAATATAATCTTTATAGGATAGAGAATATAAAAATATCATCTTTGTATATGTAGCGAAATAAAAATCTGATTTTTATTTTATATACGTTGAAGTAAAGTGATGATTTTTTTTTATAATGATGAAATCTATATTTTTGAAAAGGCGAAATCTTTATATAGAGAATAGCGTTATAAAAATAGAATTTTTATCTATATATTAGCGGTAAGGAAATATGATTTTTATATATTGAATAGCATAGTAAAAATTCGATTTTTAAATATATGGAGTGATTATAAAAATATGTTTTTTTAAATTGAAACTGAATAAATAAACATGTGATTTTTATTTTAAATAAAAAAAACATCGAAATATGAAAATGTGTGATTTCTATGTGTAGTGGCTACGGGCAACAAAGGAGAAGAAAAGGCGAGAACGACGAAGATCTCTACAATAGGAGAGTCGTGGTATTGGATAGCTTTCGGTGAGAACTTCTCACCTTTCAATTTAATTTTTCTAGTTATATATATATACTAGGATGCAGACGGTGCTTAGTAGCACCCGACACAATCGTCCACAGACCATGGACTTGTTTGTTTGGTTGCATAGATTAGTTATATGATGTGATTTGAATTGGTTGTTTGGTGATTTTGATTGATGTGTGAATGGCGTGGGCCTTCACTAGACCGGGGATAAGGCTAGGCCTCGTCCCGTTTCTAGTATCGTGCCGTTATGCCGCCGAAATTTTATAAAATAAGTTAGAAAAAAAAATATCATTTTATTGTGTAAATGAATAATAGAAATTCATATGTTGGAATAAAATGTTTTATCGTTAAAAATATAATTTTTAACGTGAGAATGAATATAGTGAATGTGAATAAATAAATATTCATTTACAAACCAGACGGTTTGTTTATGTACACCTATTTGAAGGACATTGATTGGGTCGATAAATTTTACACATCGCCCAACAGCACAAATAAAATATGTGTTTGATTGTTTGAAACCCCATACGGGTGTTGGGATGAAATTTGAAGTTCACTCATCCTGATTGATTAAATATGTCGATCGATTGATTGACAGGCTGTTATAAGCGTTAGATATCTATATTTGATGCTTATACAGTGTAGTGCACTTTGGTTGATGGTTGATTATTTTTCAATGCTATTATATGTGTGTAATGTATGAAAATCCATATAATTAACTTTATATGGTAATTGATTGGGCCTCATTCCAATTTGAAAAATAAAGAACAATATAAAATAAAGGTTCATGTGTTGACAGTACTCATCCATTGAGATTGGTCATGTGTTGAACGAAATATTTTAGTAATAAAATTTACATCTTTATCAATATAAAATAAAAGTTCATGTGTTGACAGTACTCATCCATTGAGATTGGTCATGTGTTGAACGAAATATTTTGATAATAACAACTATTTTGAAAAAGAAATATTTGAAATAGAATATTCGATGATAGAAATTTATGAAGCCGTGTTGACTAGATTGACGCCATTTTGACGTGAACGATATTCATATCGATTGAAAACGATTTCGAAATGAATTTAATTGAAAACGATTTCGAAATGAATTTAATTGAAAACGATTTCGAAATGAATTGAATAGAAAACGATTTCGAAATGAATTTAATTGAAAAAGATTTCGAAATGAATTTAATTGAAAACGATTTCGAAATGAATTGAATTGAATTGAAAACGATTTCGAAATGAATTGAATAGAAAACGATTTCGAAATGAATTGAATTGAAAACGATTTCGAAATGAATTGAATTGAAAACGATTTCGAAATGAATTGAATTGAAAACGATTTCGAAATGAATTGAATTGAAAACGATTTCGAAATGAATTGAATAGAAAACGATTTCGAAATGAATTGAATTGAAAACGAATTCAAATTGAACTGAAAGCGAATTGAAATGAATTCAAATTGAATTGAAATTTGAAATGAATAGAAAGGAATTTTGAAACGAATTTAAAACTATTTATATAATTCGTTTTAAATAGAAATCGACGAAATATATATTATATATATAATATAATGGCCTGAATAGAACGCGCCGCGCCGCGGCAGTTCGTGAATTTCGACCATTTATTTCAAACGGACATTACGGGAGATCCAACCGTCGGATTCTCCTAAAACTGGAACCGTTGGGTTCGTATCGAAAAGAGCTTTCTAACGAATATTAGAAATTAGAAATCTAACGGTTGGATTTGGAGTTACGTCCAAATCAAATTTGAAAAAGGTCGTTGTAAGTGCAGTTCGATGGCCATTGATGGAAATCGACTGTACGGGCCTTGATAAAATTATTAAAAATAGTAATAATTTGTGTAAAATCATAAGAAAGGATTTAGAAAGAATTGGGATGAAAAACTCCATATTTGAAAAGATAAAAATAGATTTTTATCGAAATGAACTAGTTTTGAACTAGAAATATAATTCTATTTATTTTTAGGTAAATAAATTGAATTTGAAAAAGGTTTTAAAAATAACCAGGATTTCCAATGATTGCATTGGAATGGATTTGAATCGAAATTGCCTTCGGAATATTTCGATGTTGGATTTCGTGATGATACAGATATTGTTATGGGAATTTGAAAGATATATATATATATATATATCGTTATTTCCAATGCGATATTTGCTAGTTGTAGAATTTGATATTGAATATAAGCCGGTATATTTTCTATTCAGAGCCTTGTATTGAATATAAAATGTGATTTGGGTTTGTCGTGAATGGTGTCTTCACTAACACTGTTCTTGAACCCAGTAGAGAAAAGATTAAATCTTTTTATTTAGATTTAATGAAATGTGCCAATTAAATAATATTTAATTGGAATTGAATTGATATTGATTTTTGGGTTTATCGTGAACAGTATTTTAAAATAACACTCGTTCTTTAACCCGATAATTAATGGAATGTGACTTTGGGTTTATCGTGAACCGTGTTTTAAATGACACGGATTCTTTAACCCAGTTAACGATTAAAACTAAGTGGAGTTTTAATGAATCTTTAATTAGATTGAAATAATCGAGAATGGAGTATCACCAGTTTTGCTCCAGGCGATAGTTAAATCTTTAATTAGATTTGAACGTGAAATGGTAATTGAATTTACCGACAACACTGTGGTGTTAGATATGAAGTATTACCAGTTTTACTTCATGGGATTAATAGGTTGGGATTGGGAAATTAAAACAAATGATTACTTCGGTAAGTTTCGTTAATCCCGACTAGTTTGAATTGATATTCAAAAATAGATTAAAGAATAAATTCAAGAAATTTATCTTGGATAAAATTAATGGGAACCTTTCCCTATGAATGTGAAGTTAGAAACTAACTGTCGGTTAGCTAAGCAGAATGGTTTCCTGGATATTGATCTGATGTTGGTTTCGGCCTTCGGGGTTAATATTTGGGAAATTATTCTCTTGATTAATTTACGGTTAGTGACTGATGAATTGGAATGAGGCGTATGTTGTGTTTGTGTAACACTTATTTAAAATATACGCGAGTTATTCAGAAAGACCGGGTTTATCCCATTCTGAATAACTGATACGACGATAAGTCGAAGATGAAGACGGTGGTCGAAGACCGGAAGTCTTCACGTCGTTTGGGTGATAACTGATGATCTTGATTGGGCTGTACACCCAAGAAGATGGAAACAGTTGGTGATCGTCCAGACGTACTTGGAGATCGATGGATATGCGGGGTACTAGGTGCCTCCGGTTTCGTTCAGACCCAGAACGGACTTGTAAATGGACTGTGTGTCTGACATTGGATTTTAGTCTGTGTGATTGATCTCTATTAAATATATATCTGTTTGGCGGCGGAGAATTTATTCTCTTGCTTAACGCCCTTCTCTGAGACGTACGAGCTCAGGGGTTATATATTGATGGATATCAAACGCATGGAGTGAATTGCCTGTGTGGCATGCCTAAGTGGCAATTGATCGAGGCTTCTGTTGAAAAGCAAAGTCTTGTGGTGATGATCAAAGCACGGCCTTTGTGGCGTAGCTTTGTGTAACGTTTACTTCGCGAGTTTCACGCCCGGTATGAACCAAAAACGGAAGACGGACCTCAGGAAGGGCCTGCGTTTCCTCCTAGCTAGAAGTGGCGTCAGTGGTTTTACACGCCCTGACGAGTTTGACTTATGTGGTTGTTGCTGTTGCGAGGCGCCTCGGTTAGATCGGACGATCCGGGTCCGATGGAGTCATTCGTTGGCTCGCTTACGCCCTAAAGGGCGGCGAAACGCAGTGTCCAGAGTTTAAGTTTAATCCACATCGGTGGACCGGCCCTGACGATCCAAGGGTCGATGCGTTCTGATCCTGAGACTCGGGCTAGGCAGTCTCGAATCGGTAGAGGACTATCTTTTGCCTCGGTTCATAGAAGGAAATCCAATTTCCAAATACGTGACATTTGCGGTTTTGATTGTAAACTTATATATGGCGACATAGTGGTATGGGTCATTCATGCCGCCTATGATTGATACTTATGATTTGAAGTTGTTTTATACACTATGCACTTATAATAGTATCAAACGATTTGTTTTAAACGTATCAAGCATTCTTTGGCTGTTATAAGGGAAAACCCTATCCCCCGGCTTGCGTTGCATTGTGTGATAGGACCTGGGTCTTATAACAGCTTCATTTTTCTTTATTTAGCATTGCGCTGTTTGTTTTATGCACTGGTATTCTTGGGAGGAAACCCGTTCCGTGTTATACGGCGTGGTCCCTTGATTTACCGAACATTAAAAATAAAGATTAACTGTTTTAGTTCTCACACCAGTCCCATGACTGACCTGGAGTTTATTGTTTTAACCTAAACTCTGGGTGCCCCTATTTTGACACGGGCAGCTAGTAGTTTTGGTTTTGCAGATTTATATTCACAGGATCCTGGTTTACAACTGGAACGATATCCGGAAAGCTTTGTATCCGTATATCTCTTCTAGTTGTGTATTGTATTATTTTCCGCTGCGATGTATTTAAATGTAATTTAAATCTCTGATATTTCTGTGTAATATTCTTTTATACTCTGCATATTCTTGTAATCTGATGCATTGTTGTAATATACAATGAAATGTTCTTCTGTATGCATTCTATTTTGTCGTGTTCTCAACGATAGGGCGTTTCGAATGGTCTGGGTCGGTTTAGCGACTGGTTCGGACCGAGCGAAATTCCTTGCCGTCACAACAACTAAAAGATATTTTTATTTGTTATGTTACAATGGAGTATGAACAACAATAAAATATTATTTTTATTTGTTTCTTACAATAGAATTTGAACTACAAATAAAATATATTTTTATTTTTACAGAATTTGGCTAACAAAATAGTTACATTCTTTTGTGAAATACAAAAGGCTACATTGTTTTTTTGAAAAGAATTGCATTTAAATGTAATTTACATCGTATGATAAAAAAATTACATTTTTATCTGTAATTTAGACATGAATTTATACTGTATGATAAATATTACATTTCTATATGTAATCAAGAAATGAATTTACATCGTATGATTAAAATTACATTTTCCTATGTAATTAACATGGGAATTTGTACCGTATGATTAAAATTACATTTTTCTTTGTAATTAAGACATGGATTTACACTGTATGGTAAAAATTACATTTTTCTATGTAATTTATCTATGAATTTACATCGCATAATAGAAATCACATAATTATATGTAATTAAAGCATGAATTTGCATTATAGGATAAAAATTACATTTTTACATTTAATTTAGATATGAATGAGAACGGTAGAATAAAAATTATATTTTTATATGTAATTAATATGTGAATTTACACTGTATGACAAAAATTACATTTTTATATGTAATTTAGATATGAATTTACGTCGTATGATAGAAATTACATTTTTCTATGGTAATTAAAATATGAATTCACATGGTAAATTAAAAATTACAATTTATATGTAGCGTAGGATGCGATTTACAATGTAAATATAAAATTACATTTTTATATGATGTAATAAAGAAGTAGGATTCACATTAAAATTAAAAATCACATTTTTATATGTAATTATAAAAGGGGATTTACATTGTAAAATAAAGATTACATTTTTATATGTAGTTAGAAGTGGGAACTAGCATTAAAAATAAAATTACTTATTTATAATGTAATATAAAGGGACATTTTACAATGCAACTGAAAGATAGAAATTTTACATTATAATGTTGATTATAATTTCAATGTAGAAAAAAAAGAAAAAGAAAAATTTACGGTGTGAATAAAAGAAATAAATGGAATGCCATATCAAATTATATTTCGAGGAAATTATATTTTTATTCAACATTGGAAATAAATGACATGTTCATTATCATCAATTGTTAGGGAAATTTAAATTGGTTTAATCCATTAACCAATTATTTATTTGTTTGTCTATATGGATTGTGTTGGCTGAAAACCCCACACAGGTATTGGGACGATATTTGACTGACACAAATCCCAATGTTAAATTGTATGTCTATCGTTAGATCGACAGGCTGCGATGAGCGTTATTATTTAATTTTTAATGCTCACACAGTAGAAATTACACTCTGGATGTAAATGGATGACTTGGTGATTATAGAGTTATTGGCGTTTATATGAGATGGGTGTGAAATCCATATAATCCAAATTATATGGTAAATGATTGAGTCGCACTTCGATTCAGGT
This sequence comes from Allium sativum, assembly GCA_030737875.1. Classification (NCBI taxonomy): domain Eukaryota; kingdom Viridiplantae; phylum Streptophyta; class Magnoliopsida; order Asparagales; family Amaryllidaceae; genus Allium; species Allium sativum. The sequence continues at coordinate 657,681,541 of CM060923.1, forward strand.
GTTCTTTTAAAGGAGAATATTTGTACATTAAAAACCTTTTAAGATAAAGAATATTTTTAATGATTATTTTAAATATGTTCTTATAATAATTAATTAATATTTATAGCGCAACCTTTTATTTACGATTAGTAGAATGTGCAATTATATTGTGTGATATGAAATAAATTGATGTGTGAAGTGGATTTATCATGGACGGTGTTTTTAAACGACATTTGTCCTTTAATCCAATTTACATTGAAATTATTATTTGGAATTTATAAATCTATTTTACAGATTTAAAAAGGGATTTTCTAAAAATCAAGTTTTCCAATTTAATATATTAAATTGGAATTAAGTGGAAATTAGATTGGTCATAATCGAGATGGGCTTCTGTAAAAGAAGACCTATATTGTATATGGAATTTGAGAGGCTTTGCCGTTATTCCATGTATATTGTTAGTCTGATACAGAAATTTTATATCGATTATGTATTGATTTAATTTCTGTGGAATTCCTTATTTTAGAAATTGATTTGAGGGTTTATCGTGAACTGTGTTTTAAAGGACACTAGTTCTTTAACCTGTTTAAGACAAGATTTGTTCCTCAAAATAAAAGACCTTGTCAGAATGATTTTTGATATCAAATCAAAATTGGAGTTCTAATAAATCCTTTAAAGAAGATTTAAGATTTTATTTTCAGAGTTTATCTTTGATTAAATTAATGAGAATCTTTTAATATGAATACCTTATTAAAAGAATATTCGGACTTGGAATGCGGCGTAATGTGTGATTTTCCAATATTTGCTTCTTAATCACAAAATATGCGAATTATTCAGAAAGACCGGGTTTAACCCATCTGAATAATCATCACGACGATCAAGAGTCGAAGATGAAGGCGGCAGTTGAAGACTGAAGGTTTTCACATCGTTTGGGTGATGATGACTGGTATCTTGAATTGGGGCTGGCCTCCCAAGGCAAGGTATTTGGTAATGATCGTCCAAACTCATTTGGAGATCGACGGACACGTTGTTTCGTTCAGACCCAGAGCGGACTTGTAAATGGATTGTATGTCTGACATTGTATTCCTTTCTACTATATTTGTTGAACGCTACTGATTATATATTTCTGTTTGGTGGTGGAGAATTTATTCTCTACTTAACACCCTTCTCTAAGACGTATGAGCTTAGAGGTTATATATATATTGGTAGATGATCAATGGTATGGTAGAGTCTGACAATGTGGCATGCTAAGATGCATATAATCAAGGCTTTGTTGAAAGGCAGGCCTTGTGGGATGATCAAAGCATAGTCTGATTAGGCATAGCTTTGTGTATAGCGTGACTTCGCAAGCCTCACACACCGGCGGTGTCTAAAACGGGAGAAGGGAACGCAGGGAGAGCAGCACGTTTCTTGTAAGGACCCGTAACTTCCCCGTGAAGGAAAGAGTGGATACTTTGAGAACAGGACAAAATAGAACGCACACGAAAGAACATTTCATTGTTACTACCACAATTCCATCAGAATACAAGAATATACAGAGTATAATTGAATAAATTACATTCGACAAATATTAGAGATTTAAATTACATTTAAATACATCGCAGCGGAAAATAATACAAAAGCACAACTAGAAGTAATGCACGAATACAGAGCTTTCCGAGCATCATTCCAGCTAAAAATCAGGACCCTGTGAATATAAATCTGCAAAACCAAAACTACTAGCTGCCCATGTGGAAAATAAGGGCACCCAGAGTTTAGGTTAAAACAATAAACTCCAGGTCAGTCATGTGACTGGTGTGAGAACTAAAACAATTATTAATCTTCATTTTAAAGTTCGGTAAATCAAGGGACCACGCCGTTTAACACGGAACGGGTTTCCTCCCAAGAATACCAGTGCATAAAACAAACAGCGCAATGCTAAATAAAGAAAAATGAAGCTGTTATAAGACCCAGGTCCCATCACACAATGCAACGCAAGCCGGAGGATAGGGTTTTTACCCTATAATAGCCAAAGCATGCTTGATACGTTTAAAACACATTATTTGATACTATTATAAGTGTATAGTGTCAAAACAGTTTCAATCATAAATATAAATCATAGGCGGCATGAGTGCCCCATCCCACTATGTCGCCATACTAGGCTCTACAAATAAAACCGAAATACACGTATTGGAAATTGGATTTCCGTCATGAGTCGAGGCAAGGGGCAAGCTCCTCTCCGATTCGAGACAGTCTAGCAAATGTCCCAGGACCCCACTATGATCCTTGGATCTTCAGGGCCGGTCCTCCCTTACTTTTGAGGATTGGCAATTCCTGAGCACACGTTTCCCGGTCCTTACAGACCTATATCCGAGGCGCCTCGTATCCAACAACCACACAGGTGAAAAGTATATAAATGTCAGGGCTGGTAGGTCACTAACACCACCCTAGCTAGAAAGAAACGTCGTGCTCTCCCAGCGGTCCGTCTCCCGTTTTTGACTCATACCGAGGTGTGAGGCTCGCGAATTCACGTTATACACGAAGCTACGCCACACAGGCCGTGCTTTGATCATCAACCACAAGACTTTGCTTTTCAACAGAAGCCTTGATCAATTTCCACTTACGCGTGCCACACTGGCAATTCACTCCATGCGACTGATGTCCATCGATATACAACCTCTAAGCTCGTACGTCTCAGAGAAGGGCGTTAAGCAAGAGAATAAATTCTCTGCCACCAAAAAGATGTATATTTTAATAGAGATCAATCAACACAGAATAAAATCCAATGTCAGACGCATAATCCATTTACAAGTTCATTCTGGGTCTGAACGAAACCGGAGGCACTTTCCTTGCATATCCATCCATCTCCAAGTATGTCTAGACGATCACCAACTGTTTCCCTCATCTTGGGTGTATAGCCCAATCGAGATCATCAGTAATCACCCAAACGATGTGAAGACTTCCGGTGTTCAACCACCGTCTTCATCTTCCACATCTCGTCGAATCGGTTATTCAGAATGGGTATAACCCGGCCTTTCTTAATAACCCGCGTATATGATAAACAAATGTTACACAAACACAACAACCGCCTCATTACAATTCAGAATATTCTTTTATTCACAAAATCACATTCTTAGGGAAAGGTTCCCATTAATTTTATCCAAGATAAATTCTTCTACATTTATTCTTTAATCTTCCTTTGGATATCATTTCAAACCATATTATGGTTTTCCAAACTAGTCGGGATTAGCGAACCACACCGAAGTAATTATTTATTTTATTTCCCAATCCCAACCTATTTATCCCATGGAGAAAACTGGTAATACTCCATATCTAACACTACGGTGCTATCGGTAAAATTAATTACCATTTCACGTTCAAATCTAATTAAAGATTTAACTATCGCTTTGGAGCAAAACTGGTGGTATTCCATTATCGATCACCTTTCAGATTTGATAATTTAAATTATCAATTCACATTTCAATCTAATTAAAGATTCATTAAAACTCCATTTAGTTTTAATCTTTTCAAAAATCAATATCCTGTCTTTAACTGGGTTAAAGAAGCATTGTCACCTAAAACACGATTCACGATAAACCCAAAATCACACTCTATTGTTAATCGGGTTAAAGAACAGGTGTTGTTCAAGACACCGCTCACGATAAACCCAAAAACCAATTCAAATTCAATTCCAATTAAATATTATTTAATTGATACACTTCATTAAATCTAAATAGAAAGATTTAATCTTTTTCTCTATTGGGCTTAAGAACAGTGTTAAGGAAGACACCATTCACGACAAACCAAAATCACTTTTGATATTAAATGCTAGGATCTGAATAGAAAGTATACCGGCTTATATTCAATATCAAATCCTGAAACCAACAAATATCGTATTGGAAATAATGATATAAAATATATCTTTCAAATTCCCATAACAATATCTGTATAGTCACGAAATCCAACATCGAAATATTACGAAGATAATTTCGATTCAACTCCAGTCCAATTTACGTATTGGGAATATTGATTATTTTTAAAATCACTTTCAAATTCAATTTATTTATTTCAAAAATAAATTGATTTTAATTCTAGTTCAAAACTGGTTCATTTCGACAAAAATATATTTTTATCCTTTCAAATGTGGGATTTTTCATCCCAGTTCTTTCCAATTCATATATTATGATTTTACACAAATTATTAATATTTTTAATAATTTTATCAAGGCCCGTACAGTCGATTTCCATCAACGGCCATCGAACTGCGCTTACAGCGACCTTTTCTGAAATTGATTTGGGCATAATTCCAAATCCAACCGTTAGATTTCAAATTTCAAATATTCATTGGAAATCTCTTTTCGATACGAACCCAACGGTTCCGGTTTTAGGAGAATCCGACGGTCGGATCTCCCGCAACGACAATTCGAAGTCAATGGTCGAAATTCACGAACTGCCGCGGCGCGTTCTATTCAGGCCATTATATATATAATATATATATATAATATATATTTCGTCGATTTCATTTTTAAAACGTATTTTATAAATCGTTTTAAATTCGTTTTCAAAACCATTTCAACTCTATATTCAATTTCAAATCAAAATTGAATATTTCATATCATTACTATATAAATGATAATATTTTCAAAACGTTATATTTTGAATTCACTTCTTTTCTATATTCATTATAAAAACGAATATAATCGATATAACTATCGTTCACGTCAAAATAGCGCAACTCTAATCGAAACGGCTTTATATATTTCAATAAATTCGTTATTCTATTCAACAAAGGAATATTTATTCTATTCAACACAGGAATCTATATTTCTTTCAACACACGACCAATCTCAACACATGGGTACTTTCAACACACAACTATTTTTGTTATGTAAAATATTTTATAAAATTATGGTATCTATCGTTTGATTTCCAATTAGACTCCACCGTGAAGTAGTTCTAATTTTAGATATGATAAAGATGTAAATTTTATTATTAAAATATTTTACTCAACACATGAACATCATCAACACATGACTATTTTTATATTCAACACATGAATTTTCTTTTATAATATTAATTATTTTCCCAATTGGAATGAGGCCCAATCAATTACCATATAACGTTAATTATATGGATTCCATACAACACATGTATATAATAGCAACGATAATCAATCAACCATCATCCAAAGTGCACCACCCAACTGCATAAGCATCAAATATAAATAATTAACGCTTACACAGCCTGTCGACCGATCGATCGACATACTATTAAATAATTGGGATTAGTGTACCCAAATATCATCCCAACACCCGTGTGGGGTTTCAAATCAACAAACACAGATTTTTATTTGTGCAGTTGGGCGATGTGTAAAATTTATCGTCCCAATCAATATCAGTCAAATCAGTGCATATAAACAAATCGACCGATTTGTTTATAAATATTTATTTATTCACTTTCATGTTAAAAATTATATTTTTAACGATAATTAATTTATTTCAACCATCTACATTTTATTATCGATCTCACATCAACATCACAAACAATTTTCACAACACATCAATCAAACAACCAAGCCATCCATGGTCTGTGGATGACGGGTGTCGGGTGCTGCTAAGCACCGTCTGCATCCTAGTATATATATTTATAACTAGAAAAAGAGAATTTAAAGTGAGGAGTTCTCACCAAAGCTATCCCAACTCCACGACACTTTCAATGTAGGGAATCATCACTGTTCTCGCCTTTTGTCACTTTCGTTGCCCGTAGCCACTACATATATAAAAAGCACATTTTTATATTGTTGCTATGTATATAAAAATCATATTTTTATAATCACTCCATATGGATAAAAATTCTATTTTTACACCGCTATTATATAGATAAAAATTCTATTTTTACATCGGTGTTCATATAATAAAGATTATATTTTTATCACGCTATTCTCTATATAAAGATTTCGCCTTTTCAAATATAAAGATTTCGCCTTTTCAAATATAAATATTGTATCTTTACATTGCTACTACTATAAAGATCACATCTTTATTACTCTACATTATAAAAAAATCATTTTTTTAATATTCTATTATAATAAAATTATATTTTTATTCTTTCTATATTATAAAAATTATATTTTTAACCTTCTACAACATAAAAGATTATATTTTTACTGCCACTTCCTAATCAAAATCGTATATTTTAATTCACTAATCATACAATAAGAATCCTATTTTTGTGTCATTAAAAATCATAACCGTTATTTACGTTATATATCAAAATAGAAAAGAAAATTGAATAAACTAACTAAATCAAATAAATAGGGATACTTACAACAAGAAGAAGGAAAAGGGGGATTCCCTTTTGCTACGTTCGGATTCGAGGGAGGCGAGGTCGGAGTTGGCGGCTCTAGGAGGGCTGACGCGAGGAGGAGGAGGCACAGGAGGTTGGGGGTCTTCGCGGTGGTGGGTTGTCTCGGGGAGGGCGCGTTCTACAGAGGAGAGGGGAGTTGTGGAGGAGGAACGGCGGAGGGAGAAGAAGAAGAAGGGGAGGGGGAAGGAAGAAGCGGCGGCGGCAGCAAGCGGTGAAGGGGAGGGGGCGCGATGGAAAGAGGAGGGCGCGGTGGAAGGAGGAGAGGGCTCCGCCCCAGTGGCGGCGCGCGGCGGCGCTACTGGGAGGAGCGGCGGCTTCTCCCCCTGCTTCGTCTTTTTTTTCCTTTCTTTATTTCGATTCTGAATTCTAACGCGGGGGGGCCTGAATGAATAAATGAAGAGGAGAGAGGAAGTTTTAATTTATTTATTTATTTATTTATTTATTTAATTTCAAAAAGCAACTTTTATTTTCGACCTCAAAACGAGGGCCACCGCCTGTCGTCCATAGCTAATTACCCCCATTCCGAACACAATGGGATATGTATCGTAGGCTGATTCGATCGTTACAATCAGTTTTCGTCAAAATCAACATATAACTCTATATATTGATTTTGAACGTGCATTTCAATTTACCGGGGTCACATACTAACTCTAAAAATTCCAGAAAAATATTTTCTAGACTCGTATTGACGATACATGTAACACACCACGTCCATTAATGTCACTCACAAAGGGAATGCATTAACTTTCTTGGAGGTTTTAAGTGAATATAGAACAAAAAAATTACAACAAGATAGATAATAAGTAGTACTTGGAAATCTAAAACTTCATTTTATTGCAGCGGAAATTAAACATGTTTGTTACATCATAAAACCATAAATCAGAGTCAAGTACAATATCCATCTTGATAAAACAAAATACATAACCCCATTATACAAATAGCCATTAAAGAAGATAACAAGCTGGACTTTACTTCAATGGTCCAAGCTTTCCAAAAAAGAGAGATGAAGCAATCCAATCAAACTCCACTAGAGCTGGGCCCAACCTGAGGACCTGGAGGGGGAAAAAGGATAGAAATGGAGGGGGTCAGACATAAAGTCTGGCGAGTATGATAATTCTAACAATACTATTGTCAAAATAACTAGACTAAGGCATAAGCTGGAAAACAAGGAAATGCCTATGAACTATTGGGTATGGAAGAGCAGATAAAGATAACGTTAAAGGCACACCCAATTACTAACGAATAATTACTACACTGCACCGCACCAGTCACCCTAAAGGTTGATCCCACTTGCTTCATACAGAAACTATATAAATAGCCTTGCGTACCCCTAGCTGACTACATAGGTGCCGTCTGCCCCTATCTCCACTAGGTGTACCCCACTACCCACTTTCGATCAGCTCCCTACTCGTAGATACCCGTGCGGGCCCCACAGTGTGGTGTATCACTCCCCTAAATTGGCAACCCAATACAACTTGAGAATGCACGACTTATACCTACACGATGCAACAATGTCTTACCTACTAGCCCGGGTCCACACACGCATATGAAACCCGTTGGACTTGCGTTGCCACCGCTACCCCGTTTGGCCTCTTATAGTCAAGCCCAGTATGCGTGTCCCGTCCTCGACTTGGGTTGAGCCCACAAAGATACGTTTGGGTTACTGGTTGAAATGGGCCCCCACAAGCTACCCACCTAAGCTTGTCCACTAGTACATCCCACTTAACCCTCTTAGTCATGTTCATTTACATGTGTGTTTGGTTAAGTTTTACTAATCATATTTCACATGCCACTAAGGGCACCCACTAGATTCCTCATGCCACCCAAGGCACCTACTTAACCCCTATGTACCACCTTACATGTTTATCTGGTTAAGTATTTCTTAATTCATTCAGGCCATAACCTCATAAAGACTTCTCACATTAGACTGGCATTTATGGCAACTGGATTTGCCGGGCGGGTCCGGGCAGTCTTACACCATAAAAGAGTCTAACCTCGTGTCTTTACAACTGTTATGCTTTAGTTTAGGCCTAGGACCTCTCACATTGGGCTGACATTTGTGACCACTGGATTTGCCGGGCAGGTCCGGGCAGGTTTACGTCACAAACGAGTCCAACCTCGTGTCCCAAGCATTGATTATCACTTATAATCTTTTACCCCAGTTTTAATAATTCCCTATTCAAATTATTAATTAACTCCAATTTTAATGATGTCCATAATTGACTCAATTATGGCCATCCATTCATGGCATTCAAAATCATATCAATTGCACTCCAACTTCTTAATATTCAATCCTTAATATTACCCCTACCCCACGTTATACGTTCGCTTATTCAACGCAGAATATACATTAGACTCGAATAGTCTAACTCATAGCACAAAGATAAATTATCACAACATATAGACAAGTAAAATAATCTAATCATAATAGGGGTGAAACTTGCATAAACTACACATGTTAAGGATCTAAAGGTGTCAACTTGTTAAATGTCACAATTTACATGATATGATCATAACCCAAATTCATGTATAAACTTGCATATGGGGTTTTATGCAACATAATGATGGTGTGAACTAGCATCTAACACATAGAATTCACATATGTCATAGCATGATTCTAGATGTCATAATTCTAGATCTAAATAGATGTCATGGCATATGTTCATAATCTCTATTAATCAATCTAAACTTGCATATATGGTTTTTCATATAGATCAACATAGCCTAAACATTATGATTTGATCAACATGAACTAATTAGCATAGATAATAACATCATGACTTTAACATGTATGATTCATCACAATTTAGCATAAAAAACTACAACCAATACAATATCATCATAGCATGATTTACAACATATAGGATATCATCATCACATAACATAGGATTTACAACATACATGATAGCATAGGGTTTACAACAACATATATGACAATCCACATCATTCACTTATAATCCATTCATAACTTAATCTAATTAGTTTAACAATAATCTTGTTAAGATCATCATACTCACAATTTAGAAGAGAAAGAGAGTCTTGATTTGCTTTAGAGTTGAGCAGAATTAGGGTTTTTGATTAGCTTCTTCCTTCTTAGTTGGCGGCGGCTACACTGAGTTCCATGACGGCGGTATGGCTGTGGCTATTCTATTTTTCATGTGAATTAGAATGAGAGACTACCTAGGTATTTATAGAGTTTAGGATTTATTTAGAACATCAGATAAACTCAGAACTAAACTGAACCGTTAAATTTGCCAACTCAGCCCTAAAGACACATCAGCAGCTTAAGATTGGGCTCAGTCAAAACCCTAGCCGCCTGGACAGGTCGACACCCAGGTCGACTCCCCAATCGACCTGGGGGGGGGGGTCGACTGCCCAGTCGACTCCCTAGTCGACCTGGGGTGCTAGGCGAGAATTTTCCTGCCTAGCCAGTTTGACTCCGAATTTTGAATTTTAAATTTTCTGAAATCTGTTTTGAATTTTCGGAAAATTCTGATGGCCATAACTTCTTCATACGAAGTCCAATTCACACAAACTCGGACTCTATTTCAACCAGAATTCCGAGACGAACACAATGGCGCAACCCGTTTCCCACAATTCTCACGTCTGAGATTAGTTATTCTTTAATTTGTGAATATTAATATTAACAGAATTACGGGGTGTTACATTCTCCCCTCCTTAAAGGATTTCGACCCCGAAATCTTCAAGTTAAGAAGAATGTATATCCTAACATCCAATCATCCATCTACTCAACCATCAAACACAGGCATCCATTGTCCTTATAGACTTCTAATGCTTTCATGTTTAAATGCACAGTGTGTGTATATGTCCATATCTAATGCAAAATCAGGCGGTCCACTGATTCAGTTGACCTCCTTAATGCAAATCATGATAGTGCCATGCGTCCATTATGTATGCAAAAATTCCTTAATGCTACATATTATCTCTATATGCGTGCACAATCATCATCTGAATGCAGCATCCATATGATAAAACAATCATCATACATCCATTTTACTAAATACATCCATATATTTGCAATATGCAGTATGAAGTGACTGAGCCGATCTAGTGCCTAATAGTGTGTGTGTATGCGTCCACGAGCAACCACTAGCAAACACTTGCATCCACTTTGCATTCATCATACATAACATGTCTCAAACACATGTTTCAACCATAGGATTATCCTAACTAAAGGTCAAGGATACTAGCGAGAGGATACTCTAAAGGTAAGATAAGTACAAGTTAAGCGATAAAGGAGAAATTAAAGGACATACCCTCGAAAAGAAAAGGGTACAACGAACGCATCTTCTCTTCCATCTCCCAAATAACGTTGCTCTCATCATCTCCCCATTGTACTTTGACCAGTCTGACCTCTCGATTTCTCAGCTTCTTGATCTCTGACCCAAGAATGCGTGTAGGAGCTCGTCGAATTGTCGCATCACGCTCGATCTCCACCACTCTAAGCAAGTTCGGCTCTACCACCTCCGTGGTCTCGTGCAAGCACTTCCTTAAATGTGAAACATGGAACACGTCATGTACACCACTAAGTCTCTTGGGCAACTCCAATCTATATGCCATCTGTCCAATCTTCTCCTTAATAGGAAATGGCCCTACGAACCTTGGTGCTAACTTCCCAACGGACCCAAAGAAAACAACGTTCTGTAATGGAGACACTTTGATAAAGACCATGTCCCCAACATCAAACTCAAGATCTGTCCTCCTCTTATCCGCATAAGATTTCTGCCTATCTTGTGCTGCTTTCATCCTCCTTTGAATCAAGTCGATCTTTTCCGAAGTCTCCCTAATCATATCGGGCCCAAGTAAGATCTTATCCGTAGATTCCCACCAACATGTAGAGGAACGGCAAGGTCGTCCATAAAGAGCTTCGAAAGGTGCCATGCCAATGTTAGATTGAAAGCTGTTATTATATGTAAACTCCACCAATGGAAGATGCTCTTCCCACGTACCCCCAAAGTCTAGGATACATAGCCTCAAAAGGTCCTCTAGAATACGATTCACCCTCTCGGTTTGGCCGTCCTCTGAGGATGATATGCGGTGCTCAAACATAACTGAGTCCCTACCGCCTCTTGCAAGCTTCTCCAAAATTAGCTAGTGAAAATAGGATCGCGGTCGCTCACTATGCTAGAAGGAACACCGTGCAAACGAACTATCTCTCGGACGTATACAGAAGCTAACCATGGAGCAGTCCTCTTACTCTTCACGGAAATGAAATGGGCGCTCTTAGTAAGTCTATCTACTATAACCCAAATCCTCGTATTACCCTTCCTTGATCGCGGTAATCCATCCACAAAGTCCATCGAGACACTCTCCCACTTCCATAGTGGAACGTCCAATGGGTGAAGCAACCCACCGGGTTTCTTTTGCTCCAATTTTACTTGTTGGCACACCAAGCATCTAGCGACATACTCGGTCTCATCCTTCTTCATACCGGCCCAAAAGAAAACTCGCTTCATGTCTTTGTACATCTTGTCCCCGCCGGGATGAATGGTCATCCTCGAACGATGTGCATCATCAAGAATAGTCTTCCTTAGGTCATCGTCTTTTGGTACACAAAGTCTACCGTCCCTACGTAACCAACCCTTATCATCTAGGGTATACCTACGGAGATGGCTTGATGACTCCCCTCTTTTGAGCTTTTCTACTAACTCAACCAACTGTGGGTTGTCTCGCTGTGCCTCGCCAATCCGTCCTAAAAGCGTAGGTCTGACCTCCAAGGATGCTAGCAAACCGGGTACAAAGTCAACGGAAGGCCTAAAATCAAACATCGAAATGAATTCTAAACTTCGCCGCTCAACAAACAACGGACTCAAGGACAACATTTTTCTACTTAAGGCATCTGCCACCACGTTACCCTTGCCAGGAGTATATGCTATTTCGAAATCGTAGGACGCTAAGAACTACATCCACCTTTGCTGCCTTAAGTTCAAGTCCTTCTGAGAGAATAAGTATTTTAAAGATTTGTGGTCAGTGAATAATTCGAATTTCTCGCCAAGAAGATAATGACGCCAAGACTTAAGAACGAAAACAATAGCGGCCAACTCTAGGTCATGTATAGGGTAATTTTTCTCGTGCGCTCTCAACTGCCTTCCACCATAGGCTATTACCCTACCCTCTTGCATTAAGACTGCGCCTAGTCTTGTCCCACAAGCGTCAGTATAAACAGTAAATGGCTTACTCCCGTCTGGCAGCACTAAGACTGGGGCTGAGGTCAAAGCTCTCTTTAAACGTTGGAACGCATCATCACAATCTACGTCCCACGCGAAGACTAGGTTCTTCTTCGTCAGGCGTGTCAATGGAGCTGATATCTTTGCGAAGTCTTTGATAAACTTCCTATAGTAGCCAACCAACCCCAAGAAATTTCTCACTTCGGTAGCATTTTTAGGGACCTTCCAATCTTGGATAACCACCACCTTCGCGGGATCCACAGCTATCCCTTCTTTGGAAACCACGTGCCCTAAGAATCGTACTTCCTTCCTCCAGAAGTGACACTTGGAAAATTTAGCTTTAAGGTTATGCGTTCGTAGGGTCTCCAACACTTCCCTAAAATGTAGGGCATGCTCTTCTTCATCCTTAGAAAAGATCAAGATGTCGTCTACAAAGACTACCACGAATTTATTAAGGTACTCCCTAAACACCCTACTCATCAAATCAACAAAGTATGCGGGGGCGTTTGTCAAACCGAAGGGCATTACTAGCCATTCATATAAGCCGTCCGGAGTCCTAAAGGCAGTCTTGTCTATGCTATCCTCAGCCACTCTCAACTGATGGAAACCAGTGGCTAAGTCCAACTTGCGAAAACACTGAAGCGCCAACTAACTGATTGAAGAGATCGTCAATCCTCGGCAGTGGGTGTCTGTTTTTCTTAGTAAGCTTATTAAGTTCTCTATAGTCCACACAAAGTCTAAGGGACCCATCCGCCTTCGTGGCAAATACTACTGGAGCACCCCACTCCGATATACTACGTCTTATGAACCCCTTCTCAAGCAACTCCTTCACTTGCTTATCGAGTTCCCTCCTTTCACGAGGAGCCATGTGGCGTACTGGCAAAGTTACTGGTTTCACATTATCCATAAGATATATTCGAAAATCTATCTCCCACTTCGGAGGCAAGCCCTTCACCTCCTCAAACACATCCGAATATTCTCAGACCACTCTAATAGATCGTAGATTTTCCACAGACGCGTCAAGCGATTCTAGATAACTTAGCATAACGGAATTTATGGGATTACAAAAGATTTCGAGAGTGTTGCCAAAGCGAGTCACGAGCCTAACTACTCTCCTTTCACAATCAAGTACGTTCCCATTTCTGGATAACCAATCCATTCCTAAAATTAGCCCATAGCCCGTGAAGCCCAACACATAAGCATCACATCTAAACTCAACGCTAAGTATAGAAATTTTCAAATCCAAACACATCATGGACAAATAAGCTGAGCCCCCAATTTGATTCGAAACAACTAAGGGATCCTCTACTAAACTGGTGTTTAAGTGCAGTGATTCAACTAATGATGTAGAGATAAACGAATGTGATGCGCCCGAATCAAATAAGGTACGGACAGGATGATCAAACAGAAAAACTAAGCTTTCAACAGAAATGGTTCTACCTCGTTCTTGCAGCGGTGGGACCGCGAGAGCCTGAACTTGTCCCCTTGCCTGCCTTGGTGCCATAAGAGCCTGCACTGTCCTCCCGAGGTAGACCCTGCCCTCTGCCCCTTCTTTGGGCAGTCCTTCACTAGATGTCCCGCTTCACCACAGTGAAAACAGCCAGTCTTCTTTTTCTTTTGGCAATCCTTGCTGAGATGGCCTGGTGTCCCACAGTTAAAGCATTTCTTCTTTCCCTTGCCATTATTGTCTTTACCACCCTTCTTGTTTTGCTGTTGTGGTTTCTTCTGATCCCCTTTCTTCTCGGGTGCTTTATTAGCATTAGCGCCTTTCTCCTCGTGCATGAGTGCCATGTCTACTAGCTTCTCAAAGGTGGCCCCCATAGGGATGTGGGTCATAGCCAACCCTTACAACGGTTCATTCAATCCATTTACGAACCTCAGCGCCTTCTTCTCCGGCGTTTTCACTAAGTCCAAGCCAAACCTTGCTAACTGATTAAATTTGTTGACATATTCTTTCACTGATGAGCTTCCTTGCTTCAATATCAAGAACCTTTCCATATATAGATTTTCTTCTGCCCTTGAGAGAAACTTTACCACAAACCTACGCCTGAAATCCGCCAAAGAATCAACAGGTGGTTCCCCATTAGTGACCTCCCACCAAAACGAGGCCTCTCCCTTCATTAACCAAGCTGCTAATTTGACTTTCCTCCCTTCTTCCACTTCAAAGATTTCTAGCAATTCTTCCACCTCCTTAAGCCAATCTCTAGCTTCCACAAATGTTTCTGACCCTTGAAAGGGTTTTCCACTCATAGCCTTAAATTCCTTGCACGTCTTTGCAAAAGTATCTACACGAGGAGGAGGAGGAGGAGCGGGTGCAACTGGTGGTGGAGGAACATTGGCTGGACCTGCAGCGGCCCTAGCCTCTAACAACCTCCTATACCATCCTGGTATCGTTACACTATCAGGAAGGTTAAGATCTTCAGCCATGCTGAAACGAAAAAGGAAAGATTCAAAATGGAGAATTCGAAAGATAAAGATATGGCTATTGGGGATTATGTTTTTCTTAAAAACTTTCCTCTTTAAATTACTCATTAAGACATGTTTTTGAACACACTTCTTCCAAAAATACTTTAGAAAAATAGTTTTTTCTAAAAAAATTATCTGTTCTGGTAACCTGAAGCTCTGATACCACGTGTAACACCCCACGTCCATTAATGTCACTCACAAAGGGAATGCATTAACTTCCGTGGAGGTTTTAAGTGAATATAGAACAGAAAAATTACAACAAGACAGATAATAAGTAGTACTTGGAAATCTAAAACGTCATTTTATTGCAGCGAAAATTAAACATGTTTGTTACATCATAAAACCAAAAATTAGAGTCAAGTACAATTTCCATCTTGATAAAACAAATTACATAACCCCATTACACAAATAGCCATTAAAGAAGATAACAAGCTGGACTTTACTTCAACGGTCCAAGCTTTCCAAAGAGAGATGAAGAATTCCAATCAAACTCCACTAGAGCTGGGCCCAACCTGAGGACCTAGAGGGGGAAAAAGGATAGAAATGGAGGGGGTCAGACATAAAGTCTGGCGAGTATGATAATTCTAACAATACTACTATCAAAATAACTAGACTAAGGCATAAGCTGGAAAACAAGGAAATGCCTATGAACTATTGGGTATGGAAGAGCAGATAAAGATAACGTTAAAGGCACACCCAATTACTAACGAATAATTACTACACTGCACCGAACCAGTCACCCTAAAGGTTGATCCCACTTGCTTCTCACAGAAATTATATAATAGCCTTGCGTACCCCTAGATGACGACGTAGGTGCCGTCTGCCCCTATCTCCACTAGGTGTACCCCACTACCCACTTTCGATCGGCTCCCTACTCTTAGATACCCGTACTGGCCCCACAGTGGGGTGTATCACTCCCCTAAAGTGGCAACCCAATACAACTTGAGAATGCACGGCTTATACCGACACGATGCAACAACGTCTTACCTACTAGCCTGGGTCCACACACGCATATGAAACCCGTTGGACTTGCGTTGCCACCGCTACCCCGTTTGGCCTCTCATATTCAAGCCCAGTATGCGTGTTACGTCCTCGACTTGGGTCGAGCCCACAAAGATACGTTCGGGTTACTAGTTGAAATGGGCCACCACAAGCTACCCACCTAAGCTTGTCCACTAGTACATCCCACTTAACCCTCTTAGTCATGTTCATTTACATGTGTGTTTGGTTAAGTCTTACTAATCGTATTTCACATGCCACTAAGGGCACCCACTAGATTCCTCATGCCACCCAAGGCACCTACTTAACCCCCATGTCCCAACTTACATGTTTATCTGGTTAAGTATTTCTTAATTCATTCAGGCCATAACCTCATAAAGACCTCTCACATTAGACTGGCATTTATGGCAGCTGGATTTGCCGGGCGGGTCCGGGCAGTCTTACACCATAAAAGAGTCAAACCTCGTGTCTTTACAACTATTATGCTTTAGTTTAGGCCTAGGACCTCTCACATTGGGCTGACATTTGTGACCACTGGATTTGCCGGGCGGGTCTGGGTAGGTTTACGTCACAAACGAGTCCAACCTCGTGTCCCAAGCATTGATTATCACTTATAATCTTTTACCCTAGTTTTAATAATTCCCTATTCAAATTATTAATTAACTCCAATTTTAATGATGTCCATAATTGACTCAGTTATGGCATCCATTCATGGCATGCAAAATCATATCAATTGCACCCCAACTTCTTAATATTCAATCCTTAATATTACCCCTACCCCACGTTATACGTTCGCTTATTCAACGCAGAATATACGTTAGACTCGAATAGTTTAACTCATAGCACAAAGATAAATTATCACAACATATAGACAAGTAAAATAATCTAATCATAATAGGGGTGAAACTTGCATAAACTACACATGTTAAGGATCTAAAGGTGTCAACTTTTTAAATGTCACAATTTACATGATATGATCATAACCCAAATTCATGTATAAACTTGCATATGGGGTTTTATGCAACATAATGATGGTGTGAACTAGCATCTAACACATAGAATTCACATATGTCATAGCATGATTATAGATGTCATAATTCTAGATCTAAATAGATGTCATGGCATATGTTCATAATCTCTATTAATCAATCTAAACTTGCATACATGGTTTGTCATATAGATCAACATAGCCTAAACATTATGATTTGATCAACATGAACTAATTAGCATAGATAATTACATCATGACTTTAACATGTATGATTCATCACAATTTAGCATAGAAAACTACAACCCATACAATATCATCATAGCATGATTTACAACATATAGGATATAATCATCACATAACATAGGATTTACAACATACATGATAGCATAGGGTTTACAACAACATATATGACAATCCACATCATTCACTTATAATCCATTCATAACTTAATCTAATTAGTTTAACAATAATCTTGTTAAGATCATCATACTCACAATTTAGAAGAGAAAGAGAGTCTTGATTTGCTTTAGAGTTGAGTAGAATTAGGGTTTTGATTAGCTTCTTCCTTCTTAGTTGGCGGCGGCTACACTGAGTTCCATGGCGGCAGTATGGCGGTGGCTATTCTATTTTTCATGTGAATTGGAATGAGAGACTACCTAGGTATTTATAGAGTTTAGGATTTATTTAGACCGTCAGATCAACTCAGAACTAAACTGAACCGTTAAATTTGCCAACTCAGCGCTAAAGACACATCAGCAGCTCATGATTGGGCTTAGTCAAAACCATAGTCACCTGGACAGATCAACACCCAGGTCGACTCCCTAGTTGACCTTCGGGGGGGGGGGGGGTTGACTACCCAGTCGACTACCCAGTCGACCTGGGGTGCTAGGCGGGAATTTTCCCGCCTAGCCAGTTTGATTCTAAATTTTGAATTTTAAATTTTAAATTTTTTGAAATCTGTTTTGAATTTTCTGAAACTTCCGATGGCCATAACTTCTTCATACGAAGTCCAATTCACACAAACTCGAACTCTATTTCAACCAGAATTCCGAGACGGACACAATGGCGCAACCCGTTTCCCAAAATTCTCACGTCTGAGATTAGTTATTCTTTAATTTGTGAATATTAATATTAATAGAAATACGGGGTGTTACAATACGGTCCTAACAAAACTAATTTCGTCGAATTCCGAGACCGTTGGAAAAATGGCCATTTTCCAGTCGATTAAAATCAACTGAAACTGGTCAAACACATTTTCCTTTGCCACGCTCACATATTGATTCAAAAGATTATGAAATTTGGATTTTAGCAATAATCTGACACTGCGGATCCAACAAAAGTGGTTTCGTCGAAATCCGAGGTCATTTGCAAAATGGCTATTTTTAAAGGCCGAAATTCCATAGCGACTATTCTGAATTTTTAACTGGACATAACTTTTGATTCCAACTATGAAATTTCGATTTTTCGGATTCGTTGAAAAGATATTCTCAATTAGATCCTAATATTTTTGGTTTCACTAAAATCCGGTTTATTTTGCACTTGGTACATTCAATTGAAGTTTGAAATCGAATTATCGAACTACCGCGCCATTTTCAATTCCTTTTATAATTATAAATAATTATTTATATTCTAACGACGACGTATATAATATATACGTTCGAATTCTATTCAAAATAAATTTCTCGCTGATATTATTTAAAATAATTCATTTTAAATGTTCAAAATTCGATAAAATTGCCAAAATAAAATTTTTAAACTGGCTCGCATTTCCGGGTTGTTACATTTCTTTCTAGCTAGAAGTGGTGTTTGGGCTTTAACACGGCCCGACATTTTACTTATGTGGATGGTGGAATGAGGCGCCTCGGATGATAGGTCCTATAGGACCGGGAAACGTGTGTTCAGGAATTGCCAATCCACGAAGCTGTATGTGTGGACCGGCCCTGCAGGATCCAAGGGTTAACTGCGGGGAACCGGAGACATTAGCTAGAGTGTCTCGAATCGGTAAGGAGCTCCTCCCTAGCCTTGCTCATGATAGAAACCCAACTTCCAATACGAACCTACGGATTTGATTGTATTACTAGTATGGAAGCATAGTATTATGGTATCTATGTGTCCTAGGATTGTTACATTTATTTTGAAATGTTTTGATATACACTAATAATAATATCAAAATCCGTTTTATCGTATCAAGCATTTTTGACCATTATAAGGTAAACCCTATCCTCCGGTTTGCGTTGCATTATGTGATGGGACTTGGGTCTTATGATGGTTTCATTTTTCCAAAAAGCATTGCGTTGTTTAATGATTTACTTTAATTTATGCACGACAATCCATTGGAGTAAACCCGTTCCGCGTTAGCGGCGTGTTCCTTTGATTTGTCTTATTTCTATTAGTTAAATTAGTTAAGAATTCTCACACAAGTCCCATGACTGTCCCGTTGTTTGTTTCCACCTTTACAAACTCGGGTGCCCTCTTTCCACACTGGCAGTCGAGTAGTATGTCTACAGGTTCTTATCTCGAGCAGGTTTCTGGATTGAAGCCTAAATCTGTGTCCAGAGCATAGTTGTCTTCCGCTGCCTTAGTTATTTTATTCCCGCTGCAATGTATTGAAATATTGTAATTTATTTTCCGCCGTAATTTTATTCAATATACTTTTATATTCTGTACTCTGATGTAACATTATTATGATGTTTATAAAAGTCTTATGTTTTTGTATTAATATGTTGTATTCCCAAAGTTGATGTATCCGCATATTTCCATCCCTTGGTTCAGACCTGTGTGGTTTATGGTCGATTCAAAAGGGTGGGGATTTACGGGTCATCACACAAGTAATCAGGTGAAACACTGCCGCATGTTTGAAACTCTACCATTTCAAATACATATAATACTCATCATTAAATAATAGTGTTTTTAAAAACACGTTTCGACTTTGGGAGTAGAAATAGTGTGAATAAGACAAAAAATGTAACGACCCGCAAATCCGAGCTATCTGAGTTGACTAAACACAACACACGTCCAACCCAAATAACACAGAAATACGAACCATTAATAGAAAGAAGTTAGAGGGTGAGAATAGATAAGATAGAAACTTAGAATAGAAGAAGTAGAAGAACATAAACACAACACAGAACCTCACATCGCAGCGGAACAAAATATAATATATAACAGCTTTTGAAATACAAAATTTTAACTGTATATACATACATCATTATCAGAGTACACACTTACAATACAGCGGAAATAACACTAGATAACTAAAGCTGAAGCCTCCTGCTCCAAGCTCCTCCAAGTGAATCTGTAAAATCCCGACTACTTGACTGCCCGTACAAATTTGGGCACCCAAGAGTTTAGGGAAAACAAAACAAAATAAACTCTGGGTCGGTCATGGGACTGGTGTGAGTAAACTACAACCATTGGTTTAACTTTTAAAAATCCTTTCGAAAGAAAAGATTATCGTAAGACCGATCCACACATAAACACGGATGGTTTTTACCTTACGATAACCCAAAACATTTTGATATCAAAATCTGGTGATATTATAATAATGTCTAAATCAAATAAATAAAATCTAGCGGAATGCTTGCATCTCACGCTCCATATATAATATTAAATCAAAAACCGCAGGGCGCTTATTGGAGATTGGATTTCCAACTTGACAAGGTATGGGACCACCTGCCGATAGTGTATCTCTAGAGATGAATACACTGGGTTCAACAAGAACATCTTGCAACCCGGCCCACACATGACCGACCACTCATTTCGCTTGAGTGTATCGAATGTATATCACCAACGGTTGGGATCAGAAACCGTTTCCCGATAAGGGACAACATCGATAGATTAAAGAAGCAATTGGAATCCCTCTAGATAGGTGATTATACATCCTAATGGGTGCGAACCACATAGCCATGCTGCCTGCCCGATTTGTGTCACTTCCCGGTTGTTGAGGCCTGAGGCTACGAATACTTACCATTCATTGATAACACCATCACTTTGAATGCCACATCGTCAGATCCGTTAATCACTAGTTGAGTTTGCACAAATATTCTGGATGTTATGCTAAGGGAATAAATCCGTTGCAACCATATA
This sequence comes from Allium sativum, assembly GCA_030737875.1. Classification (NCBI taxonomy): domain Eukaryota; kingdom Viridiplantae; phylum Streptophyta; class Magnoliopsida; order Asparagales; family Amaryllidaceae; genus Allium; species Allium sativum. Next base: position 657,702,590 of record CM060923.1, read on the forward strand.
TATATTTATACAGACCAACCCATTTGATCATTGGAAATACTTTGTCAGACATTCGTCCATTTACGTTCGTTCTGGGACTGAACGAAACCGAAGGCACAATTTCTATTAATAGAAAAAGTCCTTGCACTTTACTCCGTCTTCAATATATTCATCATACTTAGTCCGCAACGCTTATGCCGATACGGAGTGGTTCTTCGGATAATAATCCAACCGGTCTCTCCATATTGACAACGATGGTCAAAACTTCGATAGTCTATGATTTAACTATCGAATAAAAACAAGTGTTCATCAAACATATCAAACAAATCACTGGGCTCTTTAATTAATTTTTCATTAATTAAATCTCTTCTACATTCTCTTATCAATATTTGTTAACCAAATATTTTCAATAATCATCTCGGCTTGTTACGCTATTTGGAAAACATTTCCATATATCGCCTTCTCATATTTCCTATACTTAGGAAATATATTTTATTTGAAATTGAAAACAATTTCAATCACTTATCTCTTTCTCGACTACTTTAACTATCCTCAAGAAATATTTACTTTTATATTTCCAAAATAACATTACTTGGGTTAAAACGAAAGCGGTATAAAACATCGTACGGCAACCCAAAATATTCTATTCAACTAACTATTATCCAACACTTCTCTTCGAGATTGGAACTTGCTATTTCTCCATTTAAAATGAAATTAATCAAGTTGGGGTAAAATTACCTCTCAGACCTTGATTGAAAAAATCCTCAACTTCAAAACGGCAAAACCACTAACCTCGAAAAAACACACTATAAAACCCAATTGTTCATTCTAAAACATGTGTATGGTTTGCTTTCTATTTCTAATTTATAGATTTCCCTTTTTGTTTACAATATTCTATTTTTGATTTCGTTTCCTTATCGAATTCTATATATATCGATATATAGATTTCTAATTGTCAAATTTCTTAAAAATATTCTAACTCATTAAATTCCCTGAAAAATTCGCCATAACCTCCCCTGTATCGGGAGCATCGGGAAATTTCAAATAGCTTCCCAGTACCTTCTCATTTCAAAAAGAAAAAGAAAAAGCCAAGCGGCTTGCCGATTCGGCGCATAAAATCTCATACATGAATTAAACATATACCTTTTTGTCGAGCACATAAATTTAAATCTTCATATACTTCATCCCATACCTGTCTCCTATATGTCTATACCTGTCCAATTTATTTAAACTTCATACACTCGTTTGACTCAATTCGTTAAAGTAACTCTTTAACTAACTCTCTGCCTATCTCGCTTGTATATTTGAATATAACACGTTTCAAATATATTTCCACTTACTTATCAACTAATTGAATTCAAGTTTCAATTTAAGTTATATATTCGATTTAGAATATATATTTACAATTCCAAATTCACTTTTCAAAGTTCGACTTCAATTCACCACTCGATTAACTAATTCTTCTTTGACTTAGTTAATTCTATTCAATAATCAAAAATATGATTATTGTTTCAAAAATCACTTTCTTACTTCACTTGAGTTCACATTTATTTTCTAACTCAAGACCAGGTTTTTTATATGGAAATTCGGATTTTTATTTGCTTAAAAATCCCTATATTTATTTTATAAAATCCATTATGGTTTTAATGGTTTCTGGCACCGCACTTCTAAAATTTTGATTTTTGACATATCTCAAAATCTATTCGACGAAATCCAGATTTTTCTCCTTCATTAGAAAACTATTATCAAATTGGTCCTGATGTTTCTTGTTTCAAAGAATATCGACTTCATTAGAGTTCTATATACCCAGTTGAAGTTCGAAACGCCAATTTACGAACTACCACGCCGCGGCGAGTTCGTTATATATATATATACACTTTTAAAACTTTGTTTTAAAATAAATTCAACTCTTTTTTTTATATATATTTTTAATATATATCAAATCCATAATTTAAATTCCATTTGAATTCTATATTCAAATTTCATAGTTTTAAATTCCATTTGAATTCTATATTCAAATCCTATAGTTAATTCTATTCCGAGTTCTATTTGAAATTCTATTTTCAAAATTTTATTTCAAGTTCTACTTTGAAATTCTATATTTGAATTTCCCTTATTCAAATCCCATTTTCAATCTCCATTTAAATTTCTATATTCAAATCTATTTTCATTCTTTTTGAATTTCAAATCCCATATCAAACTTCACTTTGAATTCAAATACCATATTTAATTTTCTCTTGAATTCAAATTCTATATTTATATCTCTTTGGATTCAAATTCTAATTTGTATCTCTTGAATTCCAATTCTGGATTTAAACTCCATTTTCAAATCTGTTTGAAATTCCTATATTTAAAGTCTATTTGAATTCTCGAATATCCCAACTCCATTTTAATTCTATTTGAAATTCAAATATTCAAACTCCATTTAAATTCTATTTGAAATTCTAAATGTTTCAAATTCCATTTTCTCTTATTTGAAATTCCCAATATTTCAAATTACATTTTCTTTTATTTGAAATTCCATTTTTGAATTTCCTTTATTCCAATCCCATTTGAATTTCTATTATCAAATTCTATAGTTAAACCCCGTTTGAATTTCTAATTTCAAATTCTATTTTATTCGAATTCTCTTTCAAATTCAATTCTATTCGAATTCTCTTTTCACATTCAATTCTATTCTAGAAAAATAGAATTTTCTTCTAAATCTCAAATATCCTTTTTCAGGATATTTTAATTAAATTAACACTTGGCCTAGTGATATTTAAAACAACGAATCATCCAAATTTTCAATCATTTTATTTTTAACACATCATATATGAATATATGAATTCAAGCAAACAAACAAACAGATAATATATTTTTGAGGAATCCAGTTGGATTTCTCCAACCTGTTTTCCTGCATCCACAGATGTTAGCACATAAATAATACCCATTCTGCTTCGTGGCAGAATATCATGGTATAGAAGGTCATCCACTAATCATAGCGTGGGGCGTATAGGGTAATCATCCGCTAATGGTATCGCGGGCATCCGTTAATGATACTGCGGGAATCCAACCAATCAATCAACCCAATATATATATAATAGCCTAAATAACTAATATATATTTTAAAACACCTAGAAAAAAAATCCAAACAAGCAACAGCAATTATTTTTAGCGATACAAAAATAATTATAGATAAAAGGTGAGTGAGATTTACTCACCAGGGATTTTTATTGCAGCTCGTTCAAATTAAACTGTTGGTCCTGAAAAATCCCAAATCCATTCCACCCAGTAGGCACGTCCTTACGAGCTCAATGAAGTTGACAGCATTCAAATCTTAACCACCATTTCAATATTATTCTTCCATTTGTAAATATTGATCCCCTTAGCGACAAGCACCTTATTGAACCACGCTTGACTCGTCATTAAGACCATCATTAGCTTCTTCTGACCTTGCTAAACCACCCTAACTCCAGATTTGTCGAAATCTGATTTTGTACGAAGAGCTCACGAATTTATTTATTTTCAAGTTCCTATTTGAAGGGAAAAATAATAATTTACATTCTAGTAAAAATTTAATTACCTTACTTAAGCTTAAAAATCCACAGCTAATATTCATATGAAGCTGTCGCAACCCGTTTTACTGAAATCTGTTATCATATGCATTTTATACGAGCGTTACAAGCTATAATGAGATTAAATTAAGTATTAAATTAACTAACCTAAATTAATTAAACCTAAATACCTTTAATCTCATTTAACTGGTTCTCCATTTTCCGCCTGCTGAAACACACGATCACCATGAGCTTCCCCTTCCCTGTTCTGGCTAAATCCTTCAACAACAAATCACGCTGACAGTCTTCTTTCCACTTGTTAAAACGCATCCCTTCATTTTCCTTAAGACTTGATTAATAGTCTTCTTCCCACTGTCGCCACAACACACCGCCGAACTCCACCTAGATCTCCTTTTATACCAACATCGCACCCTCCAGAAATCACAGCACCTCATCCCTTCTGTCGCACCTCTTATCAACGGCAAACCCCCTCTTCTGCAACCCTACCTGACCAGACATCGAAATCCAATTGTTTCCCCTAATCGCGAGTTCGGTCCCCCCTATAACAGCATCGCGTACTCGTCTAGCACTTAAAACTAGGTATACGGGTTTGGTTTTATGTTCGAGGATTTTTAAAAGGATTTTCGAATTGAGGATGGACGCATTTCTTTTGATTTGGGAGTTTTCCTTTATAGCTAGAAGATTGAAAGTGAACGAAAGAAGATGGAGAAGTAGCTGCGAATTTAAAGAGAGGGGTGCGGCCAATAATGAATTGCGTGGCCCTTTAATTTGTTTGTGAAGTTTTGATTTATTTTCTTCTATGAAGAACGAAGTGGCAAAAGAAAGGAGACGCGATTTTTATAGAAGATGAAACTTGGTGTTGAAGTAGTTTACAGTGTACAAGGTACACCGTTTTTAATTTCTATTTGACTAAAAAAGATTTTCACCCTTTTTAAATAGATACCGATTTGATCTCGAGTCTATCCACACTCGTCTATTCTGGGGTCCATAAATTTAAACCACGAACCGCTATTTTAGCATACCGACCGTCGTTCCAACGTAATACACTGTTTTGAACTGACTGACTATATTTGGATATTTAATTTTAACGTAAATATAATTAAAACCATATTAAATATTTAAAATAAATTGCACAAAAATCCGGGTCGTTACATTCTTCCCTCCTTAAAATAATTTCGTCCCCGAAATTGCTAAGGTAGGAAAAATGGTACAAACCCATTATTTTTCAAAAACCACTTATTTATGTTGAACTCAACTCTTCACATTTCTAAAAGTTCTACCAAAACATTTGGTTTCCATTCATTCACATTCAAATTGATTCTAGTCAATTTATTCACCTTGAACTATTTAACATGCTTAAGTAAAAATTTAATTCTAGAATCCACATTCCAGGGTTTTCATTTCAAATTCTTTTGAAATCACATAAATATATACATATATATTTATTTCCATTTCAAATTCAAAACATTTGAATTTTCAAACCAATCTGCTTCTTTCAAACATAGTTCCATCAAAACTTTTCTAAAATAGCAGTCCATCACTTAGAAACTCGAAAATGAACACTGATGATGCTGCATTCATCATCAGAATTATTTTCCAGCTACTGAATGACTTCAGTGCTTATTTACATTCAAAATCCATTTAAAAATGATTTTTATTCAAAAATCCTTTCAAACAAAGCTATATTATTTAATACACTTTGGAAAATATTTTTTCCAAACTCCCAGGATTTTAAATTCTGAATTCTGGTTTGAATTCAATTTTAGTTCATCTCCTTTGTATATCTAATTCATATACAAATTCTATTTTGGTTCTACGTATCCATTTCAATTTTATAATCTAATTTGATTATAACAACAACCAACTCATCCATATATGATAGTAATTTTAGAAAATTATTCTTTTCTATATCGAAAATAGAATTTTGGGTAAAATTATTTCATTTACCCACTTAAAAACAATATCGTGTTCAATCTTCTGTTCAAGTATTTACAAACTCTTATCGACGTCGTGGCGTCCCACGATTCGATCAGAATTCATAAACCACTCAACAGACAAGTCAACAAAATATAAAACAAATTTTAATATCAATTAACAAATACCCTCTCTCGTATATATATATATATATATATATATATATATATATATATATACTCATCTCATTCTAGGGTACTACTGACCCTATCTCTAATGAGCACATGACACACAAGCCTAGGTATTCGCTCAACCTAAGCTCTGATACCAACTGTAACGACCCGCAAATCCGAGCTATCTGAGTTGACTAAACACAACACACGTCCAACCCAAATAACACAGAAATACGAACCATTAATAGAAAGAAGTTAGAGGGTGAGAATAGATAAGATAAAAACTTAGAATAGAAGAAGAAGAAGAAGAACATAAACACAACACAGAACCTCACATCGCAGCGGAACAAAATATAATATATAACAACTTTTGAAATACAAAATTTTAACTGTATATACATACATAATTATCAGAGTACACACTTACAATACAACGGAAATAACACTAGATAACTAACGCTGAAGCCTCCTTCTCCAAGCTCCTCCAAGTGAATCTGTAAAATCCCGACTACTTGACTGCCCGTACAAATTTGGGCACCTAAGAGTTTAGGGAAAACAAAACAAAATAAACTCTGGGTCAGTCATGAGACTGGTGTGAGTAAACTCCAACCATTGGTTTAACTTTTAAAAATCCTTTCGAAAGAAAAGATTATCGTAAGACCGATCCACACATAAACACGGATGGTTTTTACCTTACGATAACCCAAACATTTTGATATCAAAATCTGGTGATATTATAATAATGTCTAAATCAAATAAAAAAAAATCTAGCGGAACGCTTGCATCTCACGCTCCATATATAATATTAAATCAAAAACCGCAGGGCGCTTATTGGAGATTGGATTTCCAACTTGACAAGGTATGGGACCACCTGCCGATAGTGTATCTCTAGAGACGAATACACTGGGTTCAACAAGAACATCTTGCAACCCGGCCCACACATGACCGACCACTCATTTCGCTTGAGTGTATCGAATGTATATCACCAACGGTTGGGATCAGCAACCATTTCCCGATAAGGGACAGCATCGATAGATTAAAGAAGCAATTGGAATCTCTCTAGATAGGTGATTATACATCCTAATGGGTGCGACCCACATAGCCATGCTGTCTGCCCGATTTTTGTCACTTCCCGGTTGTTGAGGCCTGATGAGACGACCCGAACTTCCCCGTGAAGGAAAGCGCGGATAGAATTGAGGACAAGACAAAACAGAACGCAAACGGAAGAACATTTCATTGTTATTACAACAAATCCATCAGATACAAGAATATACAGAGTATAAATGAATAAATTACATTCAACAAATATCAGAGATTACAATAAATTACATAGTAGCGGAAAAATATACAAAACACAACTAGAAGTGATACACAGATACAGAGCTTTCCGAGCATCGTTCCAGCTGTTAATCAGGACCCTGTGAATATAAATCTGCAAAACCAAAACTACTAGCTGCCCGTGCGGAAAATAGGGGCACCCAGAGTTAGGTTAAAACAATAAACTCCAGGTCAGTCATGGGACTGGTGTGAGAACTAAAACAGTTATTTAAAACTTTACTTTATAGATAGTAATTCAAGGGACCACGCCATATAACACGGAACGGGTTTCCTTCCAAGAATACTAGTGCATAGAATAATCAACGCAATGCTTTTTCGAAAAATGAAGTTATTATAAGACCCAGGTCCCATCACACAATGCAACGCAAGCCGGAAGATAGGGTTTTCCCTTATAATAGCCAAACATGCTTGGTACGTTTAAAAACAAATCATTTGATACTATAATAAGTGTATAGTGTCAAAACAATTCAAATCATAAATATCAATCATAGGCGGCATGGGTACCTTCTATCATGTCGCCATACTAGTTCTACAATTAAAACCGCAATATCACGTATTGGAAACTGGATTCCGTCATGAGCCGAGGCAAGGGGCAAGCTCCTCTCCGCGTTCGAGACACTCTAGCAAATGTCCCAGGACCCCACTATGATCCTTGGATCTTCAGGGCCGGTCCTCTCTTACTTTTGAGGATTAGTTATTCCTGAACACACGTTTCCCGGTCCTTACAGACCTATATCCGAGGAGCCTCATATCCAACAACCACACAGGTGAAAAGTATATAAATGTCAGGGCTGGTAGGTCACTGACACCACCCTAGCTAGAAAGAAACGTCGTGCTCTCCCTGCAGTCACTATCCCGTTTTTGACTCATACCGAGGTGTGAGGCTCGCGAATTCACGTTATACACAAAGCTACGGCACACAGGCCGTGCTTTGATCATCAACCACAAGACTTTGCTTTTCAACAGAAGCCTTGATCAATTGCCACTTACGCATGCCACATTGGCAATTCAGTCCATGCGACTGATGTCCATCGATATACAACCTCTGAGCTCATACGTCTCAGAGAAGGGCGTTAAGCAAGAGAATAAATTCTCCGCCGCCAAACAGACGTATATTTAATAGAGATCAATTGTAACGACCCAGATTTTTCGTCGATTAATTTTAAATATTTAATATAGTTTTAAATATTGAATTAACCATATAAAATTTTTTATTGCGAATTATCGATCAAATAATCGAAATGCGAGAACAAAATATAATCGAAGTTAAAAACAGAATCAAAACAATTCAAATGATCAGTGTCAGTTCAGTTTGAACATGAACGAAAAAAAAAGAAAAAAAAAGTTCATTATCGGTGAATTTAAAGGTTTGAGATCGATTTATGTTTTAAATCGAATTTAATTTAAAAACGTTAATTTAAATTGTTATTTTCTCTATAAAGTCGAATTGAAATTCAGTAACTGTTTCGTTGAGTTTAGAATAGTGAATAACATTGGAAACATCAGTCGTTCAGATTAAATAACGGTTCAGAATTTAGAATGAAGGACCATGAGATATTTTGGTAGAATATATTAATTAAAATCAAATCAAAATTTAATGCGCACTTCTTTTCAGTCGACCTAAAATGCTGAAGCAAGCCGTCCTAAAGAAATGAAATGACACAGATGTTTTCTCGAGCTTAAATTTTTGTCTCCTACATTCAGTATCAGGCAGACAACAATTTAATGGCGTGAGTACCACCCTTTCTCTTGTATAAATTGCGAGTTCCCCTTCTGCTCAAAAAATATGCCGTGCTACTTTCTTTCTTCTATTTTTCTTCCCCTTTTTAATCATTTCCTCTGAAACAATCAAATAAGGGGCGATGGGAATCGAAATCAAAACCGGAAATCAATTCAAAGCCAATCGAAGAAACACTGTCGATCGAAGTCTCTGGTGACTGCGAGAAAGCTAGGGTTGTCCAGGTTGGAAATTGAGGGCGTCGAGTTCAATATAGTAGTGTACGGCGTGAAGAGGAGGTGGCAACAGTCACGGTGGTTCGGTGAGAAGGGGGCAGTGCGATGGTTGATTTTTGGGGAAATCGACAGTTTGAGGAGGGTTCGAACCAGAGAAGTGTCGCACCCTGTACTGTCCATGGCTGAAGCTGCTACAAGATCGCGCTTGATTCCACGTGACCGAAATGGATATAGCAGTGACGCCAAGTGGCAGTTGTGGTGTTGAGTCGATGGTGGTATTTGTTGGGTTTCCACTGTAATTCAAGGAGAAGGACGGGGGTACTAGCATTCGGACTGGGTAGTGGGAAGTGAATATGGAGGAGCAACATGTTGTGGTGGCTTTGATGTACAGTTCGAACACAGTGGGTTTTTAAACAGGAATTAAGGTAATTTTATTTTAGTTATTTTCTAATTCAAATTATATAAGAAATTAGTTTATATGAAAGGTGAAGTTAATCTATATATAGTTTATGTAGTTTATATAAAGGGAAATTGGTTAGGAGGGGAATAAAATATATAAACTAATTGTTTAAAATGAAATTTAGGAACTTACTTTTTAATTAGTTAAGGTCTTTTATTATAGATTAGTTTAGTTGAAATTTATTTAGGAAGAGTTATTTTGAAATGTTAAAACAGTTGATCGATAATTTAAATTTTAATTATCATAGGTGCTAAACAAATAAATTCGAGAAGATTCATAGTCGATGATTTGGAAATAAACAGGATATTCGACAACTGCAAAATCTGGTGAGTAAATCTCACTCACCTTTAGAATTATTTCTATTTCATTTAAAAATAATTGTTTGTTGCTTGTGTGGATGCTTTCTGCTTGCTTTATATATATTAGTTATTTAGGCTATTATATATATATATTGGGTTGATTGATTGGTTGGATTCCCGCAGTCTCATTAGCGGATGCCCGCAGTTTCATAGCGGATGATTACCCTATACGCCCCACGCTATGATTAGTGGATGACCTTCTATACCGCGATATTCTGCCACGAAGCAGAATTGGTATTATTTATGTGCTAACATCTGTGGATGCAGGAAAACAGGTTGGAGGAATCCAACTGGATTCCTCAAAAATATATTATCTGTTTGTTTATTTGTTTGCATATATATTGTTATATATGACGTGTTAGAAAAATAAATAATTCGTTGCTTTGTGTGTTTAAATATCACTGGACTTAAGTAATGATATTTAAAAATATCGTGGAAGGATATTTGAGATTTAAAAGGAAAAATTCTATTTTTAAATAGAATTTGAATTTTTAAATGGAAATAAAATATAAACTCGTTTTGAAAAATAAACCAAGTAGTTTCTTTTAAACGAAGTTTATAAACAGTCTTTTATAACGAAGTTATAAATGAAGTAAAAAGAATTATCATTTGATAATTCAGAAATAGAAAATACAAGTGTGAAATAGGATTTTGAAATGAAATTTCAAAATAGAACTTGAAATAGAATTTTTAAATAGAATTTAAATATTAGAAAGGAGTTGAAATATTTGAAATACAAAAGAAATTTCAAATAGGATTTGGAATGGAATTTTTAAATATATAATTCAATTAAAATTTGAGTATAACATTTGAATATAGAATTTGAATAAAGAAATTCCAAAATTGAATTTTGATATAGAGATTCAAATAGAGTTTGAATAAAGGAAATTCAAAAGAACATTTAAAATAGTAGAATTTGAATAATAGAAATCAAATGGGATTTGAATATTAGAGTTAGAAAAAGAGTTTAACTATTTGAATTTTAAATAGAAAGGAAAAGGGGTTTGAATGTTAGAAATTCAAATAGAAGTTAAAATAGAATTTGAATAGACGAAATTAGAATGAAAAATAGAATTTGAATTCAAGGAATTAAAATAAAATTTGAATTCAAAGGAATTCGAATAAAGGAATTCAAATAGAGATTTGAATGTAGAATTTCAAAATAGAATTTGAAATATAGAATTTCAAAGAAGAATTGAATAGAATTTGAAATATAGTATTTCAAGAAAGAATTCAAATGTGAAATTTGAATAGAGATTTGAATGGAATTTAAATATGAAATTTGAATTGAGATTTGAAATAGAAATTCGAGTATTTAATTTGAACATGGAATTGAATACAGAAATTCAAGTAGAAATTGAATATTAGATTTCAAAATAGAATTTGAAATAAGCTTTAAAAATAGGATTTCAAAGTAGAATTGGGAATAGAATTTCAAATAGGATTTCAAAATAGGAAATCCAAAGGGTTTTGAAATGGGATTTGAATTCAAGTGAATTCAAAAGAATTTGAATATTAGAAATTCAAATGGTGTTAATGAATTTGAATATTAGAAATTCAAATGGTGTTAATGAATTTGAATATTAGAAATTCAAATGGGGCTGGAAACGAATTTGAATATTAGAATTCAAATGGAAAATGAAATTTGAATATAAGAGATTCAAATTGAATTTAAATAGGATTTGATCTATGGGGTTTGAATATGGAATTCAAATGGGTTTTAAACTATGGAATTTTGAATATAGAATTTAAAAAGGAATTTGAATATTTGAACTGCAATAGAATTCAAATATAGAAATGAGAATATAGAAGTTCAAATGGAATTTAAGTATAAAGTTTGAATAAGAGAATTCAAATGAATTCAAGACTAGAATTTGAATATAGGGAATTCAAATAGAAATTTAAGTTTTGAATTTGAATATCAAATAGAAAAGGAATTGGAATTTGAAATATAGAATTCAAAAGTGAGATTGGAATTTGAATCAAGGAATTCAAATGGAGTTAAATGAAGTTGAATTCATTTTAAAGAAGTTTAAAAGTTTATATATATATAAATATAATTAAAACGAACTCGCCGCAGCGCTGCAGTTCGAAAAATAGCGATTCGAACTTCAATTGAATATATAGAACACAATTGAAGTCGAAATTCTTTGAAACAAGAAACGTCAGGACCGGTTTGATAATAGTTTTCGAATGAAGGAGAAAAATATAAATTTCGTCGTATAGATTTTGAGTTATGTCAAAATCAAATTTTCAGAAAAGCAGCGCCAGAATCGTTTTAAACCATAATGGTTTATTTAATATTATAAAAGGATTTTAAGCGAGAAAATCCGAAGTTTCTATTTAGAAAATTTCAGACTTGAGTTACAAAATATATGTGAATTCAATTGATGTAAATGAATATGATTTTTGAAGCAGGAACCAGATTTATGATTTATTGAATAGAATTAACTAAATTTAATAGAAATTAGTTAATGAGTTTTCGAAGGGATATTGGGGTTTGAATAAGTGAATTCGATTTGAAAATATATATTCGAAAACAAAAAGGAAACTAGAATTGAAATTGAAACGCAATGTGGTTATGAGCAAGCTAAATGTTTGGTTTAAACATGTTAGGTTCAAAAAGAAGTGAAATAGGCAAAATGGCCGATTTAAAGAATAAATGGGCGAAACTGAATTCAAACGACTAGATGGTATTGAATTGAATTGAAACAGGTGAATATGTGTAAGCAGGTTTGATATGGAGTATATGAAGATTTTAATTTATGTGCTCGACAAAAAGGTACATGTTTAATTCATATATGAGGTTTTATGCGCCGTATCGGCAAGCCGCTTGGCTTTTTCTTTTTCTTTTCGATTGGAGAAGATACCGGGAAGCTATTTGAAATTTCCCGATGCTCCCGATACAGGGGAGGTTATGGCGAATTTTTCTGGGAATTTAAGGAGTTAGAATATTTTTAAGAAAGTTGACAATTAGAAATCTATATATCGATATATATAGAATTCGATAAGGAAACGAAATCAAAAATAGCGTAAAGGGCCAATATGGTTATTGGAATATTTTGATAACAAATATTGATAAGGAAATGGAGAAGGGATTTAATTAATGAATATTAATTAAAGAGCCCAGTGATTTGTTTGATATGTTTGGATGAACACTTGTTTTTATTCGATAGTTAAATCACAGACTATCGAAGTTTTGACCATCGTTGTCAATATGGAGAGACCGGTTGGATTATTATCCGAAGAACCACTCCGTATCGGCATAAGCGTTGCGAACCAAGTATGCTGAATATATTGAAGACGGAGTGAAGTGCAAGGGCTTTTTCTATTAATAGAAATTGTGCCTTCGGGTTCGTTCAATCCCAGAACGAACGTAAATGGACGAATGTCTGACAGAGTATTTCCAATGATCAAATGGGTTGGTCTGTACGAATATATATGGTTGCAACGGATTTATCCCTTAGCATAATATCCAGAATATTTGTGCAAACTCAACTAGTGATTAACGGATCTGACAATGTGGCATTCAAAGTGATTGTGTTATCGATGAATGGTAAGTAATCGTAGCCTCAGGCCTCAGCAACCGGGAAAGGACAAAAATCGGGCAGGCAGCATGGCTATGTGGGTCGCACCCATTAGGGTGTATAATCACCTATCTAGAGAAATTCCTTTTGTTTCTAAATCTATCGATTCTGCCCATTCGGGAAACGGTGGTTTGAGTCCAACCGTTGGTGATATACATTCGATACACTCAAGCGAAATGAGTGGTCGGTCATGTGTGGGCCGGGTTGCAAGACGTTCTTGTTGAACCCAGGTGTATTCGCCTCTAGAGATACATCATCGGAAGGTGGTTCCATACCTTGTCATGTTGGAAATCCAATCTCCAATAAGCGCCATGCGGTTTTTGATTTTATACTATATATGTGGAGCGTGAGATGCAAGCGTTCTGCTACTCGATTATTTACTTGATGTAGACATTATTATAATATCACTGGATTTTCGTATCAAGTGTTTTGGGTTATAGTAAGGTAAAAACCGTCCGTGTTTATGTGTGGGCTGGTCTTACTATTACCTTTTCTTTTGAAAGGATTTTCAAAAGTTAAACAAGTGGTTGGAGTTTACTCACACCAGTCCCATGACTGACCCAGAGTTTGTTTTGTTTTGTTTTTCCTAAACTCTTGGGTGCCCAAATTTGTACGGGCAGTCAAGTGTTTCAGGCTTTTACAGATACACTTGGAGGAGCTTGAAGCTGGAGGCTTCAACGTTAGTTATTTAGAGTTACTTCCGCTGAATCAAATGTTATGTGTACTCTGATGATGGTATGTATATATGTACAAAACAGATTGTATTTCAAAGCTTATGTTATATAATATATTTTATTCGTTCCGCTGTGAGTTTGTGATCTTCGTTTTTCTCCTATTCTAAGTTTTCTATCTTATCTATTCTCACCCTCTAACTTCTTTCTAATAATGAGTCGTATTTCTGTGCAATTTGAGTTGGACGTGTGGTGTATTTAGTCAACTCAGATAGCACGGATTTGCGGGTCGTTTCATCAATCAACACAGAATAAAATCCAATGTCAGACACACAATCCATTTACAAGTTCGTTCTATGTCTGAACGAAACCGGAGGCACTTTCCTCGCATATCCATCCATCTCCAGGTACGTCTAGACGATCACCAACTTATTCCCTCATCTTGGGTGTACATCCCAATCAAGATCATCAGTAATCACCCAAACGATGTGAAGACTTCCGGTCTTCAACCACCGTCTTCATCTTCGACATCTCGTCGAATCGATTATTCAGAATGGGTATAAACCCGGCCTTTCTGAATAACCCACGTATATAATAAACGAATGTTACACAAACACAACAAACGCCTCATTCCAATTCAGAATATTCTTTTATTCACAAAAACACATTCTTAGGGAAATGTTCCCATTAATTTTATCCAAGATAAATTCTTCTAAATTTATTCTATAATCTTCCTTTGGATATCATTTCAAACTAGTCGGGATTAGCGAACCACACCGAAGTAATTATTTATTTTATTTCCCAATCCCAACCTATACATCCCATGGAGCAAAACTGGTAATACTCCATATCTAACACCACGGTGTTATCGGTAAAATTAATTACCATTTCACGTTCAAATCTAATTAAAGATTTAACTATCGCTTTGGAGCAAAACTGGTGGTACTCCCTTCTTGATCACCTTTCAGATTTGATAATTTAAATTATCAATTCACTTTTTAATCTAATTAAAGATTCATTAAAACTCCATTTAGTTTTAATCTTCTCAAAAATCAATATTATGTCTTTAACTGGGCTAAAGAACCAATGTCTTCTAAAACACGATTCACGACAAACCCAAATCACATTTGATATTAAATACAAGGCCCTGGATAGAAAATATATCGGCTTATATTCAATATCAAATTCTGAAACCAACAAATATCGTATTGGAAATAACGATATAAAATATATCTTTCAAATCCCCATAACAATATTGTATAGTCACGAAACCCAACATCGAAATATTCCGAAGATAATTTCGATTCAACCCCAGTCCAATCCACGTATTGGGAATATTGATTATTTTTAAAATCACTTTCAAATTCAATTTATTTACTTCACAAATAAATTGATTTTAATTCTAGTACAAAACTAGTTCATTTCGATAAAAATCTATTTTTATCTTTTCAAATATGGAGTTTTTCATCCCGGTTCTTTCCAATTCACATATTATGATTTTACACAAATTATTAATATTTTATCAAGGCCCGTACGGTCGATTTCCAACAACGGCCATCGGACTGCACTTACATCGACCCTTTTCGAATTTGATTTGGACATAATTCCAAATCCAACCATTAGATTTCAAATTTCTAATATTCATTGGAAAGCTCTTTTCGATACGAACCCAACGGTTCCGGTTTTAGGAGAATCCGACGGTCAGATCTCCCGCAACGTCAATTCGAAGTCAATGGTCGAAATTCATGAACTGCCGCGGCGCGGCGCGTTCTATTCAGGCCATTATATATATAATATATATATATATTATATATATTTCGTCGATTTCCTTTTAAAACGTATTTTATAAATCGTTTTAACTTCGTTTCAAAACCATTTCAACACTATTTCAATTTCTAATCAAAACTGAATATTTCATATCATTACTATATAAATGATATTATTTTCAAAACGTTATATTTTGAAATCACTTCTTTTCTATATTCATTATAAAAACGAATATAATCGATATAAATATCGTTCACGTCAAAATGGCGCAACTCTAATCAATACGGCTTTATATATTTCAATAAATTCGTTATCCTATTCAACAAATGAATATTTATTCTATTCAACACATGAATCTATATTTCTTTCAAAACACGAATAATCTCAACACATGAGTACTGTCAACACATCACTATTTTTTTGTTATGTAAAATATTTTATAAAACTATGGTATCTATCGTTTGATTTTCAATTAGACTTCTACTGAGAAGTAGTTCTAATTTTAAATATGATAAAGATGTAAATTTCATTGTATAAAATATTTCACTCAACACATGAACATCGTCAACACATGACTATTTTTATATTCAACACATGAATTTTCTTTTATAATATTCATTATTTTCCCGATTGGAATGAGGCCCAATCAATCACCATATAACGTTAATTATATGGATTCCATACAACACATGTATATAATAGCATTGAAAAATAATCAACCATCAACCAAAGTGCACTACACTGTATAAGCATCAAATATAGATATCTTACGCTTATAACAGCCTGTCAATCAATCGATCGACATATTTAATCAATCAGGATGAGTGAACTTCCAAATTTCATCCCAACACCCGTGTGGGGTTTCAAACAATCAAACACATATTTTATTTGTGCAGTTGGGCGATGTGTAAAATTTATCGTCCCAATCAATGTCCTTCAAATAGGTGTACATAAACAAACCGTCCGGTTTGTAAATGAATATTTTATTTCATTCACTTCCACGTTAAAAATTATATTTTTAACGATAATATATTCTATTTCAACACATGAATTTCTATTCAGTTCATTTACACAATAAAAATGATATTTTTATTTTTCTAACATATTTTAGAAAATTTCGGCGGCATAACGGCACGATACTAGAAACGGGACGAGGCCTAGCCTTATCCCCGGTCTAGTGAAGGCCCACGCCATTCACACATCAATCAAATTCATTCCATTTCACCAAACAATTCAATTCCAACCAAATAAACTAACCAACTACTCAACCAAACAATTTAACAAGCAAGTCATCCATGGTCTGTGGATGACGGGTGTCGGGTGCTACTAAGCACCGTCTGCATCCTAGTATATATATATAACTAGAAAAAGAGAATTTAGAGTGAGAAGTTCTCACCGACTAGCTAAACCAAACTCCACGACGCTTCACTGATAGAAATTTTCTTCGTTATCCCATCTTCGTCATCTTCGTTGCCCGTAGTCACTATATATATAAAAATCACACATTCTTATATTTCGATGTCTTTAAAATAAAAATCAAATTTTTATTTATTCACTTTCAATTTAAAAATCATATTTTTGTAATCACTTCATATATTTAAAAATCGAATTTTCACTTCGCTATTCAATATATAAAAATAAGCATATTTTCACAACGCTACTATATAGATAAAAATTATATTTTTATCACCTTATTCTTCATATAAAAATTTCACCCTTTCAAAAATAAAGTTTTCGCCTTTATAAAAATAAAGTTTTCGCCTTTATAAAAATAAAGTTTTCGCCTTTATAAAAATAAAGTTTTCGCCTTTATAAAAATAAAGTTTTCGCCTTTAATACGTCTATCATGTAAAAATTATATTTTCACATCTCCTACATGGTAAAGATCATATTTTTAATATTTTTAAAAAATATAAAAATCATATTTTTAATACTCTATAATATAAAAGATTGTATTTTTATTTGCTAAAATTAATTAAACAAAACGAAATAAAAATAAAAAGGAAAAGGGGCTCACAGTGTTTGACTGCAGAGGGTGGGGGGTTTCACCTTCGTCGGAGGGGGCTTCGGGTGGCTCGAAGGTGGGCTTCGCGGCTCACGGTGGCGCAGGAGCCTCGTCAGGCGGTGGTGGAGCTCGGGGGGGGGAGGGGGGATGGGTCAGAGGGTGGAGGGGTGCGGTGCTCGAATTGGGGGTTTAGGGTTCGGGTTTGGGTGGGTTCGACGCGGGTTCGGCGAGGAGGAGAAGGGGAGGTGGAGGAAGAGGGGGCTACGCCCTAGTGGCGGCGCGCCAGGGGGGTCGCGGCGGTGCTGCTGGGAGGAGCGCCTCCCTCCCTTCGTTTCTTTTTTTTTTTTTCTATTTAAAACTGAATCGGGAAGAATAAGGGGGGAGGGGCTTTTATAAAAGGGTGCGTTTTTTACAGGTCCCTATTAAGTTTCAAAATAGAAAAAAAAACCCGGTGATAAAAACAATATAAAATACATCCCTATTTTTGAAATTCGGCTGAAAACATTCCAGTTCTACCCTTTTGCAATTACAAAACTTTCCAACTCATCATTTAATCGTTCAAACTGCACCTTTAATCTCGCTCAAAACCGTATTTCCATGATTTTGCAAAACAATCCATCAAAAAATCGCTGTTTGACTGATCAAAAAATCTTAAAAAAAAACGTAATAAAGAATCAAAAGCCGATGGTCATAGTTTTAATAAAGATCATGCAAATATTCAAAATAATTGCACATTTATATGCAACAATGATCAGTAGTAGTTTCCTAAAAAGAATATTTACAGATTAATTGTTTGCAGTTACTACTTGTTTCTTACAGTATAGACATGCCAAAATATTTAGTACAAATGAGGCAAATGAATGTTCAAAAAAACTGCATACATTTATTCAGATATAACAAATATTTGCATACATTTCAGCTTGAAAAAAAACTGGTAATTAAAACCAAATTTACAACAAAATACTGAACTGATTGTATTACATCACAAAAATGTTTACAACAAATGGTAAAAGTCAACAATAAAACCAAGTATCTTTTGAAGAACAAGTTCTTTTGTTATGGCCCAGCTTACTCCAGAAACCACTTCTAGTACTCCTAATGTGCGATTACATTCCCAAGCTTCAACAACATTAATACACCAATAATCGCAGGAACACTGTTATACAAAGAAGAAAATCAAAATTAGTAAGCCTAATGTGCGATAATCAAATTACATAAACATCTGCAGATTAATATAAATACATGCGTACGTACAGTTCAGCAAAATAACAATAATATATGCATATTTATATGCAAGGATTCTAAATATATGCATACAAATATGCATATATTTTAAATATATGTTTTTCTGTGTGTTTGGGAAAAAGTTGCATCCAGATATGCATATATTTAGAATATACGCATATTTGTAGGCAATTTTTTAACAGAAATGTTGAAAAGAGATAATAAAGATATATGCATATTTGTATGCATATATCTATAATATATGCATACATATACTCCACTTTTCTGAGCACATGCAAACCCAAATGTTCTAACAATAGTTTCACACTTGAATTTGTCGATAAACATGCAATTTTTTAAATAAATGATCGATCAAATTAGATTAATATTAATATATGCGTACAATTCAGCAAAATAACAGCAATATCTGCATATTTATATGCAAGTATTCTAAATATATGCATACAAATATGCATATATTTTAAATATAAGTTTTTCTGCGTGTCTGGTAAAAAGTTGCATACATATACGCATATATTTAGAATAGATGCATATTTGTAGGCAATTTTTTAACGGAAATGTTGAAAACAGATAATAAAGACATACGCATATTTGTATGCATATATCTATAATATATGCATAACTGGACTCAACTTTTCTCAGCACATGCAAACATAAATGTTCCAACAATAGTTTCATACTTGAATTTGTCGATAAACATGCAATTTTTTAAATAAATGATCGATCAAATTAGATTAATATTAATATATGCGTACAATTCAGCAAAATAACATTAATATCTGCATATTTATATGCAAGGATTCTAAATATATGCATACAAATATGCATATATTTTAAATATATGTTTTTTTGCGTGTCTGGTAAAAAGTTGCATACAGATATGCATATATTTAGAATAGATGCATATTTGTAGGCAATTTTTTAACAAAAATGTTGAAAACAGATAATAAAGATATATGCATATTTGTATACATATATGTTTAATATATGCATACTTATACTCAACTTTTCTGAGCACATGCAAACCCAAATGCTCTAACAATAGTTTCATACTTGAATTTGTCGAGAAACATGCAATTTTTTAAATAAATAATCGATCAAATTAGATTACTATAAATATATGCGTACAATTCAACAAGATAACTCAAATATCTGCATATTTATATGCGTACGATTCAGCAAAATAACAATACTGTTCTAACAATAAGTTTTTCTTCGGGTCTGGAAAAAAGTTGCATACACATATGCATATATTTGAAATAGATGCATATGTGTACGCAAATTTTTAACAGAAATGTTGAAAACATATAGTAAGTTATGAAATTAAGTAAACAGAAGGACAAAAATTAAAAATCGACATCAAGAGGATCAAAATTTAAACAAACCTGAAATCCATATTCTCAACAAACCACAAAACCACACAGTTTCATCCCCTTCCAAAACTCAAAGCCACAAGGAGCCGTCCATCACAGTTCCCTCTGCCAGGCCCCTTTCTGACCAAGCCAAGTCCACTGTTCTTCCATCAGAAGATCCGCAAAATCAACTCAACTCCAAATTCCAAACAGCAAAAACACCTGAAATCCAATTCGATTCAACTCCAAAACCAAAATCACTGTTTCTAAAAATCCGTATTAATATTAGTTTCATACCTGTTCTCAATTTCTGAAAATACGCTTCGGAAATCGAAAAAATCAAAGAAAAAATATCGCAACTTGTTTGATTGTAGAGGGAATTCTTTTTTGATACTTTGGATTTGTTGATTGAAGTAGAAATGGAAGAAGTTTCAAGCCGCCATTAACAAGGAAGAAATTTGAAGATGACGGCGCCGCCATGACAGACAACAATATGATGCGTGAAAAAAAATGAAACCCTAATACGTGTTTACGCGGAGACTAATTACATCATCAATTAGTGAAAAGGGCATTTCTGGTATAAAAAAAATCACTGTTTGAAAATAGGGATGAATTTTATATGTTTCAAAAGGGGAGGATGTGAGCCTAATTAAGTTTAGTTTTAAGGATGTGAGCCTAATTTTCACTTTATAAAATTTATATTATTTAATTTATTATTTAATTTTTCACCAAAAAGCAACTTTTATTTTCGACCTCAAAACGAGGCCCACCGCCTGTCGTCCATAGCGTTTTACCCCCATTCCAAACCCAATGGGATATGTATCGCAAGCTGATTCGATCGCTTGAATCAGTTTCCTTTGAATTTACATTTAAATCATTATATTGAATTTTAAACGTACAATTCAAATTACCGGGGTCGCATACGAACTTTAAAAATTCTAGAAAAATATTTTCTAGTTTCGTATTGACGATACGGTCCTAACAAAACTAGTTTCGTCGAATTCTGAGACCGTTGGAAAAATGGTCAATTTCCAGTCGATTAAAATCAACTGAAACCGGTCAAAACGCGTTTTCCTTTGCCACGCTCACATATTGATTCGAAAAATTATGAAATTTGGAATCTAGCAATAACTTAACACTGCGGATCCAACAAAAGTGGTTTCGGTGAAATCCGAGGTCATTTGCAAAATTTCCATTTTTAAGGGCCTGAATTCCATAGCGACTATTCAGAATTTTCAACTGGACATATCTTTTGATTCCCGCTATGAAATTTTGATTTGTTGGATTCGTTGGAAAGATCTTATCAATTAGATCCTATTATTTTTGGTTTCACTAAAATCCGGATTGTTTTGCACCCGGTACATTCAATTGAAGTTTGAAATCGAATTATCGAACTACCGCGCCATTTTCAATTCTATTTATAATTATATATAAATATTCATATTCTAACGACGACGCGTATAAATATATACGTCGAATTCTTTTCAAAACAAATTTCTCGTCGTTTTTATTTAAAATAATCTATTTTAAATGTTCAAAATTCGCTAAAATTGCCAAAATAAAAATTTTAAACTGGCCTAGATTTTCGGGTTGTTACAATCTCCCCCACTTAAAACTTTTCGTCCCCGAAAAGGAACAAAGTCGAAAGTGGTTTGATTAATCAACTCTACGTTCGATCTGGCTTCCATTCTCCAACTTTTCAGTTTCTGAGAATTTTCTAAAATTTCAAAAATTTGGCTAACACCCTAAATTTTCGAAAAATTTCGCCATAACCTCCCCTGCACCGGGAGCATCGGGGAATTTCAAATAGCTTCCCCGGTCCTTCAGATCTCAAAAAGAAAAAGAAAAAGCCAAGCGGCTAGCCAATAGGCTCATAAAATCATCATCACCCAAACAAAACAGTAAATTATGTAGTAAACATGTACCTATTTGTCGGGCAAACAAATTTTATTCTTCGGCTCTAGCCTCCTTGCTATGACCTGTTCAATGTAAGTATATGTATATGCAAGCAAATGCGACCAATTTTCAATATAATTCAATATTTGATACAATTAGGCTTACTGGTTCAAAATTAGCAAACAAATAAACAAACAACGCAAACATCAATCAATTAGTGAATTACAGTTTCAAATCCATAATTTTGATATATCTACCGAAAATCATGTTTTTGATGCCAATTCACAACAATGTGTTCTAGCTATATTAGTTTTGGTTCTCACACCAGTCTAATGGAAACATATAGATATCATACCTTCGAAACTCGAATATAAATACTGATCATGTGGCCACATCACCAGAATTATCCCCGGGTGTCTAGTATGTGACTCTATATCTATCCAGTATATTAAAACTTCGACTATACGTTCATGACGCGTATACGCGAAATCTATATATACTCGATTGTCCATATTCAAAATAAATAAATATTCAAATACGTATAAAGCGATTTAAATTTTCAAAACAAAACTGTTTTCATTTGAAAAATATGCTCTTCACACTCGTTCTAGGATACTACTGATCCTATCTCTAACGAGTTATTCTAATTGGATATTACTAATCCAATAACTGATGAATTCTTTCGTATGGTTCTAATGTGTCTTGTTCTCGAGCTCTGTAAACCAAAGCTCCGATACCAAACTGAGACGACCCGAACTTCCCCGTGAAGGAAAGCGCGGATAGAATTGAGGACAAGACAAAACAGAACGCAAACGGAAGAACATTTCATTGTTATTACAACAATTCCATCAGATACAAGAATATACAGAGTATAAATGAATAAATTACATTCAACAAATATCAGAGATTACAATAAATTACATAGCAGTGGAAAAATATACAAAACACAACTAGAAGTGATACACGGATACAGAGCTTTCCGAGCATCGTTCCAGCTGTTAATCAGGACCCTGTGAATATAAATCCGCAAAACCAAAACTACTAGCTGCCCGTGCGGAAAATAGGGGCACCCAGAGTTAGGTTAAAACAATAAACTCCAGGTCAGTCATGGGACTGGTGTGAGAACTAAAACAGTTATTTAAAACTTTACTTTATAGATAGTAATTCAAGGGACCACGACGTATAACACGGAACGGGTTTCCTTCCAAGAATACTAGTGCATAGAATAATCAACGCAATGCTTTTTCGAAAAATGAAGCTATTATAAGACCCAGGTCCCATCACACAATGCAACGCAAGCCGGAGGATAGGGTTTTCCCTTATAATAGCCAAACATGCTTGGTACGTTTAAAAACAAATCATTTGATACTATAATAAGTGTATAGTGTCAAAACAATTCAAATCATAAATATCAATCATAGGTGGCATGGGTACCATCTATCATGTCGCCATACTAGTTCTACAATTAAAACCGCAATATCACGTATTGGAAACTGGATTCCGTCATGAGCCGAGGCAAGGGGCAAGCTCCTCTCCGCGTTCGAGACACTCTAGCAAATGTCCCAGGACCCCACTATGATCCTTGGATCTTCAGGGCCGGTCCTCTCTTACTTTTGAGGATTAGTTATTCCTGAACACACGTTTCCCGGTCCTTACAGACCTATATCCGAGGCGCCTCATATCCAACAACCACACAGGTGAAAAGTATATAAATGTCAGGGCTGGTAGGTCACTGACACCACCCTAGCTAGAAAGAAACGTCGTGCTCTCCCTGCAGTCACTATCCCGATTTTGACTCATACCGAGGTGTGAGGCTCGCGAATTCACGTAATACACAAAGCTACGCCACACAGGCCGTGCTTTGATCATCAACCACAAGACTTTGCTTTTCAACAGAAGCCTTGATCAATTGCCACTTACGCATGCCACATTGGCAATTCACTCCATGCGACTGATGTCCATCGATATACAACCTCTGAGCTCATACGTCTCAGAGAAGGGCGTTAAGCAAGAGAATAAATTCTCCGCCGCCAAACAGACGTATATTTAATAGAGATCAATCAACACAGAATAAAATCCAATGTCAGACACACAATCCATTTACAAGTTCGTTCTATGTCTGAACGAAACCGGAGGCACTTTCCTCGCATATCCATCCATCTCCAGGTACGTCTAGATGATCACCAACTGATTCCCTCATCTTGGGTGTACAGCCCAATCAAGATCATCAGTAATCACCCAAACGATGTGAAGACTTCCGGTCTTCAACCACCGTCTTCATCTTCGACATCTCGTCGAATCGATTATTCAGAATGGGTATAAACCCGGCCTTTCTGAATAACCCACGTATATAATAAACGAATGTTACACAAACACAACAAACGCCTCATTCCAATTCAGAATATTCTTTTATTCACAAAAATACATTCTTAGGGAAATGTTCCCATTAATTTTATCCAAGATAAATTCTTCTAAATTTATTCTATAATCTTCCTTTGGATATCATTTCAAACTAGTCGGGATTAGCGAACCACACCGAAGTAATTATTTATTTTATTTCCCAATCCCAACCTATACATCCCATGGAGCAAAACTGGTAATACTCCATATCTAACACCACGGTGTTATCGGTAAAATTAATTACCATTTCACGTTCAAATCTAATTAAAGATTTAACTATCGCTTTGGAGCAAAACTGGTGGTACTCCCTTCTTGATCACCTTTCAGATTTGATAATTTAAATTATCAATTCACTTTTTAATCTAATTAAAGATTCATTAAAACTCCATTTAGTTTTAATCTTCTCAAAAATCAATATTATGTCTTTAACTGGGTTAAAGAACCAATGTCTTCTAAAACACGATTCACGACAAACCCAAATCACATTTGATATTAAATACAAGGCCCTGGATAGAAAATATATCGTCTTATATTCAATATCAAATTCTGAAACCAACAAATATCGTATTGGAAATAACGATATAAAATATATCTTTCAAATCCCCATAACAATATTGTATAGTCACGAAACCCAACATCGAAATATTCCGAAGATAATTTCGATTCAACCCCAGTCCAATCCACGTATTGGGAATATTGATTATTTTTAAAATCACTTTCAAATTCAATTTATTTACTTCACAAATAAATTGATTTTAATTCTAGTTCAAAACTAGTTCATTTCGATAAAAATCTATTTTTATCTTTTCAAATATGGAGTTTTTCATCCCGGTTCTTTCCAATTCACATATTATGATTTTACACAAATTATTAATATTTTATCAAGGCCCGTACGGTCGATTTCCAACAACGGCCATCGGACTGCACTTACATCGACCCTTTTCGAATTTGATTTGGACATAATTCCAAATCCAACCATTAGATTTCAAATTTCTAATATTCATTGGAAAGCTCTTTTCGATACGAACCCAACGGTTCCGGTTTTAGGAGAATCCGACAGTCAGATCTCCCGCAACGTCAATTCGAAGTCAATGGTCGAAATTCATGAACTGCCGCGGAGCGGCGCGTTCTATTCAGGCCATTATATATATATAATATATATATATATATATATATATATATATTATATATATTTCATCGATTTCCTTTTAAAACGTATTTTATAAATCGTTTTAACTTCGTTTCAAAACCATTTCAACACTATTTCAATTTCTAATCAAAACTGAATATTTCATATCATTACTATATAAATGATAATATTTTCAAAACGTTATATTATGAAATCACTTCTTTTCTATATTCATTATAAAAACGAATATAATCGATATAAATATCGTTCACGTCAAAATGGCGCAACTCTAATCAATACGGCTTTATATATTTCAATAAATTCGTTATCCTATTCAACAAATGAATATTTATTCTATTCAACACATGAATCTATATTTCTTTCAACACACGAATAATCTCAACACATGAGTACTGTCAACACATCACTATTTTTTTGTTATGTAAAATATTTTATAAAACTATGGTATCTATCGTTTGATTTTCAACTAGACTTCTACTGAGAAGTAGTTCTAATTTTAAATATGATAAAGATGTAAATTTCATTGTATAAAATATTTCACTCAACACATGAACATCGTCAACACATGACTATTTTTATATTCAACACATGAATTTTCTTTTATAATATTCATTATTTTCCCGATTGGAATGAGGCCCAATCAATCACCATATAACGTTAATTATATGGATTCCATACAACACATGTATATAATACATTGAAAAATAATCAACCATCAACCAAAGTGCACTACACTGTATAAGCATCAAATATAGATATCTTACGCTTATAACAGCCTGTCAATCAATCGATCGACATATTTAATCAATCAGGATGAGTGAACTTCCAAATTTCATCCCAACACCCGTGTGGTGTTTCAAACAATCAAACACAGATTTTATTTGTGCAGTTGGGCGATGTGTAAAATTTATCGTCCCAATCAATGTCCTTCAAATAGGTGTACATAAACAAACCGTCCGGTTTGTAAATGAATATTTTATTTCATTCACTTCCACGTTAAAAATTATATTTTTAACGATAATATATTCTATTTCAACACATGAATTTCTATTCAGTTCATTTACACAATAAAATTGATATTTTTATTTTTCTAACATATTTTAGAAAATTTCGGCGGCATAACGGCACGATACTAGAAACGGGACGAGGCCTAGCCTTATCCCTGGTCTAGTGAAGGCCCGCGCCATTCACACATCAATCAAATCCATTCCATTTCACCAAACAATTCAATTCCAACCAAATAAACTAACCAACTACTCAACCAAACAATTTAACAAGCAAGCCATCCATGGTCTGTGGATGACGGGTGTCGGGTGCTACTAAGCACCGTCTGCATCCTAGTATATATATATAACTAGAAAAAGAGAATTTAGAGTGAGAAGTTCTCACCGACTAGCTAAACCAAACTCCACGACACTTCATTGATAGAAATTTTCTTCGTTATCCCATCTTCGTCATTTTCGTTGCCCGTAGTCACTATATATATAAAAATCACACATTCATATATTTCGATGTCTTTAAAATAAAAATCACATTTTTATTTATTCACTTTCAATTTAAAAATCATATTTTTATAATCACTTCATATATTTAAAAATCGAATTTTCACTTCGCTATTCAATATATAAAAATAAGCATATTTTCACAACGCTACTATATAGATAAAAATTATATTTTTATCATCTTATTCTTCATATAAAAATTTCACCCTTTCAAAAATAAAGTTTTCGCCTTTATAAAAATAAAGTTTTCGCCTTTATAAAAATAAAGTTTTCGCCTTTATAAAAATAAAGTTTTCGCCTTTATAAAAATAAAGTTTTCGCCTTTATAAAAATAAAGTTTTCGCATTTATAAAAATAAAGTTTTCGCCTTTATAAAAATAAAGTTTTCGCCTTTATAAAAATAAAGTTTTCGCCTTTAATACGTCTATCATGTAAAAATTATATTTTCACATCTCCTACATGGTAAAGATCATATTTTTAATATTTTTAAAAATATAAAAATCATATTTTTAATACTCTATAATATAAAAGATTGTATTTTTATTTGCTAAAATTAATTAAACAAAACGAAATAAAAATAAAAAGGAAAAGGGGCTCACAGTGTTCGACTGCAGAGGGTGGGGGGTTTCACCTTCGTCGGAGGGGGCTTCGGGTGGCTCGAAGGTGGGCTTCGCGGCTCACGGTGGCGCAGGAGCCTCGTCAGGCGGTGGTGGAGCTCGGGGGGGGGGGGCGATGGGTCAGAGGGTGGAGGGGTGCGGTGCTCGAATTGGGGGTTTAGGGTTCAGGTTTGGGTGGGTTTGACGCGGGTTCGGCGAGGAGGAGAAGGGGAGGTGGAGGAAGAGGGGGCCACGCCCTAGTGGCGGCGCGCCAGGGGGGTCGCGGCGGTGCTGCTGGGAGGAGTGCCTCACTCCCTTCGTTTCTTTTTTTTTCTATTTAAAACTGAATCGGGAAGAATACGGGGGGAGGGGCTTTTATAAAATTTATATTATTTAATTTTTCACCAAAAAGCAACTTTTATTTTCGACCTCAAAACGAGGCCCACCGCCTGTCGTCCATAGCGATTTACCCCCATTCCGAACCCAATGGGATATGTATCGCAAGCTGATTCGATCGCTTGAATCAGTTTCCTTTGAATTTACATTTAAATCATTATATTGAATTTTAAACGTACATTTCAAATTACCGGGGTCGCATACGAACTTTAAAAATTCTAGAAAAATATTTTCTAGTTTCATATTGACGATACGGTCCTAACAAAACTAGTTTCGTCGAATTCTGAGACCGTTGGAAAAATGGTCAATTTCCAGTCGATTAAAATCAACTAAAACCGGTCAAAACGCGTTTTCCTTTGCCACGCTCACATATTGATTCGAAAAATTATGAAATTTGGAATCTAGCAATAACTTAACACTGCGAATCCAACAAAAGTGGTTTCGGCGAAATCCGAGGTCATTTGCAAAATTTCCATTTTTAAGGGCCTGAATTCCATAGCAACTATTCAGAATTTTCAACTGGACATATCTTTTGATTCCCGCTATGAAATGTTGATTTGTTGGATTCGTTGGAAAGATCTTATCAATTAGATCCTATTATTTTTGGTTTCACTAAAATCCGGATTGTTTTGCACCCGGTACATTCAATTGAAGTTTGAAATCGAATTATCGAACTACCGCGCCATTTTCAATTCTATTTATAATTATATATAAATATTCATATTCTAACGACGACGCGTATAAATATATACGTCGAATTCTTTTCAAAACAAATTTCTCGTCGTTTTTATTTAAAATAATCTATTTTAAATGTTCAAAATTCGCTAAAATTGCCAAAATAAAAATTTTAAACTGGCCCAGATTTTCGGGTTGTTACACCTGAGGCTACGAATACTTACCATTCATTGATAACACCATCACTTTGAATGCCACATCGTCAGATCCGTTAATCTCTAGTTGAGTTTGCACAAATATTCTGGATGTTATGTTAAGGGAATAAATCCGTTGCAACCATATATATATTTATACAGACCAACCCATTTGATCATTGGAAATACTTTGTCAGACATTCGTCGATTTACGTTCGTTCTGGGACTGAACGAAACCGAAGGCACAATTTCTATTAATAGAAAAAGCCCTTGCACTTTACTCCGTCTTCAATATATTCAGCATACTTGGTCCGCAACGCTTATGCCGATACGGAGTGGTTCTTCGGATAATAATCCAACCGGTCTCTCCATATTGACAACGATGGTCAAAACTTCGATAGTCTGTGATTTAACTATCGAATAAAAACAAGTGTTCATCCAACATATCAAACAAATCACTGGGCTCTTTAATTAATATTTCATTAATTAAATCTCTTCAACATTCTCTTATCAATATTTGTTAACCAAATATTTTCAATAATCATCTCGGCTTCTTACGCTATTTGGAAAACATTTCCATATATCGCCTTCTCTTATTTCCTATACTTAGGAAATATATTTTATTTGAAATTGAAAACAATTTCAATCACTTATCTCTTTCTCGACTACTTTAACTATCCTCAGGAAATATTTACTTTTATATTTCCAAAATAACATTACTTGGGTTAAAACGAAAGCGGTATAAAACATCGTACGGCAACCCAAAATATTCTATTCAACTAACTATTATCCAACACTTCTCTTCGAGATTGGAACTTGCTATTTCTCCATTTA
Organism: Allium sativum; assembly: GCA_030737875.1. NCBI lineage: Eukaryota > Viridiplantae > Streptophyta > Magnoliopsida > Asparagales > Amaryllidaceae > Allium > Allium sativum. The sequence continues at coordinate 657,732,593 of CM060923.1, forward strand.
AAATGAAATCAATCAAGTTGGGGTAAAATTACCTCTCAGACCTTGACTGAAAAAATCCTTAACTTCAAAACGGCCAAACCACTAACCTCGAATAAACACACTATAAAACCCAATTGTTCATTCTAAAACATGTGTATGGTTTGCTTTCTATTTCTAATTTATAGATTTCCCTTTTTGTTTACAATATTCTATTTTTGATTTCGTTTCCTTATCGAATTCTATATATATCGATATATAGATTTCTAATTGTCAAATTTCTTAAAAATATTCTAACTCATTAAATTCCCTGAAAAATTCGCCATAACCTCCCCTGTATCGGGAGCATCGGGAAATTTCAAATAGCTTCCCGGTACCTTCTCATTTCAAAAAGAAAAGAAAAAGCCAAGCGGCTTGCCGATACGGCACATAAAATCTCATATATGAATTAAACATGTACCTTTTTTTCGAGCACATAAATTTAAATCTTCATATACTTCATCCCATACCTGTCTCCTATATGTCTATACCTGTCCAATTTATTTCAACTTCATACACTCGTTGGACTCAATTCGTTAAAGTAACTCTTTAACTAACTCTCTGCCTATCTCGCTTGTATATTTGAATATAACACGTTTCAAATATACTTCCACTTACTTATCAACTAATTGAATCAAATTTCAATTTAAGTTATATATTCAATTTCGAATATATATTTACAATTCCAAATTCACTTTTCAAAGTTCGACTTCAATTCACCACTCGATTAACTAATTCTTCTTTGACTTAGTTAATTCTATTCAATAATCAAAAATATGATTATTGTTTCAAAAATCACTTTCTTACTTCACTTGAGTTCACATTTATTTTCTAACTCAAGACCAGGTTTTTTATATGGAAATTCGGATTTTTATTTGCTTAAAAATCCCTATATTTATTTTATAAAATCCATTATGGTTTTAATGGTTTTTGGCACTGCACTTTTAAAATTTTGATTTTTGACATATCTCAAAATCTATTCGACGAAATCCCGATTTTTCTCCTTCATTAGAAAACTATTATTAAATTGGTCCTGATTTTTCTTGTTTCAAAGAATTTCGACATCATTTGAGTTCTATATACCATGTTGAAGTTCGAAACGCCAATTTACGAACTACCGCGCCGCGGCGAGTTCATTATATATATACACACACTTTTAAAACTTTGTTTTAAAATAAATTCAACTCTTTTTTATATATATATTTTTAATATATATCAAATCCATAATTTAAATTCCATTTGAATTCTATATTCAAATTTCATAGTTTTATATTCCATTTGAATTTTATATTCAAATCCTATAGTTAATTCTATTCCGAGTTCTATTTGAAATTCTATTTTCAAAATTTTATTTCAAGTTCTACTTTGAAATTCTATATTTGAATTTCCCTTATTCAAATCCCATTTTCAATCTCCATTTAAATTTCTATATTCAAATCTATTTTCATTCTTTTTGAATTTCAAATCCCATATTAAACTTCACTTTGAATTCAAATACCATATTTAATTTTCTCTTGAATTCAAATTCTATATTTATATCTCTTTGGATTCAAATTCTAATTTGTATCTCTTGAATTCCAATTCTGGATTTAAACTCCATTTTCAAATCTGTTTGAAATTCCTATATTTAAAGTCTATTTGAATTCTCGAATATCCCAACTCCATTTTAATTCTATTTGAAATTCAAATATTCAAACTCCATTTAAATTCTATTTGAAATTCTAAATGTTTCAAATTCCATTTTCTCTTATTTGAAATTCCCAATATTTCAAATTACATTTTCTTTTATTTGAAATTCCATTTTTGAATTTCCTTTATTCCAATCCCATTTGAATTTCTATTATCAAATTCTATAGTTAAACCCCGTTTGAATTTCTAATTTCAAATTCTATTTTATTCGAATTCTCTTTCAAATTCAATTCTGTAATGGCGCGTTTTGTTAGCTGTCGAATAATTAATTTATTTAATGATTTATATATCGATTTGGCGATATCGATAACTTAAAGTACAACGTTCGAACTTATAATTTATAATTATAATTAAAACGAACCTGAAACGGCGCTGCAGTTCGTAATCTGGCGATTTGAACTTCAACTGAATATACAGAATTCGTTTTAAGCCGGATTTCTGTGAAACAAGAAACATACGGATCTGTTGAACTATATTTTTCATATAGAAGAGAAAAATCGAGATTTCATCGTGTAGATTTTGAGATATGTCCAAATCAAATTTTAGAAAAGTCGCTGTGGAATTCCTTTATAATTTGCAATGCTTTATTTACGTTATAAAAGAGTTTTCAATATATTTGAATATCGGGTTTGAATTTAGACAAGGTTCTGTTGGGAAGTAGTGATAATTTAATTTTTAGAATTTTACTGTAATTTTTAATTAATTAAATAAGCAACTTTTTATTTAGAGTATTTTGCACCCTGAAATCAATATTTTGAGGTTTCAAAATATGAGTAAATCTACCGGTATTATTATATTTTTGGGATTAGGGCACCTCGCTGGATAAGACGGTATTTTTATTTTTGTCTATAGCAGTTCATATCTAAGTGGAATTTTATGTAACTAGGAAACCAAACTTTAAACAATGGAAACAAGTAAAACAACTTGGCAAGACCTCACTGTCCAAGTTTTCACGTCAGTCAAGAACCACCGAAAATCAAAATCACCCAGACATGCATACCTTTGTTCGAAGAGTATGAATAGGCTATGTTGTTCCCAAATAGCTAAGGTTGAAATAGGAGTATTGAAACCATTAAATGAAATGTATCCATCCACGTAAAGAAGTGAACAGCACCTACCCATACCCTATGTTGTGTATCCATCCACGTATAACAGCACCCACCACTTATAACAGCACCTACCAAGTAAATTAATATCCTATAAATACACAAACCCAATCTATTATTTTATTCTCTTCTTCAACAAAGTACCCTAACTTTTAATCGCAAACAAATATCAAATCTAAACGATACTCTTGGTTGGGGTATTTCCATGGGTTTCGAATGGTATTCGCATCCATGAATACTGCAGCAAGCATGATTGAGGACAAGGTTAAGATATGCTCAGCTACGCTGGGGACTTTGGGTAATGACCTGGTTAAACTCGTGGTGGTTAGAAAAGTTGAAGCAAGTTGAGGTCACGGGTTTTTAAGGGGAGGCACTGTACCTATGCGTATACGGGTTGGAGCGGATTTCAAAGGAGAACAGCAGGTCGACGCCGATCTTTCTGCTGAGGGGGCAAGTGGTGATGTCAGTCGGTGAACTCGTGATGAATGGGAGGAGCTAGGTGGGGAAGAGGGTGCGAGGTGAGGTATGTATTTCAGGAGGAAGAGGTCGGCATTATACTGAAAGGGAAAAATGGGAATGTCGAAGTCTGTTATGCTTGGGGGAAGAAACTCTTTGCGTTAATGATGGGATTAAGGTTGGTAGGGGTTATTTAGTTTATTTTGTGAAGTTGGATAGTGGAAAAGAATTGCGATGGTAGTTTGAGATAGAAGAAATGGCCATTGATGTTCGAGTGACTTATGGGATTTAGCTGGAGCAAGTATTGGTGAAGAAGGACCTTTTTAACGGGTAGGCGCAAAAGGAAATTGGGCCGGGAAATATAAGTTAAGCCCATATGAATAAAAATTTAGTTTTATTTAAATTTAAATTGTATTAACTTGTACAGTACATATCTTGGCCATACTGTATCAGAAATTCGAACAGTCAGTCACGTTGGGATCGTATGGACGGACACTACACGATGGGACTGACTGGAAGTCCATCCGAGCTCGTTACAATTTATGGCAAAATAAATTGTCCGTCGCAATCAAATAACGCAAACCGTTATTTGACGGTTAACGCGCCAAGGTGAGTAAAACTCACCAACTCTAAATAGTTCTATTTTTATAGTGTATTCTTAGAACTGTTAACTATTGTCTGTTTGACTGTGTGTTGACTGTTTGATTGAACTGCTAGTCAGTTAGTGGAATATATATATATATATAAATATAAACCGATAAATATTTATATGCTGATTCTGCTTATCAGAATATTATACTGTTGTTGTTTAACATCTGTGGATGCAAGGAAACAGGTTGGAGGAATCCAACTGGATTCCTCAACAGTTATTTTACTGTGATTTTTATATTGTGATATATAATGTGATGTATATAATCTGTGTGATTATGTGTGGTGGGACGATATTTATCGTTGTTATATGCTGTGTTAAATACCATGAGAAATACCAGAATGTAGGAGAGGGGTTTTCAAAGTATATTTTGAAAATAGTTTATTTATATAAAATCAAGGGATTATATATATATATAAGAAAAAGGATTCTGAATATAAAGGAATATAGTTGGTAAAAACAAATATAAAAGAATTATATTTGTAAATCAATATACAAGGGAATATATATGTTAATCGAATATAAGGGAATATATTTGTTAATCAAAATATAAAGGAATTATATTCGTTAAAAGAAATATAAAGGATATTTATTTAGAGATTTAATAAATAGAATTAAACCAAAGGAGATATTTATTTGTTAAATAAATAGGAGTTAACCAAGTGAATTGGTCGAGTTAACCAAGTAAATTGGTCGAGTTAACCAAGTGAATTGGTCGAGTTAATCGAAGTGAATTTGTTAAGTTAAACTAAGTGGTTAATCGATGTGAATTAGTTAAGTTAAACTACGTGGTTAAACTAAGTGAAATAGTTAAGTTAACTAAGTGGTTAATCAAAGTGAATTAGTTGCGTCAAACTAAGTGAATTAGTCAAGTTAAACTAATTGGTAAATCGAAGTAAATTAGTTAGGTTAATCAAAGTGAATTAGCTGAGTTAAACTAAGTAAATCGGTTAGAGTCAATCAAAGTGAATTAACAAAGTTAAACTACGTGGATTAGTTCAGTTAATCGAGACAAGTAAATCAAGTTAGGCTAAACCATTTGAGTTAACCAGTTAAAGTTTACCAGTTAAAGATAAACAGTTAAAGTTGACCAGTTAAAGTTGACCAGTTAGAGTTAAACCAGTTAGAGTTAACATGTTAGAGGTGACCAGTTAGAGTTAACCAGTTAGACTTGACCAGTTAGAGTTGACCAGTTAAAGTTGACCAGTTAGAGTTATTGATATACACATAAATGTGTGTATATTATCCACTTATTTATCTTATTTTCCCTTTAAAATAATTGATACTTTGTATTTATAGCTGTATTTTCAGATTGTTGACAAGAAGCATGGTTTTGAGCATTTGATGGATAAAAGCATGAAGAATTTGCTTAAAAAAGAGTGAAGTTTAAAATTGCTAAAGCTTGAAGAGTCTAAAGCTTGAAGAACGGTTGCAATTATATTTCAGTTAAGAAGATTTGGCTCAATAAAGACTAAAATTGCATTCACATTAGTTCATTTGGAAGACCTCTTACTCATGTTGCGTTCACACTAGCCTATTTGCTAAACCACTCACTCTAAAGCTGCGTTCACACTGGCATATGTGTTATTTGGGTTATTTCTTTAGTCCCACATTATGTAATTAGCTAGCTAGCCTTTGTCATATCAGCTATAAATACCTTGTATCTCATTCATTGTAAAACACATTGGGTTTTATTCTGTAATTCTCTTCTTGGAATAAAATCATTCTTCTCCCTCTTTTCTATTTAGTTTTAGTTTTATTTATGTTCTTGTTATTTAATTTCCGTTTTTCTTCTTCTTTAGCTATGTCTAGCTAATCCCTTTTTATTAGGGGGTGATGACGCTGATAGTATGATTCGATATGAATCACATAGCCAAATGATGAGGAATTAATGTATATAGATCTAGATCTGAACCAAGGGTTAGATCTGAACCTTAATATCCTGTGTCGTTTAAGAGCTATGCTCCTTCACAGGGTATATTCATGTTCGGTCTAACAATTATCAGATTTAGATCTAATTTTAGGGTTTTAGAAATTAATTAGTGAATCTGTCCTGATAGTCTATGGTTGTAGAGCTGAGCTCCTGCATAGGCTATGCTTGTCGTTATTTACATATTGGTTTCTAAAAACCTATTATCGTTGATTCATGTTTGTGACAGAAACATGTATTAGATCTGGTTAATCTTTTGGCTATTGATGATTATGAATCTGATCTATGTCATTATCCCCTAATTGCTTTCACTTATTGTTAAAACTCTCTTTTATTTAATTTCTGCTATTTTCTTTGTTTTCCACCAATCAAAAGTTAGGGATAACTTGATTGGATTTATTAATAAGATAATTTGGTCCTAGAGTTCGACACCCTCTACAACAATCCTTGTTGTTTAGGAAAGACGAACGGATTTTACAGTTATTTACAACTGCATAATTTGTTCGCAAACAAATTTTGGCGCCGTTGCCGGGGACCAAAATAGTTTTTATTTTTAAATCCTTCGGGTTATAGTTTTAATTTATTTTTTAGAAAAAAAAACCCAAAAATATTTTTATTTTATTCCCTTTTGTTTTCTTGTCATATATAGAAAAAAAATCTCTTAATTAATTCTGATTTGGAATTACTGATTGATACTATGATTTAATTAAGAGAGAAAAAAAAAACTTGCCGCTTTTGTCCTAGCTTTCTTTCCCTTTTATATTGACAGTTTCTTTCCCTCTTTACTAATTTCCTTTTCTTTTACAATTGACTTCTTTTCTTTTTATACAAAAAGTTTTTCAAAAAAAAAAAAATATATCTAATTTTCCACTTGCTATAAATTTCTTCACAAACAAAGACAGCCGCACTTTCTACCACATCCCATCCTTCAGTAAAACCTATCCAAACTTCACTAACACCCAACGCAAATCCCATGTCCACTACCACTGACACTTAGACTCTGTCAACATCATCATCTTGCACTGTCAAACAAGACCACTTCTCGACCTCCATCACCGAAATCACGAACACAGCACCTCCCACTTCATCGCCAGTTCCACCACTCCTTTACCACAAATCACCTTCCGTTACCACTCAAACCAAAACTCCTAACCATCAACATCGCCTCCTCAAAACTTCACCTGCAGCAAGCAAATCCAAGCTTGAATCACTCTTAAGCCATCTGATTCCCTCCCATATTACCACGTCCTACCTCAGTACAAACCACACTTCCACCACAAGCACCATACACCGCCCTTTCAAAGTCCTCTCCTGTTTCATATACATCACCCACACACTGCCGTCAACACAAAACCGCTTGGTCATCGCAGAATTCCGGAAACTCTTGACCACCTGAAGCCTCACGCAACAACCAAGCTATCAACGCTAACCCAAACCACAATCTGAAGTCCAAGTAACCCAAATCGCAATTGCCACAATTCACCCCAAATCCCGATTCAGTCGCATCTCTCAGTTCCAGAACCACCACACCCTTTCTGCTTTTGACAAAAGCCTTTTTTTTTTTTTTTGAGTTTCGATCTCACGATGTATTTTGATTTGGGATTTTAAAGTCTGATGGTGAATTATTTTTGTGTCCGATTTTGACCTTGGTTAAAGGTGACTTGAGGGAACATAGATATTTTATTAGTGTGGCGTGGCCTCTTCTGTTTTGGGCCGGGCTTGCTTGGGTGTAGGAATAGCTTGAATAAAGGCTTGGTTTGTGAATTCTTTTTGTATCCGATTTTGATTTTGGGTTAAGGTCATTTGCACTTTCCTTCAGTTGTAATTTTAGTTGAGTTCGTGTCAGAAAGCTCTCCTTAGTGTTAAAGTTTAGTGAATTTTGATTTTTTTTTTTTAAAAAAAAAAATTCAAGAACAGGTACAGTGGTATTTTGAAAAAGGCCTTAAAAAAAAAAAATTCGGGCTCCTAGCCCGAACCCGTGCCGCAGCGCAGTCAAACAATTAATTAGGAGGCGACAGACAATTCAGAGGTGGAGCGGTTGCACACCAAGTGGGGTGTGAACACGCTAGCGCTACCCAATTGCACTGGACGGACTGCCGATCTAGGTGAGTATTTTCTAACTTTACAGGGACCGCTGCTGCAAATAAATAAAAAATATATATAGAGATTGCTTGTAAAAATCTTCTGCAGGGCATCGGCTTGCTTGTAAAAAAAAAATGTTTTTTTTTATTTATCTCTGCAATTGACTGTTCTGTGACTGATTAAAACATTAAAAAAAAAATTGCATTCATCTTAGCTTTGTTTTTATTTTCTAAGGACTTCATTATATTTTGACAATTTGGTTTGGTTCAAACGGATTATTTCTCGGTGTCTAGACTACGGAAGAGTAATAACTGTTTATAAATATTACGGTGATTCGTAAATATTATATCAGTTGTTCCTCTGAAGGTACTTAAACCTTCGGCTGCATTGCTAGGGTGATTATTGGTGCATCGATAACTCCTGTCCGTTAACTGGCTGAGAAATCTTTTGTTGAAAAAAATCAAACCGTCATTATATAATTCTAGAAATTGTAAATTGCATTAGGTTCATTTTTTTTAAAAAAAAAATCTTTTGTGTCTAATTCTTTTTCTCTAAAAAAAATTCGCTTCTCAAATTTGTTTTTTTTTCCTCATCTTCCCTTATTCTTCTCGCTAGTGCATGCGTCATTGGACTCGTGATCCCTCAGATAATCGTCTAGTTCGAACAAACACCCCTTTCACAATGGCCGAAGAAACTCCCCCTCGAACTCTTATGGATAGATACTTTCCTGAGCGAGTTTCTATTCCTTCCTGCATCATATTGCCCGCCCCAACGGGTAACCATTTTGAAATTCATTCAAATCACATAAATACTCTTCCAAAATTTGGCAATCTTGAACGTGATGATCCTTATATTTTCTTAACCAAATTTGAACAAGTTTGTGCAACCATGAAATTTCAACAACTAAGTGACGATGGAATCAAACTTAGGTTAATACCATTTGCACTTACCGATTATGCTGAAAAATGGTTGTATAGCTTGCCTTCAAATACGATTGGAACTTGGACTGAATTTGTGAATGTTTTCTTAAAGAAATTTTACCCTTTGGAAAAAACATCAAAAATTCGAACTGAAATCGTTAATTTTCATCAATTTGGTGGTGAATCCTTTGCAAAATATTTCGAAAGATTTAAAGAACTTCTAGTCAAATGTCCACATCATAATTTCGAAAAATGGACTCTTTGTCAAATTTTATACGATGGACTAGAAAATAACTCTCGAACTATGCTCGAATCAATGTGCCAAGGAAATTTTCTAGCCCAACATCACGATGCCGCTTGGAAATTTCTCGAAGATTTGGCCGAAAAATCAGCTCAATAGGAAAGATCTAATGAGAAATCAATTTATTCCCGATCAAACGCTCATTCGGTAGGATCCTCAACGGGTTTAGAAGCGAAAATAGACGCAATGTTAACCAAATTTGATAATGTCCTTTCATCAACTCAAGCAAACCAAGCTCAAGCGTCTCAGCCCTCATGTTACAAATGTAACGATCCTAACCACATTGCTGACCAATGGCCACATTCGTTAGAACAACTCAACGCATTTAATAAAGTTAGGAACGATCCATTCTCCCCAACTTACAATCCAGGTTGGAGAAACCATCCTAACTTCTCTTGGGCCCAAAACAATGCAACTTCGAATTTGGTTCGACCTCCTTTTCAACCATTTTCGAATAATACCTCGAATCCTCCCTTTCAACAAAGTCAATTCCAAAATCCTGCGCCAACCCCTCAAAATCAAGCGCAACAATCTTTTGTTCCCCAAGATGATAAACGATTGACATCACTGGAGAAAACTCTCGAAGAATTGGGTAAAGCAACAACTCAAAATATCCAATCAAATACCAATCTTCAAAACTTACTGACTTCACACATGCAAACCACGACTCAACAAATGAGTGAACTTCAAAAACAAATGTCTCAACTTAACGCCAGATTAAGTGAAAGGGAAAAGGGTACGTTTCCAAGTCAACCCATCCAAAACCCTAGAGGACAGACTTCAAACCCTAACAAAATTCACATCATTCAAGACTCGAACGTTAGTCAATTGAATGATGTCACGACTCTTAGATCTGGCAAGAAGATTGACAACCATGTGGTCGACCTAAATGATTTACCAGACGATATTCAAAACCCAACAGAAAATTCGACCATCTCGGATCAAAACATCGAGCCCAATTCTAATCAGGCCCATCCTCAAACTCAAGTAGCCCAACCTACTGAGTTGTCTGCTCCATTTCCTCATAGACTCCGACCTAGAAAAAAGACGGACCAGGTAGAAAAGATCCTTGAAATATTTAAGCAAGTTAAAGTGAACATTCCTCTTTTAGATATTATACAACAAGTTCCACAGTACGCTAAATTTCTAAAAGATATGTGCACCCAGAAACATCATACACATGTACCTAAGAAAGTGTTTCTAGCGGCGACTCTAAGCGAAGTCTTGTCCCAATCTATGCCAGTGAAATACAAAGATCCTGGCTGCCCCACAATATCATGTACTATTGGGGACAAGAAAATCGATAGATGCTTGCTAGACTTAGGTGCTAGTGTTAACTTGCTTCCATATTCCGTCTATCGCCAATTAGGGCTAGGAGAACTGAAACCCACCAAGGTTACTCTTCAGCTTGCCGACCGTTCAATTAAGAAACCTGTGGGTGAAATCGAGGATGTTTTGATCAAAATAGGAGAATTCATCTATCCAGTTGACTTCATTGTCCTAGAAACTCAACAGGTAAGCAATCCTGCAAACCAAATCCCTTTGATTCTAGGACGACCCTTCTTAGCCACCTCTAATGCTCTTATCAACTGTAGAAATGGGTCTATGAAACTTTCTTTCGGTAACATGACCGTCGAGCTAAACATCTTTAGAACCGAAAACTCTCCTGCCTCTTATGTGGACCAATTTTCTGAAATCCATGTTGTCCACGATAATGAACCTGAGCTCGACCATTTGAACACTGACATTGAGTCTAATTACGAAAATTTGTTTCAAGATATCTCTGAAAATGTCTCTGACTCAATTCCTGTCGAGCCGCTCATGACTGAGCCTATTCCTCAACCAATTTCTTCGGTTGAGTCAACCCCAAAATCTGAACTCAAAGTGTTGCCCAGTCATCTTAAGTATGCTTACTTAGGAGAAAATGAAACTTTTCCAGTCATTATCGCTTCTGACCTTACTTTAGAGCAGGAACAATTGCTCCTTCCCATCCTTAAGAAAAATAAGGAGGCAATTGGCTGGTCCATGGCTGATATTAAGGGGATTAGTCCTTCGATAGTCTGACATCGAATCCACCTTATAGATGATGCCAAACCCACTCGTGATCCCCAACGTCGACTAAACCCTATCATGAAAGAAGCAGATCGTGCTGAAATCCTTAAATGCCTTGACAATGGAATCATCTACCCGATTTCTGATAGTCAATGGGTTAGTCCGATTCATGTCGTACCTAAGAAATCAGGGATTACCGTGATCCAAAATGAAGCTAACGAGCTTATCCCAACCCGCACCCAGACCGGTTGGCGTGTTTGCATTGACTATAGGAAACTTAACGCTGCAACACGTAAGGATCATTTCCCTCTGCCATTTATCGATCAAATGTTAGAACGACTAGCTGGTCATGAGTACTACTGTTTCCTTGATGGGTACTCGGGCTATAATCAAATCCCTATCGCTCCTGATGACCAAGAGAAAACCACTTTCACTTGTCCGTTTGGTACATTTGCGTACCGACGTATGCCTTTTGGTCTCTGTAATGCACCTGCAACCTTTCAGAGGTGCATGATTAGCATTTTTTCTGATATGATCGAGTGATATTTGGAAGTGTTCATGGATGATTTTTCCATATTTGGTGATTCTTACTCTGAGTGTTTACATCATCTCGATCTTGTTCTTAATCGCTGTAGAGAGAAACACTTAACGCTTAATTGGGAAAAGTGTCACTTCATGGTTAAACATGGCATTGTTTTGGGACATGTCATCTCTAACAAAGGAATTGAAGTTGACAAAGCCAAAATCGAGGTTATTTCAAATCTTCCCATTCCCAAATCAGTTAAGGACATCCGATCCTTTTTAGGTCATGCTGGTTTTTACCGTCGCTTTATAAAAGATTTTAGCAAAATCACTCGACCATTGACCAATCTTCTTGGTAAGGATGTTCCTTTCAACTTCAATTCTGATTGCATTTCATCTTTTGAGCATCTTAAAAATGAACTTGTCTCTGCTCCGATCATCTGCTCTCCCAACTGGAAGCTGCCTTTTGAAATCATGTGTGACGCCTCAAATTTCGCTGTTGGCGCTGTCTTAGGACAACGTATCGATAAGATTCTTCACGTCATTTACTACGCGAGTAAAACTCTGAATGACGCTCAAATCAATTATACGACCACCGAAAAGGAACTCTTGGCAGTCGTTTTCGCTCTAGAAAAATTCAGGCCTTATCTAGTTGGCTCACATATCACGGTTTATACCGATCATTCCGCACTTAGGTACCTTTTCTCTAAAAAGGATGCTAAGGCTCGTCTCATTCGTTGGATCCTTTTACTTCAAGAATTTGACCTTACCATTAAGGATAAAAAAGGATCCGACAACGTTATTGCGGACCACTTGTCTCGTCTTCCAAATGCCCCGTCTTCTTCTCTTCCGATCAACGAGAATTTCCCCGATGAACAGCTGTTTTCTCTATCCACTGATCCTTGGTTTGCTGACATTGTCAACTACTTAGTGACCAAGCAGATCCCTTCTTTTTGGTCTAAGCAGGATAAACACAAATTCTTTTCCCAAGTGAAACATTTTTATTGGGACGATCCCTATCTTTTCAAGTATTGTCCCGATCAAATCATTCGAAGGTGTGTTCCCGACACTGAAACTCACAGTGTCCTCTCTTTCTGTCATGACCAAGCATGCGGTGGTCACTTCGGTCCCAAAAAGACAGCCGAAAAGGTTCTCCAATCGGGTTTCTACTGGCCCACCCTTTTCAAAGACGCATACGAATTTTGCAAAACTTGTGATCGATGTCAATTCTTAGGGAAAATTTCTAAACGGAATATGATGCCCCTAAACCCCATTCTAGAGGTCGAAAATTTTGATGTGTGGGGTATAGACTTCATGGGACCCTTCCCTAACTCTTTTGGGAACATTTACATTCTCTTGGCTGTTGACTATGTTTCTAAATGGGTCGAAGCTATTCCATGTAAAACGAACGACAATAAGGTTGTTGTGCGCTTCTTCAAGGAAAACATCTTTTCTAGGTTTGGCACACCTCGCACAATAATCAGCGACAATGGGACACATTTCTGTAATCGTTCTTTTGAAGCCCTCATGAGAAAGTATTCGATAACCCACAAGTTATCCACTCCTTACCATCCTCAAACTTGTGGGCAAGTTGAAGTATCGAATAGGCAGATTAAACAAATCCTTGAGAAAACTGTGAATCGAAATCGCAAAGATTGGTCCCAAAAGTTAACCGATGCTCTTTGGGCTTACCGCACCGCTTTCAAAACAAACTTGGGTATGTCCCCTTATCGGTTGATTTTTGGTAAACCATGTCACTTGCCAGTTGAACTAGAACATAGGGCGTTATGGGCAATAATAACTTTGAATCTTGATTTAGAGCAAGCAGGAGAACATAGGAAGCTTCAACTTAATGAACTTGATGAAATTCGAAATGATGCCTATGAAAATGAACGAATTTACAAGGACAGAACAAAAGTTTTTCATGATAAATCAATTTTACGTAAAACTTTCATGCCAGGTCAAAAAGTTCTGTTGTATGACTCCAAACTGCATCTATTTCCGGGTAAGCTAAAATCTAGATGGACAGGACCTTACACTGTACGGACTGTTTTTCCGTATGGTGCGGTAGAAATTGAGAATCCAACTGATGGATCATCCTTTAAGGTCAATGGTCAACGCCTTAAACCTTACTTGGAACCAATATCCAACCAAGAGGAAGAGCTCATGGTCCTCCATGAGCCACATTACATTCGGTAAGACGCACTAACCCTCTTTTGTACATATGTAAATATTCTCTTATTTGTTTTTCGCTTTCACTAAGATATGTCTGATTAAGACTGTGAGGACACAGTCACATTCAAGTGTGGGGGGAATTTACATTACATCAGCAATCAAATTTTATGAAGTAGGTCATTCATTGAACAAGGATTAACTTAAATTCATAAATAACACCTTGGTTCTTGTTTGATAAGTTGAATTGTTGGGTGATGGGAATGAACATTATTTATTCATTGAATCGTAATGTGTCTTTTTAAGATGCTAGCTTGAGACTGTGCAGACGTTAGTCGTGTTCTGGAGTAAGCGTGTCAACCTTTGTTATACATGTTAGAATGTGCAAGTAAAAATAATCAAAAAAAAAAAAATCAAGAAATAAAAATGATTTTGCACCTACATTTGTTGGATTTTCTGAGTTCGTTTTCATGCATAATATTTTTCTCACTCAAATTTTCACACTTGTAAGCTCTAAATTCCACTTGGCCCAATTAAAGGAGAAATGACTCATTGTAGCATTCTTCTTCGATACCCCACATTATTCAAACCCAAGTTTTAGTCGATTTACATCCATGTTTCGACAAGTTTATCTTATATTGGTATACTCAAGAACCTTTTCACTGATTTATGTTTAAAGGTCAAAAACGTCACTTTTTATATACCAATATTACACTACCCATTCCGTACTTGTTTTAAGGTAGGATAACCATATACCACATCTTATTTTATATGGGTTATCTATCTTACGAAACTTTGTTTATCATTCCTTTCAGCTTTTTATCAATCCAGACTTGTGTGTTGAATTAAGGTTATAGAAGTAGAGTAACTAGGGCACAAAACTTTGCTTTCATGAAGTGTTGGTTTAGTAGAGGAGGAATCAAATGAAATAATGTGCGGTATCATTCCATTCCATCTCCATTCATCATTCATCATGCAAAAGAAAAAAAAAATGAATGAAAAAAAAGGGAAAAGAAAAGAAAAAAAAAGAAGAAAAAAAAAGAAGAAAAAATGATGAAATAAAGAGAGAGTCTCTCAGAATAAAATAGTCATTCATCATTCTTGACTATAAAGCATTCAGTTCCATTCCATCCACATCCATTATACCGTACTTGGAAGTGAGGATTGTAGTAGAGGAGATGAAAGGAAATAAACATGTTCATATGTGCCTTAGTATTACTTTATCTTTTGTAGCTTGAAGTTCAACTAATACACTTGCCCTCTTATCTATAACATTTTTAGAACTTACAAAATTTTCCTTCATCTATGCATAACTCATATCCAATACATTACAGTTACATTGGTGCAAAATTATTCAAAAAAAAAAAAAGAATAAAGAAATGATTGGGTGCACATTGTCGATGTGTAGAACTTTGGTTGACACCACGCTCTTAACCTTCAAGACAATTACAGTGTTATCAAGGAATTACGATTCAGCTTGAAAATTTTTATTCATTTTTGCACCAATTATGGGATGGACAATTTGGGACTAAACCGTTATTATTGAAGTTAGGTGAAATCCTTGGAACGTGAAAGACCTTAAATATATTGTTTGATTAATCCGCGTACATAAGACGCTTTGGATTTTGTGGGTAGTATCCGCTGAAAACCCTCACGAGACAACACTCGTCCTACTGGGGACACCCAGAGGTTTAACGGCTTGTTGCATACGCTAAATGCAATCGTGTTTCCTACGAAAGTGTGACATATCTTAGTTTAGTTTATTCGAGGACGAATAAAAAGATAAGTGTGGGGGTATTTGATATACACATAAATGTGTATATTTTATCCGCTTATTTATCTTATTTTCCCTTTAAAATAATTGATACTTTATATTTATAGCTGTATTTTCAGATTGTTGACAAGAAGCATGGTTTAGAGCATTTGATGGATAAAAGCATGAAGAATTTGCTTAAAAAAGAGTGAAGTTTAAAATTGCTAAAGCTTGAAGAGTCTAAAGCTTGAAGAACGGTTGCAATTATATTTCAGTTAAGAAGATTTGGCTCAATAAAGACTCAAACTGCATTCACATTAGTTCATTTGGAAGGCCTCTTACTCATGTTGCGTTCACACTAGCCTATTTGCTAAACCACTCACTCTAAAGCTGCGTTCACACTGGCATATGTGTTATTTGGGTTATTTCTTTAGTCCCACATTATGTAATTAGCGAGCTAGCCTTTGTCATATCAGCTATAAATACCTTGTATCTCATTCATTGTAAAACACATTGGGTTTTATTCTGTAATTCTCTTCTTGGAATAAAATCATTCTTCTCCCTCTTTTCTATTTAGTTTTAGTTTTATTTATGTTCTTGTTATTTAATTTCCGTTTTTCTTCTTCTTTAGCTATGTCTAGTTAATCCCTTTTTATTAGGGGGTGATGACGCTGATAGTATGATTCGATATGAATCACATAGCCAAATGATGAGGAATTCATGTATATAGATCTAGATCTGAACCAAGGGTTAGATCTGAACCTTAATATCCTGTGTCGTTTAAGAGCTATGCTCCTTCACAGGGTATATTCGTGTTCGGTCTAACAGTTATCAGATTTAGATCTAATTTTAGGGTTTTAGAAATTAATTAGTGAATCTGTCCTGATAGTCTATGGTTGTAGAGCTGAGCTCCTGCATAGGCTATGCTTGTCGTTATTTACATATTGGTTTCTAAAAACCTATTATCGTTGATTCATGTTTGTGACAGAAACATGTATTAGATCTGGTTAATCTTTTGGCTATTGATGATTATGAATCTGATCTATGTCATTATCCCCTAATTGCTTTCACTTATTGTTAAAACTCTCTTTTATTTAATTTCTGCTATTTTCTTTGTTTTCCACCAATCAAAAGTTAGGGATAACTTGATTGGATTTATTAATAAAATAATTTGGTCCTAGAGTTCGACACCCTCTACAACAATCCTTGTTGTTTAGGAAAGACGAACGGATTTTACAGTTATTTACAACTGCATAATTTGTTCGCAAACAGTTATCCAAGTGGAGTTAATCGAGTAGCGTTGTCGAATATCACTTATTCGAAGAAGAGCTATCGAATATAGTGTGAAAACCCGCAACTTCCCCGTAAAGGAAAGCGACGGATAGTTCGAGAACAAGACACAATAGAACATATATAAAAGAACATTTCATTGTATATCACAACAATGCATCAGAATACAAGAATATACAGAGTATAAATGAATATTACACAGAAATATCAGAGATTTAAATTACATTTAAATACATCGCAGCGGAAAATAATACAATACACAAATAGAATGAGATATACGGATACAAAGCTTTCCGGATATCGTTCCAGCTGTAAACCAGGATCCTGTGAATATAAATCTGCAAAAACCAAAACTACTAGCTGCCCGTGTCAAAATAAGGGCACCCAGAGTTTAGGTTAAAACAATAAACTCCAGGTCAGTCATGGGACTGGTGTGAGAACTAAAACAGTTATTATTCTCTATTTTAAAAGTTAGGTAAATCTAGGGACCACGCCGTATAACACGGAACGGGTTTCCTCCCAAGAATACCGGTGCATAAACAAACAGCGCAATGCTAAATAAAGAAAAATGAAGCTGTTATAAGACCCAGGTCCCATCACACAATGCAACGCAGCCGAGGATAGGGTTTTCCCTTATAACAGCCAAAGAATGCTTGATACGTTTAAAACAAATCGTTTGGTACTATTATAAGTGCATAGTGTATAAAACAACTTCAAATCATAAGTATCAATCATAGGCGGCATGAATGCCCCATCCCACTATGTCGCCATACTAGGTTCTACAATTAAAACCGCAAATGTCATGTATTTGGAAGTTGGATTTCCATCTATGAACCGAGGCAAAAGATAGTCCTCAACCGATTCGAGACTGCCTAGCCCGAGTCTCAGGATCAGAGCTCGAGTGACCCTAGGAGCGACAGGGCCGGTCCACCGATGTGGATTAAAATGCCTGAGCACTGCGTTTCGCCGCCCTTTGGGGCGTAAGCGAGCCAACGAATGACTCCATCGGACCCGGATCGTCCGATCTAACCGAGGCGCCTCGCAACAGCAACAACCACATAAGTCAAACTCGTCAGGGCGTGTAAAACCACTGACGCCACTTCTAGCTAGGAGGAAACGCAGGCCCTCCCTGAGTCCTTTCTCCCGTTTTTGGTTCATACCGGGTGTGAAACTCGCGAAGTAAACGTTACACAAAGCTACGCCACAAAGGCCGTGCTTTGATCATCACCACAAGACTTTGCTTTTCAACAGAAGCCTCGATCAATTGTCACTTAGGCATGCCACACAGGCAAACCATCCTATGCAACCGATATCAGTCACACAGAATGAAATCCGATGTCAGACACACAGTCCATTTACAAGTCCGTTCTGGGTCTGAACGAAACCGGGAGCACCTAGTACCCCGCATATCCATCGATCTCCAAGTACGTCTGGACGATCACCAACTGTTTCCATCTTCTTGGGTGTACAGCCCAATCAAGATCATCAGTTATCACCCAAACGACGTGAAGACTTCCGGTCTTCGACCATCGTCTTCATCTTCGACTTATCGTCGTATCAGTTATTCAGAATGGGATAAACCCGGTCTTTCCGAATAACTCGCGTATATTTTAAATAAGTGTTACACAAACACAACATACGCCTCATTCCAATTCATTAGTCACTAACCGTAAATTAATCTAGAGAATAATTTCCCAAATATTAACCCCGAAGGCCGAAACCAACATCAGATCAATATCCAGAAAACCATTCTGCTTGGCTAACCGACAGTTAGTTTCTAAATTTCACATTCATAGGGAAAGATTCCCATTAATTTTATCAAAGATAAATTCCTTGAATTTATTCTTTAATCCATTTTTGAATATCAATTCAAACTAGTCGGGATTAGCGAACCTTACCGAAGTAATCATTTGTTTTAATTTCCCAATCCCAACCTATTCATCCCATGAAGTAAAACTGGTAATACTTCATATCTAACACCACAGTGTTATCGGTAAATTCAATTACCATTTCACGTTCAAATCTAATTAAAGATTTAACTATCGCCTGGAGCAAAACTGGTGATACTCCATTTTCGATCTTTTCAATCTAATTAAAGATTCATTAAAACTCAACTTAGTTTTAATCGTTAACTGGGTTAAAGAATCCGTGTCATTTAAAAACACCGTTCACAATAAACCCAAAATCACCTTCATTAATTATCGGGTTAAAGAACGAGTGTTATTTAAAACACTGTCCACGATAAACCCAAAAATCAATATCAATTCAATTCCAATTAAATATTATTTAATTGGTACACTTCATTAAATCTAAATAAAAAGATTTAATCTTTTCTCAACTGGGTCCAAGAACAGTGTTAGTGAAGACACCATTCACGAAAAACCCAAATCACATTTGATATTAAACACAAGGCTCTGAATAGAAAATATATCGGCTTATATTCAATATCAAATTCTACGACTAACAAATGTCGTATTGGAAATAACGATATAAATATATCTTTCAAATTTCCATAACAACACCTGTATAATCACGAATTCCAACATCGAAATATTCCGAAGACAATTTCGATTCAAATCCACTCCAATGCAATCATTGGAAATTCTGGTTATTTTTAAAACCCTTTTCAAATTCAATTTATTTATTTAAAAATAAATAGAATTATATTTCTAGTTCAAAACTAGTTCATTTCGATAAAAATCTATTTTTATCTTTTCAAATATGGAGTTTTTCATCCCAATTCTTCACAAATCATTTCTTATGATTTTACACAAATTATTACTATTTTTAATAATTTTATCAAGGCCCGTACAGTCGATTTCCATCAACGGCCATCGAACTGCACTTACAGCGACCTTTTTCGAATTTGATTTGGACGTATCTCCAAATCTGTAACGACACACAGGCAGTGGGTTAACCTCCCACCGTGACATACAGATGATCTCCCAGACACCTTGTTTTACGGCCAGCCTCTCGACTGCAATAACCAACCCTAATAAATAAGGGACATGTAAGGGTAAGAGCCCACTGTTCGCCACCAAACAACATGGTGAGAACCCCCTATCATGCGTAACCAGCTCCCTAGCCAGCAACAAGGACTGGTGTGAGAATTCTTAACTAGTTTAACTAATAGTAATAAGGCAAATCCAAGGACCACGCCGCTAACGCGGAACGGGTTTACTCCAATGGATTGTCGGTGTATAAACTAAAGTAAATCGAGAAATAACGCAATGTTTTTTGGAAAAATGAAACCATTATAAGACCCAGGTCCCATCACACAATGCAACGCACACCAGAGGATAGGGTTTTACCTTATAATGGTCAAAAGATGCTTGATACGTATAAAACGGATTTGATATTATTATTAGTGTATCTATGTTTTAATAAACAGATTTGAATCATAAGTAGCAATCCTAGACGGCATGGTTACCATATAGCATGTCGCCAATACTAGTTCTACAATCAAAACCGCAAGGGCGTATTGGAAATTTGGATTCCATCATGAGTCGAGGCTAGGGGCAAGATCCTCTCCGATTCGAGACACTCTAGTAAATGCCTCAGGATTCCCCGCAGTGAACCCTTGGAAGCGGTAGGGCCGGTCCCCGCCTATGGGCAGTGGATTAGTTATGCCTGAACACACGTTTCCCGGTCCCTTTGGACCTATAGTATGACCACCAACGGCCTATAAAAATAACGAGGCGCCTCAAAATCCATCATCCACATAAGTAAAATGTCAGGGCTGGCAGGTCGCTGACACCACTCTAGCTAGAAAGAAACGTGTGCACTCCCTACGGTCCGTATCCCGTTTTTGACTCATACCGGGGTGTGAGGCTCGCGAAGTCACGCTATACACAAAGCTACGCCTAAACAGGCCGTGCTTTGATCATCAACCACAAGGCCTGCTTTTCAACAAAAGCCTTGATCAATGCATCTTAGCATGCCACATTGTCAGTCCATACTATACCATTGATTCCTACCAATATATAACCCCTAAGCTCGTACGTCTCAGAGAAGGGTGTTAACCACCAAACAGATATATATTAAGAGAGATCAACGAATGTAGTATAAGGGACTACAACGTCAGACATACATTCCATTTATAAACTTATGCCCTGGGTCTGAGCGAAAGTCAAATCCGTGCAATCAACACTACGTCCGGACGGCTACTACTGTCGCCCCTTCAAGGTAGCTACTCCCATCATGGGTCTCAATAGCAACACACCCATTCGATGTGAAGATCGTCGGTCTTCAATCACCGTCTTCAACTCTTCGAACGTCGTATCATTATTTGGAATGAGAGTAAACTCGGACTTCCCAAATAATTCTCGCATATATAAATTTGTAAACCATTCTATATCGTTATTTATTCTTTTATAAATATAAATATCGTCCATCCATTTCATGTATATATATATCGTCCATTCATTTCATGCGTATAAATATTGTCCATTCATTTCATGCATTTCATATGCGACTTCATGCTTTTTAAAACATGTAAATTTTCATATGCGGTTCATGCTTCTAAATCATGTTTCATTTCATATTTTTATATTTTTATTCGCATGTGAAATGTAAATAAAAATTCCCTTCTTATTTTCATCTTTTTATTTACATGTGAAAAGTAAATAAAAGTTTCATTCTTATTTTCATCTTTTTATTCGCATGTGAAATGTAAATAAAAATTTCATTCTTATTTTCATTCTTTTTATTTACATATGAAATGTAAATAAAAGTTTCATTACTTTTATTTATATAAAATATATAAATAATATAACCATTTCATGTTTTCATTCATTTATTCATTTATAACATGAAAATATTCATTGCTTTATGGTTCATTTTCCATTTTCGATCACTTTCTTAATTCAGTGATCTTAACTACTTAATTCCTTTTCAATCAAATTAAAGATTTAATTAAAATTTTATTTAGTTTTAATCTTCCAAAGTCATTATTAAATGATTATTCAAATTTTAGGGAATTAATTCTATCATAAATTCGGGTTAAAGAATAAATGTTATTTAAAACATAATTCACGATAAACCCAAATTTAGATTTCATAAATTTCCCATTTAATATATATAATTAGACATCATTTATTTCAGAGTATTTCATTTAATCTTAAATAAAATATTAATCATCTTCGATTTCCTTTATAAAATGTATAACATAATTTATACGGGTTAAAAATGGAGTTACTATTTTAAAATGGACTGAATAGCCCAATTCATTTTCCTTATCCATTTATTAAGTTTATCTTTACATTTTATTATTTAATAGCGGGCCAGACCTCTCACATTAGGCCTACAACTTGTGGATGCTGGATATGCCGGTTGGTTCCGGGCAGACTTCTACCACAGGTTGGGCTTAACCTCGTGTCTTGACCCAATTCGTATTTGCGCACTTGGACCTCTCACATTAGGCCCAACGTTTATGGCTGCTCGATATGCCGGTTGGTTCCGGGCAGACTTCCGCCATAAATGTGACCTAACCTCGTGTCCAAGTACAATTAAAAAATTTTATTTATAAATATTATCCAAGAATATTATTTTAAAATATTTTATATTTTAAAATATCCTACTACTTAATATCATTCCTTACTTGAAATATTCTTTCATATAAAGCTTTATTATTCCATTTCAATACATATTAACTTTCCATATTATTATGATATTATAATAATAATAATTATAAAAAAACGGTTTTAATTTGTGATATTAAAACCTACCATTTCAATATTAAAATGAAATCAATTTAAAAACATTTCAAATTTTGAAATTCATCTTCCATTTTTAATGTTAACATAAAAAGTAATCTTTTCAATTTATAATCTTCTTAATATAATTGGAATGTGATTTACTAATTCCAATAATTTGTTTATAACCTTCCAAATGTTAAAGGTTTTTATCTACTTAATTCAAGCGTCAATTAATATCATTAATTGAATAATAAATGGGCATTTATTTCCTTCATTCGAAGGAAATATTGTCAATTCAAAAGCTTCTTTATTATTTCCTTTTTAAATGGAAAATTAAATCATCTAAATACTTCAACTTCCAATTTATTTCATTAATTTGCATATTTATTACTTTACTCAAAATTGGAATGAGACCCACCATTTCCATATAATTTAATTATACGTAAAATCAAACATTAATTACATAACAATTTCAGAACATCCATCCAAAGTGCATTTCTAATTATTCCAAGGGTGACGTGTATTCAAAAGTCAACCCTTGACCCGTGTGGGGTTTCAGCCAACACAATTCACATATTTAAAATAAACTGTGCTTCTGGACGATGTGTAAAAATTGATCGTTCACTCACATAAACAAGCCAGGGTCGCTTGTAAATGGCAGTGTATACAGGTGCATAAATGGAACATAGACAATTTGCACAATTTAACAATGTTCACATATTGGGTATTGCCCTTTTTATTTCATTTGATTTAATGACACAAATTCACCATAAAATATATTCCTTTATCTAACTTAAAATAAAAATAAAATCTTTTATTAAAAGTCAAAATTTTAATTATTCTAAAATAAAGATCAAAACTTTATTTATTATAATCGTCTCAAAATAAAGATGAAATTTTTATAACCAAAACAAAGTTTTAATCTTTATAAACAAAACAAAATTTCAGTCTTTTATAAGCAAAAACAAGGTTTTAAATCTTTACCAACAAAACAAAGTTTTGTTCTTTTTAAACAAAACAAAATAAGGTTTGAACTTTTATTCAATAAACAAAACAAAGTTTTGTTCTTTTTCATAAACAAAATAAAGTTTGTTCTTTTCAAAAACAAAATAAAGTTTCAATTTTATATATAAAAAAAAACGCAAACAAAGTTGTAATTTTTTTTTTAGAACAAAAACAAAGTTGTAATCTTCTTAATCCCATTCAAAGTTATAATCTTTGTAAACATAAACAAAGTTTCATTTTTTCTGAACAACAATGAAAATTGTAACTTTTATTTAAATATAAATTTCCATACATTTTAAATAAATAAATAAAAATGAATTTATCATTTACATCATGTACATCGTTTCTATTGATTCAACAAATTTCATCAACAGTGTATGCAACAACAATTTGTCCATAATAACCCAAACAACTATCACCAATTCTCAAACAGACATCATACATCATCAATCCACAATCATGTACATACAAACATCAAAACCACAAGAAAAATAATTTAAATTTAATAAATTATAAAATAGAATCTCACATTGATTTTTGCTGAAAATTTGACTGTCTCGGATTCAGCTCTGGTCCGCCATCGCGAAGAGCTCGGAAAGACGAGTCCAACGCAATTTACGGTTCGTCAATCGGACCTCGTACGAGAGAGTTATGATTTATTAAAGTTGGACATAATTAAATAATTAATTAATATTCGTGAAAAATACCTAAAAATTTCACTGTCTCAGAATTGGACAAAATTAGTGTCCACGCATCCATCTCGTCGCCACGATCCCAACGCACCTGAAATCGTCGATTTTCGACTTCGTATGTGTGAGTTATGCAATTTAAAGTTCTGGAAATTAATTAAATAATTTAAAAATAAAATAGAAAATACCCTCAGCCCGTTGACCGAAAAACACTGTTCACCGCCGAACTTTGACCGCACTTTGCCGCTGCCTCGGGCCACCTGACGCCACGGGACCACCGCCAATGTCTTCGTCTTGGCGAGACGCACCACCACCAGAAAGAGCCGCCCCTAAAGCTTCTCCGATCATCGGGAAATCGCCTAGAAAGGATTTCGCCTCGCGGGTCCCACAGGCCGCCTCACACCTCCAAACTGCCTGAAATTTTCTGAGCATCTTCGTCTTGCGTAGACGAAGAACTTCCGTATTCGTGACTTCGTCTAATTCTTCCTCGATTCACGGGAATTTCTTGATTTACGTTTTGAGTTTCTGAATTTCGAAAACAGCGAGCTTTAAGACAAGATTCCGGCGAATCCGAGCGCTGTTTGACAAAACCGACTACACCATTAGCTTCGTATCGTCGAGACCTTCGAGAAAACATATAATTTGCTATGGTTTGAAGAGATTTTATTTTTTTATGAATTTTAGAGGAAGAGAGAGCCGCCATGGAAATTGAGAAAAAATGATGGAAAAGAGAGTGGCTGCTGTGCATTTCGAATTTCAGCCCTAAAACTCAGAAAAAAGATAATATATACCATGGGTTTAATTTTGGTTTGGGCCCAAATATCATTATGTGCCCAATTACTCAATTTTCAACTGTTTTCTTCAGTTCAAAAATTCTTATAAATACATGCTGATTTCAAAATTAATAAAATTTTAAACATAATTATTTCAGGTCATTACCAACCCAACGAACCTGATTTCGTAATTTTCCGAGTCCGTATGAATTTATTATAAATTTCCGAAGTTTGAAAATAGGTTGTATTTCCACTGTAAAAATTATACAGGCCACAAAATAATTCCAAAAATTATAAATTTTAGAATTTTACCTTAATTTAATATTCTGAATCCATAGAAACTGGTTTCGTCGAATTCGGAGTTCGTTTGCAAAAATTCTATTTTTTAGGTGTATATTTTAATATTTAAAAATACCAAAAATAGTGGAATTTTTCCGAAACTCAAAAATATAAGTTCTTATAGTCATTTTTATATGTAAACAACATTCTAAAACCAATGGAGATGGTTTCGGGTCCTAATTCCTTATTCTGCAAAATGTAGCATTTTGGCCCTTATAAATTTCATAGCGACCATTCTAGATTTTAATTTTGACATAACTTTTGATTCCCGTTATGAAATTTCGATTTTTCGGATTCGTTGGAAAGATAAATTTAAATAGATTCTAATATTTTTGGTTTCACTAAAATCCGTTAAATTTTGCATCCTGTACGGTCAGTCAAAGTTCAAGTTTGACTTTTCAAACTACCGCGTTATTTCTAACTCTTTTTATAATAAAATTAAATCATTCATTCTAACTTCGATTAAAATTAATTTTTAGTCGTTATTACTTAAAATAAATTATTTTAAATATTCAAGATTCATTAAAATTCCTAAAACAAATATCTTAAATTGGCCCCAAAATTCCGGGTTGTTACAATCTCCCCCACTTAAAATCTTTTCGTCCTCGAAAAGGAACGTATCTAAAAGTTGTTTAACTAATCAACTAAATTTTTCATTTTTATTTTTATTAGTTTCAATAATTTCATTAGTTGATTAACCTTTTTTTTTTAAATATATATAACTTTTATATATTCAAAAAATCATATTTTCTAAAATCGGATTATATATATAATCACAAATACGTTAATTATAAGCTTATCACTCTGAACTCATTCTAGGGCATTACTAACCCCATCTCTAATGAGTATTCTCATTCTAGGATACTGCTGATCCTATCTCTAATGAGTATTCTTATTGGACATTACTAATCCAATCTCTGATGAGTCTTTTGTTCAGTTCTAACGAGTTGTACCCCAAAGATTTGAGCTAACCAGAGCTCTGATACCACCTGTAACGACACACAGGCAGTGGGTTAACCTCCCACCGTGACATACAGATGATCTCCCAGACACCTTGTTTTACGGCCAGCCTCTCGACTGCAATAACCAACCCTAATAAATAAGGGACATGTAAGGGTAAGAGCCCACTGTTCGCCACCAAACAACATGGTGAGAACCCCCTATCATGCGTAACCAGCTCCCTAGCCAGCAACAAGGACTGGTGTGAGAATTCTTAACTAGTTTAACTAATAGTAATAAGGCAAATCCAAGGACCACGCCGCTAACGCGGAACGGGTTTACTCCAATGGATTGTCGGTGTATAAACTAAAGTAAATCGAGAAATAACGCAATGTTTTTTGGAAAAATGAAACCATTATAAGACCCAGGTCCCATCACACAATGCAACGCACACCAGAGGATAGGGTTTTACCTTATAATGGTCAAAAGATGCTTGATACGTATAAAACGGATTTGATATTATTATTAGTGTATCTATGTTTTAATAAAAAGATTTGAATCATAAGTAGCAATCCTAGACGGCATGGTTACCATATAGCATGTCGCCAATACTAGTTCTACAATCAAAACCGCAAGGGCGTATTGGAAATTTGGATTCCATCATGAGTCGAGGCTAGGGGCAAGATCCTCTCCGATTCGAGACACTCTAGCAAATGCCTCAGGATTCCCCGCAGTGAACCCTTGGAAGCGGTAGGGCCGGTCCCCGCCTATGGGCAGTGGATTAGTTATGCCTGAACACACGTTTCCCGGTACCTTTGGACCTATAGTATGACCACCAACGGCCTATAAAAATAACGAGGCGCCTCAAAATCCATCATCCACATAAGTAAAATGTCAGGGCTGGCAGGTCGCTGACACCACTCTAGCTAGAAAGAAACGTGTGCACTCCCTACGGTCCGTATCCCGTTTTTGACTCATACCGGGGTGTGAGGCTCGCGAAGTCACGCTATACACAAAGCTACGCCTAAACAGGCCGTGCTTTGATCATCAACCACAAGGCCTGCTTTTCAACAAAAGCCTTGATCAATGCATCTTAGCATGCCACATTGTCAGTCCATACTATACCATTGATTCCTACCAATATATAACCCCTAAGCTCGTACGTCTCAGAGAAGGGTGTTAACCACCAAACAGATATATATTAAGAGAGATCAACGAATGTAGTATAAGGGACTACAACGTCAGACATACATTCCATTTATAAACTTATGCCCTGGGTCTGAGCGAAAGTCAAATCCGTGCAATCAACACTACGTCCGGACGGCTACTACTTTCGCCCCTTCAAGGTAGCTACTCCCATCATGGGTCTCAATAGCAACACACCCATTCGATGTGAAGATCGTCGGTCTTCAATCACCGTCTTCAACTCTTCGAACGTCGTATCATTATTTGGAATGAGAGTAAACTCGGACTTCCCAAATAATTCTCGCATATATAAATTTGTAAACCATTCTATATCGTTATTTATTCTTTTATAAATATAAATATCGTCCATCCATTTCATGTATATATATATCGTCCATTCATTTCATGCGTATAAATATTGTCCATTCATTTCATGCATTTCATATGCGACTTCATGCTTTTTAAAACATGTAAATTTTCATATGCGGTTCATGCTTCTAAATCATGTTTCATTTCATATTTTTATATTTTTATTCGCATGTGAAATGTAAATAAAAATTCCCTTCTTATTTTCATCTTTTTATTTACATGTGAAAAGTAAATAAAAGTTTCATTCTTATTTTCATCTTTTTATTCGCATGTGAAATGTAAATAAAAATTTCATTCTTATTTTCATTCTTTTTATTTACATATGAAATGTAAATAAAAGTTTCATTACTTTTATTTATATAAAATATATAAATAATATAACCATTTCATGTTTTCATTCATTTATTCATTTATAACATGAAAATATTCATTGCTTTATGGTTCATTTTCCATTTTCGATCACTTTCTTAATTCAGTGATCTTAACTACTTAATTCCTTTTCAATCAAATTAAAGATTTAATTAAAATTTTATTTAGTTTTAATCTTCCAAAGTCATTATTAAATGATTATTCAAATTTTAGGGAATTAATTCTATCATAAATTCGGGTTAAAGAATAAATGTTATTTAAAACATAATTCACGATAAACCCAAATTTAGATTTCATAAATTTCCCATTTAATATATATAATTAGACATCATTTATTTCAGAGTATTTCATTTAATCTTAAATAAAATATTAATCATCTTCGATTTCCTTTATAAAATGTATAACATAATTTATACGGGTTAAAAATGGAGTTACTATTTTAAAATGGACTGAATAGCCCAATTCATTTTCCTTATCCATTTATTAAGTTTATCTTTACATTTTATTATTTAATAGCGGGCCAGACCTCTCACATTAGGCCTACAACTTGTGGATGCTGGATATGCCGGTTGGTTCCGGGCAGACTTCTACCACAGGTTGGGCTTAACCTCGTGTCTTGACCCAATTCGTATTTGCGCACTTGGACCTCTCACATTAGGCCCAACGTTTATGGCTGCTGGATATGCCGGTTGGTTCCGGGCAGACTTCCGCCATAAATGTGACCTAACCTCGTGTCCAAGTACAATTAAAAAAATTTATTTATAAATATTATCCAAGAATATTATTTTAAAATATTTTATATTTTAAAATATCCTACTACTTAATATCATTCCTTACTTGAAATATTCTTTCATATAAAGCTTTATTATTCCATTTCAATACATATTAACTTTCCATATTATTATGATATTATAATAATAATAATTATAAAAAAACGGTTTTAATTTGTGATATTAAAACCTACCATTTCAATATTAAAATGAAATCAATTTAAAAACATTTCAAATTTTGAAATTCATCTTCCATTTTTAATGTTAACATAAAAAGTAATCTTTTCAATTTATAATCTTCTTAATATAATTGGAATGTGATTTACTAATTCCAATAATTTGTTTATAACCTTCCAAATGTTAAAGGTTTTTATCTACTTAATTCAAGCGTCAATTAATATCATTAATTGAATAATAAATGGGCATTTATTTCCTTCATTCGAAGGAAATATTGTCAATTCAAAAGCTTCTTTATTATTTCCTTTTTAAATGGAAAATTAAATCATCTAAATACTTCAACTTCCAATTTATTTCATTAATTTGCATATTTATTACTTTACTCAAAATTGGAATGAGACCCACCATTTCCATATAATTTAATTATACGTAAAATCAAACATTAATTACATAACAATTTCAGAACATCCATCCAAAGTGCATTTCTAATTATTCCAAGGGTGACGTGTATTCAAAAGTCAACCCTTGACCCGTGTGGGGTTTCAGCCAACACAATTCACATATTTAAAATAAACTGTGCTTCTGGACGATGTGTAAAAATTGATCGTTCACTCACATAAACAAGCCAGGGTCGCTTGTAAATGGTAGTGTATACAGGTGCATAAATGGAACATAGACAATTTGAACAATTTAACAATGTTCACATATTGGGTATTGCCCTTTTTATTTCATTTGATTTAATGACACAAATTCACCATAAAATATATTCCTTTATCTAACTTAAAATAAAAATAAAATCTTTTATTAAAAGTCAAAATTTTAATTATTCTAAAATAAAGATCAAAACTTTATTTATTATAATCGTCTCAAAATAAAGATGAAATTTTTATAACCAAAACAAAGTTTTAATCTTTATAAACAAAACAAAATTTCAGTCTTTTATAAGCAAAAACAAGGTTTTAAATCTTTACCAACAAAACAAAGTTTTGTTCTTTTTAAACAAAACAAAATAAGGTTTGAACTTTTATTCAATAAACAAAACAAAGTTTTGTTCTTTTTCATAAACAAAATAAAGTTTGTTCTTTTCAAAAACAAAATAAAGTTTCAATTTTATATATAAAAAAAAACGCAAACAAAGTTGTAATTTTTTTTTTTAGAACAAAAACAAAGTTGTAATCTTCTTAATCCCATTCAAAGTTATAATCTTTGTAAACATAAACAAAGTTTCATTTTTTCTGAACAACAATGAAAATTGTAACTTTTATTTAAATATAAATTTCCATACATTTTAAATAAATAAATAAAAATGAATTTATCATTTACATCATGTACATCGTTTCTATTGATTCAACAAATTTCATCAACAGTGTATGCAACAACAATTTGTCCATAATAACCCAAACAACTATCACCAATTCTCAAACAGACATCATACATCATCAATCCACAATCATGTACATACAAACATCAAAACCACAAGAAAAATAATTTAAATTTAATAAATTATAAAATAGAATCTCACATTGATTTTTGCTGAAAATTTGACTATCTCGGATTCAGCTCTGGTCTGCGCCATCGCGAAGAGCTCGGAAAGACGAGTCCAACGCAATTTACGGTTCGTCAATCGGACCTCGTACGAGAGAGTTATGATTTATTAAAGTTGGACATAATTAAATAATTAATTAATATTCGTGAAAAATACCTAAAAATTTCACTGTCTCAGAATTGGACAAAATTAGTGTCCACGAATCCATCTCGTCGCCACGATCCCAACGCACCTGAAATCGTCGATTTTCGACTTCGTATGTGTGAGTTATGCAATTTAAAGTTTTGGAAATTAATTAAATAATTTAAAAATAAAATAGAAAATACCCTCAGTCCGTTGACCGAAAAACACTGTTCACCGCCGAACTTTGACCGCACTTTGCCGCTGCCTCGGGCCACCTGACGCCACGGGACCACCGCCAATGTCTTCGTCTTGGCGAGACGCACCACCACCAGAAAGAGCCGCCCCTAAAGCTTCTCCGATCATCGGGAAATCGCCTAGAAAGGATTTCGCCTCGCGGGTCCCACAGGCCGCCTCACACCTCCAAACTGCCTGAAATTTTCTGAGCATCTTCGTCTTGCGTAGACGAAGAACTTCCGTGTTCGTGACTTCGTCTAATTCTTCCTCGATTCACGGGAATTTCTTGATTTACGTTTTGAGTTTCTGAATTTCGGAAACAGCGAGCTTTAAGACAAGATTCCGGCGAATCCGAGCGCTGTTTGACGAAACCGACTACACCATTAGCTTCGTATCGTCGAGACCTTCGAGAAAACATATAATTTGCTATGGTTTGAAGAGATTTTATTTTTTTATGAATTTTAGAGGAAGAGAGAGCCGCCATGGAAATTGAGAAAAAATGATGGAAAAGATAGTGGCTGCTGTGTATTTCGAATTTCAGCCCTAAAACTCAGAAAAAAGATAATATATACCATGGGTTTAATTTTGGTTTGGGCCCAAATATCATTATGTGCCCAATTACTCAATTTTCAACTGTTTTCTTCAGTTCAAAAATTCTTATAAATACATGCTGATTTCAAAATTAATAAAATTTTAAACATAATTATTTCAGGTCATTACCAACTCAACGAACCTGATTTCGTAATTTTCCGAGTCCGTATGAATTTATTATAAATTTCCGAAGTTTGAAAATAGGCTGTATTTCCACTGTAAAAATTATACAGGCCACAAAATAATTCCAAAAATTATAAATTTTAGAATTTTACCTTAATTTAATATTCTGAATCCATAGAAACTGGTTT
This sequence comes from Allium sativum, assembly GCA_030737875.1. Lineage (NCBI taxonomy): Eukaryota > Viridiplantae > Streptophyta > Magnoliopsida > Asparagales > Amaryllidaceae > Allium > Allium sativum. Next base: position 657,764,646 of record CM060923.1, read on the forward strand.
CGTCGAATTCGGAGTTCGTTTGCAAAAATTCTATTTTTTAGGTGTATATTTTAATATTTAAAAATACCAAAAATAGTGGAATTTTTCCGAAACTCAAAAATATAAGTTCTTATAGTCATTTTTATATGTAAACAACATTCTAAAACCAATGGAGATGGTTTCGGGTCCTAATTCCTTATTCTGCAAAATGTAGCATTTTGGCCCTTATAAATTTCATAGCGACCATTCTAGATTTTAATTTTGACATAACTTTTGATTCCCGTTATGAAATTTCGATTTTTCGGATTCGTTGGAAAGATAAATTTAAATAGATTCTAATATTTTTGGTTTCACTAAAATCCGTTAAATTTTGCATCCTGTACGGTCAGTCAAAGTTCAAGTTTGACTTTTCAAACTACCGCGTTATTTCTAACTCTTTTTATAATAAAATTAAATCATTCATTCTAACTTTGATTAAAATTAATTTTTAGTCGCTATTACTTAAAATAAATTATTTTAAATATTCAAGATTCATTAAAATTCCTAAAACAAATATCTTAAATTGGCCCCAAAATTCCGGGTTGTTACAAAATCCAACCGTTAGATTTCAAATTTCTAACATTCGTTAGAAAGCTCTTTTCGATACGAACCCAACGGTTCCGGTTTTAGAGAATCCGACGGTCGGATCTCCCGTAATGTCCGTTTGAAATAAATGGTCGAAATTCGCGAACTGCCGCGGCGCGGCGCGTTCTATTCAGGCCATTATATTATATATAATATATATAATATATATTTCGTCGATTTCGATTTAAAACGAATTATATAGATAGTTTTAAATTCGTTTCAAAAGAAATTTCAGCTTCCTTTTCAATTCAAATCAAAATTGAATTCTTCTTTATAAATTCGTTTCAAAATTCATTTCTATTCAATTCAAATTTCAATTCAATTTGAATTCATTTCAATTCGTTTTCAATTCAATTTGAATTCGTTTTCAATTCATTTCGAAATCGTTTTCAATTCAATTCATTTCGAAATCGTTTTCAATTCAATTCTTTTCGAAATCGGTTTCAATTCATTTCGAAATCGTTTTCAATTCAATTCATTTCGAAATCGTTTTCAATTCAATTCATTTCGAAATCGTTTTCAATTCATTTCATTTCGAAATCGTTTTCAATTCAATTCATTTCGAAATCGTTTTCAATTCAATTCATTTCGAAATCGTTTTCAATTCATTATAAATATCGTTCCCGTCAAAATGGCGTCAATCTAATCAACACGGCTTCATATATTCCTTTATTTTCAAATATTCTATTTCAAATATTCCTTTTTCAAATATTTCTTTTTCAAAACTGGAATGAGGCCCAATCAATTACCATATAAAATTAATTATATGGATTTTCATACAACACATGTATATAATAGCATTGAAAATAATCAACCATCAACCAAAGTGCACTACACTGTATAAGCATAAAATATAGATATTCAACGCTTATAACAGCCTGTCAATCAATCGATCGACATATTTAATCAATCAGGATGAGTGAAATTCATATTTCATCCCAACACCCGTGTAGGGTTTCAAACAATCAAACACAGATTTTAGTTGTGCAGTTGGGCGATGTGTAAAATTTATCGACCCAATCAATATCAGTCAAATCAGTGTATATACAAACAAATCGGCCGATTTGTTTATAACTATTCATTTATTCACATTCACGTTAAAAATTATATTTTTAACGATAAAACATTTTATTTCAACCTATGAATTTCTATTCAATTCATTTATACAATAAAATGATATTTTTATTTTTCTAACATTTTTTAGAAAATTTCGGCGGCATAACGACACGATACTAGAAACGGGACGAGGCCTAGCCTTATCCCCGGTCTAGTGAAGGCCCACGCCATTCACTCATCAATCAAATCAATTTCATTTTGCAAACCACAAAATTTGGAGTAAGAGTCTAACCTAGCCTTACTCCTTCGCCTTATAACGGCGCACGTCTAATCCTAACCAATTTATCGATTCGATTTTTTTTCACACCACAAACCACATTCAAACCAATATCGCAATCAATCACCAAACAGTCAAACAAACAAGTCCATGGTCTGTGGACGATTGTGTCGGGTGCTACTAAACACCGTCTGCATCCTAGTATATATATATAACTAGAAAAATTAAATTGAAAGGTGAGAAGTTCTCACCTATAGCTATCCAAACATCTTGACTCTTCTTTGATAGAAATCTTCATTGTTTTCGCATCTTCGTCAGCTTCGTCGTCCGTAGCCACTACATATATAAAAATCGAATTTTTACTTCGCTATTCAATATATAAAAATCCATTTTTCTATCGAAGTTCAATATATAAAAATTCTATTTTTCTATCGAAGTTCAATATATAAAAATTCTATTTTTCTATCGAAGTTCAATATATAAAAATTCCATTTTTATTTCGAAGTTCAATATATAAAAATTCTATTTTTCTATCGAAGTTCAATATATAAAAATTCTATTTTTCTATCGAAGTTCAATATATAAAAATTCTATTTTTCTATCGAAGTTCAATATATAAAAATTCTATTTTTCTATCGAAGTTCAATATATAAAAATTATATTTTTATTTCTCTTCATATATATTTTCGACGCTTCATTCTATATAAAAATTATATTTTTATATTTCTGCTTTATACATAAAGATCGAATTTTTATTCGCTGCTCAAACAAATAAAAATCGAATTTTTATTACTACTTCAAATATGTAAAAATCGAATTTTTACTTCTATGCAATCATTATAAAAACCCGTATTTTAATCGCAATCAAAAACTGTATCCTTTACAAATTGAAAATCATAGTTTTCATGTATAAAAATCCTATCATTTTCATGTAGAAAATCATACATTTTCATATAGAAAATCCTAACTTTTCTATGCTTTTAAAAATCCAATTTTTATAAAACAAAATAAAATAAAACCAAAACAACGTCAGAAAACTCACTTCGTTCATCGGATAAAGAAGAGGAGGAGCGCAGGTGGTTGCTGGTGGTGGTGGGAGGCTGCAGTCAGCTGGTGAGACCATGCGGTGACCGTCTGGAAGGGTGCGGCGGCGTCATTTGATGGGCATCGCGGTCTCGAAGGAGGGAGGGCGAGGTCGTTCTCGAGGCGGAGGGTGGCAGGCGAGGTGGAGAACCGGTGGCGAGGTCCTGGGGGGGGGGGGGCGACGACGAGTGGTGGCGGCTAGGGTTCCGAGCGCATCGACCATTTTTTCCTTCTTATTTTCTGAAGACTGAATTTCGAGGGGGGGGGCCAGGAGTTAAAGGAAAAGGGAAGATATTTTTTTTCTATATTATATTTTAAAGTTGACTTTCACACATGACCTCTAAACGAGGCCCACCGCCTGTCGCCTATAGCGTTTCACCCCCATTCCGAACACAATGGGATATGCCACGCAAGCTGATTCGGCTGTTACAATCAGTTTTCGTTAGATTTACATTTAAATCACTATATTGAATTTTAAACGTACATTTCAAATTACCAGGGCCATATACTAATTCTAAAAATTCCTGAAAAATATTTTCTAGCTTCGTATTGACGATACGGTCCTAACAAAACTAGTTTCGTTGAATTCTGAGACCGTATGAAAAATGGCCAATTTCCAGTCGATTAAAATCAACTGAAACTGGTCAAATGCGTTTTCCTATGCCACGCTCACATATTGATTCGAAAAATTATGAAATTTGGAATCTAGCAATAACTTAACATCACGGACCCAACAAAACTGGTTTCGTCGAAATCCGAGGTCGTTTGCAAAATTGCTATTTTTAAGGGCCTTATATATATAAAAATATATATATACATATATAAATTCCACAGCGACTATTTCTAATTTTAAACTGGACATATCTTATCATTTCTAAGATGAAATCTCAGTTTGTTAACTTCATTACAAAGATATAGTTATACAGATTCCAATATTTCTTGTTTCGTTCAATTCTAACTTATATTGAATTCTGTATATTCATTTGAAATTAGAAATCGAATTTTCGAACTACCGCGCCATTTTCAATTCTATTTATAATTATATATAATTATTTATATTCTAACGACGACGCATATAATATATACGTTCGAATTATATTCAAAATAAATTTCTCGTCGATATTATTTAAAATCATCTATTTTAAATATTCAAAATTCGCTAAAATTGCCGAAATAAAATTTTTAAACTGGCCCAGATTTTCGGGTTGTTACAATCTCCCCCACTTAAAACTTTTCGTCCCCGAAAAGGAACAAAGTCGAAAGTGGTTTGATTAATCAGCTCCACGCTCGATCTGACTTCTATTCTCCAACTTTTCAGTTTCTGAGAATTTTCAAAAATTTCAAAAATTTGGCAACACCCTAAATTTTCGAAAAATTTCGCCATAACCTCCCCTGCACCGGGAGCATCGGGGAATTTCAAATAGCTTCCCCGGTCCTTCAGATCTCAAAAAGAAAAAGAAAAAGCCAAGCGGCTAGCCAATAGGCTCACAAAATCATCATCACCCAAACAAAACAGGAAATTATGTAGTAAACATGTACCTATTTGTCGGGCAAACAAATTTTATTCTCTGCTCTAGCCTCCTTGCTATGACCTGTTCAATGATATATATGTATATGCAAGCAAATGCAACCAATTTTCAATACAATTCAATATTTGATCAAATTAGGCATAATGGTTAAAATTATCAAACAAATAAACAACCAACACAAACATCAGTCAATTTGTGAATTAGAGTTTCAAATTCATAATTTTGATACATATACAAAAATCAGATTTTTGATGCCAAATCACAACAATTAGCCCTATCTAATTTTGGTTCTCACACCAGTCTAATGGAAACATATATAAATCACACCTTCGAAACACGAAAATAAATACTGGTGATGGCGCGCCATCATCAGAATCATGTCCGGGCGACTAGAGTGTGACTCTATATCTATCCAGTATATTAAAATTTCGAATACACGCGGATCAGACGTATACGCAAAATCTATATATACTGGATTGTCCACATCAATATAAATAGATAATCAAATACGAATAATTGATTTAAATCTTCAAAACCAAAAATTTGTTTTCGTTTTCAAAAATATACTCTTCACACTCGTTCTAGGATACTACTGATCCCATCTCTAACGAGTCATTCTCATTGGATATTACTAATCCAATTTCTGATGAATTCTTTCGTACAGTTCTAATGTGTCTTGTTCTCTGCTTTGTAAACCAAAGCTCTGATACCAACTGTGAAAACCCGCAACTTCCCCGTAAAGGAAAGCGACGGATAGTTCGAGAACAAGCCACAATAGAACATATATAAAAGAACATTTCATTGTATATCACAACAATGCATCAGAATACAAGAATATACAGAGTATAAATGAATATTACACAGAAATATCAGAGATTTAAATTACATTTAAATACATCGCAGCGGAAAATAATACAATACACAACTAGAATGAGATATACGGATACAAAGCTTTCCGGATATCGTTCCAGCTGTAAACCAGGATCCTGTGAATATAAATCTGCAAAAACCAAAACTACTAGCTGCCCGTGTCAAAATAAGGGCACCCAGAGTTTAGGTTAAAACAATAAACTCCAGGTCAGTCATGGGACTGGTGTGAGAACTAAAACAGTTATTATTCTCTATTTTAAAAGTTAGGTAAATCAAGGGACCACGCCGTATAACACGGAACGGGTTTCCTCCCAAGAATACCGGTGCATAAAACAAACAGCGCAATGCTAAATAAAGAAAAATGAAGCTATTATAAGACCCAGGTCCCATCACACAATGCAACGCAGCCAAGGATAGGGTTTTCCCTTATAACAGCCAAAGAATGCTTGATACGTTTAAAACAAATCGTTTGGTACTATTATAAGTGCATAGTGTATAAAACAACTTCAAATCATAAGTATCAATCATAGGCGGCATGAATGCCCCATCCCACTATGTCGCCATACTAGGTTCTACAATTAAAACCGCAAATGTCATGTATTTGGAAGTTGGATTTCCATCTATGAACCGAGGAAAAAGATAGTCCTCAACCGATTCGAGACTGCCTAGCCCGAGTCTCAGGATCAGAGCTCGAGTGACCCTAGGAGCGACAGGGCCGGTCCACCGATGTGGATTAAAATGCCTGAGCACTGCGTTTCGCCGCCCTTTGGGGCGTAAGCGAGCCAACGAATGACTCCATCGGACCCGGATCGTCCGATCTAACCGAGGCGCCTCGCAACAGCAACAACCACATAAGTCAAACTCGTCAGGGCGTGTAAAACCACTGACGCCACTTCTAGCTAGGAGGAAACGCAGGCCCTCCCTGAGGTCCTTTCTCCCGTTTTTGGTTCATACCGGGTGTGAAACTCGCGAAGTAAACGTTACACAAAGCTACGCCACAAAGGTCGTGCTTTGATCATCACCACAAGACTTTGCTTTTCAACAGAAGCCTCGATCAATTGCCACTTAGGCATGCCACACAGGCAAACCATCCTATGCAACCGATATCAGTCACACAGAATGAAATCCGATGTCAGACACACAGTCCATTTACAAGTCCGTTCTGGGTCTGAACGAAACCGGGAGCACCTAGTACCCCGCATATCCATCGATCTCCAAATACGTCTGGACGATCACCAACTGTTTCCATCTTCTTGGGTGTACAGCCCAATCAAGATCATCAGTTATCACCCAAACGACGTGAAGACTTCCGGTCTTCGACCATCGTCTTCATCTTCGACTTATCGTCGTATCAGTTATTCAGAATGGGATAAACCTGTAACGACCCGGAAAAATGATATCTTGGTTATCCGATATACAACACATATCGAACATCCAAGGATCGAAAATAACCGAATAGTTAATGAAAGAAATTAGAAGGTGAGAATAGATAAGATAGAAACTTAGAATAGAAGAAGAAGAAGAACATAACATCAGAGTAACACGAACCTCACAGCGGAACGAATAACATATAATAGATAACATAACTTTGAAATATAACAGTTATGTATACACTAGCACTTATCAGAGTACAACACTTACAACACAGCGGAAATAACTATAGCTATATGATCTTGAAGCCTCCTGCTCCACGCTCTTCCAGTATATCTGTAAAACCCGACTACTTGACTGCCCGTACAAATTTAGGCACCCAAGAGTTTAGGGAAAACAACAAATAAACTCCGGGTCAGTCATGGGACTGGTGTGAATAAACTCAAATCATTTAAACAGGTATATGAACAAGTAAACGATATCTCATAAGACCACGCCGCAGAACGGAACGGGTTTTTCCCTTATGAGAATCCAAAATATCTTTATATCAAAAACCTTTTGATATTATAATAATGTCTATGTACAAATAGATATCAAGTAGCAGAAACGCTTTCATCTCACGTTCTACATATATAGTATACAATCAAAATCGCAAACACGTATTGGATAATGGATTTCCAACTATGACAAGGTATGGAATCACCTTCCGATCAGTGTACTCTAGGAACGATACACTGGAGTTCAACAAGAACATCTTGCAACTCAGCCACACATGACCGACCACTCATTTCGCTTGAGTGTATCGAATGTACATCACCAACGGTTGGGATCAGCAACCGTTCCCGTATATATATATGGGACAGCATTGATAGATTAAAAGAAGCAAATGAATATTCACTAGATAGGTGATTATACACCCTACTTCGGTGCGACCGACTTAGCCATGCTGCCTGCCCGATTTCTGTCATTTACCGGATGTTGAGGCTAGAAGCTACGCTTTATTTTCACATCAGATTCACTTCGAATGCCACATTGTCAGATCCATCGAAAATCACTAATTGACGTCTACAACAATACATTACGTGTCAGCTAAAAGAAGTTTCCTTCTCCGCTTCCACTCTTGGTACGGTTGAAGAAATCAATATACGTGACTTTTCTGGAAATACTCTGTCAGACATCCATCTTTATTCACTTAGAAATGTCACATCGTCATACCCGCCAAATCACAAATTGACTTATCCAAAAATAACACGGGTATACAGCTAAGAGAAACGAATTCCTCCGCCACCAAACGTGAATACGTTTGAACAGATCAATTTACGTGATCCATTGGATATACTCTGTCCGACCTTCGTCCATACAAGTTGTCCTGGGACTGGACAAACCGAAGGCACTATTCTGTAAATAGGATAGCCCTTGCATTTTACTCCGTCTTCAATTATCTTTGGCATATATGATTCGCAACGCTTATGCCAATACAGAGTGGTTCTATGGATAATAATCCAACCGGTCTCTCCATATTAACAACGTTAAAATGGTCAAAACTTCGATAGTCTGTGAGTTAACTATCAAAGAAAAACAAGTGTGCAAACAACGATATTATTCCCAGATGGAAATTATATCGAACAAACATCATTTAACATTAATCTCTTTAGTTCATTTATTTACTCATCTCCTGTTCCCTATATTCTAAATTCTTATTTTCTTTTATCAGAAAACATTTCTGATTCTCGTTTGGAAAACATTTCCAAAACTCCTTTACGATCAAACCTTACCATTTCTTAGTTAAGAAGGAAGTCACTCAAGTTGGGGTATAATTACCTCTCAGACCTTAACTGAACAACGTTATAACTTCGAAATGGTCAAAGTTTATCTTTTAATCTTTAACAACTTCTTTACGACTTTCTCGGATTCAATTTTACTAGTCCACTTCTATATTTAAAACATTGGTTATAACGATAACGTTATAATCCCTACTTTCGAATTATCTAACTTTAATTATAACTTCTATTCTTATTAGTGAATACTTAACCTAACACTTATTTATTTATAAATAAATAAATCTCTATTTAGACACTGGAAAGTATAAGTACTTTCCCGAATTCGATATAATCGAATTTGCCGATTAACTCTCTTCGAGAAATCTCTATTTGATTAACTCTTCTTCGAATAACCTATATTCGATTAACTTCTTCTCGAATAAACGATATTCGATAATCTTTCTTCGAATAACTAATGTCCGATAACTCTTCCCTTTCAAATATCTCATATTTGAAAATCTCACTTCGATTAAACTATAATCGATAACTCCCTTCGATGAAACTAACATCGATAACTCCTTTCGATGAAACTAACATCGATAACTCCTTTCGATGAAACTAACATCGATAACTCCTTTCGATGAAACTAACATCGATTAATTTAACTCGACGAACTGAACTTATTTACTTTACTCGATCATCTTGACTTGATAACTTAACTTGCTAACTTAACTCGATTATCTTAACTAAATCACTTGACTCCATCATCTTGACTTGATAACTTAACTTGCTAACTTAACTCGATTATCTTAACTTGATTATCTTAACTTGATTACTCATATCGAATAACTAATATTCGATTTAACTCCATTTAACTCTATTCGAATAACTACTATTCGATTAACTCTATTTGAATAAACTATATTCGACTAACTCTATTTAACTCCATTCGAACAACTATTATTCGACAACTCTATTTAACTCCATTCGAACAACTATTATTCGACAACTCTATTTAACTCCATTCGCTTGACTCTAGATCGCAGCGATCACAATGGTTACGCCTGATTCCCTCAGGAAACATCCGACCGCCTTAGGCTATCTGCAGCCCTGCGAATTACGCTAGCAGTCATACAAGATGGCAACTTACCCTGAATACTATGTTTGACTAACTCTGTCTCAAATAACTATATTTGATTAATTCTAGTTCGTGTTAACTCTAATCGATTAACTCTAACTAATTAACTCCAACTGGTTAATTCTAACTGATTAACTCTAACTGATTAACTCTAACTGGTTAACTCTATTTGACTAACTCGACAAACTAACCCCTTTCGAATAACATATTCGATTAACTAACTTCGAATACCATATTCGATTTCTCCTTTCGAATGTCTATACTCGATTAGCTACTTCGAATACCATATTCGATTTCTCTTTTCGAATGTCTATATTCAATTAACTAACTTCGAATACCATATTCGATTTCTCTTTTCGAATGTCTATATTCGATTAACTAACTTCACTTTATAAAGATTTCCTTTTTAACAACGTTTTATTCATTGGAAAAGATTTACTTTTAAATAACGGTTCTACCCTTTAAAAATGATTTCCCTTTTTAAAATGTTTCCTTTCCAATTCTATTTGTAAATGGTTTACAAATATTTCCTTTTCAAATTTATACTTGAAATATTCTAACTCCTTAAATTCCCGGGAAAATTCGCCATAACTTCCTTTGTAACGGGAGCATCGGGAAAATCCCCAAACTCGCCACACAGGCCTTTCCATTCAAAAAGAAATGTTTTGAATTTATTTCCTTTTCGAATATCTCCTATTTATAAATATCCCAATTTATAAATATTCTTTATTTATAAATATTCCACTTTATAAATATTCTATTTTTCAATATCACTTTGAAAAATCTCCTTATCAACATCCCGTATGTTATGGTATTCAATCATATCAAATCACGATGTTCAATATCGTCCATACACACACAATCAACAACAGGTTATAATTCACATCATATATCAAAATATATGAAAAACAATAAAATAACTGTTGAGGAATCCAGTCGGATTCCTCTAACCTGTTTCCCTGCATCCACAGATGTTACGCAGTATAATATACATCAATTTCATCCCAACATGAAATATACTGATAATCAGAATCCATATTTGATTTACGGTTTTCTATATATAACTATATCTACGTTTTCAATCAAATCTATTTAACAGTCCAATTTAACAGTCCAATTTAACAATCAATATACAGCAATCAATCATTAAAAATAAAGTACAGTTTATACAAATATAAACTGAACAAAGTTAGTGAGATTTACTCACATTGACGCGTTAGCCGTTTAATAACGGTTTGCGTTTATTTGACTGCGACGGACAATTTATTTCGCCATAAATGGTAACGAGCTCCGATGGACTTCTAGTCAGTCTCATTGTGTTGCTCCCGTCCATACGATCCTGTCGGATCTTGTTTCGTCAGATTCCGATAATATAGGAGCAAGTTATTCAAGTTCAAAGTTTCATACATATCTTCAAATAAAACAAAAGGACTTAAATTAATTTTAAATTGGGCTTTACCCATATCCTACGGCCCATCCCATTTCAACCCGTCAGCCCCTTTTCCTTCTTCCCCTTTTCATACGCGAGCTCCAGCTTCAAAGAAAAACATGGCCGCTCCTTCCTATTTCAATTGCTTCCTCCACCACATGAATTCAAAGACCAACACCACCATCCAACTCCCTTCCAAAAACCGTATCTTCCCAAACCCACGATGTTCAACTCGCACTCAAAAATCCATTTCCGTCCTCAGCCTGTACTCGCGTCGCGACAGTAATTCGAGCGACAGATTTTCCTCCACGAACACCAACACCGACGCTACCACTTGCTTCTTCGTTCAGCACTCCATCTCCCTACATCCTCCCTCTCCAACTCGATAACCTCATGGTGGTCACGGCTTCGACCACTTGGTGGTTCAAACAGTAACTCGCGACATCCAAGTACACCCAAAAATCGAAAACCTAGATGCGCTGATTCTTTTCAGCAAAAGGAAGTGTGGTTCGATCATAAAATCCCGCACCAAATATTGTAGAGAACACAAAGGAAAATTTGAAAATACTGGTGTTTGTATTTAAGGATTTTTTTCTAGGTTTTACAAGAATTTTTGAAGATCGAAATGTTTACGGGGAGGAGTAAAAATATGACGGCGGATTTATCTGTATGTTGAATCCCTTTTTAGGTCTTAAGGGAATGAACACTATTTATAGGCAAATATTTAGGTTAGATTGATTATTATAATATATATATATATATAAATTTACCAATGAGTTTTTTTCCGTAAAGTTAACACCTCAAATGACATCTGTTTTCGACAAACAAAGTCAATCCTAGCATAGAAAAATATTCCGGACCCAATGGGACAGGTTTCGTCGAATTCCGACACCGTTTGCGAAAATCCTTTAGAAAATATCGATGAAAAACACCGAGCAATAATTCCTAACAATTCCAGAAAAAATCCTAAAAATATGAGGCCTTGACGTTTCACTAGACTTCTTCCTAAGGTTTCGTATGAAACTTGTTTCGTTGAATTTCGAGTTCGTTTGACCAGTTAACCATTCAGTTTAGTTTGTTTTAAGTTAAAAACATAGCGTACCCCACTATGAAATATTCTGTTCACATAGGGACTGTTATGGACAGAAACAAAAATACCATTGAAATGAGTGACGTGCTCTGGTCCCAAAAATGTAATAATACCGGTAGATGGACTCATACTGTGAAACCCCGAAATGTCGATACAGAGTGCCAAATACTCCAAATAAAAAGTTGCTTATTAAATTAATTAAAAATTACAGTAAAATTCTAAAAATTAAACTATCACTATTTCCCAAAAGGACCTTGTCTAGATTCAAACCCTATCTCTAGTTATATCGAATAACCCATTACGGTCGATAAACGAATCTATAGCGACTATTTTAAAATTTGATTTGGACATATCTCAAAATCTACACGACGAAATCCTGATTCTTCTCTTCCACTAGAAAGATATACTCCACCAGCTCCGTGCGTTTCTTGTTTCACAGAGATCCGATTCAAAACGAACCCTGTATACTCATTTGAAGTTCAAATTGCCAAATAGCAAACTGCCGCGTCGTTACGCGCTCGATTTTAATTAAAATATAATTATACATTCAAACTGTCGTCGATTGAATATATTCGTTATTATATTTCGACTCGAAACCCCACCAAATCTCGTATGCTATTCAATTCACACGATATTGTGAATTTCACTATTTCCGACTATTTCGACATTATAATATATTATTATATTATAATTATTAATTAAATATTCAATATTATTTAATTCACGTTCTCGATATCGATAAATCGATATTTAATAATTAAATAAATTAATTATTCAACAGCTAAAAATGCGGGTCACTACATTCTTCCCCACTTAAAATAATTTCGTCCTCGAAATTGCTAAGCTAGAGGACGACCCTATCTATTGGAATTCCTAAGATTTGTTTACCCCTTATTTCTGATTTTAACTGAACCAACAATTATCGATTTCAATATTAATTCCTTCCGACTGACTAAAATTTTCAAAAATTCTGACAATTTTCTAACGCCTTAAATTTTCGGAAAATTTCGCCAGCACCTCCTTTGTACTGGTCAACATCTCAAATTTCAACTCGCCTCTCTGGGCCTTCTTCACCCCAAAAGAAAATCAAAACGCCAAGCGGCTTGCCAATTCGGCTCATATAATCTCATATCCAATATATTATAAACTGGTACCTTTTGTCGGGCATATCCACTATGTCCTTTGCATCTGTTACCAATTCTGCAAATACCGATATCAATCCAATCCATTTATCCAAATCATTTGCCTATACCCAGGTCAAATATCATTTCAAACTCGAGTTTCATTCTTGATTCCCAACTCTTAACCCGATTATCAAATTACACTTTAAATTCAAATCTCACAAATCCAAATTGTCTCGATATATTCTAATTCAATTTTCAGTTACCACTTAACTGATTTCAACTCAATTCCTACTGCTTTACCACATTTCAATTAAATTTGGTTTTAATTCAACGAATCTTTCCATGGGAATTTTAAACAGTTTACCATATCGAAAATCAAACTTTCCCTTTCAGGCTTCAAAATACTTGCTTTTCTCAAATCAATTCAAAAACAAAACTTTTGGTAGTAATCCGTCACTTACAACTCGAAAATGAACACCGATGATGTCATGATCATCATCGGAATCTATTTTCCAGCAATCGAAGTGAGTTCAATACTATAAAACCATTTCTAAACTTTTCCACTTTGAAATTCATTTCAAAATATAATTTACACTGCTTGTAAAATAATTTAAAATCTCCCAGGATCTTAAAATTCTCTTATACTTAATCCAAATCCATCTCCAAACACTTATTCCAATTTCCAGAGTTTGGATTTCAATTCTGATTTAAAATTTTAGATTTAACTCCTCGGATTTCACATCTTTCACTTATATGAATTCTGGTTGGTTATATATAACCATTTCACTTTATAATCTTACTCGATTATAATAACAACCAATATATCCAATATATTAAAATTTTGATATATATACCTTCTCTATATCAAGATATACCTTGGGTAAACTTATTTTAATTTACCCTCCTTTCAAAACATATCGTGACGACCCAACGTATTCAAGTGTTTAGTAACTCCTACCGATACAGTGGATCAAACTGATCGACCAGAACTCATAAACAACTCAACCAATGAATCTCCCCAATATAAAACAAACTTTTATATCAAATACAAATACGCACTCGTATATATACACTCAAACTCAATCTAGGGTATTACTAACCCTATCTCTACCGAGTCACGCCACAGAGCCAAGTAATTCTTAACTTAAGCTCTGATACCAACTGTAACGACCCGGAAAAATGATATCTTGGTTATCCGATATACAACACATATCGAACATCCAAGGATCGAAAATAACCGAATAGTTAATGAAAGAAATTAGAAGGTGAGAATAGATAAGATAGAAACTTAGAATAGAAGAAGAAGAAGAACATAACATCAGAGTAACACGAACCTCACAGCGGAACGAATAACATATAATAGATAACATAACTTTGAAATATAACAGTTATGTATACACTAGCACTTATCAGAGTACAGCACTTACAACACAGCGGAAATAACTATAGCTATATGATCTTGAAGCCTCCTGCTCCACGCTCTTCCAGTATATCTGTAAAACCTGACTACTTGACTGCCCGTACAAATTTAGGCACCCAAGAGTTTAGGGAAAACAACAAATAAACTCCGGGTCAGTCATGGGACTGGTGTGAATAAACTCAAATCATTTAAACAGGTATATGAACAAGTAAACGATATCTCATAAGACCACGCCGCAGAACGGAACGGGTTTTTCCCTTATGAGAATCCAAAATATCTTTATATCAAAAACCTTTTGATATTATAATAATGTCTATGTACAAATAGATATCAAGTAGCAGAAACGCTTTCATCTCACGTTCTACATATATAGTATACAATCAAAATCGCAAACACGTATTGGATAATGGATTTCCAACTATGACAAGGTATGGAATCACCTTCCGATCAGTGTACTCTAGGAACGATACACTGGAGTTCAACAAGAACATCTTGCAACTCAGCCACACATGACCGACCACTCATTTCGCTTGAGTGTATCGAATGTACATCACCAACGGTTGGGATCAGCAACCGTTCCCGTATATATATATGGGACAGCATTGATAGATTAAAAGAAGCAAATGAATATTCACTAGATAGGTGATTATACACCCTACTTCGGTGCGACCGACTTAGCCATGCTGCCTGCCCGATTTCTGTCATTTACCGGATGTTGAGGCTAGAAGCTACGCTTTATTTTCACATCAGATTCACTTCGAATGCCACATTGTCAGATCCATCGAAAATCACTAATTGACGTCTACAACAATACATTACGTGTCAGCTAAAAGAAGTTTCCTTCTCCGCTTCCACTCTTGGTACGGTTGAAGAAATCAATATACGTGACTTTTCTGGAAATACTCTGTCAGACATCCATCTTTATTCACTTAGAAATGTCACATCGTCATACCCGCCAAATCACAAATTGACTTATCCAAAAATAACACGGGTATACAGCTAAGAGAAACGAATTCCTCCGCCACCAAACGTGAATACGTTTGAACAGATCAATTTACGTGATCCATTGGATATACTCTGTCCGACCTTCGTCCATACAAGTTGTCCTGGGACTGGACAAACCGAAGGCACTATTCTGTAAATAGGATAGCCCTTGCATTTTACTCCGTCTTCAATTATCTTTGGCATATATGATTCGCAACGCTTATGCCAATACAGAGTGGTTCTATGGATAATAATCCAACCGGTCTCTCCATATTAACAACGTTAAAATGGTCAAAACTTCGATAGTCTGTGAGTTAACTATCAAAGAAAAACAAGTGTGCAAACAACGATATTATTCCCAGATGGAAATTATATCGAACAAACATCATTTAACATTAATCTCTTTAGTTCATTTATTTACTCATCTCCTGTTCCCTATATTCTAAATTCTTATTTTCTTTTATCAGAAAACATTTCTGATTCTCGTTTGGAAAACATTTCCAAAACTCCTTTACGATCAAACCTTACCATTTCTTAGTTAAGAAGGAAGTCACTCAAGTTGGGGTATAATTACCTCTCAGACCTTAACTGAACAACGTTATAACTTCGAAATGGTCAAAGTTTATCTTTTAATCTTTAACAACTTCTTTACGACTTTCTCGGATTCAATTTTACTAGTCCACTTCTATATTTAAAACATTGGTTATAACGATAACGTTATAATCCCTACTTTCGAATTATCTAACTTTAATTATAACTTCTATTCTTATTAGTGAATACTTAACCTAACACTTATTTATTTATAAATAAATAAATCTCTATTTAGACACTGGAAAGTATAAGTACTTTCCCGAATTCGATATAATCGAATTTGCCGATTAACTCTCTTCGAGAAATCTCTATTTGATTAACTCTTCTTCGAATAACCTATATTCGATTAACTTCTTCTCGAATAAACGATATTCGATAATCTTTCTTCGAATAACTAATGTCCGATAACTCTTCCCTTTCAAATATCTCATATTTGAAAATCTCACTTCGATTAAACTATAATCGATAACTCCCTTCGATGAAACTAACATCGATAACTCCTTTCGATGAAACTAACATCGATAACTCCTTTCGATGAAACTAACATCGATAACTCCTTTCGATGAAACTAACATCGATTAATTTAACTCGACGAACTGAACTTATTTACTTTACTCGATCATCTTGACTTGATAACTTAACTTGCTAACTTAACTCGATTATCTTAACTAAATCACTTGACTCCATCATCTTGACTTGATAACTTAACTTGCTAACTTAACTCGATTATCTTAACTTGATTATCTTAACTTGATTACTCATATCGAATAACTAATATTCGATTTAACTCCATTTAACTCTATTCGAATAACTACTATTCGATTAACTCTATTCAACTCTATTTGAATAAACTATATTCGACTAACTCTATTTAACTCCATTCGAACAACTATTATTCGACAACTCTATTTAACTCCATTCGAACAACTATTATTCGACAACTCTATTTAACTCCATTCGCTTGACTCTAGATCGCAGCGATCACAATGGTTACGCCTGATTCCCTCAGGAAACATCCGACCGCCTTAGGCTATCTGCAGCCCTGCGAATTACGCTAGCAGTCATACAAGATGGCAACTTACCCTGAATACTATGTTTGACTAACTCTGTCTCAAATAACTATATTTGATTAATTCTAGTTCGTGTTAACTCTAATCGATTAACTCTAACTAATTAACTCCAACTGGTTAATTCTAACTGATTAACTCTAACTGATTAACTCTAACTGGTTAACTCTATTTGACTAACTCGACAAACTAACCCCTTTCGAATAACATATTCGATTAACTAACTTCGAATACCATATTCGATTTCTCCTTTCGAATGTCTATACTCGATTAGCTACTTCGAATACCATATTCGATTTCTCTTTTCGAATGTCTATATTCAATTAACTAACTTCGAATACCATATTCGATTTCTCTTTTCGAATGTCTATATTCGATTAACTAACTTCACTTTATAAAGATTTCCTTTTTAACAACGTTTTATTCATTGGAAAAGATTTACTTTTAAATAACGGTTCTACCCTTTAAAAATGATTTCCCTTTTTAAAATGTTTCCTTTCCAATTCTATTTGTAAATGGTTTACAAATATTTCCTTTTCAAATTTATACTTGAAATATTCTAACTCCTTAAATTCCCGGGAAAATTCGCCATAACTTCCTTTGTAACGGGAGCATCGGGAAAATCCCCAAACTCGCCACACAGGCCTTTCCATTCAAAAAGAAATGTTTTGAATTTATTTCCTTTTCGAATATCTCCTATTTATAAATATCCCAATTTATAAATATTCTTTATTTATAAATATTCCACTTTATAAATATTCTATTTTTCAATATCACTTTGAAAAATCTCCTTATCAACATCCCGTATGTTATGGTATTCAATCATATCAAATCACGATGTTCAATATCGTCCATACACACACAATCAACAACAGGTTATAATTCACATCATATATCAAAATATATGAAAAACAATAAAATAACTGTTGAGGAATCCAGTCGGATTCCTCTAACCTGTTTCCCTGCATCCACAGATGTTACGCAGTATAATATACATCAATTTCATCCCAACATGAAATATACTGATAATCAGAATCCATATTTGATTTACGGTTTTCTATATATAACTATATCTACGTTTTCAATCAAATCTATTTAACAGTCCAATTTAACAGTCCAATTTAACAATCAATATACAGCAATCAATCATTAAAAATAAAGTACAGTTTATACAAATATAAACTGAACAAAGTTAGTGAGATTTACTCACATTGACGCGTTAGCCGTTTAATAACGGTTTGCGTTTATTTGACTGCGACGGACAATTTATTTCGCCATAAATGGTAACGAGCTCCGATGGACTTCTAGTCAGTCTCATTGTGTTGCTCCCGTCCATACGATCCTGTCGGATCTTGTTTCGTCAGATTCTGATAATATAGGAGCAAGTTATTCAAGTTCAAAGTTTCATACATATCTTCAAATAAAACAAAAGGACTTAAATTAATTTTAAATTGGGCTTTACCCATATCCTACGGCCCATCCCATTTCAACCCGTCAGCCCCTTTTCCTTCTTCCCCTTTTCATACGCGAGCTCCAGCTTCAAAGAAAAACATGGCCGCTCCTTCCTATTTCAATTGCTTCCTCCACCACATGAATTCAAAGACCAACACCACCATCCAACTCCCTTCCAAAAACCGTATCTTCCCAAACCCACGATGTTCAACTCGCACTCAAAAATCCATTTCCGTCCTCAGCCTGTACTCGCGTCGCGACAGTAATTCGAGCGACAGATTTTCCTCCACGAACACCAACACCGACGCTACCACTTGCTTCTTCGTTCAGCACTCCATCTCCCTACATCCTCCCTCTCCAACTCGATAACCTCATGGTGGTCACGGCTTCGACCACTTGGTGGTTCAAACAGTAACTCGCGACATCCAAGTACACCCAAAAATCGAAAACCTAGATGCGCTGATTCTTTTCAGCAAAAGGAAGTGTGGTTCGATCATAAAATCCCGCACCAAATATTGTAGAGAACACAAAGGAAAATTTGAAAATACTGGTGTTTGTATTTAAGGATTTTTTTCTAGGTTTTACAAGAATTTTTGAAGATCGAAATGTTTACGGGGAGGAGTAAAAATATGACGGCGGATTTATCTGTATGTTGAATCCCTTTTTAGGTCTTAAGGGAATGAACACTATTTATAGGCAAATATTTAGGTTAGATTGATTATTATAATATATATATATATATAAATTTACCAATGAGTTTTTTTCCGTAAAGTTAACACCTCAAATGACATCTGTTTTCGACAAACAAAGTCAATCCTAGCATAGAAAAATATTCCGGACCCAATGGGACAGGTTTCGTCGAATTCCGACACCGTTTGCGAAAATCCTTTAGAAAATATCGATGAAAAACACCGAGCAATAATTCCTAACAATTCCAGAAAAAATCCTAAAAATATGAGGCCTTGACGTTTCACTAGACTTCTTCCTAAGGTTTCGTATGAAACTTGTTTCGTTGAATTTCGAGTTCGTTTGACCAGTTAACCATTCAGTTTAGTTTGTTTTAAGTTAAAAACATAGCGTACCCCACTATGAAATATTCTGTTCACATAGGGACTGTTATGGACAGAAACAAAAATACCATTGAAATGAGTGACGTGCTCTGGTCCCAAAAATGTAATAATACCGGTAGATGGACTCATACTGTGAAACCCCGAAATGTCGATACAGAGTGCCAAATACTCCAAATAAAAAGTTGCTTATTAAATTAATTAAAAATTACAGTAAAATTCTAAAAATTAAACTATCACTATTTCCCAAAAGGACCTTGTCTAGATTCAAACCCTATCTCTAGTTATATCGAATAACCCATTACGGTCGATAAACGAATCTATAGCGACTATTTTAAAATTTGATTTGGACATATCTCAAAATCTACACGACGAAATCCTGATTCTTCTCTTCCACTAGAAAGATATACTCCACCAGCTCCGTGCGTTTCTTGTTTCACAGAGATCCGATTCAAAACGAACCCTGTATACTCATTTGAAGTTCAAATTGCCAAATAGCAAACTGCCGCGTCGTTACGCGCTCGATTTTAATTAAAATATAATTATACATTCAAACTGTCGTCGATTGAATATATTCGTTATTATATTTCGACTCGAAACCCCACCAAATCTCGTATGCTATTCAATTCACACGATATTGTGAATTTCACTATTTCCGACTATTTCGACATTATAATATATTATTATATTATAATTATTAATTAAATATTCAATATTATTTAATTCACGTTCTCGATATCGATAAATCGATATTTAATAATTAAATAAATTAATTATTCAACAGCTGAAAATGCGGGTCACTACAAAACCCGGTCTTTCCAAATAACTCGCGTATATTTTAAATAAGTGTTACACAAACACAACATACGCCTCATTCAAATTCATTAGTCACTAACCGTAAATTAATCAAGAGAATAATTTCCCAAATATTAACCCCGAAGGCCGAAACCAACATCAGATCAATATCCAGAAAACCATTCTGCTTGGCTAACCGACAGTTAGTTTCTAAATTTCACATTCATAGGGAAAGATTCCCATTAATTTTATCAAAGATAAATTCCTTGAATTTATTCTTTAATCCATTTTTGAATATCAATTCAAACTAGTCGGGATTAGCGAACCTTACCGAAGTAATCATTTGTTTTAATTTCCCAATCCCAACCTATTCATCCCATGAAGTAAAACTGGTAATACTTCATATCTAACACCACAGTGTTATCGGTAAATTCAATTACCATTTCACGTTCAAATCTAATTAAAGATTTAACTATCGCCTGGAGCAAAACTGGTGATACTCCATTTTCGATCTTTTCAATCTAATTAAAGATTCATTAAAACTCAACTTAGTTTTAATCGTTAACTGGGTTAAAGAATCCGTGTCATTTAAAAACACCGTTCACAATAAACCCAAAATCACCTTCATTAATTATCGGGTTAAAGAACGAGTGTTATTTAAAACACTGTCCACGATAAACCCAAAAATCAATATCAATTCAATTCTAATTAAATATTATTTAATTGGTACACTTCATTAAATCTAAATAAAAAGATTTAATCTTTTCTCAACTGGGTCCAAGAACAGTGTTAGTGAAGACACCATTCACGACAAACCCAAATCACATTTGATATTAAACACAAGGCTCTGAATAGAAAATATATCGGCTTATATTCAATATCAAATTCTACGACTAACAAATGTCGTATTGGAAATAACGATATAAATATATCTTTCAAATTTCCATAACAACACCTGTATAATCACGAATTCCAACATCGAAATATTCCGAAGACAATTTCGATTCAAATCCACTCCAATGCAATCATTGGAAATTCTGGTTATTTTTAAAACCCTTTTCAAATTCAATTTATTTATTTAAAAATAAATAGAATTATATTTCTAGTTCAAAACTAGTTCATTTCGATAAAAATCTATTTTTATCTTTTCAAATATGGAGTTTTTCATCCCAATTCTTCACAAATCATTTCTTATGATTTTACACAAATTATTACTATTTTTAATAATTTTATCAAGGCCCGTACAGTCGATTTCCATCAACGGCCATCGAACTGCACTTACAGCGACCTTTTTCGAATTTGATTTGGACGTATCTCCAAATCCAACCGTTATATTTCAAATTTCTAACGTTCGTTAGAAAGCTCTTTTCGATACGAACCCAACGGTTCCGGTTTTAGGAGAAACCGACGGTCGGATCTCCCGTAATGTCCGTTTGAAATAAATGGTCGAAATTCGCGAACTACCGCGGCGCGGCGCGTTCTATTCAGGCCATTATATTATATATAATATATATTTCGTCGATTTAGATATAAAACGAATTATATAGATAGTTTTAAATTCGTTTCAAAAGAAATTTCAACTTCCTTTTCAATTCAAATCAAAATTGAATTCTTCTTTATAAATTCGTTTCAAAATTCATTTCTATTCAATTCAAATTTCAATTCAATTTGAATTCATTTCAATTCGTTTTCAATTCAATTTGAATTCGTTTTCAATTCATTTCGAAATCGTTTTCAATTCAATTCATTTCGAAATCGTTTTCAATTCAATTCTTTTCGAAATCGGTTTCAATTCATTTCGAAATCGTTTTCAATTCAATTCATTTCGAAATCGTTTTCAATTCAATTCATTTCGAAATCGTTTTCAATTCATTTCATTTCGAAATCGTTTTCAATTCAATTCATTTCGAAATCGTTTTCAATTCAATTCATTTCGAAATCGTTTTCAATTCAATTCATTTCGAAATCGTTTTCAATTCATTATAAATACCGTTCCCGTCAAAATGGCGTCAATCTAATCAACACGGCTTCATATATTCCTTTATTTTCAAATATTCTATTTCAAATATTCCTTTTTCAAATATTTCTTTTTCAAATATTTCTTTTTCAAAACTGGAATGAGGCCCAATCAATTACCATATAAAATTAATTATATGGATTTTCATACAACACATGTATATAATAGCATTGAAAATAATCAACCATCAACCAAAGTGCACTACACTGTATAAGCATCAAATATAGATATTCAACGCTTATAACAGCCTGTCAATCAATCGATCGACATATTTAATCAATCAGGATGAGTGAAATTCATATTTCATCCCAACACCCATGTAGGGTTTCAAACAATCAAACACAGATTTTAGTTGTGCAGTTGGGCGATGTGTAAAATTTATCGACCCAATCAATATCAGTCAAATCAGTGTATATACAAACAAATCGGCCGATTTGTTTATAACTATTCATTTATTCACATTCACGTTAAAAATTATATTTTTAACGATAAAACATTTTATTTCAACCTATGAATTTCTATTCAATTCATTTACACAATAAAATGATATTTTTATTTTTCTAACATTTTTTAGAAAATTTCGGCGGCATAACGGCACGATACTAGAAACGGGACGAGGCCTAGCCTTATCCCCGGTCTAGTGAAGGCCCACGCCATTCACTCATCAATCAAATCAATTTCATTTTGCAAACCACAAAATTTGGAGTAAGAGTCTAACCTAGCCTTACTCCTTCGCCTTATAACGGCGCACGTCTAATCCTAACCAATTTATCGATTCGATTTTTTTTCACACCACAAACCACATTCAAACCAATATCGCAATCAATCACCAAACAGTCAAACAAACAAGTCCATGGTCTGTGGACGATTGTGTCGGGTGCTACTAAACACCGTCTGCATCCTAGTATATATATATATAACTAGAAAAATTAAATTGAAAGGTGAGAAGTTCTCACCTATAGCTATCCAAACATCTTGACTCTTCTTTGATAGAAATCTTCATTGTTTTCGCATCTTCGTCAGCTTCGTCGTCCGTAGCCACTACATATATAAAAATCGAATTTTTACTTCGCTATTCAATATATAAAAATCCATTTTTCTATCGAAGTTCAATATATAAAAATTCTATTTTTCTATCGAAGTTCAATATATAAAAATTCTATTTTTCTATCGAAGTTCAATATATAAAAATTCCATTTTTATTTCGAAGTTCAATATATAAAAATTCTATTTTTCTATCGAAGTTCAATATATAAAAATTCTATTTTTCTATCGAAGTTCAATATATAAAAATTCTATTTTTCTATCGAAGTTCAATATATAAAAATTCTATTTTTCTATCGAAGTTCAATATATAAAAATTATATTTTTATTTCTCTTCATATATATTTTCGACGCTTCATTCTATATAAAAATTATATTTTTATATTTCTGCTTTATACATAAAGATCGAATTTTTATTCGCTGCTCAAACAAATAAAAATCGAATTTTTATTACTACTTCAAATATGTAAAAATCGAATTTTTACTTCTATGCAATCATTATAAAAACCCGTATTTTAATCGCAATCAAAAACTGTATCCTTTACAAATTGAAAATCATAGTTTTCATGTATAAAAATCCTATCATTTTCATGTAGAAAATCATACATTTTCATATAGAAAATCCTAACTTTTCTATGCTTTTAAAAATCCAATTTTTATAAAACAAAATAAAATAAAACCAAAACAACGTCAGAAAACTCACTTCGTTCATCGGATAAAGAGGAGGAGGAGCGCAGGTGGTTGCTGGTGGTGGTGGGAGGCTGCAGTCAGCTGGTGAGACCATGCGGTGACCATCTGGAAGGGTGCGGCGGCGTCATTTGATGGGCATCGCGGTCTCGAAGGAGGGAGGGCGAGGTCGTTCTCGAGGCGGAGGGTGGCAGGCGAGGTGGAGAACCGGTGGCGAGGTCCTGGGGGGGGGGGGGGGGGCGACGACGAGTGGTGGTGGCTAGGGTTCCGAGCGCATCGACCATTTTTTTTTTCTTATTTTATGAAGACTGAATTTCGAGGGGGGGGGGGCCAGGAGTTAAAGGAAAAGGGAAGATATTTTTTTTCTATATTATATTTTGAAGTTGACTTTCACACATGACCTCTAAACGAGGCCCACCGCCTGTCGCCTATAGCGTTTCACCCCCATTCCGAACACAATGGGATATGCCACGCAAGCTGATTCGGCTGTTACAATCAGTTTTCGTTAGATTTACATTTAAATCACTATATTGAATTTTAAGCGTACATTTCAAATTACCAGGGCCATATACTAATTCTAAAAATTCCTGAAAAATATTTTCTAGCTTCGTATTGACGATACGGTCCTAACAAAACTAGTTTCGTTGAATTCTGAGACCGTATGAAAAATGGCCAATTTCCAGTCGATTAAAATCAACTGAAACTGGTCAAACGCGTTTTCCTATTCCACGCTCACATATTGATTCGAAAAATTATGAAATTTGGAATCTAGCAATAACTTAACATCACGGACCCAACAAAACTGGTTTCGTCGAAATCCGAGGTCGTTTGCAAAATTGCTATTTTTAAGGGCCTTATATATATATAAAAATATATATATATATAAATTCCACAGCGACTATTTCTAATTTTAAACTGGACATATCTTATCATTTCTAAGATGAAATCTCAGTTTGTTAACTTCGTTACAAAGATATAGTTATACAGATTCCAATATTTCTTGTTTCGTTCAATTTTAACTTATATTGAATTCTGTATATTCATTTGAAATTAGAAATCGAATTTTCGAACTACCGCGCCATTTTCAATTCTATTCATAATTATATATAATTATTTATATTCTAACGACGACGCGTATAATATATACGTTCGAATTATTTTCAAAATAAATTTCTCGTCGATATTATTTAAAATCATCTATTTTAAATATTCAAAATTCGCTAAAATTGCCGAAATAAAAATTTTAAACTGGCCCAGATTTTCGGGTTGTTACATATAGTCTATTCGAGTGGAGAAATCAAAGGTTATTCATGTAACAACCCGTAAAATGCGAGCCAGTTTGAAAATTTTATTTTGGCGATTATAGCGAATTTTGAATATTTAAAAAGGATTATTTTAAATAATATCGACGGAAATTTATTTTGAATATAATTCGAACGTATATATTTATACGCGTCGTCGGTAGAATATAAATATTTATATATAATTATAAATAGAATTGAAAATGGCGCGGTAGTTCGATAATTCGATTTCAAACTTCAATTGAATGTACCGGGTGCAAAACAATCCGGATTTTAGTGAAACCAAAAATAATGGAATCTAATAGTGAATATCTTTCCAACGAATCCGAAAAATCAAAAGTTCGTAGCGGGAATCAAAAGATATGTCCAGTTGAAATTTCTGAATAGTCGCTATGGAATTCAGGCCCTTAAAAATGGACATTTTGCAAACGACCTCGGATTTCGACGAAACCAGTTTTGTTGGGTCCGTGATGTTAAATTATTGCTAGGTTTCAAATTTCATAATTTCTAGAATCAATATTTGAGCGTGGCGAAGGAAAACGCGTTTGACCAGTTTCAGTTGATTTTAATCGACTGGAAATTGGCCATTTTTCTAACGGTCTCAGAATTCGACGAAACTAGTTTTGTTAGGATCGTATCGTCAATACGAAGCTAGAAAATATTTTTCTGAGATTTATAGAGTTAGTATGTGACCCCGGTAATTTGAAATGTACGTTTAAAATTCAATATAGTGATTTAAATGTAAATTTAACGGAATCTGATTGTAACAATCAAATCAGCTTGCGATACATATCCCATTGTGTTCGGAATGGGGGTAAAACGCTATGGACGACAGGCGGTGGGCCTCGTTTCGAGGTCATATGTAAAAGTCAACCCTTTGGCAAAAATAAATAATTAAATAATAAAAAAAAATAAAAAAAAATAAATTCCCTCCTATTCTTCTTCGTTGGCCCCCCCGATTCCTCATTCATACCAGAAAGGGAAAAAAAAAAGAAAACCTAATCTAAATCGCCGCCGATCTGCTCAGCCGCCACACCCCCCCCCCTCCTCCACCGCAGACGCGCCGCTCAGGGCATCCACCACCCCTCCGACGTCCACCCTCCCCCTTCTCTTACCTCCTCCGTTGCCACCAGGTGGCGCCGCCCACTACGAAGCCCACCTCCAGCTTCTCCTCCCCCTCGCGACTCTCTCTCCTCCCTCACCCAACCCGCTTCCTCACCGACGAGCAGCAAGCCCTAGCCGATTGGAAGCCGCACCCCATGCCACCGTGGATCCCTCCACCTACACCTCAGGCCGCCGCAACCACCAGTGAACCCCCCCCCCCCCTTCGCTGACCAAAAACCTGTAAGTTTTCTTTTTTAAAAACTGTTTTTTTTTTTTGTTATTTGAAAACTGTTTTTTTTTATATATTTGAAAACTGTTTTTTTTGTTATTTGAAAACTGTTTTTTTTTGTTATATTTTAAAACTGATTTCTTAAGGTTTTTAAACAGATAAATTGAAAAAGGTTTTAACTTTAAATTGAAAAAGGTTTTAACTTTAAATTGAAAAAGGTTTTAACTTTAAATTGAAAAAGGTTTTAACTTTAAATTGAAAAAGGTTTTAACTTTAAATAGAAAATGGTTTGAACTTTAAAAAGAAAATGGTTTGAACTTTAAAAAGAAAAAGATTTGATCTTTAAAATAGAAAAGATAGAATTTTTATATGTTGAACTTCGGATTAAAAATAGAATTTTTATATGTTGAACTTCGGATTAAAAATTCGATTTTTATATATTGAATAGCGAAATAAAAATATGATTTTTATATATTAAACATCGAAGTAAAAATATGACTTTTATATATTGAGCATCGAAGTAAAAATGTGATTTTTATATATTGAATAACGAAGTAAAAATTCGACTTTTACATATGTAGTGGCTACAACAACGAAGATGACGAGGATGCGATAGCGATGAAGATTTCTATCAATGAAGTGCCGTGGAGCTAGGATAGCTATATGTGAGAATTTCTCACCTTTCAAATTTATTTTCTAGTTATATATATATACTAGGATGCAGACGGTGCTTAGTAGCACCCGACACAATCGTCCACAGACCATGGACTTGTTTGTTTGGTTGCATAGATTAGTTGGATTATTTGATTGAAATTGAATTGTGTGGTGAAATGAATTGATTTGATTGATGTGTGAATGGCGTGGGCCTTCACTAGACCGGGGATAAGGCTAGGCCTTGTCCCGTTTCTAGTATCGTGCCGTTATGCCGCCGAAATTTTCTAAAATATGTTAGAAAAATAAAATATCATTTTATTGAAGAAATGAACTGAATAGAAATTCATATGTTGGAATAAAATGTTTTGTCGTTAAAAATATAATTTTTAACGTGAATGTGAGTAAATAAATATTCATTTACAAACCAGACGGTTTGTTTATGTACACTTATTTGAATGACATTGATTGGGACGATAAATTTTACACATCGCCCAACTGCACAACTAAAATCTGTGTTTGATTGTTTGAAACCCCACACGGTTGTTGGGATGAAATATGAATTTCACTCATCCTGATTGATTAAATATGTCGATCGATTGATTGACAGGCTGTTATAAGCGTTGAATATCTATATTTGATGCTTATACGGTGTAGTGCACTTTGGTTGATGGTTGATTATTTATCGTTGCTATTATATACATGCGTTGTATGAAAATCCATATAATTAACTTTATATGGTAATTGATTGGGCCTCATTCCAGTTTTAAAATAGAAATATTTGAAATAGAAATATTCGAAATGGAATATTTGAAAATATCAATATATGAAGCCGTGTTGATTAGATTGACGCCATTTTGACGTGAACGATACTTATATCGATTTTAAAACGATTTCGAAATGAATTGAATTGAAAACGATTTCGAAATGAATTGAATTGAAAACGATTTCGAAATGAATTGAATTGAAAACGATTTCGAAATGAATTGAATTGAAAACGATTTCGAAATGAATTGAATTGAAAACGATTTCGAAATGAATTGAATTGAAAACGATTTCGAAATGAATTGAATTGAAAACGATTTCGAAATGAATTGAATTGAAAACGATTTCGAAATGAATTGAATTGAAAACGATTTCGAAATGAATTGAATTGAAAACGATTTCGAAATGAATTGAATTGAAAACGATTTCGAAATGAATTGAATTGAAAACGATTTCGAAATGAATTGAATTGAAAACGATTTTGAAATGAATTGAATTGAAAACGATTTCGAAATGAATTGAATTGAAAACGATAATGAATTGAATTGAAAACGATTTCGAAATGAATTGAATTGAAAACGATTTCGAAACGAATTGAATTGAAAATGAATTCAAATTGAATTGAAAGCGAATTGAAACGAATTCAAATTGAATTGAAATTTGAGTTGAATAGAAATGAATTTTAAAACGAATTTATAAAGAAGAAGTCAATTTTGATTTGAATTGAAACGGAAGTTGAAATTGCTTTTGAATCGAATTTAAAACTATTTATATAATTCGTTTTAAATAGAAATCGACGAAATATATTATATATATATATTATATATAATATAATGGCCTGAATAGAACGCGCCGCGCCGCGGCAGTTCGTGAATTTCGACCATTTATTTCAAACGGACATTGCGGGAGATCCGACCGTCGGATTCTCCTAAAACCGGAACCGTTGGGTTCGTATCGAAAAGAGCTTTCTAATGAATGTTAGAAATTTGAAATCTAACGGTTGGATTTGGAGATACGTCCAAATCAAATTCGAAAAAGGTCGCTGTAAGTGCAGTTCGATGGCCGTTAATGGAAATCGACTGTACGGGCCTTGATAAAATTATTAAAAATAGTAATAATTTGTGTAAAATCATAAGAAATGATTTGTGAAAGTTTGGGATGAAAAACTCCATATTTGAAATGATAAAAATAGATTTTTATCGAAATGAACTAGTTTTGAACTAGAATTATAATTCTATTTATTTTTAAATAAACAAATTGAATTTGAAGAGGGTTTTGAAAATAACCAAAATTTCCAATGATTGCATTGGAGTGGATTTGAATCGAAATTGTCTTCGGAATATTTCGATGTTGGAATTCGTGATTATACAGATGTTGTTATGGAAGTTTGAAAAATATATATTTATATCGTTATTTCCAATACGACATTTGTTAGTCGTAGAATTGGATATTGAATATAAGCCGATATATTTTCTATTCAGAGCCTTATATTGAATATCAAATGTGATTTGGGTTTGTCGTGAATGGTGTCTTCACTAACACTGTTCTTGAACCCAGTTGAGAAAAGATTAAATCTTTTTATTTAGATTTAATGAAGTGTACCAATTAAATAATATTTAATTGGAATTGAATTGATATTGATTTTTGGGTTTATCGTGAACAGTGTTTTAAATAACACTCGTTCTTTAACCCGATAATTAATGAATGTGATTTTGGGTTTATCGTGAACCGTGTTTTAAATGACACTGATTCTTTAACCCAGTTAACGATTAAAACTAAGTGGAGTTTTAATGAATCTTTAATTAGATTGAAATGATCGAAAATGGAGTATCACCAGTTTTGCTCCAGGCGATAGTTAAATCTTTAATTAGATTTGAACGAGAAATGGTAATTGAATTTACCGATAACACCGTGGTGTTAGATATGAAGTATGTCCAGTTTTACTTCATGGGATGAATAGGTTGGGATTGGGAAATTAAAACAAATGATTACTTGGGTAAGGTTCGTTAATCCCGACTAGTTTTGAATTGATATTCAAAAGTAGATTAAAGAATAGATTCAAGGAATTTATCTTTGATAAAATTTATGGGAATCTTTCCCTATGAAAGTGAAATTTAGAAACTAACTGTCGGTTGGCCAAACAGAATGGTTTTCTGAATATTGATCTGATGTTGGTTTCGGCCTTCGGGGTTAATATTTGGGGAATTATTCTCTTGATTAATTTACGGTTAGTGACTGATGAATTGGAATGAGGCGTATGTTGTGTTTGTGTAACACTTATTTAAAATATACGCGAGTTATTCGGAAAGACCGGGTTTATCCCATTCTGAATAACTGATACGACGATAAGTCGAAGATGAAGACGATGGTCGAAGACCGGAGGTCTTCACGTCGTTTGGGTGATAACTGATGATCTTGATTGGGCTGTACACCCAAGAAGATGGAAACAGTTGGTGATCGTCCAGACGTACTTGGAGATCGATGGATATGCGGGGTACTAGGTGCCTCCGGTTTCGTTCAGACCCAGAACGGACTTGTAAATGGACTGTGTGTCTGACATTGGATTTTAGTCTGTGTGATTGATCTCTATTAAATATATATTGATGGATATCAAACGCATGGAGTGAATTGCCTGTGTGGCATGCCTAAGTGGCAATTGATCGAGGCTTCTGTTGAAAGGCAAAGTCTTGTGGTGATGATCAAAGCACGACCTTTGTGGCGTAGCTTTGTGTAACGTTTGCATCGCGAGTTTCACACCCGGTATGAACCAAAAACGGGAGAGGACATCAGGGAGGACTTGCGTTTCTTTCTAGCCAGAAGTGGCGTCAGTGGTTTTTGTAACGACCCAGGGATTTTCGACTCCGAAAATCGACACAAAACCCAGCGTCGACTGTTCAGACATCGAAAATACCGAATCATTAATAGAAAGAAATTAGAGGGTGAGATAGAAAAGATAGAACTAATAGAATAGAAGAAGAAGAAGAAGAACACAACTGAGCATAATCAGAGTAAACACGAACCTCACAGCGGAACGAATAAAATATATTATATAACATAACTTTGAAATACAAAACTGTATTGTATATTCATATCATCATCAGAGTACAACATAACATTGATACAACGGAAATACTCTAGATAACTGACGATGGAGCCTTCTACTTTAAGATCCTCCAAGTGCATCTGCAAAGCCTGAAACACTTGACTGCCCGTACAAATTTGGGCACCCAAGAGTTTAGGGAAAACAAACAAAATAAACTCTGGGTCAGTCATGGGACTGGTGTGAGTAAATTCCAACTATACGGTTTAACTTTGAAAATCCTTTTTGAAACAAAGAGATAATAGTAAGACCAGTCCACACATAAACACGGACGGTTTTTACCTTACTATAACCCAAACATTTTTGATATCAAAATCCAGTGATATTATCATAATGTCTAATCAAGTAAATAACCAAATAGTAGAACGCTTGCATCTCACGCTCTACATATATAGTATAAAATCAAAAACCGCAGGGCGCTTATTGGAGATTGGATTCCAACTATGACAAGGTATGGGACCACCTTCCGATGATGTATCTCTAGAGGCGAATACACCGGGGTTCCACAAGAACGTCTTGCAACCCGGCCCACACATGACCGACCACTCATTTCGCTTGAGTGTATCGAATGTATATCGCCAACGGTTGGACTCAAACCACCGTTCCCGAATGGGCAGAATCGATAGATTAAGAAACAAAAGGAATTTCTCTAGATAGGTGATTATACACCCTAATGGGAGCGACCCACATAGCCATGCTGCCTGCCCGATTTTTGTCATTTCCTGGTTGTGAAGCTAGAGGCTACGTTTACCTTTTAGAACACCTGGCCACCATACACTTTGAATGCCACATCGTCAAACCCGTCAAATCACTAGTTGATCTTCCCAAAATATCACGGGTATAAAAGCCAAGAGAAACGAATTTCTCCGCCACCAGACGTAATACCTTGAAAAGATCGTCTTGTGTGACCGTTAGGAGTACTCTGTCAGACATTCGTCCATACAAGTTGTCCTGGGACTGGACAAACTTAAAAACACCATTCTGGAACCGGACGACCCATGCATTTTACTCCGTCTTCAATTTTCTTCAGCATAATCGAATACGCAGCGTTTATGCCTATACAGAGTGGTTTTCGGATAATATATCCAACCGGTCTCTCCGTATTGACAACGAGGGTCAAAACACTTCGATAGTCGGTTATTTAACTATCGAAGTAAAAACAAACATCCATTCTAATGTATAACTAAACATCACACAACCACACTTAAGTTTGGTCAACAGCGCTAATTTATCGTTACAGTCCAAACTAGCTATACGCTGCTATATCCCTTTATAACTAATCTTGACATAACAGTCACGCTTAAGCCTAATCAACAGCGTTACTTTACTGCTATAGTTCTGAGACTTGCAATATGCTACTATATTCCACTTTATAATTAATCTCAACACCTCTTTCCGTTACAAATTCTTGACATCTCTTTTCATTACAAAAATCTTGATATCTCTTTTCGTTACAAAAATCTTGATATCTCTCTTCGTTACAAAAATCTTGATATCTCTTTTCGTTACAACAATCTTTGATAGTCGGTGTTTTGAAAATAAACATCCATCAAACCATTTCACAATCTCGGCACTTTCTAATATTTCATTATCCATATTTTTCTAGATATTTCCAAAACTATTTAACCTCATACTTCTTTGAAAAACCCATTTCCAAATATTATAGCACTTGTTCACCCACATTCTAGAAGATATACATTTATTTAGTATCTGGAACATTTCCATCTTCTTACCTTTCTTATTTTCAGTACTTTTAGAAAATACACATTATTAATGTTGGAAAAACATTTCAAAACTCCATTTCTAAACTTCTCGTTAATCAGATCAATTTAGTTTAACACAAATAGAAATATCTACTTACAAAATGTTTACTTTCTGACCACTATTCACTTTTATTAAAATATCATTTCGCAATAGGAGTCTAGACTCGTTTTACTACCCTTATTTCAAATACGATCATACTCCAAACATAGAATTATACTTTATTTCATAAGCATCTTTAAAATCGACTACTTGTTTTTGATATACTTAAAACAAGTCATCGCCTCCTTGTTTAATCAAGATTCAATTTCTGTTATTTAGAAATAATAAATAATCGATTCTTCCTATTTACACTCGAATCAATTTATATCTAACTCACGGTATTAAAAATACCAGTTTATAATAGAACTTCTATTAAAATTTATATTTTCGCTTCAATTATAAAGATATAATTTTTATAATTGAACTTCGTTGGTTTGCTTGACAGTCAACCAATTTCTTAACAAAACGATGTGTTTATGGCCGACTGTTGCCACTTTCTAAATCAATATCGTTTATTTACTAAATCAACATAACGTTGAACTTCCATTCAACACAGTTCAAACGGTGCATAAACAGTACATATAATTATTGAAGAATCCGGTTGAATTCCTCCTACCGGTTTCCGCATCCACAAATGTTAGTCAAACAATTATCACTGATTCCATACTGATGGAATCAATATCCAACCGGTGATGGGTACATATGCAACAATATATAATATTTCAACCAATTTAACCATAATCTGCCTAAACAACCATCACACAGCATTCAACCATTATTTAAAATATAATTAAAATATTTAAATAAAACAGAGTTGGTGAATTTACTCACCTTGGCGCGTTAACCGTTAAATAACGATTTGCGTCGGCTGATTTTATCCTGAAATTCCAGTGGCTCTGTTCTCCAAGAAATACGTTCCACAATGTATATTCGAATGTAATGCTTATGACGGATCCGGTCACGTTCAATTCTCTTTTAGCCTTAATCCCGTATTAGACAGATAAATATCCCGGTCTTCTTTCGTCACCATTTCAATGAATGCACACGTTCTGACCCCCACGTCCAAAATGCACCCGATTCTCCTTCCCTTTTTTTTTTTTTTTTTTTTGTTTTTTTTTCTTTTCTTGATAGGACCTGCACGTTTCCATGCTTGCACTCCTACTCCAACAGTGCGCGTTCTCCTTATCACAATCCTCATGTACACTTCCCATGTACAACACGTTTGTACCCTGCAAGAAACCAACTCCAGGAAATAAAACCAACATGTCAATACACTTACCCCACTTAAACTCATCTCCTCTTCTTTGATTCCTTCACCATTTGAATTTGCGCACTCACTCCCCAAATATCCACCTTGTACATGCAATTGAACGCATCAGCTCGGAACCATTTTTCCCTAAGTTTGTTTGCTTCCATTCATCTCCACCATTACCGCACCCTGTGTCTGCGTCGAAGTCCTTAAGCCAGCGTCATACAGTGCCGAGTTGGAACAAAACTCCTTGATCTGACTTGCTGAGCATGCCAACTGCGAAGACCCCACGGCCACGTCATGCTCCATTACTATATTTACTTTATTTAAACTAACCCCATACGCTAGTCTTCTTCCTCTTAAGGCCACTTCGCAACAGTAAACAATCCGCTCCTGTCCTTCACCATCCCGCATCAACTCCTCTTCTCCACACCATACTCCACAAGCATTGATACACCCTTTTGAATATACTGTAGCGGTAGAGAAGCTCCAAAAAGAAGACTAAAATTTCTGATTTTAGATTTTATGATTTCGAAGTTGAAGTGGGTGCTATTCTCGTTATTTTGTTTTCGTTTTTTTTTTCATTTGAAGGTCACGGCATTGGTTTACAGGAGGAGAAGATGGTGAATGCGTTAGGTATTTATAACAGTACAAAACTTGGCCACCACGTATTAGATGTATAGGATAGCTGCCACTACATATATTGAGTTTTCCCATCGTTTTTATTAGATTTGAAAACATAGGTGACTGTTTTATATAGGACGGTGATGGTATTAAATTTCCAATGTAAGGCCAGGCCATGCAATAGGTATAGTTAGTAGCATAGACC
Source organism: Allium sativum (assembly GCA_030737875.1). Lineage (NCBI taxonomy): Eukaryota > Viridiplantae > Streptophyta > Magnoliopsida > Asparagales > Amaryllidaceae > Allium > Allium sativum. Next base: position 657,800,131 of record CM060923.1, read on the forward strand.
AATTTAGACATGAAGTTGCTGTAATGAAAAGTCACCTCAATAGTATACGGTGGCTTTTATTTTCAACACTAGGTATGCATCATAGAATGGTAGCTTTGAAGAAAATTGTACTGGGTTCAATTAATTATCCATGTGGTTTCTGCAAATCTCTTGGGTCTAGAAACTTAAGGGAAGTGAAACGGAGGTTGAGTCTAGCTGTTTGGGAAGGGTTGAAGACTTGTTTTGCATATTGATACGTTGTTCATGCTTGTACATATATTAGTCATGGAGAAATTTTGATTCCAATCGAACTTTATGTCTCTTGTATTAGAATATGATACACGTATGAAGTTAGTATTTCATTTTCTTTTCTTTTTTTTTTCCCAAAGTGAAGTCTTCACTATATCCGATATATATAAACTTCATTCGTCTTACAGACTGCCACGGGCTGAAGTAACAATACGATCGTGACGAGCGAGGTGCCACGATCTCAAAAATATAATAATATCGGTAGGTTAACTCATATTGTGAAATCTCAAAATATTGATATAGGGTGCAAAATACTCCAAATAAAAAGTTGCTTATTTAATTAATTAAAAATTACAGTAAAATTCTAAAAATTAAATTATCGCTGCGCCTCAAAAGAACCTTGTCCAGATTTGCAACCGATATCCAGTTATATCAACTAAACTGTTATGGTCGATAAACGGTTCTATAGCGACTTTTCGAATATTTGATTTGGACATATCTTGCAATGAATATGACGAAATTTCCATTTTCCACTTTCGTTGGAAAGATACAGTTCAACAGATTCCAACGATTCTTGTTTCGAAGAAATCCGATTTAAAACGAGTTTTGTACACTCAGTTGAAGTTCAGAACGTTAAATTACGAACTGCCGCGATATTACGGGCTCGATTATAATTAATATATATTTTTATACGTTCAACTTCGTTTATATAAATCCACTTATATTACAGATTCAATATTTAAACTGATTTAAATATTCAAATTCAAACCGATAAAAATGCGGGACGTTACATTCCTTCCCCCTTAAAATAATTTCGTCCTCGAAATTGCTAAGATTGGGAAATGCTACAATCTCTGTTGTAAACAGGTTAAAATCTTTTTGGTTTACTTCATATTTCAGTTTCAACTGAACTGATCAAAATATTAATTCCCTTCTTTGTAACAAAAATTTTCAAAATTCTGAAAATTTTCCTAACACTTTAATTTTCGGAGAATTTCGTCAGCCTCTCTGCTGCACGGTTCATTCGGTACTACTACCACACGCCACTCTGGCCTTCTCCCTTTATTGGGCATCCAACTTTCTCGCTTCCATTTGCAATCCGTTCAGCATACCCAAATGCATCTCCAACTGATCTCCAGTTAGTTTATTCTCAATCAATAATCCCAACTCAAATTTCTTTTTCAAACCCCAGTTCAATTCCAATTCCAAATAATCAAATTTCCAAACCATGTTCGGTTCCATTCCCAATCTCAATTCACAACTCAACTATTTTGCCAAGTCAAATCCTTATTCTAGTACGTTTCCCCTTACTTGGCTTTGATTCAACTCCACTTTTAGTTGGCTTATTTAAATTCTCTGTTTATTTACTTCATAAGTAAATTTTAAATTTCAGAATTCAAGTCCCTAGGGTTTTCATTTCAAATCAGTTTGAAATCATATATATTCATAACATAGCAATTCAAAACATTTGAATTTCTGAACAACTTATTTCAAAACAAAATCTTTGGTAGTAATCCGTCACTTAGCACTCGAAAATGAATACAGATAATGGTCGACTTCATCATCGGAATTCATTTCCCAGCGATCAAAGTGAGTTCAATACTATATCACTTTCAAAACTCGTATTCAAATACTTTTATTTGAAATTACTTCAAAAATATCCTTTCGAAACTTGGATAATATTTCAAAATTTCCCCAGGATCTTAAAATTCCATATATTTAATTCAAATTTCACTTACAAACATTTTCATGTTTCAGAATTTTTATTCCAATTCTGGTTTAAATTTCAGATTCAGTTCATCTGATTTTACATATTATATTTATAAAATATTTCGATTGGTTATTTATATAACCAATTCAATTATAAATCTTATTCGATCATAAGTTTACCCAACACATTCAATATATATCAGATAATTCCAATATATATGTTTTCTTTATATCAAATTACATTTTGAGTAAAATTATTTCATTTACTCTCTTTCAATACTATGTCGAAATTCTCTATCCAAGCGTTTATAAATCCCTATCGACCTCGTCAGCTAAACGTGTCGATCTGGAATTTATATACCACTCATCAGATCAATCAACACAATATAAAACAGTTTTTATATAAATTTACAAATACGCGCTCATATATATACACTCAAACTCAATCTAGAGTATTACTAACTCCATCTCTATTGAGTCACGCCACAGAGCCAAGGTAATTACTTAACCTTCAGCTCTGATACCACTGTAACGACCCAGGGATTTTCGACTCCGAAAATCAACACAAAACCCAACGTCGACTGTTCAGACATCGAAAATACCGAATCATTAATAGAAAGAAATTAGAGGGTGAGATAGAAAAGATAGAACTAATAGAATAGAAGAAGAAGAAGAAGAACACAACTGAGCATAATCAGAGTAAACACGAACCTCACAGCGGAACGAATAAAATATATTATATAACATAACTTTGAAATACAAAACTGTATTGTATATTCATATCATCATCAGAGTACAACATAACATTGATACAGCGGAAATACTCTAGATAACTGACGGTGGAGCCTTCTACTTTAAGATCCTCCAAGTGCATCTGCAAAGCCTGAAACACTTGACTGCCCGTACAAATTTGGGCACCCAAGAGTTTAGGGAAAACAAACAAAATAAACTCTGGGTCAGTCATGGGACTGGTGTGAGTAAATTCCAACTATACGGTTTAACTTTGAAAATCCTTTTTGAAACAAAGAGATAATAGTAAGACCAGTCCACACATAAACACGGACGGTTTTTACCTTACTATAACCCAAACATTTTTGATATCAAAATCCAGTGATATTATCATAATGTCTAATCAAGTAAATAACCAAATAGTAGAACGCTTGCATCTCACGCTCTACATATATAGTATAAAATCAAAAACCGCAGGGCGCTTATTGGAGATTGGATTCCAACTATGACAAGGTATGGGACCACCTTCCGATGATGTATCTCTAGAGGCGAATACACCGGGGTTCCACAAGAACGTCTTGCAACCCGGCCCACACATGACCGACCACTCATTTCGCTTGAGTGTATCGAATGTATATCGCCAACGGTTGGACTCAAACCACCGTTCCCGAATGGGCAGAATCGATAGATTAAGAAACAAAAGGAATTTCTCTAGATAGGTGATTATACACCCTAATGGGAGCGACCCACATAGCCATGCTGCCTGCCCGATTTTTGTCATTTCCTGGTTGTGAAGCTAGAGGCTACGTTTACCTTTTAGAACACCTGGCCACCATACACTTTGAATGCCACATCGTCAAACCCGTCAAATCACTAGTTGATCTTCCCAAAATATCACGGGTATAAAAGCCAAGAGAAACGAATTTCTCCGCCACCAGACGTAATACCTTGAAAAGATCGTCTTGTGTGACCGTTAGGAGTACTCTGTCAGACATTCGTCCATACAAGTTGTCCTGGGACTGGACAAACTTAAAAACACCATTCTGGAACCGGACGACCCATGCATTTTACTCCGTCTTCAATTTTCTTCAGCATAATCGAATACGCAGCGTTTATGCCTATACGGAGTGGTTCTCGGATAATATATCCAACCGGTCTCTCCGTATTGACAACGAGGGTCAAAACACTTCGATAGTCTGTTATTTAACTATCGAAGTAAAAACAAACATCCATTCTAATGTATAACTAAACATCACACAACCACACTTAAGTTTGGTCAACAGCGCTAATTTATCGTTACAGTTCAAACTAGCTATACGCTGCTATATCCCTTTATAACTAATCTTGACATAACAGTCACGCTTAAGCCTAATCAACAACGTTACTTTACTGCTATAGTTCTGAGACTTGCAATATGCTACTATATTCCACTTTATAATTAATCTCAACACCTCTTTCCGTTACAAATTCTTGACATCTCTTTTCATTACAAAAATCTTGATATCTCTTTTCCTTACAAAAATCTTGATATCTCTCTTCGTTACAAAAATCTTGATATCTCTTTTCGTTACAACAATCTTTGATAGTCGGTGTTTTGAAAATAAACATCCATCAAACCATTTCACAATCTCGGCACTTTCTAATATTTCATTATCCATATTTTTCTAGATATTTCCAAAACTATTTAACCTCATACTTCTTTGAAAAACCCATTTCCAAATATTATAGCACTTGTTCACCCACATTCTAGAAGATATACATTTATTTAGTATCTGGAACATTTCCATCTTCCTTACCTTTCTTATTTTCAGTACTTTTAGAAAATACACATTATTAATGTTGGAAAAACATTTCAAAACTCCATTTCTAAACTTCTCGTTAATCAGATCAATTTAGTTTAACACAAATAGAAATATCTACTTACAAAATGTTTACTTTCTGACCACTATTCACTTTTATTAAAATATCATTTCGCAATAGGAGTCTAGACTCGTTTTACTACCCTTATTTCAAATACGATCATACTCCAAACATAGAATTATACTTTATTTCATAAGCATCTTTAAAATTGACTACTTGTTTTTGATATACTTAAAACAAGTCATCGCCTCCTTGTTTAATCAAGATTCAATTTCTGTTATTTAGAAATAATAAATAATCGATTCTTCCTATTTACACTCGAATCAATTTATATCTAACTCACGGTATTAAAAATACCAGTTTATAATAGAACTTCTATTAAAATTTATAATTTCGCTTCAATTATAAAGATATAATTTTTATAATTGAACTTCGTTGTTTTGCTTGACAGTCAACCAATTTCTTAACAAAACGATGTGTTTATGGCCGACTGTTGCCACTTTCTAAATCTATATCGTTTATTTACTAAATCAACATAACGTTGAACTTCCATTCAACACAGTTCAAACGGTGCATAAACAATACATATAATTATTGAAGAATCCGGTTGAATTCCTCCTACCGGTTTCCGCATCCACAAATGTTAGTCAAACAATTATCACTGATTCCATACTGATGGAATCAATATCCAACCGGTGATGGGTACATATGCAACGATATATAATATTTCAACCAATTTAACCATAATCTGCCTAAACAACCATCACACAGCATTCAACCATTATTTAAAATATAATTAAAATATTTAAATAAAACAGAGTTGGTGAATTTACTCACCTTGGCGCGTTAACCGTTAAATAACGATTTGCGTCGGCTGATTTTATCCTGAAATTCCAGTGGCTCTGTTCTCCAAGAAATACGTTCCACAATGTATATTCGAATGTAATGCTTATGACGGGTTCGGTCACGTTCAATTCTCTTTTAGCCTTAATCCCGTATTAGACAGATAAATATCCCGGTCTTCTTTCGTCACCATTTCAATGAATGCACACGTTCTGACCCCCACGTCCAAAATGCACCCGATTCTCCTTCCCTTTTTTTTTTTTTTTCTTGATAGGACCTGCACGTTTCCATGCTTGCACTCCTACTCCAACAGTGCGCGTTCTCCTTATCACAATCCTCATGTACACTTCCCATGTACAACACGTTTGTACCCTGCAAGAAACCAACTCCAGGAAATAAAACCAACATGTCAATACACTTACCCCACTTAAACTCATCTCCTCTTCTTTGATTCCTTCACCATTTGAATTTGCGCACTCACTCCCCAAATATCCACCTTGTACATGCAATTGAACGCATCAGCTCGGAACCATTTTTCCCTAAGTTTGTTTGCTTCCATTCATCTCCACCATTACCGCACCCTGTGTCTGCGTCGAAGTCCTTAAGCCAGCGTCATACAGTGCCGAGTTGGAACAAAACTCCTTGATCTGACTTGCTGAGCATGCCAACTGCGAAGACCCCACGGCCACGTCATGCTCCATTACTATATTTACTTTATTTAAACTAACCCCATACGCTAGTCTTCTTCCTCTTAAGGCCACTTCGCAACAGTAAACAATCCGCTCCTGTCCTTCACCATCCCGCATCAACTCCTCTTCTCCACACCATACTCCACAAGCATTGATACACCCTTTTGAATATACTGTAGCGGTAGAGAAGCTCCAAAAAGAAGACTAAAATTTCTGATTTTAGATTTTATGATTTCGAAGTTGAAGTGGGTGCTATTCTCGTTATTTTGTTTTCATTTTTTTTTTTCATTTGAAGGTCACGGCATTGGTTTACAGGAGGAGAAGATGGTGAATGCGTTAGGTATTTATAACAGTACAAAACTTGGCCACCACGTATTAGATGTATAGGATAGCTGCCACTACATATATTGAGTTTTCCCATCGTTTTTATTAGATTTGAAAACATAGGTGACTGTTTTATATAGGACGGTGATGGTATTAAATTTCCAATGTAAGGCCAGGCCATGCAATAGGTATAGTTAGTAGCATAGACCAATTTAGACATGAAGTTGCTGTAATGAAAAGTCACCTCAATAGTATACGGTGGCTTTTATTTTCAACACTAGGTATGCATCATAGAATGGTAGCTTTGAAGAAAATTGTACTGGGTTCAATTAATTATCCATGTGGTTTCTGCAAATCTCTTGGGTCTAGAAACTTAAGGGAAGTGAAACGGAGGTTGAGTCTAGCTGTTTGGGAAGGGTTGAAGACTTGTTTTGCATATTGATACGTTGTTCATGCTTGTACATATATTAGTCATGGAGAAATTTTGATTCCAATCGAACTTTATGTCTCTTGTATTAGAATATGATACACGTATGAAGTTAGTATTTCATTTTCTTTTCTTTCTTTTTTCCCAAAGTGAAGTCTTCACTATATCCGATATATATAAACTTCATTCGTCTTACAGACTGCCACGGGCTGAAGTAACAATACGATCGTGACGAGCGAGGTGCCACGATCTCAAAAATATAATAATATCGGTAGGTTAACTCATATTGTGAAATCTCAAAATATTGATATAGGGTGCAAAATACTCCAAATAAAAAGTTGCTTATTTAATTAATTAAAAATTACAGTAAAATTCTAAAAATTAAATTATCGCTGCGCCTCAAAAGAACCTTGTCCAGATTTGCAACCGATATCCAGTTATATCAACTAAACTGTTATGGTCGATAAACGGTTCTATAGCGACTTTTCGAATATTTGATTTGGACATATCTTGCAATGAATATGACGAAATTTCCATTTTCCACTTTCGTTGGAAAGATACAGTTCAACAGATTCCAACGATTCTTGTTTCGAAGAAATCCGATTTAAAACGAGTTTTGTACACTCAGTTGAAGTTCAGAACGTTAAATTACGAACTGCCGCGATATTACGGGCTCGATTATAATTAATATATATTTTTATACGTTCAACTTCGTTTATATAAATCCACTTATATTACAGATTCAATATTTAAACTGATTTAAATATTCAAATTCAAACCGATAAAAATGCGGGACGTTACAGTTTTACACGCCCTGACGAGTTTGACTTATGTGGTTGTTGCGGTTGCGAGGCGCCTCGGTTATATCGGTTTCGGCCGAATGCATTCTGGTCGGCTGACGGACCAGACTTACACCCCATAGGGTGGGGAGACGTATTGTTCAGGCATAATAATCCACTCCGTGTGGACCGGCCCTGACGATCCAAGGGGCAGTTGCGGCTGTTCCTGAGGCACGGGCTAGAGCGTCTCGAATCGGTTGAGGACTATCTTTTGCCTCGGTTCATAGACGGAAATCCAATTTCCAAATACGTGACATTTGCGGTTTTATTTGTAAACCTATATATGGCGACATAGTGGCATGGGACGCTCATGCCGCCTACGATTGATACTTATGATTTGAAGTTGTTTTATACACTATGCACTTATAATAGTATCAAACGATTTGTTTTAACCGTATCAAGCATTCTTTGGCTGTTATAAGGGAAAACCCTATCCTCGGCTGCGTTGCATTGTGTGATGGGACCTGGGTCTTATAACAGCTTCATTGTTCTTTATTTAGCATTGCGCTGTTGTTTTGTGCACTGGTATTCTTGGGAGGAAACCCGTTCCGTGTTATACGGCGTGGTCCCTCGATTTACCTAATGATTTAAAATAAAGATTAATAACTGTTTTAGTTCTCACACCAGTCACATGACTGACCTGGAGTTTATTGTTTTAACCTAAACTCTGGGTGCCCCTATTTTGACACGGGCAGCTAGTAGTTTTGGTTTTGCAGATTTATATTCACAGGATCCTGGTTTACAGCTGGAATGATATCCGGAAAGCTTTGTATCCGTATATCTCTTCTAGTTGTATATTGTATTATTTTCCGCTGCTATGTATTTAAATGTAATTTAAATCTCTGATATTTCTGTGTAATATTCATTTATACTCTGTATATTCTTGTAATCTGATGCATTGTTGTAATATACAATGAAATGTTCTTTTATATGCGTTCTGTTTTGTCGTGTTCTCAAACGATAGGGCATTTCGAGCGGCCTGGATCGGTTTAGCGACTGGTTCGGACCGAGCGAAATTCCTTGCCGTCACAATTCATTTGAGAAGAGTTATCGAATATAGTTTATTCGAGTGGAGAAATCAAATGTGATTCATTTGAGAAGAGTTATCGAATATTATTTATTCGAAGAGTAGTTATCGAATATTGGTTATTCGAAGTTAGTTAATCCGAAGGAGTTAATCGAAGGGTTAATCCGAAGGAGCTAGTCGAAGAGTTGTTCGAAGTTAGTTAATCCAAAGGAATTATTCGAAGTTAGTTAATCCGAAGGAGTTAGTCGAAGAGTTAATCCTAAAGAGTTATTCGGAGTTAGTTAATCCAAAGGAGTTATTCGAAGTTAGTTAATCCAAAGGAGTTATTCAAAGTTAGTTAATCCAAAGGACTTAGTTGAAGAGTTAATCGAATATAGTTATTCGAAAGAAGGTGTTAATCGAATATTGTTATTCGAGTAAAGTTAAAAGAGTTAATCGAATTTAGTTATTCGAAATGAGTTATTCGAATTAGATATTTGAATAGAGTTAAACACATTAGAGTGATTCGAATTACTTATTCAAATAGAGTTAAACACGTAAGAGTTAATTGAATATTAGTTATTCAATTAGAGTTAAATCGAATTCAGTTATTCGAAAGGAGTTAATAAATGTGAGTTAAGTTAATCGATTTGAATTAAGTTGAATCGAAATGGAGTAAATCGATTAGAATTAAGTTAATCGAGTTAGAGTAAATCGAATATTGGTTATTCGAAGGTAAGTTATTCGAATTAGTTATTCGAAGGAGTTAATCAAATGAGTTGATCCAAAGGAGTTAGTCGAATATTAGTTATTCGAATAGAGTTAAAGGAGTTATCGATTTTATTTGATCGAAAGGAGTTATCGATTAGTAAATCGAAAGGAGATTTTCCAATATAGCATATTCGAAAGAAAGAGATCGAATATTGTTTATTCGAAAGAGAGAGATGTCGAATATGAGTTATTCGAAGAGGGATAATCGAATATAGGTTATTCGAAGAAGAGTTAATCAAATAAAGATTACTCGAAAGAGAGTTATACGTCGAATTCGATTATAGCGAATTCGGGAAAGTACTATTTACTTTCCAGGGTTTAAATTAAGATTTAGTTATTGATTTAGAAATTATGTGTCTGTTAAATTATTCGAGTTAGGAGATAAAATTATAATTTAGATTAGACATTGCAGAAGTAGGAATTATAACGTTATAGTTATAATCAAACGTTTTCATATGAGAAGTAGATTCGTAACCTGAATCCGAGAATTTGCGTAAACAGATGATTGGAAAAAGTGAGTGATGGGCTTCATCTATTTCACAGTAAAGGACGTTGTTCAATTAAGGTCTGCGAGTTAATTATACCCCAACTTGATTGACTTCAGAATTGACAAAGGAATAGTTGTGGTTCGACAGAAAAGGCTGATTTGAAATATAGTTAAGTAATAAGCGATTAATGGATTAAGCGTAACGATGTTTTATACAACGTTCATTTGAAATCCGTAAATGAGTTTTGGAAACGTTTTCCAAATATAGTCAGATATGTTTTCTAAACATAGAAAATGAAATGTTTCATGATAAGAATTTAAGAAAGAGAGTTAAGCAAATTTAGAAACTGACTGGAGAGGGTAAGTTGAACGGTTTTCTAAGTAACGATCTGATGTTGGGTTCGACCTTCCGAATTGATACTTAGAGAATTGTCCTCATACTAGTTACAGTTAGGGACTGATAGTTGCGAAATAATAGTGATGTGAAAATAAGCTATGGAAATGTTTTCCAATGATTAATAACATATATTTTCTAAATATATGAAATAAGGAAATATGAACATATGATGATTGATCGATCGAATTCCCATTTGGAAATAAGATCGTTGTTTGTACACCGACATGTTTTCATTTGATAGTTGAATCACAGACTATCAAAGTTTTTACCATTTTAACGTTGTTAATATGGAGAGACCGGTTGGATTATTATCCAAAGAACCACTCTGTATTGGCATAAGCGTTGCGAGCAATATCTGCCAAAGATAAATTGAAGACGGAGTAAAGTGCAAGGGCTGTTGTATAAGTCTTAGATAACAGTGACTAAGATGGATATACTGAGTAGTGCCTTCGGTTTGTCCAGTCCCAGGACAACGTATATGGAAGAAGCTCTGACAGAGTATATCCAATGGATCGCGTAAGTTGATCTGTTCAAACGTATTCACATTTGGTGGCGGAGGAATTCGTTTCTCTTAGCTATATACCCGTATTATTTTTGGATAAGTCAATTTGTGATTTGGCGGGTATGACGATGTGGCATTCAAAGTGAATGGTGATCAGATGTTCTGAAGACAGACGTATCTTCTAGCCTCACACCAGGAAGTAACAAAAGTTGGGCTAGGCAGCATGGCTAGTTGGGTCATTCCCAAGCAGGGTGTATTGTCACCAATCTAGGGAATATCCATATTTATACTTATTTTTGATTCTGTATCTTCGGATGACGGTTTGATGGCCTATAACCGTGGTGGCAATATATTCGCGACACTCAAGCTAAATGAGTGAGCGGTCATGTGTGGCCGGGTTGCAAGACGTTCTTGTTGAACCCTGAGTGTATCACCTCTAGAGTACACTATTCAGAAGGTGCTCCCATACCTTGTCTGTTGGAATCCAATCTCCAATAAGCGCCCTGCGGTTTATGATTTTATACTATGTATGTAGAACGTGAGATGCAAGCGTTTCTGCTAGATTGATACCTATTTGTACTTAGACATTATTATAATATCACAATGATATTGCTTGTCAAAGTTGTTCAGATACTCATAAGGGAAAAACCCGTTCCGTATTCACGGCGTGGTCTTATGAGATATCCTATACCTGTTTTAAACTATTTTACTCATACCAGTCCCATGACTGACCCGGAGTTTATTTTGTTGTTTTCCCTAAACTCTTGGGTGCCTAAATTTGTACGGGCAGTCAAGTAGTCGGGATTTACTTGGAGAGCTTGGAGCAGGAGGCTGCAAGATTCTATAGCTATAGTTATTTCCGCTGTGTTGTAAGTGTTGTACTCTGATAAGTGCTATTGTATATATATAACTGTTTACTTCAAAGCTATGTTATATATTATATGTTATTCATTCCGCTGTGAGATTCGTGTTACTTTGATGATTCTGATGTTCTTCTTCTTCTTCTATTCTATTAGTTCTATCTTTTCTTTCCCACCTTCTAAATTCTTTCACTAACGTCTCGGAATTTCCGACTCCCGAGGAGTCGGAAATTTCTAGCCGTTACAGTTGGTATCAGAGCTTAAGTTAAGTGATTACCTTGGCTCTGTGGCATAACTCGATAGAGATGGGATTAGTAATTTCCTAGATTGAGTTTGAGTGTATATATTTGAGCGCGTAATTGTTATTCAATATAAAATGGTTTTATATTGTGGAGACTCATTGGTTGAGTGGCTTATGAATTCTGGTCGATCAGTTGATCCACTGTATCGATAAGGGTTACTAAACGCTCGAATACGATGAACCGTCATGGTATGTTTTGAAAGAGGGTAAATGAAATAATTTTTCCCAAAATATATTTGTTTATAGAAGAAATATATATCTTGAAATTATTATAGTATATTGATTGTGTTGGTGGTTATTATAATCGAATAAGATTATAAAAGGGTGAAATGGTTATAAATGACCAATCAGAATTCATATGAATATAATATATGAAATAGATGAATTAAATATGAATTTAAATCAGATTTGGAATTTAAGATAAGGAAATTTTAAGTTCCTGGGAGATTTTGAAAATGTTTTTCAAATTGAAAATGATATAGTATTGAACTCACTTCGATAGCTGGAAAATAGATTCGGATGATGAATCTAGACATCATCAGTGTTCATTTTCGAGTTCTAAGTGACGGATTACTACCGAAGGATTTGTTTTTTGTTTTGAGAAAACAAGTTGTTTAGAAATTCAAAGGTTTTGAATTGGCATTATGATTTCAAATTGATTTGAAAGAAATCCAGGAACTTAAGTTCTGAAATTAAAATTTAACTAATGAAGTTAAATAAAATGAGATGGTAAAAATAAATTGAAATTTAACTTGAACCAAGTTAAATAAAATTGAATTGGATTAGATATAATCTAGAATGGAACCAAATTGATAAGTCAATAGTTTGAAATTTGATATTGGAGTTTGAATGAAATTCGGCTTGGGTATAAGCGAATGATTTGGTTTGAGGATATAAACTGAGTGGAATGACCATGATATATGCAGAAGTGATAACAGATCAAAAGGATACAATGATACGACCGACAAAAAGGTACAAGTTATTATTATATATGAGTTTGGATTTTATGAGCCGAATTGGCAAGCCGCTTGGCTATTTTGATTTCCTTTTGATTGGAGAAGGCCTAGAGAGGCGAGTTGTGTTTTGACGTATTGAGCCGTACAAAGGAGGTTATGGCGAAATTTTTCGGAAATTTAAGGTGTTAGAAAATTTTCAGAATTTTTGAAAATTTTAGTTGGTCGGAAATGAATTAATAATTTAATTGAAAATTAAATGGTTCAGTTGAAACTGGAGTTGAGAAGTAAACAAAAAGATATTTGAATCTAGTTAGTAAAGTTGGTAGCATTTTCCTAGCTTAGCAATTTCGAGGACGAAATTATTTTAAGGGGGGAAGTCTGTAATGGCGCGTTTTGTTAGCTGTTGAATAATAATTTATTTAATGATTTATATATCGATTTGGCGATATCGATAACTTAAAGTACAACGTTCAAACTTATAATTTATAATTATAATTAAAACGAACCTGAAACGGCGCTGCAGTTCGTAATCTGGCGATTTGAACTTCAACTGAATATACAGAATTCGTTTTAAGCCGGATTTCTGTGAAACAAGAAACGTACGGATCTGTTGAACTATATTTTTCATATGGAAGAGAAAAATCGAGATTTCATTGTGTAGATTTTGAGATATGTCCAAATCAAATTTTAGAAAAGTCGCTGTGGAATTCCTTTATAATTTGCAACGCTTTATTTACGTTATAAAAGAGTTTTCAATATATTTGAATATCGGGTTTGAATTTAGACAAGGTTCTGTTGGGAAGTAGTGATAATTTAATTTTTAGAATTTTACTGTAATTTTTAATTAATTAAATAAGCAACTTTTTATTTAGAGTATTTTGCACCCTGAAATCAATATTTTGAGGTTTCAAAATATGAGTAAATCTACCGGTATTATTATATTTTTGGGATCAGGGCACCACACTGGATAAGACGGTATTTTTATTTTTGTCTATAGCAGTTCATATCTAAGTGGAATTTTATGTAACTAGGAAACCAAACTTTAAACGATGGAAACAAGTAAAACAACTTGGCAAGACCTCACTGTCCAAGTTTTCACGTCAGTCAAGAACCACCGAAAATCAAAATCACCCAGACATGCATACCTTTGTTCGAAGAGTATGAATAGGCTATGTTGTACCCAAATAGCTAAGGTTGAAATAGGAGTATTGAAACCATTAAATGAAATGTATCCATCCACGTAAAGAAGTGAACAACACCTACCCATACCCTATGTTGTGTATCCATCCACGTATAACAGCACCCACCTCTTATAACAGCACCTACCAAGTAAATTAATATCCTATAAATACACAAACCCAATCTATTATTTTATTCTCTTCTTCAACAAAGTACCCTAACTTTTAATCGCAAACAAATATCAAATCTAAACGATACTCTTGGTTGGGGTATTTCCATGGGTTTCGAATGGTATTCGCATCCATGAATACTGCAGCAAGCATGATTGAGGACAAGGTTGAGATATGCTCAGCTACGCTGGGGACTTTGGGTAACGACCTGGTTAAACTCGTGGTGGTTAGAAAAGTTGAAGCAAGCTGAGGTCACGGGTTTTTAAGGGGAGGCACTGTACCTATGCGTATACGGGTTGGAGCGGATTTCAAAGGAGAACAGTAGGTCGACGCCGATCTTTCTGCTGAGGGGGCAAGTGGTGATGTCAGTCGGTGAACTCATGATGAATGGGAGGAGCTAGGTGGGGAAGAGGGTGCGAGGTGAGGTATGTATTTCAGGAGGAAGAGGTCAGCATTATACTGAAAGGGAAAAATGGGAATGTCGAAGTCTGTTATGCTTGGGGGAAGAAACTCTTTGCGTTAATGATGGGATTAAGGCTGGTAGGGGTTATTTAGTTTATTTTGTGAAGTTGGATAGTGGAAAAGAATTGCGATGGTAGTTTGAGATAGAAGAAATGGCCATTGATGTTCGAGTGACTTATGGGATTTAGCTGGAGCAAGTATTGGTGAAGAAGGACCTTTTTAACGGGTAGGCGCAAAAGGAAATTGGGTCGGGAAATATAAGTTAAGCCCATATGAATAAAAATTTAGTTTTATTTAAATTTAAATTGTATTAACTTGTACAGTACATATCTTGGCCATACTGTATCAGAAATTCGAACAGTCAGTCACGTTGGGATCGTATGGACGGACACTACACGATGGGACTGACTGGAAGTCCATCCGAGCTTGTTACAATTTATGGCAAAATAAATTGTCCGTCGCAATCAAATAACGCAAACCGTTATTTGACGGTTAACGCGCCAAGGTGAGTAAAACTCACCAACTCTAAATAGTTCTATTTTTACAGTGTATTCTTAGAACTGTTAACTATTGTCTGTTTGACTGTGTGTTGACTGTTTGATTGAACTGCTAGTCAGTTAGTGGAATATATATATATATATATATATATATATAAATAAATATAAACCGATAAATATTTATATGCTGATTCTGCTTATCAGAATATTATACTGTTGTTGTTTAACATTTGTGGATGCAGGGAAACAGGTTGGAGGAATCCTCAACAATTATATGCTGATTCCTCAACAATTATTTTACTGTGATTTTTATATTGTGATATATAATGTGATGTATATAATCTGTGTGATTATGTGTGGTGGGACGATATTTATCGTTGTTATATGCTGTGTTAAATACCATGAGAAATACCAGAATGTAGGAGAGGGGTTTTCAAAGTATATTTTGAAAATAGTTTATTTATATAAAATCAAGGGATTATATATATATATATATATATATATATAAGAAAAAGGATTCTGAATATAAAGGAATATAGTTGGTAAAAACAAATATAAAAGAATTATATTTGTAAATCAATATACAAGGGAATATATATGTTAATCGAATATAAGGGAATATATTTGTTAATCAAAATATAAAGGAATTATATTCGTTAAAAGAAATATAAAGGATATTTATTTAGAGATTTAATAAATAGAATTAAACCAAAGGAGATATTTATTTGTTAAATAAATAGGAGTTAACCAAGTGAATTGGTCGAGTTAACCAAGTAAATTGGTCGAGTTAACCAAGTGAATTGGTCGAGTTAATCGAAGTGAATTTGTTAAGTTAAACTAAGTGGTTAATCGATGTGAATTAGTTAAGTTAAACTACGTGGATAAACTAAGTGAAATAGTTAAGTTAACTAAGTGGTTAATCAAAGTGAATTAGTTGCGTCAAACTAAGTGAATTAGTCAAGTTAAACTAATTGGTAAATCGAAGTAAATTAGTTGGGTTAATCAAAGTGAATTAGCTGAGTTAAACTAAGTAAATCGGTTATAGTCAATCAAAGTGAATTAACTAAGTTAAACTACGTGGATTAGTTCAGTTAATCGAGACAAGTAAATCAAGTTAGGCTAAACCATTTGAGTTAACCAGTTAAAGTTTACCAGTTAAAGATAAACAGTTAAAGTTGACCAGTTAAAGTTGACCAGTTAGAGTTAAACCAGTTAGAGTTAACCAGTTAGAGGTGACCAGTTAGAGTTAACCAGTTAGAGTTGACCAGTTAGAGTTGACCAGTTAAAGTTGAACAGTTAGAGTTATCCAAGTGGAGTTAATCGAGTAGCGTTGTCGAATATCACTTATTCAAAGAAGAGCTATCGAATATAGTCTATTCGAGTGGAGAAATCAAAGGTTATTCATTTGAGAAGAGTTATCGAATATAGTTTATTCGAGTGGAGAAATCAAATGTGATTCATTTGAGAAGAGTTATCGAATATTATTTATTCGAAGAGTAGTTATCGAATATTGGTTATTCGAAGTTAGTTAATCCGAAGGAGTTAATCGAAGGGTTAATCCGAAGGAGCTAGTCGAAGAGTTATTCGAAGTTAGTTAATCCAAAGGAATTATTCGAAGTTAGTTAATCCGAAGGAGTTAGTCGAAGAGTTAATCCTAAAGAGTTATTCGGAGTTAGTTAATCCAAAGGAGTTATTCGAAGTTAGTTAATCCAAAGGAGTTATTCAAAGTTAGTTAATCCAAAGGAGTTAGTCGAAGAGTTAATCGAATATAGTTATTCGAAAGAAGGTGTTAATCGAATATTGTTACTCGAGTAAAGTTAAAAGAGTTAATCGAATTTAGTTATTCGAAATGAGTTATTCGAATTAGATATTTGAATAGAGTTAAACACATTAGAGTGATTCGAATTACTTATTCAAATAGAGTTAAACACGTAAGAGTTAATTGAATATTAGTTATTCAATTAGAGTTAAATCGAATTCAGTTATTCGAAAGGAGTTAATCAATGTGAGTTAAGTTAATCGATTTGAATTAAGTTGAATCGAAATGGAGTAAATCGATTAGAATTAAGTTAATCGAGTTAGAGTAAATCGAATATTGGTTATTCGAAGGTAAGTTATTCGAATTAGTTATTCGAAGGAGTTAATCAAATGAGTTGATCCAAAGGAGTTAGTCGAATATTAGTTATTCGAATAGAGTTAAAGGAGTTATCGATTTTATTTGATCGAAAGGAGTTATCGATTAGTAAATCGAAAGGAGATTTTCGAATATAGCATATTCGAAAGAAAGAGATCGAATATTGTTTATTCGAAAGAGAGAGATGTCGAATATGAGTTATTCGAAGAGGGATAATCGAATATAGGTTATTCGAAGAAGAGTTAATCAAATAAAGATTACTCGAAAGAGAGTTATACGTCGAATTCGATTACAGCGAATTCGAGAAAGTACTATTTACTTTCCAGGGTTTAAATCAAGATTTAGTTATTGATTTAGAAATTATGTGTCTGTTAAATTATTCGAGTTAGGAGATAAAATTATAATTTAGGTTAGACATTGCAGAAGTAGGAATTATAACGTTATAGTTGTAATCAAACGTTTTCATATGAGAACTAGATTCGTAACCTGAATCCGAGAATTTGCGTAAACAGATGATTGGAAAAAATGAGTGATGGGCTTCATCTATTTCACAGTAAAGGACGTTGTTCAATTAAGGTCTGCGAGGTAATTATACCCCAACTTGATTGACTTCAGAATTGACAAAGGAATAGTTGTGGTTCGATAGAAAAGGTTGATTTGAAATATAGTTAAGTAATAAGCGATTAATGGATTAAGCGTAACGATGTTTTATACAACGTTCATTTGAAATCCGTAAATGAGTTTTGGAAACGTTTTCCAAATATAGTCAGATATGTTTTCTAAACATAGAAAATGAAATGTTTCATGATAAGAATTTAAGAAAGAGAGTTAAGCAAATTTAGAAACTGACTGGAGAGGGTAAGTTGAATGGTTTTCTAAGTAACGATCTGATGTTGGGTTCGACCTTCCGAATTGATACTTAGAGAATTGTCCTCATCTAGTTACAGTTAGGGACTGATAGTTGCGAAATAATAGTGATGTGAAAATAAGCTATGGAAATGTTTTCCAATGATTAATAACATATATTTTCTAAATATATGAAATAAGGAAATATGAACATATGATGATTGATCGATCGAATTCCCATTTGGAAATAAGATCGTTGTTTGTACACCGACATGTTTTCATTTGATAGTTGAATCACAGACTATCAAAGTTTTTACCATTTTAACGTTGTTAATATGGAGAGACCGGTTGGATTATTATCCAAAGAACCACTCTGTATTGGCATAAGCGTTGCGAGCAATATCTGCCAAAGATAAATTGAAGACGGAGTAAAGTGCAAGGGTTGTTGTATAAGTCTTAGAATACAGTGACTAAGATGGATATACTGAATAGTGCCTTCGGTTTGTCCAGTCCCAGGACAACGTATATGGAAGAAGGTCTAACAGAGTATATCCAATGGATCGCGTAAGTTGATCTGTTCAAACGTATTCACGTTTGGTGGCGGAGGAATTCGTTTCTCTTAGCTATATACCCGTATTATTTTTGGATAAGTCAATTTGTGATTTGGCGGGTATGACGATGTGGCATTCAAAGTGAATGGTGATCAGATGTTCTGAAGATAGACGTAGCTTCTAGCCTCACACCAGGAAGTAACAAAAGTTGGGCTAGGCAGCATGGCTAGTTGGGTCATTCCCAAGCAGGGTGTATTGTCACCGATTTAGGGAATATCCATATTTATACTTCTTTTTGATTCTGTATCTTCGGATGATGATTTGATGGCCTATAACCGTGGTGGCAATATATTCGCGACACTCAAGCTAAATGAGTGAGCGGTCATGTGTGGCCGGGTTGCAAGACGTTCTTGTTGAACCCCGATAGTATCACCTCTAGAGTACACTATTCAGAAGGTGCTCCCATACCTTGTCTGTTGGAATCCAATCTCCAATAAGCGCCCTGCGGTTTATGATTTTATACTATGTATGTAGAACGTGAGATGCAAGCGTTTCTGCTAGATTGATACCTATTTGTACTTAGACATTATTATAATATCACAATGATATTGCTTGTCAAAGTTGTTCAGATACTCATAAGGGAATAACCCGTTCCGTATTCACGGCGTGATCTTATGAGATATCCTATACCTGTTTTAAACTATTTTACTCATACCAGTCCCATGACTGACCCGGAGTTTATTTTGTTGTTTTCCCTAAACTCTTGGGTGCCTAAATTTGTACGGGCAGTCAAGTAGTCGGGATTTACAGATATACTTGGAGAGCTTGGAGCAGGAGGCTGCAAGATTCTATAGCTATAGTTATTTCCGCTGTGTTGTAAGTGTTGTACTCTGATAAGTGCTATTGTATATATATAACTGTTTACTTCAAAGCTATGTTATATATTATATGTTATTCATTCCGCTGTGAGATTCGTGTTACTTTGATGATTCTGATGTTCTTCTTCTTCTTCTATTCTATTAGTTCTATCTTTTCTTTCTCACCTTCTAAATTCTTTCACTAACGTCTCGGAATTTCCGACTCCCGAGGAGTCGGAAATTTCCAGCCGTTACAGTTGGTATCAGAGCTTAAGTTAAGTGATTACCTTGGCTCTGTGGCATAACTCGATAGAGATGGGATTAGTAATATCCTAGATTGATTTTGAGTGTATATATTTGAGCGCGTAATTGTTATTCAATATAAAATGGTTTTATATTGTGGAGACTCATTGGTTGAGTGGCTTATGAATTCTGGTCGATCAGTTGATCCACTGTATCGATAAGGGTTACTAAACGCTCGAATACGATGAACCGTCATGGTATGTTTTGAAAGAGGGTAAATGAAATAATTTTTCCCAAAATATATTTGTTTATAGAAGAAATATATATCTTAAAATTATTATAGTATATTGATTGTGTTGGTGGTTATTATAATCGAATAAGATTATAAAAGGGTGAAATGGTTATAAATGACCAATCAGAATTCATATGAATATAATATATGAAATAGATGAATTAAATATGAATTTAAATCAGATTTGGAATTTAAGATAAGGAAATTTTAAGTTCCTGGGAGATTTTGAAAATGTTTTTCAAATTGAAAATGATATAGTATTGAACTCACTTCGATAGCTGGAAAATAGATTCGGATGATGAATCTAGACATCATCAGTGTTCATTTTCGAGTTCTAAGTGACGGATTACTACCAAAGGATTTGTTTTTTGTTTTGAGAAAACAAGTTGTTTAGAAATTCAAAGGTTTTGAATTGGCATTATGATTTCAAATTGATTTGAAAGAAATCCAGGAACTTAAGTTCTGAAATTAAAATTTAACTAATGAAGTTAAATAAAATGAGATGGTAAAAATAAATTGAAATTTAACTTGAACCGAGTTAAATAAAATTGAATTGGATTAGATATAATCTAGAATGGAACCAAATTGATAAGTCAATAGTTTGAAATTTGATATTGGAGTTTGAATGAAATTCGGCTTGGGTATAAGCGAATGATTTGGTTTGAGGATATAAACTGAGTGGAATGACCATGATATATGCAGAAGTGATAACAGATCAAAAGGATACAATGATACGACCAACAAAAAGGTTCAAGTTATTATTATATATGAGTTTGGATTTTATGAGCCGAATTGGCAAGCCGCTTGGCTATTTTGATTTCCTTTTGATTGGAGAAGGCCTAGAGAGGCGAGTTGTGGTTTGACGTATTGAGCCGTACAAAGGAGGTTATGGCGAAATTTTTCGGAAATTTAAGGTGTTAGAAAATTTTCAGAATTTTTGAAAATTTTAGTTGGTCGGAAATGAATTAATAATTTAATTGAAAATTAAATGGTTCAGTTGAAACTGGAGTTGAGAAGTAAACAAAAAGATATTTGAATCTAGCTAGTAAAGTTGGTAGCATTTTCCTAGCTTAGCAATTTCGAGGACGAAATTATTTTAAGGGGGGAAGTCTGTAATGGCGCGTTTTGTTAGCTGTCGAATAATTAATTTATTTAATGATTTATATATCGATTTGGCAATATCGATAACTTAAAGTACAACGTTCGAACTTATAATTTATAATTATAATTAAAACGAACCTGAAACGGTGCTGCAGTTCGTAATCTGGCGATTTGAACTTCAACTGAATATACAGAATTCGTTTTAAGCCGGATTTCTGTGAAACAAGAAACGTACGGATCTGTTGAACTATATTTTTCATATGGAAGAGAAAAATCGAGATTTCATCGTGTAGATTTTGAGATATGTCCAAATCAAATTTTAGAAAAGTCGTTGTGGAATTCCTTTATAATTTGCAACGCTTTATTTACGTTATAAAAGAGTTTTCAATATATTTGAATATCGGGTTTGAATTTAGACAAGGTTCTGTTGGGAAGTAGTGATAATTTAATTTTCAGAATTTTACTGTAATTTTTAATTAATTAAATAAGCAACTTTTTATTTAGAGTATTTTGCACCCTGAAATCAATATTTTGAGGTTTCAAAATATGAGTAAATCTACCGGTATTATTATATTTTTGGGATCAGGGCACCTCGCTGGATAAGACGGTATTTTTATTTTTGTCTATAGCAGTTCATATCTAAGTGGAATTTTATGTAACTAGGAAACCAAACTTTAAACAATGGAAACAAGTAAAACAACTTGGCAAGACCTCACTGTCCAAGTTTTCACGTCAGTCAAGAACCACCGAAAATCAAATTCACCCAGACATGCATACCTTTGTTCGAAGAGTATGAATAGGCTATGTTGTACCCAAATAGCTAAGGTTGAAATAGGAGTATTGAAACCATTAAAAGAAATGTATCCATCCACGTAAAGAAGTGAAAAGCACCTACCCATACCCTATGTTGTGTATCCATCCACGTATAACAGCACCCACCACTTATAACAACACCTACCAAGTAAATTAATATCCTATAAATACACAAACCCAATCTATTATTTTATTCTCTTCTTTAGCAAAGTACCCTAACTTTTAATCGCAAACAAATATCAAATCTAAACGATACTCTTGGTTGGGGTATTTCCATGGGTTTCGAATGGTATTCGCATCCATGAATACTGCAGCAAGCATGATTGAGGACAAGGTTGAGATATGCTTAGCTACGCTGGGGACTTTGGGTAACGACCTGGTTAAACTCGTGGTGGTTAGAAAAGTTGAAGCAAGCTGAGGTCACGGGTTTTTAAGGGGAGGCACTGTACCTATGCGTATACGGGTTGGAGCGGATTTCAAAGGAGAACAGCAGGTCGACGCCGATCTTTCTGCTGAGGAGGCAAGTGGTGATGTCAGTCGGTGAACTCGTGATGAATGGGAGGAGCTAGGTGGGGAAGAGGGTGCGAGGTGAGGTATGTATTTCAGGAGGAAGAGGTCGGCATTATACTGAAAGGGAAAAATGGGAATGTCGAAGTCTGTTATGCTTGGGGGAAGAAACTCTTTGCGTTAATGATGGGATTAAGGCTGGTAGGGGTTATTTAGTTTATTTTGTGAAGTTGGATAGTGGAAAAGAATTGCGATGGTAGTTTGAGATTGAAGAAATGGCCATTGATGTTCGAGTGACTTATGGGATTTAGCTGGAGCAAGTATTGGTGAAGAAGGACCTTTTTAACGGGTAGGCGCAAAAGGAAATTGGGCCGGGAAATATAAGTTAAGCCCATATGAATAAAAATTTAGTTTTATTTAAATTTAAATTGTATTAACTTGTACAGTACATATCTTGGCCATATTGTATCAGAAATGCGAACAGTCAGTCACGTTGGGATCGTATGGACGGACACTACACGATGGGACTGACTGGAAGTCCATCCGAGCTCGTTACAATTTATGGCAAAATAAATTGTCCGTCGCAATCAAATAACGCAAACCGTTATTTGACGGTTAACGCGCCAAGGTGAGTAAAACTCACCAACTCTAAATAGTTCTATTTTTACAGTGTATTCTTAGAACTGTTAACTATTGTCTGTTTGACTGTGTGTTGACTGTTTGATTGAACTGCTAGTCAGTTAGTAGAATATATATATATATATATATATATATATATAAACCGATAAATATTTATATGTTGATTCTTCTTATCAGAATATTATACTGTTGTTGTTTAACATCTGTGGATGCAGGGAAACAGGTTGGAGGAATCCAACTGGATTCCTCAACAGTTATTTTACTGTGATTTTTATATTGTGATATATAATGTGATGTATATAATCTGTGTGATTATGTGTGGTGGGACGATATTTATCGTTGTTATATGGTGTGTTAAATACCATGAGAAATACCAGAATGTAGGAGAGGGGTTTTCAAAGTATATTTTGAAAATAGTTTATTTATATAAAATCAAGGGATTTTATATATATATATATATAAGAAAAAGGATTCTGAATATAAAGGAATATAGTTGGTTAAAACAAATATAAAGGAATTATATTTGTAAATCAATATACAAGGGAATATATATGTTAATCGAATATAAGGCAATATATTTGTTAATCAAAATATAAAGGAATTATATTCGTTAAAAGAAATATAAAGGATATTTATTTATAGATTTAATAAATAGAATTAAACCAAAGGAGATATTTATTTGTTAAATAAATAGGAGTTAACCAAGTGAATTGGTCGAGTTAACCAAGTAAATTGGTCGAGTTAACCAAGTGAATTGGTCGAGTTAATCGAAGTGAATTTGTTAAGTTAAACTAAGTGGTTAATCGATGTGAATTAGTTAAGTTAAACTACGTGGTTAAACTAAGTGAAATAGTTAAGTTAACTAAGTGGTTAATCAAAGTGAATTAGTTGCGTCAAACTAAGTGAATTAGTCAAGTTAAACTAATTGGTAAATCGAAGTAAATTAGATGGGTTAATCAAAGTGAATTAGCTGAGTTAAACTAAGTAAATCGGTTAGAGTCAATCAAAGTGAATTAACTAAGTTAAACTACGTGGATTAGTTCAGTTAATCGAGACAAGTAAATCAAGTTAGGCTAAACCATTTGAGTTAACCAGTTAAAGTTTACCAGTTAAAGATAAACAGTTAAAGTTGACCAGTTAAAGTTGACCAGTTAGAGTTAAACCAGTTAGAGTTAACCAGTTAGAGGTGACCAGTTAGAGTTAACCAGTTAGAGTTGACCAGTTAGAGTTGACCAGTTAAAGTTGACCAGTTAGAGTTATCCAAGTGGAGTTAATCGAGTAGCGTTGTCGAATATCACTTATTCGAAGAAGAGCTATCGAATATAGTCTATTCGAGTGGAGAAATCAAAGGTTATTCATTTGAGAAGAGTTATCGAATATAGTTTATTCGAGTGGAGAAATCAAATGTGATTCATTTGAGAAGAGTTATCGAATATTATTTATTCGAAGAGTAGTTATCGAATATTGGTTATTCGAAGTTAGTTAATCCGAAGGAGTTAATCGAAGGGTTAATCCGAAGGAGCTAGTCGAAGAGTTATTCGAAGTTAGTTAATCCAAAGGAAGTATTCGAAGTTAGTTAATCCGAAGGAGTTAGTCGAAGAGTTAATCCTAAAGAGTTATTCGGAGTTAGTTAATCCAAAGGAGTTATTCGAAGTTAGTTAATCCAAAGGAGTTATTCAAAGTTAGTTAATCCAAAGGAGTTAGTCGAAGAGTTAATCGAATATAGTTATTCGAAAGAAGGTGTTAATCGAATATTGTTATTCGAGTAAAGTTAAAAGAGTTAATCGAATTTAGTTATTCGAAATGAGTTATTCGAATTAGATATTTGAATAGAGTTAAACACATTAGAGTGATTCGAATTACTTATTCAAATAGAGTTAAACACGTAAGAGTTAATTGAATATTAGTTATTCAATTAGAGTTAAATCGAATTCAGTTATTCGAAAGGAGTTAATCAATGTGAGTTAAGTTAATCGATTTGAATTAAGTTGAATCGAAATGGAGTAAATCGATTAGAATTAATTAATCGAGTTAGAGTAAATCGAATATTGGTTATTCGAAGGTAAGTTATTCGAATTAGTTATTCGAAGGAGTTAATCAAATGAGTTGATCCAAAGGAGTTAGTCGAATATTAGTTATTCGAATAGAGTTAAAGGAGTTATCGATTTTATTTGATCGAAAGGAGTTATCGATTAGTAAATCGAAAGGAGATTTTCGAATATAGCATATTCGAAAGAAAGAGATCGAATATTGTTTATTCGAAAGAGAGAGATGTCGAATATGAGTTATTCGAAGAGGGATAATAGAATATAGGTTATTCGAAGAAGAGTTAATCAAATAAAGATTACTCGAAAGAGAGTTATACGTCGAATTCGATTATAGCGAATTCGGGAAAGTACTATTTACTTTCCAGGGTTTAAATCAAGATTTAGTTATTGATTTAGAAATTATGTGTCTGTTAAATTATTCGAGTTAGGAGATAAAATTATAATTTAGGTTAGACATTGCAGAAGTAGGAATTATAACGTTATAGTTATAATCAAACGTTTTCATATGAGAAGTAGATTCGTAACCTGAATCCGAGAATTTGCGTAAACAGATGATTGGAAAAAGTGAGTGATGGGCTTCATCTATTTCACAGTAAAGGACGTTGTTCAATTAAGGTCTGCGAGGTAATTATACCCCAACTTGATTGACTTCAGAATTGACAAAGGAATAGTTGTGGTTCGATAGAAAAGGTTGATTTGAAATATAGTTAAGTAATAAGCGATTAATGGATTAAGCGTAACGATGTTTTATACAACGTTCATTTGAAATCCGTAAATGAGTTTTGGAAACGTTTTCCAAATATAGTCAGATATGTTTTCTAAACATAGAAAATGAAATGTTTCATGATAAGAATTTAAGAAAGAGAGTTAAGAAAATTTAGAAACTGACTAGAGAGGGTAAGTTGAACGGTTTTCTAAGTAACGATCTGATGTTGGGTTCGACCTTCCGAATTGATACTTAGAGAATCGTCCTCAGACTAGTTACAGTTAGGGACTGATAGTTGCGAAATAATAGTGATGTGAAAATAAGCTATGGAAATGTTTTCCAATGATTAATAACATATATTTTCTAAATATATGAAATAAGGAAATATGAACATATGATGATTGATTGATCGAATTCCCATTTGGAAATAAGATCGTTGTTTGTACACCGACATGTTTTCATTTGATAGTTGAATCACAGACTATCAAAGTTTTTACCATTTTAACGTTGTTAATATGGAGAGACCGGTTGGATTATTATCCAAAGAACCACTCTGTATTGGCATAAGCGTTGCGAGCAATATCTGCCAAAGATAAATTGAAGACGGAGTAAAGTGCAAGGGCTGTTGTATAAGTCTTAGATAACAGTGACTAAGATGGATATACTGAATAGTGCCTTCGGTTTGTCCAGTCCCAGGACAACGTATATGGAAGAAGGTCTGACAGAGTATATCCAATGGATCGCGTAAGTTGATCTGTTCAAACATATTCACGTTTGGTGGCGGAGGAATTCGTTTCTCTTAGCTATATACCCGTATTATTTTTGGATAAGTCAATTTGTGATTTGGCGGGTATGACGATGTGGCATTCAAAGTGAATGGTGATCAGATGTTCTGAAGATAGACGTAGCTTCTAGCCTCACACCAGGAAGTAACAAAAGTTGGGCTAGGCAGCATGGCTAGTTGGGTCATTCCCAAGCAGGGTGTATTGTCACCGATCTTGGGAATATCCATATTTATACTTCTTTTTGATTTTGTATCTTCGGATGACGGTTTGATGGCCTATAACCGTGGTGGCAATATATTCGCGACACTCAAGCTAAATGAGTGAGCGGTCATGTGTGGCCGGGTTGCAAGACGTTCTTGTTGAACCCTGAGTGTATCACCTCTAGAGTACACTATTCAGAAGGTGCTCCCATACCTTGTCTGTTGGAATCCAATCTCCAATAAGCGCCCTGCGGTTTATGATTATATACTATGTATGTAGAACGTGAGATGCAAGCGTTTCTGCTAGATTGATACCTATTTGTACTTAGACATTATTATAATATCACAATGATATTGCTTGTCAAAGTTGTTCAGATACTCATAAGGGAAAAACCCGTTCCGTATTCACGGCGTGGTCTTATGAGATATCCTATACCTGTTTTAAACTATTTTACTCATACCAGTCCCATGACTGACCCGGAGTTTATTTTGTTGTTTTCCCTAAACTCTTGGGTGCCTAAATTTGTACGGGCAGTCAAGTAGTCGGGATTTACAGATATACTTGGAGAGCTTGGAGCAGGAGGCTGCAAGATTCTATAGCTATAGTTATTTCCGCTGTGTTGTAAGTGTTGTACTCTGATAAGTGCTATTGTATATATATAACTGTTTACTTCAAAGCTATGTTATATATTATATGTTATTCATTCCGATGTGAGATTCGTGTTACTTTGATGATTCTGATGTTCTTCTTCTTCTTCTATTCTATTAGTTCTATCTTTTCTTTCTCACCTTCTAAATTCTTTCACTAACGTCTCGGAATTTCCGACTCCCGAGGAGTCGGAAATTTCCAGCCGTTACAAATTCTATTCGAATTCTCTTTTCACATTCAATTCTATTCTAGAAAAATAGAATTTTATTCTAAATCTCAAATATCCTTTTTCAGGATATTTTAATTAAATTAACACTTGGCCCAGTGATATTTAAAACAACGAATCATCCAAATTTTCAATCATTTTATTTTTAACACATCATATATGAATATATGAAATCAAGAAAACAAACAAACGGATAATATATTTTTGTGGAATCCAGTTGGATTCCTCCAACCTGTTTTCCTGCATCCATAGATGTTAGCACATAAATAATACCCATTCTGCTTCGTGGCAGAATATCGTGGTATAAAAGGTCATCCACTAATCATAGCATGGGGCGTATAGGGTAATCATCCGCTAATGGTATCGCGGGCATCCGCCAATGATACTGCGGGAATCCAACCAATCAATCATCCCAATATATATATATATATAATAGCCTAAATAACTAATATATATTTTAAAACACCTAGAAAAAAATCCAAAAAAGCAACAGCAATTATTTTTAGCGATATACAAATAATTATAGATAAAAGGTGAGTGAGATTTACTCACCAGGGATTTTTATTGCAGCTCGTTCAAATTTTAAATTAAACTGTTGGTCCTGAAAAATCCCAAATCCATTCCACCCAGTAGGCACGTCTACGAGCTCAATGAAGTTGACAGCATTCAAATCTTAACCACCATTTCAATATTCTTCTTCCATTTGTAAATATTGATCCCCTTAGCGACAAGCACCTTATTGAACCACGCTTGACTCGTCATTAAGACCATCATTAGCTTCTACTGACCTTGCTAAACCACCCCAACTCCAGATTTGTCGAAATCTGATTTTGTACGAAAAGCTCACGAATTTATTTATTTTCAAGTTCCTATTTGAAGGGAAAAATAATAATTTACATTCTAGTAAAAATTTAATTACCTTACTTAAGCTTAAAAATCCACAGCTAATATTCATATGAAGCTGTCGCAACCCGTTTTACTGAAATCTGTTATCATATGCATTTTATACGAGCGTTACAAGCTATAATCAGATTAAATTAAGTATTAAATTAACTAACCTAAATTAATTAAACCTAAATACCTTTAATCTCATTTAACTGCTTCTCCATTTTCCGCCTGCTGAAGCACACGATCACCATGAGCTTCCCCTTCCCTGTTCTGGCTAAATCCTTCAACAACAAATCACGCTGACAGTCTTCTTTCCACTTGTTAAAACGCATCCCTTCATTTTCCTTAAGACTTGATTAATAATCTTCTTCCCACTATCGCCACAACACACCGCCGAACTCCACCCAGATCTCCTTTTATACCAACATCGCACCCTCCGAAAATCACAGCACCTCATCCCTTCTGTCGCACCTCTTATCAAAGGAAAACCCCCTCTTCTGCAACCCTACCTGATCAGACATCGACATCCAATTGTTTCCCCTAATCGCGAGTTCGGTCCCCCCTATAACAGCATCGCGTACTCGTCTAGCACTTAAAACTAGGTATACAGGTTTGGTTTTATGTTCGAGGATTTTTAAAAGGATTTTCGAATTGAGGATGGACGCATTTCTTTTGATTTGGGAGTTTTCCTTTGTAGCTAGAAGATTGAAAGTGAACGAAAGAAGATGGAGAAGTAGCTATGAATTTAAAGAGAGGGGTGCGGCCAATAATGAATTGCGTGGCCCTTTAATTTGTTTGTGAAGCTTTTGATTTATTTTCTTCTATGAAGAACGAAGTGGCAAAAGAAAGGAGACGCGATTTTTATAGAAAATGAAACTTGGTGTTGAAGTAGTTTACAGTGTACAAGGTACACCGTTTTTAATTTCTATTTGACTAAAAAAGATTTTCACCCTTTTTAAATAGATACCGATTTGATCTCGAGTCTATCCACACTCGTCTATTCTGGGGTTCATAAATTTAAACCACGAACCGCTATTTTAGCATACCGACCGTCGTTCCAACGTAATACACTGTTTTGAACTGACTGACTATATTTGTATATTTAATTTTAACGTAAATATAATTAAAACCATATTAAATATTTAAAATAAATTGCACAAAAATCCGGGTCGTTACATTCTTCCCCCCTTAAAATAATTTCGTCCCCGAAATTGCTAAGGTAGGAAAAATGGTACAAACCCATTATTTTTCAAAAACCACTTATTTATGTTGAACTCAACTCTTCACATTTCTAAAAGTTCTACCAAAACATTTGGTTTCCATTCATTCACATTCAAATTGATTCTAGTCAATTTATTCACCTTGAACTATTTAACTTGCTTAAGTAAAAATTTAATTCTAGAATCCAAATTCCAGGGTTTTCATTTCAAATTCTTTTGAAATCACATAAATATATACATATATATTTATTTCCATTTCAAATTCAAAACATTTGAATTTTCAAACCAATCTGCTTCTTTCAAACATAGTTCCATCAAAACTTTTCTAAAATAGCAGTCCATCACTTAGAAACTCGAAAATGAACACTGATGATGCTGCAGTCATCATCAGAATTATTTTCCAGCTACTGAATGACTTCAGTGCTTATTTACTTTCAAAATCCATTTAAAAATGATTTTTATTCAAAATCCTTTCAAACAAAGCTATATTATTTAATACACTTTGGAAAATATTTTTTCCGAACTCCCAGGATTTTAAATTCTGAATTCTGGTTTGAATTCAATTTTAGTTCATCTCCTTTGTATATCTAATTCATATACAAATTCTATTTTGGTTCTACGTATCCATTTCAATTTTATAATCTAATTTGATTATAACAACAACCAACTCATCCATATATGATAGTAATTTTAGAAAATTATTCTTTTCTATATCGAAAATAGAATTTTGGGTAAAATTGTTTCATTTACCCACTTAAAAACAATATCGTGTTCAATCTTCTGTTCAAGTATTTACAAACTCTTATCGACGTCGTGGCGTCCCACGATTCGATCAGAATTCATAAACCACTCAACAGACAAGTCAACACAATATAAAACAAATTTTTATATCAATTAACAAATACGCTCTCTCGTATATATATATATATACTCATCTCATTCTAGGGTACTACTGACCCTATCTCTAATGAGCTCATGACACACAAGCCTAGGTATTCGCTCAACCTAAGCTCTGATACCAACTGTAACGACCTGCAAATCCGAGCTATCTGAGTTGACTAAACACAACACACGTCCAACCCAAATAACACAGAAATACGAACCATTAATAGAAAGAAGTTAGAGGGTGAGAATAGATAAGATAGAAACTTACAATAGAAGAAGAAGAAGAACATAAACACAACACAGAACCTCACATCGCAGCGGAACAAAATATAATATATAACAGCTTTTGAAATACAAAATTTTAACTGTATATACATACATCATTATCAGAGTACACACTTACAATACAACGGATCCGCCCCAATAAGATCAAGAAAGTTTCAAAATATAACTGAAACTTTGATGTTTGCATCGAATAAGTAGGTTTCTTGGTGCTCAAGTAATCAGGTAAAACACTACCGCATGTTTGAAACTCTACCATTTCAAATACAATTAATACTCATCATTAAATAATAGTGTTTTTAAAAACACCTTTCGACTTTAGGAGCAGAGTTTGTGTTAATAAGACGAAAAAGCTTCTAATATAGTAGAATATTCATATTTTCAAATTGACTGAGCAGGATTATTAGTGACTAATTAATCAGGTAAAACACTACCGCATGTTTTCTATTTTACACTTTAAAGCATCATAACGCTCATTATTTGCATATTACCGTTTGGACCCTGGATCCACGTCAACAAGATCAAGAAAGTTTCAAAATATAAGTGAAACTTTGATGTTTGCATCGAATAAGTAGGTTTCTTGGTGCTCGAGTAATCAGGTAAAACACTACCGCATGTTTGAAACTCTACCATTTCAAATACATATAGTACTCATCATTAAATAATAGTATTTTTAAAAACACGTTTCGACTATGGGTGTAGAATTTGTGTGAATAAGACGAAAAGCTTTCAAATATTAGTAGAATATTCATATTTTCGTATTGACTGAGCAGGTTGCTTAGTGACTAAGTAATCAGGTAAAACACTGCCGCATATTTGCTATTCTACATTTTAAAGCATCTAGAACACTCATCATTTGCAAATTACCATTTGGACCTCGGATCCACGCCAATAAGATCAAGAAAGTTTCAAATTATAAGTGAAACTTTTATGTTTGCATCGAATAAGTAGGTTTCTTGGTGCTCAAGTAATCAGGTAAATCACTGCCGCATGTTTGAAACTCTACCATTTCAAATACATATAATACTTATCATTAAATAATCATGCTTTTAAAAACAAGTTTCGACTTTGGGAGTAGAATTTGTGTGAATAAGACGAAAAAGTTTTCAAATATTAGTAGAATATTCATATTTTCTTATTGACTGAGCAGGTTGCTTAGTGATAAAGTTACTGCATGTTTGATATTCTACATTTTAAAGCATCTATAACACTCATCATTTGCATATTACCGTTTGGACCCTGAATCCGCGTAAATAAGATCAAGAGAGTTTCAAAATATAAGTGAAACTTTGATGTTTGCATCAAATAAGTAGGATTCTTGGTGCTCAAATAATCAGGTAAAACACTACCGCATGTTTGAAACTCTACCGTTTCAAATACATAAAATACTCATCATTAAGTAATAGAGTTTTTAAGAACACGTTTCGACTTTAGGAGTAGAATTAATGTGAATAAGACGAAAAAGTTTTCAAATATTAGTAGAATATTCATATTTTCATATTGATTGAGCAGGTTGCTTAGTGACTAAGTAATCAGGTAAAACACTGCCGCATGTTTGCTATTCTACATTTTAAAGCATTTATAACACTCATCATTTGCCTATTACTGCTTGGACCCTGGATCCGCGCCAATAAGGTCAAGAAAGCTTCAAAATATAAATGAAACTTTGATGTTTGCATCGAATAAGTAGGTTTCTTATTGCTCAAGTAATCAGGTAAAACACGGCCGCATATTTGAAACTCTACCATTTCAAATACATATAATACTCACCATTAAATAATAGTGTTTTTAAAAACACGTTTCGACTTTGGGAGTAGAACTTGTGTGAATAAGACGAAAAAGTTTTCACATATTAGTAGAATATTCATATTTCCATATTGACTAAGCAGGTTGCTTAGTGACTAAGTAATCCGGCAAAACACTGCCGTATGTTTGCTATTCTACATTTTAAAGCATCTATAACACTCATCATTTGAATATTACCATTTGGACCCAGGATCTGCGCCAAAAGGTTTAAGAAAGATTCAAAATATAAGTGGAACTTTGACGTTTGCATCGAATAAGTAGGTTTCTTGGTGCTCAAGTAATCAGGTAAAACACTTCCGCATGTTTGAAACTCTACCATTTCAAATACATTTAATACTCATCATTAAATAATAGTATTTTTAAAAACAAGTTTCGACTTTGAGAGTAGAGTTTGTGTGAATAAGACGAAAAAGCTTCTAATATGAGTAGAATATTCATATTTTCATATTGACTGAGCAGGTTGCTTAGTGACTAAGTCATCAGGTAAAACACTGCCGCGTGTTTTCTATTCTACATTTTAAAGCATCTATAACGCTTATCTTTTGCATATTACCGTTTGGACCTTGGATCCGCGTCAACAAGATCAAGAAAGTTTCAAAATATAAGTGAAACTTTGATGTTTACATCTAATAAGTAGGTTTCTTCGTGCTCAAGTAATCAGGTAAAACACTGCCGTATATTTGAAACTCTACCATTTCAAATACACATAATACTCATCATTAAATTATAGTGTTTTTAAAAACACGTTTCGACTTTGGGAGTAGAACTTGTGTGAATAAGACGAAAAAGTTTTTACATATTAGTAGAATATTCATATTTTCATATTGACTAAGCAGGTTGCTTAGTGACTAAGTAATCAGGTAAAACACTGCCGCATGTTTGCTATTCTACATTTTAAAGCATCTATAACAAACATCATTTGAATATTACCATTTGGACCCTGGATCCGCACCAAAAAGGTTAAGAAAGATTCAAAATATAAGTGGAAATTTGATGTTTGCATCGAATAAGTAGGTTTTTTAGTGCTCAAGTAATCAGGTAAAACACTTCCGCATGTTTAAAACTCTACCATTTCAAATATATTTAATACTCATCATTAAATAATAGTGTTTTTAAAAACAAATTTCGACTTTGGGAGTAGTGTTTGTGTGAGTAAGACGAAAAAGCTTCTAATATGAGTAGAATATTCATATTTTCATATTGACTGAGCAGGTTGCTTAGTGACTAAGTGATCAGCTAAAACACTGTCGCACGTTTGCTATTCTACATTTTAAACCATCTATAACACTCATCATTTGCATATTACCGTTTGGACTTTGGATCTGCGCCTATAAGATCAAGAAAGTTTCAAAATATAAGTGAAACATTGATGTTTGCATCAAATAATTATGTTTCTTGGTGCTCAAGTAATCAGGTAAAACACTGCTGCATGCTTAAAACTCTATCATTTCAAATACATATAATACTCATAATTAAATAATAGTGTTTTTAAATACACCTTTCGACTTTGGGAGAAGAGTTTGTGTGAATAAGACGAAAAAGCTTCTAATATTAGTAGAATATTCTTATCTTCATATTGGCTGAGCAGGTTGCTTAGTGACTTAGTAATCAGGTAAAACACTGCAACATGTTTGCTATTCTACATTTTAAAGCATCATAACACTCATCATTTGCATATTACCGTTTGGACCCTG
The DNA here is from genome assembly GCA_030737875.1 of Allium sativum. Lineage (NCBI taxonomy): Eukaryota > Viridiplantae > Streptophyta > Magnoliopsida > Asparagales > Amaryllidaceae > Allium > Allium sativum. The sequence continues at coordinate 657,834,740 of CM060923.1, forward strand.
CATCCGCGTCAACAAGATCAAGAAAGTTTCAAAATATAAGTGAAACTTTGAGTTTGCATCGAATAAGTAGGTTTCTTGGTGCTCAAGTAATCAGGTAAAACACTGTCGCATGTTTCAAACTCTACCATTTCAAATACATTTAATACTCATTGTTAAATAATAGCGTTTTTAAGAACATGTTTCGACTTTGGGAGTAGAATTTGTGTTAATAAGACTAAAAAGTTTTCAAATAATAGTAGAATATTCACATTTTCATATTGACTGAGCAGGTTGCTTAGTGACTAATTAATCGGGTAAAACACTGTCGCATGTTTGCTATTCTACATTTTAAAGCATCTTTAACACTCATCATTTGCATATTACCATTTGGACCTCGGGTCCGTGCCAATAAGATCAAGAAAGTTTCAAAATATAAGTGAAACTTTGATGTTTGCATCGAATAAGTAGGTTTTTTGGTGCTCAAGTAATCAGGTAAATCACTGTCGCTTGTTTGAAACCCTATCGTTTCAAATACATATAATACTCATCATTAAATAATAGCATTTTTAAGAACACGTTTCGACTTTAGGAGTAGAATTTGTGTGAATAAGACGAAAAAGTTGTCAAATATTAGTAGAATATTAATATTTTCATATTATATGAGCAGGTTGCTTAGTGACTAAGTAGTCAGGTAAAACACTGTCGCATGTTTGTTATTCTACATTTTAAAGCATCTATAACACTCATCATTTGCATATTACCGCTTGGACCCTGGATCCGCGCCTATAAGATCAAGAAAGTTTCAAAATATAAGTGAAACTTTGATGTTGCATCGAATAAGTAGGTTTCTTGGTGCTCAAGTAATCAGCTAAAACACTGCCGCATATTTGAAACTCTACCATTTCAAATACATATTATACTCATCATTAAATAATAGTGTTTTTAAAAACACGTTTCGACTTTGGGAGTCGAACTTGTGTGAATAAGACGAAAAAGTTTTCACATATTAGTAGAATATTCATATTTTCATATTGACTAAGCAGGTTGCTTAGTGACTAAGTAATCAGGTAAAACACTGTCACATGTTTGTTATTCTACATTTTAAAGCATCTATAACACACATCATTTGAATATTACCAGTTGGACCCTGGATCCGCACCAAAAAGATTAAGAAAGATTCAAAATATAAGTGGAACTTTGATGTTTGCATCAAATAAGTAGGTTTATTGGTGCTCAAGTAATTAGGTAAAACACTTTCGCATGTTTGAAACTCTACCATTTCAAATACATTTAATACTCATCATTAAATAATAGTGTTTTTAAAAACAAGTTTCAACTTTGGTAGTAGAGTTTGTGTGAATAAGACGAAAAAGCTTCTAATATTAGTAGAATATTCATATTTTCATATTGACTGAGCAGATTGCTTAGTGACTAAGTAATCTGGTAAAACACTGCCGCATGCTTGCAATTTTACATTTTCAAACATCTATAACGCTCATCATTTGCATATTACCGTTTGGACCCTGGATCCGCATCAACAAGATCAAGAAAGTTTCAAAATATAAGTGAAACTTTAATGTTTGCATCGAATAAGTAGGTTTCTTTGTGCTCAAGTAATCAGATGAAACACTGCCGCATGTTTGAAACTCTTCCATTTCAAATACATGTAATACTCATCATTAAATAATAGTGTTTTTAAAAACATGTTTCAACTTTGGTAGTAGAATTTGTGTGAATAAGATGAAAAAGTTTTCAAATATTAGTAGAGTATTAATATTTTCATATGGACTGAGCAGGTTGCTTAGTGCTAAGTAATCAGGTAAAACACTGCCGCATATTTGCTATTCTGCATTTTAAATCATCTACAACACTAATCATTTACATATTTTCGTTTGGACCCTAGATCCGCGCCAATATGATTAAGAAAGAATCAAAATATATGTGGAACTTTGATGTTTGCATCGAATAAGTAGGTTTCTTGGTGCTCAAGTAATCAGGTGAAACACTGCCGCATTTTTGAAACTCTACCATTTCAAATACATTTAATACTCATCATTAAATAATAGTGTTTTTAAAAACATGTTTCGACTTTGGGAGTAGAGTTTGTGTAATAAGACGAAAATGCTTCTAATATTTGTAAAATATTCATATTTTCATATTAACTGAGCAGGTTGCTTAGTGACTAAGTAATCAGGTAAAACACTGCCGCTTGTTTGCTATTCTACATTTAAAAGCATCATAACACTCATCATTTGCATATTACCGTTTGGACCCTGGATCCGCGTCAACAAGATCAAGAAAGTTTACAAATATAAGTGAAACTTTGATGGTTGCATCAAATAAGTAGGTTTCTTGGTGCTCAAGTAATCAGGTAAAACACTACCGCATGTTTGAAACTCTACCATTTCGAAAACATATAATACTCATCATTAAATAATAGTGTTTTTAAAAACACGTTTCGACTATGGGAGTAGAATTTGTGTGAATAAGACGATTTTTTTTCAAATATTCGTAGAATATTCATATTTTCATATTGACTGAGCAGGTTGCTTAGTGACTAAGTAATCAGGTAAAACACTGCCGCATGTTTGCTATTCTACATTTAAAAGCATCATAACACTCATCATTTGCATATTACCGTTTGGACCCTGGATCCGCGTCAACAAGATCAAGAAAGTTTACAAATATAAGTGAAACTTTGATGTTTGCATCGAATAAGTAGGTTTCTTGGTGCTCAAGTAATCTGGTAAAACACTACCGCATGTTTGAAACTCTACCATTTCAAAAACATATAATACTCATCATTAAATAATAGTGTTTTTAAAAACACGTTTCGACTATGGGAGTAGAATTTGTGTGAATAAAACGATTTTTTTTCAAATATTAATAGAATATTCATATTTTCATATTGACTGAGCAGGTTGCTTAGTGACTAAGTAATCAGGTAAAACACTGTCATATGTTTGCTATTCTACATTTTAAAGCATCTATAACACTCTTCATTTGCATATTACCATTTGGACCTCGGATCCGCGCGAATAAGATCAAGAAAGTTTCAAAATATAAGTGAAACTTTGATGTTTGCATCGAATAAGTAGGTTTCTTGGTGCTCAAGTAATCAGGTAAATCACTGCCGCATGTTTGAAACTCTACCATTTCAAATACATATAATACTCATCATTAAATAATAGTGTTTTTAAAAACACGTTTCGACTTTGGGAGTAGAATTTGTGTGAATAAGACAAAAAAGTTTTCTAATATTTGTAGAATATTCATATTTTCATATTGACTAAGCAGGTTGCTTAGTGATAAAGTTACTGCATGTTTGCTATTCTATATTTTAATGCATCTATAACACTCATCATTTGCATATTACTGTTAGGACCCTGTATCCGCGCAAATAAGATCAAGAAAGTTTCCAAATATAAGTGAAACTTTGATGTTTGCATCAAAAAAGTAGGATTCTTGGTGCTCAAGTAATTAGGTAAAACACCTCCGCATGTTTGAAACTCTACCGTTTCAAATACAGATAATACTCGTCATTAAATAATAGCGTTTTTAAGAACATGTTTCGACTTTGGGAGTAGAATTTGTGTGATTAAGACGAAAAAGTTTTCAAATATTAGTAGAATATTCATATTTTCATATTGACTGAGCAGGTTGCTTAGTGATAATGTTACTGTATGTTTGCTATTCTACATTTTAAAGCATCTATAACACTCATCTCTTGCATATTACCGTTTGGACCCTGTATCCGCACAAATAAGATCAAGAAAGTTTCAAAATATAAGTGAAACTTTGATGTTTGCATCAAATAAGTTGGATTCTTGGCGCTCAAGTAATCAGGTAAAACACTGCCGCTTGTTTGAAACTCTACCATTTCAAATACATTTAATACTCGTCATTAAATAATAGCGTTTTTAAGAACACGTTTCGACTTTGGGAGTAGAATTTGTGTGATTAAGGCGAAAAAGTTTTCAAATATTAGTAGAATATTCATATTTTCATATTAACTGAGCAGGTTGCTTTGTGACTAAGTAATCAGGTAAAACACTGCCGCATGTTTGCTATTATACATTTTAAAGCATCTATAGCACTCATCATTTGCATATTACCGCTTGGACCCTGGATCTGCGGCAATAATATCAAGAAAGTTTCAAAATATAAATGAAACTTTGATGTTTGCATCGAATAAGAAGGTTTCTTGGTGCTCAAGAAATCATGTAAAACACTGCCGCATATTTGATACTCTACCATTTCAAATACATATAATACTCATCATTAAATTATAGTGTTTTTAAAAACACGTTTCGACTTTGGGAGTAGAACTTGTGTGAATAAGACGAAAAAGTTTTCACATATTAGTAGAATATTCATATTTTCATATTGACTAAGCAGGTTGTTTAGTGACTAAGTAATCAGGTAAAACACTGCCGCTTATTTGCTATTCTACATTTTAAAGCATCTATAACAAACATCATTTGAATATTACCATTTGGACCCTGGATCCGCGCCAAAAAGGTTAAGAAAGATTCAAAATATAAGTGGAAATTTAATGTTTGCATCGAATAAGTAGGTTTTTTAGTGCTCAAGTAATCAGGTAAAACACTTCCGCATGTTTAAAACTCTACCATTTCAAATACATTTAATACTCATCATTAAATAATAGTGTTTTTAAAAACAAGTTTCGACTTTGGGAGTAGTGTTTGTGTGAATAAGACGAAAAAGCTTCTAATATGAGTAGAATATTCATATTTTCATATTGACTGAGCAGGTTGCTTAGTGACTAAGTGATCAGCTAAAACACCGTCGCACGTTTGCTATTCTACATTTTAAACCATCTATAACACTCATCATTTGCATATTATCGTTTGGACTTTGGATCTGCGCCAATAAGATCAAGAAAGTTTCAAAATATAAGTGAAACTTTTATGTTTGCATCAAATAAGTATGTTTCTTGGTGCTCAAGTAATCAGGTAAAACACTGCTGCATGCTTCTATCATTTCAAATACATATATTACTCATAATTAAATAAATGTGTTTTTAAATACACCTTTCGACTTTGGGAGTAGAGTTTGTGTGAATAAGACGAAAAAGCTTCTAATATTAGTAGAATATTCTTATTTTCATATTGGCTAAGCAGATTGCTTAGTGACTAAGTAATCAAGTAAAACACTGCAGCATGTTTGCTATTCTACATTTTAAAGCATCATAATACTCATCATTTGCATATTACCGTTTGGACCGTGGATCCGCGTCAACAAGATAAATAAAGTTTCAAAATATAAGTGAAACTTTGATGTTTGCATCGAATAAGTAGGTTTCTTGGTGCTCAAGTAATCAGGTAAAACACTGTCCCATGTTTGAAACTCTACCATTTCAAATACATTTAATACTCATCGTTAAATAATAGCATTTTTAAGAACACGTTTCGACTTTGGGAGTAGAATTTGTGTTAATTAGACGAAAAAGTTTTCAAATAATAGTAGAATATTCACATTTTCATATTGACTGAGCAGGTTGCTTAGTGACTAAGTAATCGTGTAAAACACTGTCGCATGTTTGCTATTCTACATTTTAAAGCATCTTTAACACTCATCATTTGCATATTACCATTTGGACCTCGGGTCCGCGCCAATAAGATCAAGAAAGTTTCAAAATATAAGTAAAACTTTGATGTTTGCATCGAATAAGTAGGTTTCTTGGTGCTCAAGTAATCAGGTAAATCACTGTCGTTTGTTTGAAACCCTACCGTTTCAAATACATATAATACTCATCATTAAATAATAGCGTTTTTAAGAACACGTTTCGACTTTAGGAGTAGAATTTGTGTGAATAAGACGAAAAAGTTGTCAAATATTAGTAGAATATTAATATTTTCATATTGACTGAGCAGGTTGCTTAGTGACTAAGTAATTAGGTAAAACACTGCCGCATGTTTGTTATTCTACATTTTAAAGCATCTATAACACTCATCATTTGCATATTACCGCTTGGACCCTGGATCCGCGCCAATAAGATCAAGAAGGTTTCAAAATATAAGTGAAACTTTGATGTTGCATCGAATAAGTAGGTTTCTTGGTGTAACGACCCAGATTTTTCGTCGATTTATTTTAAATATTTAATATAGTTTTAAATATTGAATTTATAATATAAATGGTATTTTATTCGATTAAATAATCGAAATACGATTTAATTTGATAAGTTTCGAAAATACGAAAACTAAACAATTTAATTCAAAGGTAAAATTGAATCGAAACAGTTTAGATGATCAATGTATATATACGATTTAAATATGAACAATGATAATTGAAATTTTGTTTTGAATTTAAATTGATTTAATATGGCTATTTTAAATATACGTTCAAAATAAATGGTATAATCTATTTCGTTGAATTCAAATTAGCGTTATAACCTTATAACGTCGGTCGTTGGGTTGAAAAAGCGGTTCAGAGTTTTGGATTTAAGGGACCGTGAAATATTTTATTATTTAATTAAACAAAATCAAATCAAGGAAGACAAGTTTTAATGGTGCCACCCTATATTACATCAGCCGACCTCTGTTTCATTCAGCAGACCTATTATTCTTCTCGAGCACCAATTTTTGTCCCTAACCTTCAACGCAAATCTGAACAACAAATAAATGGTCTCGTACTAATTGTTTACTACCACATCTATATAATCAACTCGGAGCTTCATCATTTCTCCATTTATAAAACCCGAAACAACCAAATCCTTTCCTCTTCATTCTTTTTGCCAGTTATAGAAAATCAAAACCCACCGTAAGAAGGGAAAAAGGGGGAAAAGGAATTTGCGTTCGAAACCATGGAGTTCGAATCAAAGGGAGGTGTGCGACAAGGGGGAGTTCGACTAAGTTAACGGTGGACTGGAGGGTTGAGGGTTCGGCGGTTGAGGAGATTAAATCTCTGATTTTTAGGGTTCGAAAGCACGATTCAATTCAGAGGCATCGAAGTCCTTGTGGTTGGTCTGAGGGGGTACCCGATCCCCTATAGAAGTCGACAGAGATGGATGGTCGGGGTTCGATCACCTCAGGTGGCGTTGGCGGCAAATTGGGACATCCTGGATCGTCCGAAGTGAGGTATGCGATGGGGTCCTCGAAAATTCGTGCGATGCGATAAGAACTGGAGGGGCTTGCGAAGTTAAGGATGTGTGGAATTGGGGGTTCGAAGCTGTCGGACTTGGAGATTTGGGGGGTTCCGTTCGTGCTCAGCTCAGTGGCGGATTCTGAGGCATAGGGCATTGAAATGGGAAAACGATGGATGTTGGGAAGAAAGTGATTTCAGAGAATTAAGGTAATTTTTATTTTTATTTTAAATAATACAGGAAATTAATTTATACAATTAATAATCTAATTAAAGTGAATCTATTTAGATATTAGTGCAGTTATGTTTCTTTTGTGAAATCAGTTTGATTTATGTCAAAGATCATAAATAAAAATGGAAGAAAATAACAATTAAAATGTGTTATTTATTTGTTCGAGAAAAACCTAACATATATATATATATATATATATATATATGTTTAAAGATACGTAGGTTAGTTTAATTTTATTTGTTAAGTAAGGTTTCAATTAATAACCTCTAAAAGAAAAAGAAAAATATAGGGAAGTAATTTATTTATATAAATAGTTAATTTAAATAAATATTAATCAGAAAATTTAAATCAAATTATCATAGGTGCGAATTCATTCGAGAGGATCCATAGTCGATGATTTGGAAATAAACAGGATATTCGACAACTGCAAACTCTGGTGAGTAAATCTCACTCACCTTTAGAATTATTTTTATTTCATTAAAAATAATTGTTTGTTGCTTGTGGGAATATTTTCTGGTTGTTTTATATATATTAGTTATTTAGGCTATATATATATATATATTGGGTTGATTGGTTGATTGGATTCCCGCAGTCTCATTAGCGGATGCCCGCAGTTTCATAGCGGATGATTACCCTATACGCCCCACGCTATGATTAGTGGATGACCTTCTATACCGCGATATTCTGCCACGAAGCAGAATAGGTATTATTTATGTGCTAACATCTGTGAATGCAGGAAAACAGGTTGGAGGAATCCAACTGGATTCCTCAAAAATATATTATCTGTTGATTATTTGTTTGCATATATATTTTATATATGATGTGTTAGAAAAATAAATAATTCGTTGCTTTGTGTGTTTAAATATCACTGGGCTTAAGTAATGATATTTTAAAATATCGTAAAAAGGATATTGGCGATTTAAAGGGGAAAAAAATTCTATTTTTAAATAGAATTTGAATTTTAAATGGAAATAAAATATGAACTTGTTTTTGAAATAAAACAAGTAGTTTCTTTTTAAACGAAGTTTATAATTAGTTCTTTTATAACAAAGTTATAAATGAAGTGAAAGAATTATCATTTGATAATTCAAAAATAGAAATACCAGTGTGAAACTGGGATGTGAAATGGAATTTCAAAATAGGATGTGAAATGGAATTTTTAAATATATAACTCAAATGAAATTTGAGTATAACATTTGAATTTTAAAAAGGGAGTTAAATATTTGAAATTTTAAGAGGAGATTGAATATTAGAAATTCAAATGGTGTTGAAAATGAATTTGAATATTAGAAATTCAAATGGTGTTGAAAATGAGTTGAATATTAGAAATTCAAATGGTATTGAAAATGAATTGGAATATTAGAATTCAAATGGGGTCGGAAATGGAAAATGAAATTTGAATGTAGGAAATTCAAATTGAATTCAAATAGGATTTGATCTATGGGGTTTGAATATGAAATTCAAATGAGTTTTAAATTATGGAATTATGAATATAGAATTTAAAAAGGAGTTTGAATATTTGAATTCCAATAGAATTCAAATATAGAAATTGGAATGTAGAAGTTAAAATGGAATTTAAAAATAGAGTTTGAATAAGAGAATTCAAATGAATTCAAACATAGAATTTGAATATAGGAAATTCAAATGGAAATTTAAGTATTGAATTTGAATACCCAATAGAAAAGGAATTGGGATTTGAAATATAGAATTCAAATAAAAGGTGAGATTGGAATTTGAATCAAGGGAATTCAAATAGAGTTGAAATGGAATTCGAATAAGGAATTTGAAATGGAATTCGAATAAAGGGTTTCAAATGGGATTTGAATACAGGATTTAAACTACGAAATTTGAAATGTAAAAATTCAAGTGGAATTTAAAATATATATGAATATATATATAAAAGTGGAGTCGAATTCATTTTAAAACAAAGTTTAAAGTTTATATATATAAAAAAATATAATTAAAACGAACTCGCCGCAGCGCTGCAGTTCGTAAAATAACGATTTGAACTTCAATCGAGTATACAGAACCCAATTGAAGTCGGAATTCTTCGAAACAAGAAACGTCAGGACCGGTTTGATAATAGTTTTCAAATGAAGGAGAAAAATCTGAATTTCGTCGTATAGATTTTGAGATATGTCAAAATCAAATTTTCAGAAAAGCAGCGCCAGAATCGTTTTAAAACCATAATGGTTTATTTAATTTTATAAAAGGATTTTTAAGAAATAAAATCCGAAGTTTCTATTTAGAAAATTTCAGAGTTGAGTTGTAAAATATATGCGAGTTCAAGTTGTGTAAATGAATATGATTTTTGAAACAGAAACCAGATTTTGATTTATTGAATAGAATTAACTAAATTGAATAGAAATTGGTTAATGAGATTTCGAATGGATATTGGGGTTTGAGTAAGTAAATTCAATTGGAAGATTTATATTCGAAATCAAAAAGGAAACTCAAATTGAAATTGAAATTCAATTTGGTTGTGAGCAAGTTAAGCATTTTATTTGAACGTGTTATGTTCAACAAAGAAGTGAAATAGGCAAAAGGGCCAATTAAAGAATAATTGAGCGAAACTGAATTCAAACGATTCAAATTTGAATTCAAACGAATGGATTGAGTTGAATTGAATTGGAAACAGGTGAACAGGTGTTAAACAGATATGGGATGGAGTATATAAAGATTTTTATTGAGGTGCTCGACAAAAAGGTACATTTTAATTCATATATGAGTTTTGTGCGCCGTATCGGCAAGCCGCTTGGCTTCTTCTTTTTCTTTTTGAGATTAGAAGGACCGGGAAAGCTATTTGAAATTTCCCGATGCTCCCGATACAGGGGAGGTTATGGCGAAATTTTCCGGAAATTTAAGGAGTTAGAATATTTTTAAGATATTTTGATAATTAGAGATCATTATATCGACGTATTGAATTCGATAGTAAAGTGAATATAAAAATCGAATATTGCAAACAAAAAGGGATAGAGATAAGTGATTGAAATTGTTTCAATTGTAAATAGAGATATTTTCTAATATATAGAAATAAAAGAAGTTAATATTTGGGAACGTTTTCAAAAATGGCATAAGAGGCCGAGGGGATTATTGAAAATATTTGGATAACAAATATTGTTAAGGAAAGTGGAAAAGAGATTTAATTAATGAAATATTAATTAAAGAGCCCAGTGATTTGTTTGATATGTTGATTGAACACTTGTTTTTATTCGATAGTTAAATCAAGACTATCGAAGTTTTGACCAACGTTGTCAATATGGAGAGACCGGTTGGATTATTATCCGAAGAACCACTCCGTATCGGCATAAGCGTTGCGAACCAAGTATGCTGAATATATTGAAGACGGAGTAAAGTGCAAGGGCTTTTTCTAGTAATAGAAATAGTGCCTTCGGTTTCGTTCAGTCCCAGAACGAACGTAAATGGACGAATGTCTGACAGAGTATTTCCAATGATCAAATGGGTTGGTCTGTATGAATGTATATGGTTGCAACGGATTTATCCCTTAGCATAATATCCAGAATATATGTGCAAACTCAACTAGTGATTAACGGATCTGACGATGTGACATTCAAAGTGATTGTGCTATCAATGGATGGTAAGTATGCGTAGCCTCAGGCCTCAACAACCGGGAAAGGACAAAAATCGGGCAGGCAGCATGGCTATGTGGGTCGCTCCCATTAGGGTGTATAATCACCTATCTAGAGAAATTTCTTTTGTTTCTAAATCTATCGATTCTGCCCATTCGGGAAACGGTGGTTTGAGCCCAACCGTTGGGGATATACATTCGATACACCCAAGCGAAATGAGTGGTCGGTCATGTGTGGGCCGGGTTGCAAGATGTTCTTGTTGAACCCAGTGTATTCCTCTCTAGAGATACACAGTCGGAAGGTGGTTCCATACCTTGTCATGTTGGAAATCCAATCTCCAATAAGCGCCATGCGGTTTTTGATTTTATACTATATATGTAGAGCGTGAGATGCAAGCGTTCTACTATTTGGTTATTTACTTGATGTAGACATTATTATAATATCACTGGATTTTCGTATCAAAGTGTTTTGGGTTTTAGTAAGGTAAAAACCGTCCGTGTTTATGTGTGGGCTGGTCTTACTATTATCTTTTCTTTTGAAAGGATTTTTAAAGTTAAACAAGTGGTTGGAGTTTACTCACACCAGTCCCATGACTGACCCAGAGTTTATTTTGTTTTGTTTTTCCTAAACTCTTGGGTGCCCTAATTTGTACGGGCAGTCAAGTGTTTCAGGCTTTTACAGATACACTTGGAGGAGCTTGAAGCAGGAGGCTTCAATGTTAGTTATTTAAAGTTGCTTCCGCTGAATCATATGTTATGTGTACTCTGATGATGGTATGTATATATGTACAAAACATATTTGTATTTCAAAGGTTATGTTATATAATATATTTTATTCGTTCCGCTGTGAGTTTGTGATCTTCGTTTTCTTCTATTCTAAGTTTTCTATCTTATCTATTCTCACCCTCTAACTTCTTTCTAATAATGAGTCGTATTTCTGTGTCATTTGGGTTGGACGTGTGGTGTATTTAGTCAACTCAGATAGCACGGATTTGCGGGTCGTTTCAGTTGGTATCAGAGCTGGTTGCTTAATTGGTACGGATGATAGGGGGTTCTCGCTTCGCGTTTGGTGGCGAACGGGAGACTCTTACCCCTACATCTCCCGACAATGTGGGTTGGTCGAGTCGAGAGGCTGGCCGTAAAAGCAGTTCTGAGGTATCTCTGTAAGCCACGCTGGGAGGTTAGCCCAGTGCCGAGGGAGGAGAGGATGGTTGAAAAGCCTACTCGAATCCCGGGGTCTTTACAGTTGGTATCAGAGCTGGTTGCTTAATTGGTACGGATGATAGGGGGTTCTCGCTTCGCGTTTGGTGGCGAACGGGAGACTCTTACCCCTACATCTCCCGACAATGTGGGTTGGTTGTGAAGTCGCGAGGCTGGCCGTAAAATCAGTTCTGAGATATCACTGGATGTCACGGTGGGAGGTTAGCCCACTGCCTAATGGTTGCAAAGCCTAGGGCCGTTTCAGTTGGTATCAGAGCTTAGGTTGAGCGAACACCTAGGCTTGTGTGGCATGTGCTCATTAGAGATAGGGTCAGCAGTACCCTAGAATGAGTTGAGTATATAGATACGAGAGAGCATATTTGTTAGTTGATATAAAAGTTGTTTATATTGTGTTGGCTAGTCTGTTGAGTGGTTTATGAATTCTGGTCGAATCGTGGGACGCCACGACGTCGATAGGAATTTCTAAATGCTTGAACAGAAGATTGAACATGATATTGTTTTCAAGTGGGTAGATGAAATAATTTTACCCAAAATTCTATTTTGATATATAACGAATAATTTTCTGAAATTATTGGATGTGTTGATTGTTATCGTTATAATCAAACAAGATTATAAAATTGAAATGGTTATTTATAACCAAATAAAATTTGTATAGGAATTAAATATACAAATGAGATGAATTAGAATTTAATTCAAACCAGAATTAAGAATTCAAAATCCTGGGAAATTGAGAAATATTTTTCAAAGTATATTAAAATAATATAGATTTGTTTAGTAGGATTTGAAAGAAAATCATTTTAGATGGATTTTGAAATGGATAAAGCACTGAACTCACTTCGGTGGCTGGGAAATAATTCTGATGATGATTGCAACATCATCAGTGTTCATTTCCGAGTTTCTAAGTGATGAATTGCTACCTTAGAAAAGTTTTTAATGGAAAAGTGTTTGAAAGAAAACAAATTGGTTTGAATATTCAAATGTTTTGAATTTGGGATGGAAATAAATATATGTACATGTTTAAGTGATTTCAAAAGGATTTGAAATGAAAATCCTGGGATTTGGATTCTGGAATTGGAATTTAACTTAAGCTGGTTAAATGGGTTGAAGTGAATCAATCGACTAGAATCAATTTGAATTGGTTTAATACAACATAGATTGGGCATAAATGGATTGATCGTTGATCATTCGAATTAAGTGAAGGAAGACCAAAGGTTTTGGTGGAATTAAAAATTTGTTGAAATATGAAGAGGTGAGTTTCGACATAAGTGGATTGTTGAAAGGTAATGGATTTGTATCATTTTTCCTAACTTAGCAATTTCGAGGACGAAATTTTTTTAAGGGGGGAAGAATGTAACGACCCAGATTTTTCGTCGATTTATTTTAAATAATTAATATAGTTTTAAATATTGAATTTATAATATAAATGGTATTTTATTCGATTAAATAATCGAAATACGATTTAATTTGATAAGTTTCGAAAATACGAAAACTAAACAATTTAATTCAAAGGTAAAATTGAATCGAAACAGTTTAGATGATCAATGTATATATACGATTTAAATATGAACAATGATAATTGAAATTTTGTTTTGAATTTAAATTGATTTAATATGGCTATTTTAAATATACGTTCAAAATAAATGGTATAATCTATTTCGTTGAATTCAAATTAGCGTTATAACCTTATAACGTCGGTCGTTGGGTTGAAAAAGCGGTTCAGAGTTTTGGATTTAAGGGACCGTGAAATATTTTATTATTTAATTAAACAAAATCAAATCAAGGAAGACAAGTTTTAATGGCGCCACCCTATATTACATCAGCCGACCTCTGTTTCATTCAGCAGACCTATTATTCTTCTCGAGCACCAATTTTTGTCCCTAACCTTCAACGCAAATCTGAACAACAAATAAATGGTCTCGTACTAATTGTTTACTACCACATCTATATAATCAACTCGGAGCTTCATCATTTCTCCATTTGTAAAACCCGAAACAACCAAATCCTTTCCTCTTCATTCTTTTTGCCAGTTATAGAAAATCAAAACCAACCGTAAGAAGGGAAAAAGGGGGAAAAGGAATTTGCGTTCGAAACCATGGAGTTCGAATCAAAGGGAGGTGTGCGACAAGGGGGAGTTCGACTAAGTTAACGGTGGACTGGAGGGTTGAGGGTTCGGCGGTTGAGGAGATTAAATCTCTGATTTTTAGGGTTCGAAAGCACGATTCAATTCAGAGGCATCGAAGTCCTTGTGGTTGGTCTGAGGGGGTACCCGATCCCCTATAGAAGTCGACAGAGATGGATGGTCGGGGTTCGATCACCTCAGGTGGCGTTGGCGGCAAATTGGGACATCCTGGATCGTCCGAAGTGAGGTATGCGATGGGGTCCTCGAAAATTCGTGCGATGCGATAAGAACTGGAGGGGCTTGCGAAGTTAAGGATGTGTGGAATTGGGGGTTCGAAGCTGTCGGACTTGGAGATTTGGGGGGTTCCGTTCGTGCTCAGCTCAGTGGCGGATTCCGAGGCATAGGGCATTGAAATGGGAAAACGATGGATGTTGGGAAGAAAGTGATTTCAGAGAATTAAGGTAATTTTTATTTTTATTTTAAATAATACAGGAAATTAATTTATACAATTAATAATCTAATTAAAGTGAATCTATTTAGATATTAGTGCAGTTATGTTTCTTTTATGAAATCAGTTTGATTTATGTCAAAGATCATAAATAAAAATGGAAGAAAATAACAATTAAAATGTGTTATTTATTTGTTCGAGAAAAACCTAACATATATATATATATATATATGTTTAAAGATACGTAGGTTAGTTTAATTTTATTTGTTAAGTAAGGTTTCAATTAATAACCTCTAAAAGAAAAAGAAAAATATAGGGAAGTAATTTATTTATTTAAATAGTTAATTTAAATAAATATTAATCAGAAAATTTAAATCAAATTATCATAGGTGCGAATTCATTCGAGAGGATCCATAGTCGATGATTTGGAAATAAACAGGATATTCGACAACTGCAAACTCTGGTGAGTAAATCTCACTCACCTTTAGAATTATTTTTATTTCATTAAAAATAATTGTTTGTTGCTTGTGGGAATATTTTCTGGTTGTTTTATATATATTAGTTATTTAGGCTATATATATATATATATTGGGTTGATTGGTTGATTGGATTCCCGCAGTCTCATTAGCGGATGCCCGCAGTTTCATAGCGGATGATTACCCTATACGCCCCACGCTATGATTAGTGGATGACCTTCTATACCGCGATATTCTGCCACGAAGCAGAATAGGTATTATTTATGTGCTAACATCTGTGGATGCAGGAAAACAGGTTGGAGGAATCCAACTGGATTCCTCAAAAATATATTATCTGTTGATTATTTGTTTGCATATATATTTTATATATGATGTGTTAGAAAAATAAATAATTCGTTGCTTTGTGTGTTTAAATATCACTGGGCTTAAGTAATGATATTTTAAAATATCGTAAAAAGGATATTGGCGATTTAAAGGGGAAAAAATTCTATTTTTAAATAGAATTTGAATTTTAAATGGAAATAAAATATGAACTTGTTTTTGAAATAAAACAAGTAGTTTCTTTTTAAACGAAGTTTATAATTAGTTCTTTTATAACAAATTTATAAATGAAGTGAAAGAATTATCATTTGATAATTCAAAAATAGAAATACCAGCGTGAAACTGGGATGTGAAATGGAATTTCAAAATAGGATGTGAAATGGAATTTTTAAATATATAACTCAAATGAAATTTGAGTATAACATTTGAATTTTAAAAAGGGAGTTAAATATTTGAAATTTTAAGAGGAGATTGAATATTAGAAATTCAAATGGTGTTGAAAATGAATTTGAATATTAGAAATTCAAATGGTGTTGAAAATGAGTTGAATATTAGAAATTCAAATGGTATTGAAAATGAATTGGAATATTAGAATTCAAATGGGGTCGGAAATGGAAAATGAAATTTGAATGTAGGAAATTCAAATAGGATTTGATCTATGGGGTTTGAATATGAAATTCAAATGAGTTTTAAATTATGGAATTCTGAATATAGAATTTAAAAAGGAGTTTGAATATTTGAATTCCAATAGAATTCAAATATAGAAATTGGAATGTAGAAGTTAAAATGGAATTTAAAAATAGAGTTTGAATAAGAGAATTCAAATGAATTCAAACATAGAATTTGAATATAGGAAATTCAAATGGAAATTTAAGTATTGAATTTGAATACCCAATAGAAAAGGAATTGGGATTTGAAATATAGAATTCAAATAAAAGGTGAGATTGGAATTTGAATCAAGGGAATTCAAATAGAGTTGAAATGGAATTCGAATAAGGAATTTGAAATGGAATTCGAATAAAGGGTTTCAAATGGGATTTGAATACAGGATTTAAACTACGAAATTTGAAATGTAAAAATTCAAGTGGAATTTAAAATATATATGAATATATATATAAAAGTGGAGTCGAATTCATTTTAAAACAAAGTTTAAAGTTTATATATATAAAAAAATATAATTAAAACGAACTCGCCGCAGCGCTGCAGTTCGTAAAATAACGATTTGAACTTCAATCGAGTATACAGAACCCAATTGAAGTCGGAATTCTTCGAAACAAGAAACGTCAGGACCGGTTTGATAATAGTTTTCAAATGAAGGAGAAAAATCTGAATTTCGTCGTATAGATTTTGAGATATGTCAAAATCAAATTTTCAGAAAAGCAGCGCCAGAATCGTTTTAAAACCATAATGGTTTATTTAATTTTATAAAAGGATTTTTAAGAAATAAAATCCGAAGTTTCTATTTAGAAAATTTCAGAGTTGAGTTGTAAAATATATGCGAGTTCAAGTTGTGTAAATGAATATGATTTTTGAAACAGAAACCAGATTTTGATTTATTGAATAGAATTAACTAAATTGAATAGAAATTGGTTAATGAGATTTCGAATGGATATTGGGGTTTGAGTAAGTAAATTCAATTGGAAGATTTATATTCGAAATCAAAAAGGAAACTCAAATTGAAATTGAAATTCAATTTGGTTGTGAGCAAGTTAAGCATTTTATTTGAACGTGTTATGTTCAACAAAGAAGTGAAATAGGCAAAAGGGCCAATTAAAGAATAATTGAGCGAAACTGAATTCAAACGATTCAAATTTGAATTCAAACGAATGGATTGAGTTGAATTGAATTGGAAACAGGTGAACAGGTGTTAAACAGATATGGGATGGAGTATATAAAGATTTTTATTGAGGTGCTCGACAAAAAGGTACATTTTAATTCATATATGAGTTTTGTGCGCCGTATCGGCAAGCCGCTTGGCTTCTTCTTTTTCTTTTTGAGATTAGAAGGACCGGGAAAGCTATTTGAAATTTCCCGATGCTCCCGATACAGGGGAGGTTATGGCGAAATTTTCCGGAAATTTAAGGAGTTAGAATATTTTTAAGATATTTTGATAATTAGAGATCATTATATCGACGTATTGAATTCGATTGTAAAGTGAATATAAAAATCGAATATTGCAAACAAAAAGGGATAGAGATAAGTGATTGAAATTGTTTCAATTGTAAATAGAGATATTTTCTAATATATAGAAATAAAAGAAGTTAATATTTGGGAACGTTTTCAAAAATGGCATAAGAGGCCGAGGGGATTATTGAAAATATTTGGATAACAAATATTGTTAAGGAAAGTGGAAAAGAGATTTAATTAATGAAATATTAATTAAAGAGCCCAGTGATTTGTTTGATATGTTGATTGAACACTTGTTTTTATTCGATAGTTAAATCACAGACTATCGAAGTTTTGACCATCGTTGTCAATATGGAGAGACCGGTTGGATTATTATCCGAAGAACCACTCCGTATCGGCATAAGCGTTGCGAACCAAGTATGCTGAATATATTGAAGACGGAGTAAAGTGCAAGGGCTTTTTCTAGTAATAGAAATAGTGCCTTCGGTTTCGTTCAGTCCCAGAACGAACGTAAATGGACGAATGTCTGACAGAGTATTTCCAATGATCAAATGGGTTGGTCTGTATGAATGTATATGGTTGCAACGGATTTATCCCTTAGCATAATATCCAGAATATATGTGCAAACTCAACTAGTGATTAACGGATCTGACGATGTGACATTCAAAGTGATTGTGCTATCAATGGATGGTAAGTATGCGTAGCCTCAGGCCTCAACAACCGGGAAAGGACAAAAATCGGGCAGGCAGCATGGCTATGTGGGTCGCTCCCATTAGGGTGTATAATCACCTATCTAGAGAAATTTCTTTTGTTTCTAAATCTATCGATTCTGCCCATTCGGGAAACGGTGGTTTGAGACCAACCGTTGGGGATATACATTCGATACACTCAAGCGAAATGAGTGGTCGGTCATGTGTGGGCCGGGTTGCAAGATGTTCTTGTTGAACCCAGTGTATTCCTCTCTAGAGATACACAGTCGGAAGGTGGTTCCATACCTTGTCATGTTGGAAATCCAATCTCCAATAAGCGCCATGCGGTTTTTGATTTTATACTATATATGTAGAGCGTGAGATGCAAGCGTTCTACTATTTGGTTATTTACTTGATGTAGACATTATTATAATATCACTGGATTTTCGTATCAAAGTGTTTTGGGTTTTAGTAAGGTAAAAACCGTCCGTGTTTATGTGTGGGCTGGTCTTACTATTATCTTTTCTTTTGAAAGGATTTTTAAAGTTAAACAAGTGGTTGGAGTTTACTCACACCAGTCCCATGACTGACCCAGAGTTTATTTTGTTTTGTTTTTCCTAAACTCTTGGGTGCCCTAATTTGTACGGGCAGTCAAGTGTTTCAGGCTTTTACAGATACACTTGGAGGAGCTTGAAGCAGGAGGCTTCAACGTTAGTTATTTAAAGTTGCTTCCGCTGAATCATATGTTATGTGTACTCTGATGATGGTATGTATATATGTACAAAACAGATTTGTATTTCAAAGGTTATGTTATATAATATATTTTATTCGTTCCGCTGTGAGTTTGTGATCTTCGTTTTCTTCTATTCTAAGTTTTCTATCTTATCTATTCTCACCCTCTAACTTCTTTCTAATAATGAGTCGTATTTCTATGTCATTTGGGTTGGACGTGTGGTGTATTTAGTCAACTCAGATAGCACGGATTTGCGGGTCGTTTCACTTGGTGCTCAAGTAATCAGGTAAAACACTGCCGCATATTTGAAACTCTACCATTTCAAATACATATTATACTCATCATTAAATAATAGTGTTTTTAAAAACGCGTTTCGACTTTGGGAGTCGAACTTGTGTGTAACACCCCGCCTCCGCTAGGGTCACTCGCAAAGGAATGCACTAGCTTTAGAGGGGCATTATTGGTAAACATGCACAGAAATATCACAAGACAGAACATATAAAAATAGCGGAAGTAAAATCAAACTTTCATAACATGAATAAATAAGGTCTAAAGCCTTTTACATCAGAGTACATCAAAACCTGTCTTGCAATAGTAAAGAAGCATAAAGACATTTTCATAAATTATTCCCCAAGTAAAAACAGTAAAGTAGCCATTAGCCAAGAAAAGTCCAAGCCATCCATGATGACCTTCAAGCAGAAAAAGTCCGAACTAAACAACAGTATTTCCTCCCTATAACCTGGGGGGGAAACGGAAGAAAAGAGGCGAAACAAAACGGGTCAGTCAAAAAGACTGAGTAAGCCCTATCTACTATTAGCATAAAAACTAGTAAAGTTAACTGACATGAGAAACTGAGATGAACATAAGCATGATGACAAGATAGATAAGCTAAATCAAAATAACAGGATGAACTACTGAACTCAGATAAACTAAGGTGTCATGATAAATTACGATGTCAAGATAAAACAAGGTATCACATCGTCAGGTTTCTATCAAGTATAATATCCCCAAGATATCTATCACGTATAACGTCCCATGATATCTATCTTGCATTTTAGCTCTGCACCTACCGTACTAGTATCCCCACCGTATCATGTGTTAACCAAGAATGACCCTCACTCAAAAGTCGTGTAATGGTCCATGTCAACCTAATATATCGCATATATAGGTTACTAAACTTGTATGTTTTATTCCATGTAAATGTTCAGTCCCTTGCCGTAGACCATACGGGCTTTCCCATGAGATTCTACATTACTTTAACATAGTTCCATGATCCTTAAGATCGGTTTGGACTGTTACCCTAAACCTAGCTAGGGTCTTCCAACATGAATTATCGTTTGTACAACTAGGACTTATGCTACCTAGGGCCACTAGGGATTACGCTTACCTATTGCACGTTTTCGTATCTCGGTTTTGGTTCAACCACCTAGGGCCACTGGGATTTACGCTAACCGTCAACCACGCCCTTTTTCCCACGCATTCATCGTGAATCGTTTTCCATGACTGTATGCACATGTATCACATCGTGCCATCCGAGTCCTGTCACAGGGCAGATTGAGAAATACAGGACTCGGTCGGGAGCTTTCGATTTATCTGCCGATGCAGATGCTAAGGTCTGTTTTTCTATACGTGGCTATGGTCCCACGCGACCCCTTCCTCAACTAGCGAAAGACAAGACAGGATAAATCCTGTATGAGAACACACTACTGGCCAACCCACAATCCTAGCCTTACCGCAACCATAATTAGATAGCAATTATGGTCTATTGGGTGTTCTCTGCCTTTCCTACGTACACACTTGACCAAAGATGGTAGGTATTCTGACGAAATGCTATCTAGGGTACGACCGTGTATCGTCGACTATCCCCTATCCATCCCCGTCTTTAGGTCGCTCGCATAGCAACCAAGGCATACTCTTGGTTCTTCTAACGCAGACCTTAACCTCTCATGAGCCTAGTATAATCACCTGGCAGCTCATAGAGGGATACCAAGAATACCCTCACGTTCCCCGAAGCCGCTGCTTCGTTACCCAGTTCGCTGGAGCCTTTATCTAAATCAGATACTTGCTCCTACTCGTATACTTAAAGGATGACCTACCGTATCAGGTTACTCATCTATCTATGAACTGGTCTAAATTTCCTTGACTAAGAATCATTACTTAGTTATTCCTCAACTAAGGTTTACCACTTAGCCTTATTCCCGTTATCCTTGTTAACTACGGTTATCCCCTATCCTCATAACTAGGGTTTACATAATGGATTAAGTGTCACTTAAGTACATGACTTAACCCGTCTACCAATCATGTCAAAATTGGCTAAGTATCCAAGTCCAAGACTTAACCCGTCTTCAAATCATGTCAAAATTGGCTAAGTATCCAAGTCCAAGACTTAACCCTACAAACCATGCTCACGTTGGTTAAGTATGTATTAAGCAATTCACGACTTAACCTCGTCCAATTATCATTCTAGATTGGTTAAGTATATATTAACTTGACCCTATCAATTTACCCAGTCAAATCGGTCAAGTGTAGTCAAGCGATTCGTGACTTAGCCTTATCATGTTTTCACGTTAGATCGGTTAAGTATAGGTTAACTTAACCTCAGTAAATTCACGAGTTAGATTGGTTAAGTATAGGTCACTTAACCACATCAATTCATCATGTTTAGATTAGTTAAGTGTTTAACTTAACCCCATTAAACTACCAAGTGGGATTAATTAAGTCTAGGCTAACTTAACCCCATCCGATTTTCATGTTTAGACTAGTTGAGTCTAATCTTAACCCCATTTGTTAACCGTATTTTTCGGTTAAGCGTCATTAAGAAAACTTACTTAACCTTACCAAGTTATCGCGTTGGATTGATTAAGTGTTGGTTAACTTAACCCCATCCACTAGTCATATAAAAATGGTTAAGTGTCATTAGGCAAATCAAGTTACTTAACCTACCCAACCTTGTCATGTTTTGTTAAGTATCATTAGCCTAATCAAATTACTTAACCCATTTGTCCATGTCGTATTTGGTTAAGAGTCATTAATCAAATTAACTTAACCCTATCATGTGGCATTAATTACTTAATGCACCTTCACCTCTCACATTAGACTTTGTTGTGGTTACTAGTTAAGCCGGTCGATTCCGGGTAGCTTTACACCACAACTTGGTCTAACCTCGGGTTCAAGCACAACATGACCAACTTCTCACATTGGGTCCTATTGTTTGCAACTACTAGTTAGGCCGGTCGGTTCCGGGTAGTTTTACGTTGCAAACTCAACCCAACCTCGAGTTGGCCACACTTATATTATCTAAGTGTCATGTCCATCATGTTTCCCAAAACATGTTACAAGTTTTCAAGCATTTGGGTAGACCTAACTTAATAGGTAAATTCCCAAAGGGTAGACCTAACTTAATAGGTAAATTCCCAAGCTTATGTTTTTATGCATACTTACATGTCAACTTCCATGTTATATTTCAAGTCATGTTTTCAAGTTGTATTTTCATGTCATTAGAAATTACCCATAACATAACCCAACGCTTTTAAACTCGCATATACGTTCGCGACAACGTAATGGATTAAAAGAAGAGACTTGGCAAAGGCATGACAAAAATGGATATTAAGCCACAAGTTAATCATGGTGGCAAATGAGGCACAAATGTGTTCATTAACTTGCATGTTACATTCTTAAGCCTCAAAACATGCATAAACCCAAACTTGGCACATAAGCGAATCATGGTGACAAAAGATATGGAATGATGACTAGTAACTCGCATATATCATCATATAAGGGTTATGACTTCATATGCAAGTTGACATAAAGGTTATGAGGGTTCTCATGTTGCCTAATGCAACATTTCAACATAAAGGTTGTAGCTTTTAGCTCACAAGATCAAGATAATGACTTCATAAACTTGCATGACATGATAGCATGTATCATACTCAATGATCAAACCCAAACTTGCAACATGAACATTTAACTTCATAGTTAATATCTAAGAGTAGGGAAAGGGCTTACATTGCTATGAAGGCACAAAAGATATGACAAAGCCCTTATGCAATCAAATAGACCCAAAATGCAAGCTCTAACATAAGAACCCTTGAGCCAAAATGATCAAAACCCTTGCTTTATGATGCAAAGATAGAAACTTGACTTGAATGCAAGCTAATGACACTCATACAAGCTTGAAAACACTTGTATGCATGGAAAATCTCTCATAGAAACCATTTAGAAATTTTATGAAGAGAGTGGAGGCCATGAGAGGTAAAATTTTGCCATAGTTTAGTTGCATGAATGAATAATGAGGATTTAGGATAGGTTAGGGTCTTATTTATAGATTAGGCAAGTGTTTTAGGCCATAGGATTAAACCTAGATTCAATCCAAGCCATCAAAGCATGTCTTGGGGAAGAAGTCAAGTGTAGGAACCATCTAGTGCCTTTAGATTAAAGATGAACCATGAGAACCATCCAAATGCAAAATCTGCATTTGAGCGAATCGGCCCACGGGTTGACAGCCAAACACCCTGGATTAACCCCTAGTCGACCCAGCAGGCTCGGGTCGACCTCAAAAATCGGCTGGTTCGGTTATTCCCCTCTCCCAATTCGCTGTTTTGAACATTTTTGCATATTTATTTATTTAATTTTCAATTATATATATATATATATATATATCAATATATATATATTTCTTTGCGAAACGCATTTCACTTAATTAAGTATACTTTAATTTGGGAATTTTTCGTGAAACTTCGCGAGGCCATATCTTGGTCATACGGACTCCGATTCTCGAAAAATCAGACTCTATTTCGCGTATTTTTCCGAGACGAACGCAATGGAATAGCCCGTTTTACTTGATTCAGAATTTAAAATTAAATTCTGCCTTGATTCTCGTCTTAACACGTTATCGAAAAATACGGGTTGTTACATTCTCCCCACCTTTTAGGATTTCGTCCCCGAAAACTCCAAGTTAGGAAGAACCTATCCTACCATACATCATCCATCTACTCAAAACATTATCCACAAGCAACCATTGTCCTTAGATGATTTCTAATGCTGTATGAATATATGCAAAACGTGTGTGTACATGTTCCTTAGCTAATGCTAATGATCAGGCCCGAATAATCTTTCTAATGCAAAATATGTATAGTGCCATGAATCCAACATGTATGCAAATAGTCCTAGTCATATAGATACTATATGCGTGCACAATCATTCATTCATATGCAACAACCGCATGATAATACATTCGATTTCATCCATAAACAAGTATAAATACTCGTGCATATGTAATATGAAATGTGACCGAGTCGAGCTAGTATCTAATGTGTATTCGCACATCCACGAGCACCCACTTGCAACCACTTGCAACCATATCAATCATAACATGTTTCAAATACATGTTTACATCCATAGGGTTCTACCTTGAATTCCCTGAAACAGGGCCGAGATGATAAACAAGATAAACTCCTTACGGAGTTTGTAACAGAAAGTAGGACCGAGAGGATGTCCACAAAAGATAACCTACAAGTAAGCTCTACAGAAACAGGGATCAAGGATATACTCCCAAAAAGAGATATCATGCGCGTATCTAGTCTTTGACCATCAAAGTCGTATTTCCTCGGGCTTACTTCCATTGTGCCTTGACCGCCCTTTAACTTCGCGATTTCGTAGCTTCTTATTTCCTGCTTCCATAACATGAGCTAAAACTCATTTCTTCGTCGCCTCTCGTTCCACTTGCACTTATCCTTTTTCTAGAATACTTGGCGCAAACATGACTGCGTACTCATGATCTCATGCAAGCTTTCCAAAATTCAACACTTGGCATAGACATTCCCAAATCCAAACAAGTCATGTATAAATGGACTGATTCTCCAATAGGACTTTGAGACAAAAATGGGATTCTCTATTACGTTAGTACTTAAGGTGCAGAGACTCAACTATCGAAGCGGACTTAAATGATGCGGGGATCAAAACAAAGTCTTGGCGGGATGATAGAAAATAATAACTAGATCTTCAACAAGGATGTTATCCCCCTACTCAGGTACTCTAGTGAGGGTATACAACGATGATCTTGTCCTTGTCCCACAATACTTAACTATCCGTCCCGTTTCACCATACCAAAGATACTTTCTCGTCATGGGTTTCATTGTTCATCTTTCTCCCTCCTTTGAGGACTAAGCCATACCAACAATGTAACACCCCACTCCCACTATGATCACTCACTAAGGGAATGCCATAGCATCGGTGGAGTATTTTAGTGAATATAGAACAGAAAAATTACAACAAGACAGATATAAATAGTACTTGAAATTTTAAAACATCATCTCATAACAGCGGAAGTAAAACATGTCTGGTTACATCATAAAACCACAATAAAGGTCAAGTACAATATCCATCAAAATAAAGAAGTACATAATCCCACTCTCATACAATAGCCAAACAAAAGAAAAGATAACTGGATAACTGGAGCTTTACATCTATCCAAGCTCCTAAAGACTGGAACAGCAATCCGATCAAGCTCCACTACTGCTAGGATCCACCGTAGGACCTGAGGGTTGGGAAAAAGATAAAAACAACAGGGTCAGACATAAGTCTGAGCGAGTCCTATAACTTTAACAATACAATCGTTAAAGTAACCAGAGAAGACATAAACTGATATACGGTAACATATAGGGATGAATGGCTACCCTAAGCAGTCAACTAAACGAAGATAAAGGATAAAGACGCATCTACCCTCCCTAAGGTAAATTACTAAACTGCACCACACCAGTCGTTCCTAACTTAAAGGTTGATCCCACCCAAGGACTTATAAAATTTACTAATTAGTACCTGCGTACCACTAGGTGACCAAGTAGGCGCCACGGGGCCCTACAATCCACTAGGTGTACACACTACTTCCCATTCGATCGGCTCCCTAACGTAGATACCCGTGCTGGCCCCACCGTGGGATGTATCATTCCCCAATGTGGCAACCTGATGAAACTAAAGGTGCACGACTTATATCTACTCGATGCAACAACGGCTTACCTACCAGCCCGGGCCCACTCACGCATATGAAGCCCGTTGGACTTGCGTTGCCACCGCTAACCCGTTTGCCTCTTACAGTCAAGCCCAGTATGCGTGTCCCGTCCTCGACATGGGTCGAGCCCACAAAGATACGTATGGGTTACTGGTTGAAATGGGCCTCCACAAGCTACCCACCTAAGCTTGTCCCTTTTTCTAGTATATCCCACTTAACCCTTTAATCATGTTTTAATTACATGTTCTATTTTGGTTAAGTATTCTAATCGTATTTTCTATTGCCACCCAAGGCAACCACTAGATTTTCTCATGCCACCCGAGGCACCCACTTAACCCCTCATGTCCCTCTACATGCTAATGTGGTTAAGTGTTTCTTAATTAATTAATTAAGAACGTAACCTTTGTAAAGACCTCTCACATTAGACTGTCTTTTATGACCGCTGGTTAAGCCGGTTGGGTCCGGGCAGCCTTATGTCATAACAGAGTCTAACCTCGTGTCTTTACATTAATTACGTATTTAGTTTGTGCCTAAGACCTCTCACATTGGGCTAACATTTGTAGCAACTGGTTAAGCCGGTTGGGTCCGGGCAGTTTTACGCTACAACTGAGTCCAACCTCGTGTCTTAGTCAATTAATTACACCTAATTAATCACCCTCATAATTTTATATTAATTATCCCTAATTAATCAAGTTTTCTTAACATGGGTAGACCTAACTTAATAGGTAAATTCCCATGGGGTAGACCTAACTCAATAGATAAATTCCCAACACATAGTATGGGTACACCTAACCAAATAGGCAAATTCCCATACTATGTTTATTTATTTTGTGTTATGCATAATTATATTAATTTCACACAATCTTATTAACTTATGCATTTAATTACCCCATCGTTCCCACGTAATTTCGTTCATGATATAACACATATAAAAGGTGTCAACTTGCATATGAATGAACATGTTTCAAAGGTGCCATCTTGCATATTAACAAACACATAACTTGCATATGAACTTGCATAACATGTCACATAACTTGCATATAATATGTCACATAACTTACATATTCATTTTGCATAACAAACTTGCATATTAGCTTATAGACTTGCATAATGTGTCATCATGAACTTGCATATTAATAAACATGTAACTTGCATATTTACATACATGTAACTCGCATATTAACAAACATGTAACTTGCATATAAAGAAACATGTAACTTGCATATTTACATACATGTAACTTGCATATTAACAAACATGTAACTTGCATATTAACAAACATGTAACTTGCATATTTACATACATGTAACTTGCATATTAACAAACATGTAACTTGCATATTAACAAACATGTAACTTGCATAGCATATTACCATGAACTTGCATAACATGCATATGATTACATAGCCCACAACTTGCATATTTAGCATCATGCAAACATAACATACATCATATTAAACTTGCATAAGCTTACATACTCAACATGCATAAACATAAGATTAATGCTAACATCATATCATATGATTCAAAGCTCATTAACCCACATACAAAACCATAAATCTCATCACATCTCATCTAATTAGTTTACCAAAAGATCATCAAAGTGATAGAAACTCACAACTAGCAACTTTGAACACCAAATGAAGAAGATTAAGATGCTAAGAAGGGATTAGAAGTTGATTAGAGAGTGATTAGTATGCAACCCTCTTCATAAAATTAGTGGAGGCCATGAGAGCTAGCATTTTGCCATAGTTTAGTCACTAGGTTTAATTATGAATGAATTAGGGTAGGTTAGGGTCTTATTTATAGATTAGGCAAGTGTTTTAGGCCATAGGATTAACCCTAGATTCAATCCAAGCCATCAAAGCATGTCTTGGGGAAGAAGTCAAGTGTAGGAACCATCTAGGGCCTTTAGATTAAAGATGGACTATGAGAACCATTCAAATGCAAAATCTGCACTTGAGCGAATCGGCCCACGGGTTGACAGCCAAACACCCTGGATTAACCCCTAGTCGACCCAGCGAGCTCGGGTCGACTTCAAAAATCGGCCGGTTCGGTTATTCCCCTCTCCCAATTCGCTGTTTTGAGCATTTTTGCATATTTATTTATTAAATTTTCAATTATATATATATATATATATATCAATATATATATATATATATATCTACACAACCCATTTCACTTAATTAAGTATACTTTAATTTGGGAATTTTCGTGAAACTTCGCGAGGCCATATCTTGGTCATACGGACTCCGATTTTCGAAAACTCGGACTCTATTTCGCGTATTTTTCCGAGACGAACACAATGGCATAGCCCGTTTCCCTTGATTCCCATTTTAGAATTAAATTCTGCCTCGATTTATGTTATTACAGGTTATTGAAAATACGGGTTGTTACATTCTCCCCTCCTTAAAGGATTTCGTCCCCGAAATCTTCAAGTTAGGAAGAACGTATCCTACCATCCAATCATCCATCTACTCAAAGCATCATCCACGAGCAATCATTGTCCTTACAAGATTCTAAATGCTGGATGGATATATGCAAAAGTGTGTGTATATGTACTTACCTAATGCGAAAATCAGGCGGTTACTGATACAGTAAACCTCCTTAATGCAAACCATGATAGTGCCATGCATCCAATATGTATGCGAAACCCTATTGACACATACAAATTTCTACATGCGTGCACAACCATACACAAAAATGCATCATCCATATGATAACACAGCCAAACTACCACATCCATTTATGCAATATGCAACATGAAGTGACTGAGCCGATCTAGTGCCTAATGTGTGTGTATATGCATCCACGAGCAACCACTAGCAAACAATTGCATCCATATGCATCCATCAACCATAACATGTTTCAAACACATGTCTCAACCATAGGTTTTACCCTATCTAAAGGTCATAGGTATTAGCGAGAGGATATACTAAAGATAAGATAAGTACTAGACAAGCAATAAAGGAGAAGTTAAAAGACATACTCTCAAAAAGAAATGGATACAAAGAACGCATCTTTGCTTCCGTCTCCCAAGTAGCATTGCTTTCGTCATCTCCCCATTGCACTTTAACTAGCTGAACTTCTCTGTTCCTCAACTTCCTAGTTTCTGACCCAAGGATGCGAGTAGGAGCTCGTCGAATCGTCGCATCACGCTCTACCTCTACATCTCTAAGCAAGCTCGGCTCTACCACCTCCGCGGTCTCATGTAAGCACTTCCTCAAATGTGATACATGGAATACATCATGAACACCACTAAGTCTGTCGGGCAACTCCACCCAATATGCCATCCGTCCAATCCTTTCCTTAATAGGAAACGGCCCAACAAATCTCGGTGCTAACTTCCCTACGGACCCAAAGCGAACAACATTTCTCAATGGAGATACTTTGACAAAAACCATGTCCCCAACCTCAAACTCAAGATCCGTCCTTCTCCGATCCGCATAAGATTTCTGTCTATCTTGCGCTGCTTTCATCCTTTTTCGAATTAAATCAATCTTCTCTGAAGTCTCTCTAACCATATCCGGCCCAAGCAAGATCTTATCCGTAGATTCCCACCAACATGTAGGAGATCGACAAGGCCTTCCATAAAGAGCTTCGAAAGGAGCCATACCAATACTGGACTGAAAGCTGTTATTATATGCGAACTCCACCAAAGGAAGATGTTCTTCCCATGTACCTCCAAAATCCAAGATACAAAGCCTCAAAAGATCTTCTAAGATACGGTTCACCCTCTCGGTCTGACCGTCCGTCTGAGGATGATATGCGGTGCTCAAACACAACTGAGTCCCTACCGCCTCTTGCAAACTTCTCCAAAACTCACTAGTGAAAATAGGATCTCGATCACTCACAATGCTGGATGGTACGCCATGCAATCTAACAATCTCTCTAACATAGACTGAAGCAAGCCATGGAGCGGTCCTCTTACTCTTTACGGGTATAAAATGGGCACTCTTTGTAAGTCTGTCTACCACAACCCAAATTCCCGTATTGCCCTTCCTCGATCTCGGTAACCCGTCGATGAAATCCATCGAGACACTATCCCACTTCCACTGTGGAACTTCCAATGGGTGTAGCAACCCACCGGGTTTCCTTTGCTACACTTTAACTTGTTGGCACACTAAGCATCTAGCCACATACTCGGCCACATCTTTCTTCATACCGGCC
Organism: Allium sativum; assembly: GCA_030737875.1. NCBI lineage: Eukaryota > Viridiplantae > Streptophyta > Magnoliopsida > Asparagales > Amaryllidaceae > Allium > Allium sativum. The sequence goes on from CM060923.1 coordinate 657,864,953, forward strand.
CAAAAGAAAACTCTCTTCATGTCTTGGTACATTTTGTCTCCACCGGGATGAATAGTCATTCTTGAACGATGTGCATCATCCAAAATAGCCTTCTTCAAACCCTCATCTTGCGGTACACAAAGTCTACCGTCTCTATGCAACCATCCCTTATCATCTATGGTGTATCTACCCAAATGGCTGGACGACTCCCCTCTTATAAGCTTCTCTACCAACACAACCAACTGTGGGTCGTCTCGCTGAGCCTCGCCAATCCGTCTCAAAAGAGTAGGTCTAACCTCCAAGGATGCCAACAAACCAGGTACAAAATCAACAGAAGGTCTGAAGTCAAACAAAGAAAGAAACTCCAAGCTTCGTCGTTCCACGAACAATGGACTCAAAGATAGCCTTTTTCTACTTAAGGCGTCTGCCACCACGTTACCCTTACCAGGGGTATACGCTATCTCGAAATCATAGGATGCTAAGAACTCCATCCACCTTTGCTGTCTTAAGTTTAAATCCTTCTGAGAGAATAAGTACTTCAATGATTTATGGTCGGTGAACAACTCGAATCTCTCACCAAGAAGATAATGGCGCCAAGACTTAAGTGCGAAAACAATCGCGGCCAACTCTAGATCATGGGTAGGGTAATTCTTCTCATGCACTCTCAATTGTCTCCCTCCATAGGCTATTACCCTTCCCTCCTGCATCAAGACTGCGCCTAATCCTGTTCCACAAGCATCGGTATAAACAACAAACGGCTTACTCCCATCTGGAAGCACTAAAACTGGAGCGGTGGTCAAAGCTCTCTTTAACCGTCGGAAAGCATCATCACAATCTACATCCCATGAGAAAACCAGATTCTTCTTCGTCAAGCGGGTTAATGGGGCTGATATCTTCGCGAAGTCTTTGATGAACTTCCTATAATATCCTGCCAACCCCAAGAAACTTCTTACCTCGGTAGCATTTCTAGGAACTTTCCAATCCTGGATAGATACTATCTTTGCGGGATCCACAGCTATCCCTTCCTTAGAGACCACATGCCCTAAGAATCGCACTTCTCTTCTCCAAAAATGGCATTTAGAGAATTTAGCTTTAAGACTATGCGCTCGAAGAGTCTCCAACACTTCCTTGAGATGTAAGGCATGCTCTTCTTCATTCTTGGAAAAGACCACGATGTCATCCACAAAAACTACTACAAACTTATTCAGATACTCTCTGAACACTCTACTCATGAGATCAACAAAGTATGCGGGGGCGTTTGTCAACCCAAATGGCATCACTAGCCACTCATAAAAACCATCCGGAGTCCGGAAAGCAGTCTTCTCTATACTGTCCTCCGCCACTCTTAACTGATGAAACCCTGTAGCTAAGTCCATCTGCGAAAATACTGACGCGCCAACCAACTGATCAAAGAGATCATCTATCCTCGGTAATGGGTGTCTATTCTTCTTCGTGAGCTTATTAAGTTCCCTATAATCCACACAAAGTCTGAGGGACCCATCCGCCTTCGTGGCAAACACTACTGGAGCTCCCCACTCCGATATACTTCGCCTTATGAACCCCTTCTCAAGCAACTCCCCTACTTGCTTATGAAGTTCTCTTCTCTCACGAGGAGCCATGTGGCGTACTGGCAAAGACACTGGTTTGGCATTATCCACCAAATAAATTCGGAAATCTATCTCCCGCTTCGGAGGCAAACCCTTTACTTCTTCAAACACATCCGGATATTCCCGGACTACTCTGACAGAACACAAACTTTCGACCGAAGCATCGAGCGATTCAAGATAACTTAGCAAAACAGATTCCATGGGATTGCAAGAGATCTCGAGAGTGTTACCCAAGCGGGTCATGAGCCTGACAACTCTCCTTTCGCAATCAAGAACGGCACCATTACTGGATAACCAGTCCATGCCCAAGATCAACCCATAGCCCGTGAAGCCCAATACAAAAGCATCACATCTAAACTCAACGCTAAGTATAGAAATCTTCAAACCCAAACATATCATAGACAGATATATGGAGCCCCCAATTGGGTTTGAGACAACCAAGGGATCATCAACTAGACTGGTGTCTAAGTGCAGTGACTCAACTAACGATGATGAGATAAAAGAATGCGATGCGCCAGAGTCAAACAAAGTACGAACTGGATGATCAAACAGAAAAACCAGACTTTCAACGGAAATAGTTCTACCTCTCTGCTGAATCGGTGGAACTGAGAGAACCTGAACTTGCCCCCCTGACTGAGGTGGTGCTATAAGAGCTTGCACCTGGCCTCCTGAGGTAGACCCCGTCTTCTGCCCCTTCTTTGGGCAGTTTTTCACAAGATGCCCTGCTTCACCACAATGAAAGCAACCGGTCTTCTTCTTTTTGCGACAATCCTTACTGAGGTGTCCTGGTGTTCCACAATTGAAGCACTTCTTCTTCGTCTTCTTTTTGTCACCATTGCCTTTTCCGCCCTTGCCTTGTTGTTGCTGTTGCGGTTTCTTCTGATCCCCCTTTTTCTCTGGTGCCTTAGAATTCTTATCATCCTCATGCATAAGTGCCATGTAGACAAGCTTCTCAAAAGTGGCCCCCATAGGAATGTGAGTCATAGCTATTCCTTGCAATGGTTCGTTCAAGCCTCTAACGAACCTCAAAGCCTTCTTCTCCGGTGTATTCACCAACTCTATGCCAAACCTTGCTAATTGATTGAATTTGTTGACATATTCTTTCACCGTGAGATTCCCTTGCTTCAAATTCAAGAACTTCTCCATAAACAGATTCTCTTCCGCCTTTGAGAGAAACTTAGCCCCAAACCTTTGCTTAAAATCTGCCCAAGAGTCAACAGGGCGTTCTCCATTAGTGACCTCCCACCAGAATGAGGCCTCTCCCTTCATTAACCAAGCCGCCAACTTGACTTTCTTTCCCTCTTCCACTTCAAAGATATCTAGCAACTCTTCCACTTCCTTAAGCCAATCTCTAGCCTCTACGAAAGTCTCTGAACCAAGAAAAGGTTTTCCTCCTATAGCCTTGAACTCCTTGCAAACCTTAGCAAAATTATCCACTCTAGGCTGAGGAGGAGGAGCGGTTGTCTCTGGTGTAGTAGCATTGGCCGGACCCGCAGCCGCGGCCCTAGCCTCTTGCAACCTCCTATACCATAGTGGTATAACTAAACCCTCCGGGATGTTAAGATCTTCAGCCATGCTGAAACGAAAGAGGAAAGATTCAAAAAGGAGATTCCGAAAGATAAAGATATGGCTATTGGGGATTATGCTTTTCTTTTTCAAAAACTTTTTCTCTTAGAAGACATGCTTTTAAAAATACTTTCTTCGAAAATACTCTTAGAAAGTAGTTTTTCTCAAAAATTTTATCTGTTCTGGTAACCTTAAGCTCTGATACCACGTGTAACACCCCACTCCCACTATGATCACTCACTAAGGGAATGCCATAGCATCGGTGGAGTATTTTAGTGAATATAGAACAGAAAAATTACAACAAGACAGATATAAATAGTACTTGAAATTTTAAAACATCATCTCATAACAGCGGAAGTAAAACATGTCTGGTTACATCATAAAACCACAATAAAGGTCAAGTACAATATCCATCAAAATAAAGAAGTACATAATCCCACTCTCATACAATAGCCAAACAAAAGAAAAGATAACTGGATAACTGGAGCTTTACATCTATCCAAGCTCCTAAAGACTGGAACAGCAATCCGATCAAGCTCCACTACTGCTAGGATCCACCGTAGGACCTGAGGGTTGGGAAAAAGATAAAAACAACAGGGTCAGACATAAGTCTGAGCGAGTCCTATAACTTTAACAATACAATCGTTAAAGTAACCAGAGAAGACATAAACTGATATACGGTAACATATAGGGATGAATGGCTACCCTAAGCAGTCAACTAAACGAAGATAAAGGATAAAGACGCATCTACCCTCCCTAAGGTAAATTACTAAACTGCACCACACCAGTCGTTCCTAACTTAAAGGTTGATCCCACCCAAGGACTTATAAAATTTACTAATTAGTACCTGCGTACCACTAGGTGACCAAGTAGGCGCCACGGGGCCCTACAATCCACTAGGTGTACACACTACTTCCCATTCGATCGGCTCCCTAACGTAGATACCCGTGCTGGCCCCACCGTGGGATGTATCATTCCCCAATGTGGCAACCTGATGAAACTAAAGGTGCACGACTTATATCTACTCGATGCAACAACGGCTTACCTACCAGCCCGGGCCCACTCACGCATATGAAGCCCGTTGGACTTGCGTTGCCACCGCTAACCCGTTTGCCTCTTACAGTCAAGCCCAGTATGCGTGTCCCGTCCTCGACATGGGTCGAGCCCACAAAGATACGTATGGGTTACTGGTTGAAATGGGCCTCCACAAGCTACCCACCTAAGCTTGTCCCTTTTTCTAGTATATCCCACTTAACCCTTTAATCATGTTTTAATTACATGTTCTATTTTGGTTAAGTATTCTAATCGTATTTTCTATTGCCACCCAAGGCAACCACTAGATTTTCTCATGCCACCCGAGGCACCCACTTAACCCCTCATGTCCCTCTACATGCTAATGTGGTTAAGTGTTTCTTAATTAATTAATTAAGAACGTAACCTTTGTAAAGACCTCTCACATTAGACTGTCTTTTATGACCGCTGGTTAAGCCGGTTGGGTCCGGGCAGCCTTATGTCATAACAGAGTCTAACCTCGTGTCTTTACATTAATTACGTATTTAGTTTGTGCCTAAGACCTCTCACATTGGGCTAACATTTGTAGCAACTGGTTAAGCCGGTTGGGTCCGGGCAGTTTTACGCTACAACTGAGTCCAACCTCGTGTCTTAGTCAATTAATTACACCTAATTAATCACCCTCATAATTTTATATTAATTATCCCTAATTAATCAAGTTTTCTTAACATGGGTAGACCTAACTTAATAGGTAAATTCCCATGGGGTAGACCTAACTCAATAGATAAATTCCCAACACATAGTATGGGTACACCTAACCAAATAGGCAAATTCCCATACTATGTTTATTTATTTTGTGTTATGCATAATTATATTAATTTCACACAATCTTATTAACTTATGCATTTAATTACCCCATCGTTCCCACGTAATTTCGTTCATGATATAACACATATAAAAGGTGTCAACTTGCATATGAATGAACATGTTTCAAAGGTGCCATCTTGCATATTAACAAACACATAACTTGCATATGAACTTGCATAACATGTCACATAACTTGCATATAATATGTCACATAACTTACATATTCATTTTGCATAACAAACTTGCATATTAGCTTATAGACTTGCATAATGTGTCATCATGAACTTGCATATTAATAAACATGTAACTTGCATATTTACATACATGTAACTCGCATATTAACAAACATGTAACTTGCATATAAAGAAACATGTAACTTGCATATTTACATACATGTAACTTGCATATTAACAAACATGTAACTTGCATATTAACAAACATGTAACTTGCATATTTACATACATGTAACTTGCATATTAACAAACATGTAACTTGCATATTAACAAACATGTAACTTGCATAGCATATTACCATGAACTTGCATAACATGCATATGATTACATAGCCCACAACTTGCATATTTAGCATCATGCAAACATAACATACATCATATTAAACTTGCATAAGCTTACATACTCAACATGCATAAACATAAGATTAATGCTAACATCATATCATATGATTCAAAGCTCATTAACCCACATACAAAACCATAAATCTCATCACATCTCATCTAATTAGTTTACCAAAAGATCATCAAAGTGATAGAAACTCACAACTAGCAACTTTGAACACCAAATGAAGAAGATTAAGATGCTAAGAAGGGATTAGAAGTTGATTAGAGAGTGATTAGTATGCAACCCTCTTCATAAAATTAGTGGAGGCCATGAGAGCTAGCATTTTGCCATAGTTTAGTCACTAGGTTTAATTATGAATGAATTAGGGTAGGTTAGGGTCTTATTTATAGATTAGGCAAGTGTTTTAGGCCATAGGATTAACCCTAGATTCAATCCAAGCCATCAAAGCATGTCTTGGGGAAGAAGTCAAGTGTAGGAACCATCTAGGGCCTTTAGATTAAAGATGGACTATGAGAACCATTCAAATGCAAAATCTGCACTTGAGCGAATCGGCCCACGGGTTGACAGCCAAACACCCTGGATTAACCCCTAGTCGACCCAGCGAGCTCGGGTCGACTTCAAAAATCGGCCGGTTCGGTTATTCCCCTCTCCCAATTCGCTGTTTTGAGCATTTTTGCATATTTATTTATTAAATTTTCAATTATATATATATATATATATATATCAATATATATATATATATATATCTACACAACCCATTTCACTTAATTAAGTATACTTTAATTTGGGAATTTTCGTGAAACTTCGCGAGGCCATATCTTGGTCATACGGACTCCGATTTTCGAAAACTCGGACTCTATTTCGCGTATTTTTCCGAGACGAACACAATGGCATAGCCCGTTTCCCTTGATTCCCATTTTAGAATTAAATTCTGCCTCGATTTATGTTATTACAGGTTATTGAAAATACGGGTTGTTACAAACAAGTTGCTCATCCTTAAGCTCATATCCTTTATCCTCTTTCTCACTATCCTTTCTTATAACGGGACCACTGGTCTCTTGAAAACCACCTCCATCGCATGGAAAGCACTTTCGTAGATAGAAAAGACTAGTCGCAGTTAAAACCACTATGACTACAGATGGAGGAAAGAAAGGAGAAGAGATTCAATTAAGGAAACAAGGATAGTGCTAATGGCCTTTGGGGAATAGCCTTTTTCTTTTAAAAGAAAATTTTCTTGAAAAAATGCTTCTTTGTAAACGATTTTCAAATAGTTTTCAGAAGGTCTTTAAAAACTTTTGCCCAGTCTGGTAACCTTCTGCTCTGATACCACGTGTAACACCCCGCCTCCGCTAGGGGCACTCGCAAAGGAATGCACTAGCTTTAGAGGGGCATTATTGGTAAACATGCACAGAAATATCACAAGACAGAACATATAAAAATAGCGGAAGTAAAATCAAACTTTCATAACATGAATAAATAAGGTCTAAAGCCTTTTACATCAGAGTACATCAAAACCTGTCTTGCAATAGTAAAGAAGCATAAAGACATTTTCATAAATTATTCCCCAAGTAAAAACAGTAAAGTAGCCATTAGCCAAGAAAAGTCCAAGCCATCCATGATGACCTTCAAGCAGAAGAAGTCCGAACTAAACAACAGTATTTCCTCCCTGTAACCTGGGGGGGAAACGGAAGAAAAGAGGCGAAACAAAACGTGTCAGTCAAAAAGACTGAGTAAGCCCTATCTACTATTAGCATAAAAACTAGTAAAGTTAACTGACATGAGAAACTGAGAAGAACATAAGCATGATGACAAGATAGATAAGCTAAATCAAAATAACAGGATGAACTACTGAACTCAGATAAACTAAGGTGTCATGATAAATTACGATGTCAAGATAAAACAAGGTATCACATCGTCAGGTTTCTATCAAGTATAATATCCCCAAGATATCTATCACGTATAACGTCCCATGATATCTATCCTGCATTTTAGCTCTGCACCTACCGTACTAGTATCCCCACCGTATCATGTGTTAACCAAGAATGACCCTCACTCAAAAGTCGTGTAATGGTCCATGTCAACCTAATATATCGCATATATAGGTTACTCAACTTGTATGTTTTATTCCATGTAAATGTTCAGTCCCTTGCCGTAGACCATACGGGATTTCCCATGAGATTCTACATTACTTTAACATAGTTCCATGATCCTTAAGATCGGTTTGGACTGTTACCCTAAACCTAGCTAGGGTCTTCCAACATGAATTATCGTTTGTACAACTAGGACTTATGCTACCTAGGGCCACTAGGGATTACACTTACCTATTGCACGTTTTCATATCTCGGTTTTGGTTCAACCACCCAGGGCCACTGGGATTTACGCTAACCGTCAACCGCGCCCTTTTTCCTACGCATTCATTGTGAATCGTTTTCCATGACTGTATGCACATGTATCACATCGTGCCATCCGAGTCCTGTCACAGGGCAGATCGAGAAATACAGGACTCGGTCGGGAGCTTTCGATTTATCTGCCGATGCAGATGCTAAGGTCTGCTTTTCTATACGTGGCTATGGTCCCACGTGACCCCTCCCTCAACTAGTGAAAGACAAGACAGGATAAATCCTATATGAGAACACACTACTGGCCAACCCACAATCCTAGCCTTACCGCAACCATAATTAGATAGCAATTATGGTCTATTGGGTGTTCTCTGCCTTTCCGTACGTACATGCTTGACCAAAGATGGTTGGTAGTCTGACGAAATGCTATCTAGGGTACGACCGTGTATCGTCGACTATCCCCTATCCATCCCCTTCTTTAGGTCGCTCGCATAGCAACCAAGGCACACTCTTGGTTCTTCTAACGCAGAACTTAACCTCTCATGAGCCTAGTATAATCACCTGGCAGCTCATAGAGGGATACCAAGAATACCCTCACGTTCCCCGAAGCCGCTGCTTCGTTACCCAGTTCGCTGGAGCCTTTATCTAAATCAGAAACTTGCTCCTACTCGTATACTTAAACGATGACCTACCGTATCAGGTTACTCATCTATCTATGAACTGGTCTAAATTTCCTTGACTAAGAATCATTACTTAGTTATTCCTCAACTAAGGTTTACCACTTAGCCTTATTCCCGTTATCCTTGTTAACTACGGTTATCCCCTATCCTCAGAACTAGGGTTTACATAATGGATTAAGAGTCACTTAAGTTCATGACTTAACCCGTCTACCAATCATGTCAAAATTGGCTAAGTATCCAAGTCCAAGACTTAACCCGTCTTCAAATCATGTCAAAATTGGCTAAGTATCCAAGTCCAAGACTTAACCCTACAAACCATGCTCACGTTGGTTAAGTATGTATTAAGCAATTCACGACTTAACCTCGTCCAATTATCATTCTAGATTGGTTAAGTATATATTAACTTGACCCTATCAATTTACCCAGTCAAATCGGTCAAGTGTAGTCAAGCGATTCGTGACTTAGCCTTATCATGTTTTCACGTTAGATCGGTTAAGTATAGGTTAACTTAACCTCAATAAATTCACGAGTTAGATTGGTTAAGTATAGGTCACTTAACCACATCAATTCATCATGTTTAGATTAGTTAAGTGTTTAACTTAACCCCATTAAACTACCAAGTGGGATTAATTAAGTCTAGGCTAACTTAACCCCATCCGATTTCCATGTTTAGACTAGTTGAGTCTAATCTTAACCCCATTCATTAACCGTATTTTTCGGTTAAGCGTCATTAAGAAAAATTACTTAACCTTACCAAGTTATCGCGTTGGATTGATTAAGTGTTGGTTAACTTAACCCCATCCACTAGTCATATAAAAATGGTTAAGTGTCATTAGGCAAATCAAGTTACTTAACCTACCCAACCTTGTCATGTTTTGTTAAGTATCATTAGCCTAATCAAATTACTTAACCCATTTGTCCATGTCATATTTGGTTAAGAGTCATTAATCAAATTAACTTAACCCTATCATGTGGCATTAATTACTTAATGCACCTTCACCTCTCACATTAGACTTTGTTGTGGTTACCAGTTAAGCCGGTCGGTTCCGGGTAGCTTTACACCACAACTTGGTCTAACCTCGGGTTCAAGCACAACATGACCAACTTCTCACATTGGGTCCTATTGTTTGCAACTACTAGTTAGGCCGGTCGGTTCCGGGTAGTTTTACGTTGCAAACTCAACCCAACCTCGAGTTGGCCACACTTATATTATCTAAGTGTCATGTCCATCATGTTTCCCAAAACATGTTACAAGTTTTCAAGCATTTGGGTAGACCTAACTTAATAGGTAAATTCCCAAAGGGTAGACCTAACTTAATAGGTAAATTCCCAAGCTTATGTTTTTATGCATACTTACATGTCAACTTCCATGTTATATTTCAAGTCATGTTTTCAATTTGTATTTTCATGTCATTAGAAATTACCCATAACATAACCCAACGCTTTTAAACTCGCATATACGTTCGCGACAACGTAATGGATTAAAAGAAGAGACTTGGCAAAGGCATGACAAAAATGGATATTAAGCCACAAGTTAATCATGGAGGCAAATGAGGCACAAATGTGTTCATTAACTTGCATGTTACATTCTTAAGCCTCAAAACATGCATAAACCCAAACTTGGCACATAAGCGAATCATGGTGACAAAAGATATGGAATGATGACTAGTAACTCGCATATATCATCATATAAGGGTTATGACTTCATATGCAAGTTGACATAAAGGTTATGAGGGTTCTCATGTTGCATAATGCAACATTTCAACATAAAGGTTGTAGCTTTTAGCTCACAAGACCAAGATAATGACTTCATAAACTTGCATGACATGATAGCATGTATCATACTCAATGATCAAACCCAAACTTGCAACATGAACATTTAACTTCATAGTTAATATCTAAGAGTAGGGAAAGGGCTTACATTGCTATGAAGGCACAAAAGATATGACAAAGCCCATATGCAATCAAATAGACCCAAAATGCAATCTCTAACATAAGAACCCTTGAGCCAAAATGATCAAAACCCTTGCTTTATGATGCAAAGATAGAAACTTGACTTGAATGCAAGCTAATGACACTCATACAAGCTTGAAAACACTTGTATGCATGGAAAATCTCTCATAGAAACCATTTAGAAATTTTATGAAGAGAGTGGAGGCCATGAGAGGTAAAATTTTGCCATAGTTTAGTTGCATGAATGAATAATGAGGATTTAGGATAGGTTAGGGTCTTATTTATAGATTAGGCAAGTGTTTTAGGCTATAGGATTAAACCTAGATTCAATCCAAGCCATCAAAGCATGTCTTGGGGAAGAAGTCAAGTGTAGGAACCATCTAGGGCCTTTAGATTAAAGATGAACCATGAGAACCATCCAAATGCAAAATCTGCATTTGAGCGAATCGGCCCACGGGTTGACAGCCAAACACCCTGGATTAACCCCTAGTCGACCCAGCGGGCTTGGGTCGACCTCAAAAATCGGCCGGTTCGGTTATTCCCCTCTCCCAATTCGCTGTTTTGAACATTTTTGCATATTTATTTATTTAATTTTCAATTATATATATATATCAATATATATATATATATTTCTCTGTGCAACCCATTTCACTTAATTAAGTATACTTTAATTTGGGAATTTTTCGTGAAACTTCGCGAGGCCATATCTTGGTCATACGGACTCCGATTCTCGAAAACTCAGACTCTATTTCGTGTATTTTTCCGAGACGAACGCAATGGCATAGCCCGTTTTACTTGATTCAGAATTTAAAATTAAATTCTGCCTTGATTCTCGTCTTAACACGTTATCAAAAAATACGGGTTGTTACATTGTGTGAATAAGACGAAAAAGTTTTCACATATTAGTAGAATATTCATATTTCCATATTGACTAAGCAGGTTGCTTAGTGACTAAGTAATCAGGGAAAACACTGTCGCATGTTTGTTATTCTACATTTTAAAGCATCTATAACACACATCATTTGAATATTACCATTTGGACCCTGGATCCGTGCCAAAAAGATTAAGAAAGATTCAAAATATAAATGGAACTTTGATGTTTGCATCAAATAAGTAGGTTTCTTGGTGCTCAAATAATCAGGTAAAACACTTCCGCATGTTTGAAACTTTACCATTTCAAATACATTTAATACTCATCATTAAATAATAGTGTTTTTAAAAACAAGTTTCAACTTTGGGAGTAGAGTTTGTGTGAATAAGACGAAAACGCTTCTAATATTAGTAGAATATTCATATTTTCATATTGACTGAGCAGGTTGCTTAATGACTAAGTAATCAGGTAAAACATTGCCGCATGCTTGCAATTCTACATTTTCAAATATCTATAACGCTCATCATTTGCATATTACCGTTTGGACCCTGGATCCGCATCAACAAGATCAAGAAAGTTTCAAAATATAAGTGAAACTTTGATGTTTGCATCGAATATGTAGGTTTCTTGGTGCTCAAGTAATCAGGTGAAACACTGCCGCATGTTTGAAACTCTTCATTTCAAATACATGTAATACTCATCATTAAATAATAGTGTTTTTAAAAACATGTTTCAACTTTGGTAGTAGAATTTGTGTGAATAAGATGAAAAAGTTTTCAAATATTAGTAGAATATTAATATTTTCATATGGACTGAGCAGGTTGCTTAGTGCTAAGTAATCTGGTAAAACACTACCGCATATTTGCTATTCCGCATTTTAAATCATCTACAACACTCATCATTAACATATTTTCATTTGGACCCCGGATCCGCGCCAATATGATTAAGAAAGATTCAAAATATAAGTGGAACTTTGATGTTTGCATCGAATAAGTAGGTTTCTTGGTGCTCAAGTAATAAGGGAAAACACTGCCGCATGTTTGAAACTCTACCATTTCAAATACATTTAATAATCATCATTAAATAATAGTTTTTTTAAAAACACATTTCGACTTTGGGAGTAGAGTTTGTGTAATAAGACAAAAAAGCTTCTAATATTAGTAAAATATTCATATTTTCATATTAACTGAGCAGCTTGCTTAGTGACTAAGCAATCAGGTAAAACACTGCCGCTTGTTTGCTATTCTACATTTAAAAGCATCATGACACTCATCATTTGCATATTACTGTTTGGACCCTGAATCCGCGTCAACAAGATCAAGAAAGTTTACAAATATAAGTGAAACTTTGATGTTTGCATCGAATAAGTAGGTTTCTTGGTGCTCAAGTAATCAGGTAAAACACTACCGCATGTTTGAAACTCTACCATTTCAAAAACATATAATACTCATCATTAAATAATAGTGTTTTTAAAAACACGTTTCGACTATGGGAGTAGAATTTGTGTGAATAAGACGATTTTTTTTCAAATATTAGTAGAATATTCATATTTTCATATTGACTGAGCAGGTTGCTTAGTGACTAAGTAATCAGGTAAAACACTGCCGTATGTTTGCTATTCTACATTTAAAAGCATCATAACACTTATCATTTGCATATTACCGTTTGGACCCTGGATCCGCGTCAACAAGATCAAGAAAGTTTACAAATATAAGAGAAACTTTGATGTGTGCATCGAATAAGTAGGTTTCTTGGTGCTCAAGTAATCAGGTAAAACACTACCGCATGTTTGAAACTCTACCATTTCAAAAACATATAATACTCATCATTAAATTATAGTGTTTTTAAAAACACGTTTTGACTATGGGTGTGGAATTTGTGTGAATAAGACGAATTTTTTTCAAATATTAGTAGAATATTCATATTTTCATATTGATTGAGTAGGTTGCTTAGTGACTAAGTAATCAGGTAAAACACTGTCGCATGTTTTCTATTCAACATTTTAAAGCATCTATAACAATCATAATTTGCATATTACCATTTGGACCTCGGATCCGCGCCAATAAGATCAAGAAAGTTTCAAAATATAAGTGAAACTTTGATGTTTGCATCAAATAAGTAGGTTTCTTGGTGCTCAAGTAATCAGGTAAAACACTGCCGCATATTTGAAACTCTACCATTTCAAATACATATAATACTCATCATCAAATAATAGTGTTTTTAAAAACACGTTTTGACTTTGGGAGTAGAATTTGTGTGAATAAGACAATAAAGTTTTCAAATATTTGTTGAATATTCATATTTTCATATTGACTAAGCAGGTTGCTTAGTGATAAAGTCACTGCATGTTTGCTATTCTATATTTTAATGCATCTATAACACTCATCATTTGCATATTACTGTTAGGACCATGTATCCGCGCAAATAAGATCAAGAAAGTTTCCAAATATAAGTGAAACTTTGATGTTTGCATCAAAAAAGTAGGATTCTTGGTGCTTAAGTAATCAGGTAAAACACCGCCGCATGTTTGAAACTCTACCGTTTCAAATACATATAGTACTCGTCATTAAATAATAGCGTTTTTAAGAACACGTTTCAACTTTAGGAGTAGAATTTGTGTGATTAAGACGAAAAAGTTTTCAAATATTAGTAGAATATTCGTATTTTCATATTGACTGAGCAGGTTGCTTTGTGATAAAGTTACTGTATGTTGCTATTCTACATTTCAAAGCATCTATAACACTCATCATTTGCATATTACCGTTTGGACCCTGTATCCGCGCAAATAAGATCAAGAAAGTTTCAAAATATAAGTGAAACTTTGATGTTTGCATCAAATAAGTTGGATTCTTGGCGCTCAAGTAATCAGGTAAAACACTGCCGCATGTTTGAAACTCTACCATTTCAAACACATTTAATACTCATTATTAAATAATAGCGTTTTTAAGAACACGTTTCGACTTTGGGAGTAGAATTTGTGTGATTAGGGTGAAAAAGTTTTCAAATATTAGTAGAATATTCATATTTTCATATTAACTGAACAGGTTTCTTTGTGACTAAGTAATCAGGTAAAACACTGCCGCATGTTTGCTATTATACATTTTAAAGCATCTATAACACTCATCATTTGCATATTACCGCTTGGACCCTGGATCTGCACCAATAATATCTAGAAAGTTTCAAAATATAAATGAAACATTGATGTTTGCATCGAATAAGAAGGTTTCTTGGTGCCCAAGTAATCATGTAAAACACTGCCGCATATTTGATACTCAACCATTTCAAATACATATAATACTCATCATTAAATTAAAGTGTTTTTAAAAACACGTTTCGACTTTGGGAGTAGAACTTGTGTGAATAAGACCAAAAAGTTTTCACATATTAGTAAAATATTCATATTTTCATATTGACTAAGCAGGTTGCTTAGTGACTAAGTAATCAGGTAAAACATTGCCGCATGTTTGCTATTCTACATTTTAAAGCATCTATAACAAACATCATTTGAATATTACCATTTGGACCCTAGATCCGCGCCAAAAAGGTTAAGAAAGATTCAAAATATAAGTGGAACTTTGATGTTTGCATCGAATAAGTAGGTTTCTTAGTGCTTAAGTAATCAGGTAAAACACTTCCGCATGTTTAAAATTCTACCATTTCAAATACATTTAATACTCATCATTAAATAATAGTGTTTTTAAAAACAAGTTTCGACTTTGGGAGTAGTGTTTGTGTGAATAAGACGAAAAAGCTTCTAATATGAGTAGAATATTCATATTTTCATATTGACTGAGCAGGTTGCTTAGTGACTAAGTAGTCAGGTAAAACACTGCCGCATGTTTGCTATTCTACATTTTAAAGCATCTATAACGCTCATCATCTGCATATTACCGTTTGGACCCCGGATCCGCTTCAACAAGATCAAGAAAGTTTTAAAATATAAGTGAAACTTTGATGTTTGCATCGAATAATTAGGTTTCTTGGTGCTCAAGTAATCAGGTAAAACTCTGCCTCATGTTTGAAACTCTACCATTTCAAATACATATAATACTCATCATTAAATAATAGTACTTTTAAAAACACGTTTCGAGTTTGGGAGTAGAATTTGTGTGAATAAGACGAAAAAGTTTTCACATATTAATAGAATATTCTTATTTTCATATTGACTAAGCAGGTTGCTTAGTGACTAAGTAATCAGGTAAAACACTACCGCACATTTGCTATTCTACATTTTAAAGCATCTATAATACTCATCATTTGCATACTACCATTTGGACCTTATATCCGCGCCAATAAGATCAAGAAAGTTTCAAAATATAAGTGAAACATTAATGTTTGCAGCGAATAAGTAGCTTTCTTGGTGCTCAAGTAATCAGGTGAAATACTGCGGCATGTTTGAAACGCCAATAAGATCAAGAAAGTTTCAAAATACAAGTAAAACTTTGATGTTTGCATCAAATAAGTAGTTTCTTGGTGCTCAAGTAATCAGGTAAAACACTGCCGCATGCTTGAAACTCTATCATTTCAAAATACATATAATACTCATCATTAAATAATAGTGTTTTTAAAAACACAATTCGACTTTGGGAGTAGAATTTGTGTGAATAAGAAGAAAGAATTTTCAAATATTAGTAGAATACTCATATTTTCATATTGACTGAGCAGGTTGCTTAGTGACTAAGCAATCAGGTTAAACACTACCGCATGATTGCTATTGTACATTTTAAAGCATCTATAACACTCATCATTTGCGTATTGCCGTTTGGACCCTGTATCCGCGCCAATAAGATCAAAAAAGTGACAAAATATAAGTGAAACTTTGACGTTTGCATCGAATAAGTAGGTTTCTTGGTGCTCAAATAATCAGGTAAAACACTACCGCATGTTTGAAACTCTACCATTTCAAATACATGTAATACTCATCACTAAATAATAGTGTTTTTCAAAACATGTTCCGAATTTGGGAGTAGTATTTGTGTGAATAAGATGAAAAAGTTTTCAAATATTAGTAGAATATTAATATTTTCATATTGACTGAGCAGGTTGCTTAGTGATCAAGTAATCAGGTAGAACACTGCCGCATGTTTTCTATTCTGCATTTTAAATCATCTATAACACTCATCATTTACATATTATCGTTTGGACCCTGGATCCGTTCCAATAAGATTAAAGATTAAAAATGTAAGTGGAACTTTGATGTTTGCATCGAATAAGTAGGTTTCTTGGTGCTCAAGTAATCAGGTAAAACACTGCCGCATGTTTGAAACTCTACCATTTCAAATACGTTTAACACTCATCATTAAATAATAGTATTTTTAAAAACATGTTTCGACTTTGGGAGTAGATTTTGTGTGAAAAAGACGAAAAAGCTTCTAATATTAGTGGAATATTCATATTTATATATTGATTGAGCAGGTTGCTTAGTGACTAAGTAATTAGGTAAAACACTACCGCATGTTTGCTATTCTAAATTTTAAAGCATCTATAACGCTCATCATTTGCATATTACCGTTTGGACCCTGGATCCACGTCAACAAGATCAAGAAAGTTTCAAAATATAAGTGTAACTTTGATGTTTGCATCGAATAAGTAGGTTTCTTGGTGCCGAAGTAATCAAGTAAAATTCTGTCGCATGTTTGAAACTCTATCATTTCAAATACATATAATAATCATCATTAAATAATAGTGTTTTAAAAAACACGTTTCGACTTTGGGAGTCGAATTTGTGTGAATAAGACGAAAAAGTTTTCAAATATTAGTAGAATATTCATATTTTCATATTGACTGAGCAGGTTGTTTAGTGACTAAGTAATCAGGTAAAACACTACCGCATGTTTGCTGTTCTACATTTTAAAACGTCTATAACACTCATCATTTGCATATTACCGTTTGGACCTTGGATCCGTGCCAATAAGATCAAGAGAGTTTCAAAATATAAGTGAAACTTTGATGTTTGCATCGAATAAATATGTTTCTTGGTGTTCAAGTAATCTGGTAAAACACTGCCGCATGTTTGAAACTCTACCATTTCAAATACATATAATACTCATCATTAAATAGTAGTGTTTTTAAAAACACGTTTCGACTTTGGGAGTATAATTTGTGTGAATAAGAAGAAAAAGTTTTAAAATATTAGTAGAATATTCATATTTTCATATTGACTGAGTAGGTTGCTTAGTGATAAAGTAATCAGGTAAAACACTACCGCATGTTTGCTATTCAACATTTTAAAGCATCTATAACACTCATCATTTGCATATTACCGTTTGGACCCTAGATCCGCGCAAATAAGATCAAGAAGTTTCAAAATATAAGTGAAACTTTGATGTTTGCATCAAATAAGTAGGTTTCATGGTGCTCAAGTAATCAGGTAAAACACTGCTGCATGTTTGAAACTCTACCATTTCAAATACATAAAACACTCATCATTAAATAATTGTGTTTTTAAGAACGCGTTTCGACTTTGGGAGTAGAATTTGTGTGAATAAGACGAAAAAGTTTTCAAATATTATTAGAATATTCATATTTTCATATCGACTGAGCAGGTTGCTTAGTGACTAAGTAATCAGGTAAAACACTGCCGCATATTTGCTATTCAACATTTTAAAGCATCTGTAACACTCATCATTTGCATATTACCTCTTGGACCTTGGATCCGCGCCAATAAGATCAATAAAGTTTCAAATTATAAGTGAAACTTTGATGTTTTCATCGATTAAGTAAGTTTCTTAGTGCTCAAGTAATCAGGTAAAACATTGCCGCATGTTTGAAACTCTACCATTTCAGATACATATAATACTCATCATTAAATAATAGTGTGTTTAAAAACACGTTTCGACTTTGGGAGTAGAATTTGTGTGAATAAGAAGAAAAAGTTTTCACATATTAGTAGAATATTCATATTTTCGTATTGACTAAGCAGGTTGCTTAGTGACAAAGCAATCAGTTAAAACACTGCCGCATGTTTGCTATTCTACATTTTAAAGCATCTATAACACTCATCATTTGCATATTACCATTTGGACCCTAGATCCTCACCAATAAGATCAATAAAGTTTCAAAATATAAGTGAAACATTGATGTTTGCAGCGAATAAGTAGGTTTCTTGGTGCTTAGGTAATCCGGTAAAACACTACCGCATGTTTGAAACTCAACCATTTCAAATACATATAATACTCATCATTTGATAATAGTGTTTTTAAAAACACGTTTCGACTTTGGGAGTAGAATTTGTGTGAAAAAGATGAAAAAGTTTTCAAATATTGGTAGAATATTCATATTTTCATATTGACTGAGCAGATTGCTCAGTGACTAAGTAATCAGGTAAAACACTGCTGCATGTTTGCTATTATACATTTTAAAGCATTTATAACACTCACCATTTGCATATTGTAATTTGTACCCTGCATCCGTGCCAATAAGATTAAGAAAGTTTCAAAATATAAGTGGAACTTTGATTTTTGCATCGAATAAGTGGGTTTCTTAGTGCTTAAGTAATTAGGTAAAACACTGCCGCATGTTTCAAACTCTACCATTTCAAATACATAAAATACTCATCATTAAATAATTGTGTTTTTAATAACACGTTTCGACTTTGCGAGTAGAATTTGTGTGAATAAGATGAAAAAGTTTTCAAATATTAGTAGAATATTCATATTTTCATATTGACTGAGCAGGTTGCTAAGTGACTAAGTAAATAGGTAAAACACTGTTGCATGTTTGCTATTCTACATTTTAAAGCATCTATAACACTCATCATTTTCATATCACCGTTTGGACCCTGGATCCGCCCCAATAAGATCAAGAAAGTTTCAAAATATAAGTGAAACTTTGATGTTTGCATTGAATAAGTAGTTTTCTTGGTGGTCAAGTAATCAGGTAAAACACTGCCGCATGTTTTAAACTCTACCATTTCAAATACATATAATACTCATCATTAATTAATAGTGTTTTAAAAAACACATTTCGACTTTGGGAGTATAATTTGTGTGAGTAAGACGATTTTTTTTTTCAAATATTAGTAGAACATTCATATTTTCATATTGACAGAGCAGGTTGCTTAGTGACTAAGCAATCACGTAAAACACTGCCGCATGTTTGCTATTCTACATTTTAAAACAACTATAACACTCATTATTTGCATATTACCGTTTGGACCCCAGATCCACGCCAATGATATCAAGAAAGTTTCAAAATATTAGTGAAACTTTGATATTTGCATCGAATAAGTAGGTTTCTTGGTGCTCAAATAATCAGGTAAAACACTACTGCATATTTGAAACTCTACCATTTCAAATACATATAACACTCATCATTAATTAATAATGTTTTTAAAAACACGTTTCGACTTTGGGAGTAGAATTTGTGTGAATAAGAAGAAAAGTTTTCAAATATTAGAATATTCATATTTTCATATTGACTATGTTGTTTGCTTAGTGACTAAGTAATCAAGTAAAACACTGCCGCATGTTTGCTAATCTACATTTTAAAGCTTCTATAACACTCATCATTTGCATCGAATAAGAAGGTTTCTTTGATGTTTGCATCAAATAAGTAGGTTTCTTTGTGCTCAATCAGGCAAAACACTGCCGCATGTTTGAAACTCTACCATTTCAAATACATATAATACTCATCATTAAATAATAGTATTTTTAAAAATACATTTTGACTTTGAGAGTAGTTTTTGTGTGAATAAGATGAAATTTTTTCAAATATTAGTAGAATATTCATATTTTCATATTGAATGAGCAGGTTGCTTAGTGACTAAGTAATCACGTAAAACACTACCGCATGTTTTCTATTCTAAATTTTAAAGCTTCTATAACACTCATCATTTACATATTGTCGTTTGGGCCCTGGATCCGCGCCAATAATATTAAAAAAGTGACACAATATAAGTGAAACTTTGGTGTTTGTATCGAATAAGAAGGTTTCTTGGTGCTCAAGTAATCAGGTAAAATATTGCCGTATGTTTGAAACTCTACCATTTCAAATACATATAATACTCATCATTAAATAATAGTGTTTTTAAAACAAGTTTCGACTTTGGGAGTAGAATTTGTATGAATAAGAAGAAAAAATTTCAAATATTAGTAGAATATTCATATTTTCATATTGACTGAGAAGGTTGCTTAGTGACTAATTAATCAGGTAAAACACTGACGCATGTTTGCTATTCTACATTTTAAAGCTTCTATAACACTCATCATTTGCATATTACCGTTTGGACCATGGATCCGCGCCAATAATTCAAGAAGGTTTCAAAATATAAGCGAAACTTTGATGTTTGCATCGAAAAAGTTGGTTTCTTGGTGCTCAAGTAATCAGGAAAAACATTGCCGCATTTTTGAAACTCAACCATTTCAAATACATATAATACTCAGGAAATAATAGTGTTTTTAAAAACGCGTTTCGACTTTGGGAGTAGAATTTGGGTGAATAAGACGATTTTTTTTTCAAATATTTGTCGAATATACATATTGACTGAGCAGATTGCTTAGTGACTAAGCAGGTTGATTAGTGACTAAGTAATCAGGTAAAATACTTCTGCTTGTTTTCTATTCTACATTTTAAGCATATATAACACTCATCATTTGCATATTACGTTTCGACCTTGGATCCGCGCCAACAAGATCAAGAAAGTTTCAAAATATAAGTGAAACTTTGATGTTTGCATCGAATAAGTAGGTTTCTTGGTGCTCAAGTAATCAGGTAAAATACTGCCGCATGTTTGAAACTCTACTTTTTCCAATGCATATAATACTCGTCATTAAATAATAGTGTTTTAAAAAACACTTTGGACTTTGGGAGTCGAATTTGTGTGAATAAGACGAAAAAGTTTTCAAATATTAGTAGAATATTCATATTTTCATATTGACTGAGCAGGTTGTTTAGTGACTAAGTAATCAGGTAAAACACTAACGCATGTTTTCTATTCTACATATTAAAACATCTATAACACTCATAATTTACATATTACCATTTGGACCCTGGATCCATGCCAATAAGATCAAGAAAGTTTCAAAATATAACTGAAACTTTGATGTTTGCATCGAATAAGTAGGTTTATTGGCATTCAAGTAATCAGGTAAAACACTGCCGCATGTTTGAAACTCTACCATTTCAAATACATATAATACTCATCACAAAATAATAGTGTTTTAAAAACACATTTCGACTTTGGGAGTAGAATTTGTGTGAATAAGATGAAAAAGTTTTCAAATATTAGTAGAATAATCATATTTTCAAATTGACTGAAAAGGTTGCTTAGTGACTAAGTAATCAGGTAAAACACTGCCGCATGTTTGTTATTCAACATTTTAAAGCATCTATAACACTCATCATTTGCATATTACCGTTTGGACCCTGGATTCGCGCCAATAAGATCAAGTAAGTTTCAAAATATAAGTGAAACTTTGATGTTTGCATCGAATAAGTTGGTTTCTTGGGGCTCAAGTAATCAGGTAAAACACTGCTGCATGTTTGAAACTTTACCATTTCAAATACATAAAATACTCATCATTAAATAATAGTATTTTTAAAAACACGTTTCGAATTTGGGAGTAGAATTTGTGAGAATAAGACGAAAAAGTATTCAAAATTTAGTGCAATATTCATATTTTCATATTGACTGAGCAGGTTGCTTAGTGACCAAGTAATTAGGTAAAAACCTGCCGCATGTTTGCTGTTCTACATTTTAAAGCATCTGTAACACTCATCATTTGCATATTACTGTTTGGACCCTGGATCCTTGCCAAAAAGATCAAGAAAGTTTCAAAATATAAGTGAAACTTTTATGTTTGCATCGAATAAGTAGGTTTCTTGTTGCTCAAGTAATCAGGTAAAACACTGCCGCATGTTTGACATTCTACCATTTCAAATACGTATAATACTCATCATTAAATAATAGTGTTTTTTAAAGCACGTTTAGACTGTGGGAGTAGAATTCGTGTGAATAAGACGAAAAAGTTTTCAAATATTAGTAGAATATTTATATTTTCATATTGACTCAGCAGGTTGCTTAGTGACTAAGTAACCAGGTAAAACACTGCCGCATGTTTGCTATTCTATATTTTAAAGCATCTATAACACTTATCATTTGCATTTTACCATTTGGACCCTAGATCCGCGCCAATAAGATCAAGAAAGTTTCAAAGTATAACCGAAACTTTGATGTTTGCATCGAAGAAGTAGGTTTCTTTGTGCTCAAGTAATCATATAAAATACGGCCGCATGTTTGAAACTCTACTATTTCAAATACATATATTGCTCAGCATTAGATTATAGTGTTTTTAAGAACACGTTTCGACTTTGGAGTAGAATTTGTGTGAATAAGACGAAAAAGTTTTCAAATATAAGTAGAATACTCAATTTTCATATTGACTGAGCAGGTTGCTTAGTGACTAAGTAATTAGGTAAAACACTGCCACATGTTTGCTATTCTACATTTTAAAGTATCTATAACACTAATCATTTGCGTATTACCGTTTGGACCCTGGATCCATGCCAATAAGATCAAGAAAGTTTCAAAATATAAGTGAAACTTTGATGTTTGCATCGAATAAGTAGGTTTCTTGGTGCTCAAGTGATCAGGTAAAACACTGCCGCATGTTTGAAACTCTACCATTTCAAATACATATATTACTCTTCATTACATAAGAGTGTTTTTAAGAACACGTTACGACTTTGGGAGTAGAATTTGTGTGAATAAGACGAAAATTTATCAAATATTAGTAAAATATTCATATTTTCATATTGATTGAGCAGGTTGGTTAGTGACTAAGTAATCAGGTAAAACACTGCCGCATGTTTGCTACTCTACATTTTAAAGTATGTATAACACTCATCATTTTCGTATTACCGGTTGTACCCTGGATCCACGCCAATAAGATCAATTTTTTTTTAAAAATATAAGTGAAACTTTGATGTTCGCATCAAATAAGTAGGTTTCTTGTTGCTCAAGTAATCAGGTAAAACACTGCCGCATGTTTTAAAATCTACCATTTCAAATACATATAATACTCATCATTAAATAATAGTGTTTTTAAAAAACGTTTCGACTTTGGGAGTAGAATTTGTGTGAAGAAGAAAAAAAGTTTTCAAATATTAGTAGAATATTCATATTTTCATATTGACTGAGTAGGTTACTTAGTGACTAAGTAATCAGGTAAAACACTGCCGCATGTTTGCTATTCTACATTTTAAAGCATCTATAACACTCGTCATTTGCATATTACCGTTTGGACCCTAGATCAGCACCAATAAGATGAAGAAAGTTTCAAAGTATATGTGAAAGTTTAATGTTTGCATGGAATAAGTAGGTTTCTTATTGCTCAAGTAATTAGGTAAAACACCGCCGCATGTTTGAAACTATACCATTTCAAATACATATCATACTCATTATTAAATAATAGTGTTTTTAAAAACACATTTCGACTTTGGGAGTAGAATTTGTGTGAATAAGACGAAAAAGTTTTCAAATATTAGTAGAATATACATATTTTCATACTAACTGACCAGGTTGCTTAGTGACTAAGTAATCAGGTAAAACACTGCTGCATGTTTGCTATTCTACATTTTAAAGCAACTATAACACTCATCATTTGCATATTACCGTTTGGACCCTGGATCTGTGCAAATAAGATATAGAAAGTTCGAAATTATAAGTGAAACTTTGATGTTTGCAACGAATAAGTAGGTTTCTTGGTGCTCGAGTAATCAGGTTAAACACTGCCGCATGTTTGAAACTCTACCGTTTCAAATACATATAATACTCATCATTAAATAATAGTGTTTTTAAAAACACGTTTCGAATTTGGGAACAGAATTTGTGTGAATAAGATGAAAAAGTTTTCAAATATTAGTTGAATATTCATATTTTCATATTGACTGAGCAGGTTGCTTAGTGACTAAGTAATCAGGTAAAACACTGCCGCATGTTTGTTATTCTACATTTTAAAGCATCTATAACACTCATCATTTCCATATTACCGTTTGTACCCTAGATCCATGCCAATAAGATCAAGAAAGTTTCAAAATATAAGTGGAACTTCTATTTTTGCATCGAATAAGTAGGTTTCTTGGTGCTCAAGTAATCAGGTAAAACATTGCCGAATGTTTGAAACTCAACCATTTCAAATACATATAATACTCATCATTAAATAATAGTGTTTTTAAAAGCACGTTTCGGCTTTGGGAGTAGAATTTGTTGGAATAAGGCGAATTGTTTTTCAAATATTAGTAGAATATTCATATTTTCATATTGACTGAGCAGGTTTCTTAGTGACTAAGTAATCAGGTAAAGCACTGCCGCATGTTTGCTATTCTACATTTTAAACCATCTATAACACTCATCATTTGCATTTTACCGTTTGGACCCTGGATCCACGCCAATAATATCAAGAAAGTTTCAAAATATAAGCGAAACTTTGATGTTTGCATTGAACAAGCAGGTTTCTTGGTGCTCAAGTAATCAGTTAAAACATTCCCGCATGTTTGAAAATCTACCATTTCAAATATTAGTAGAATACTCATATTTTCATATTAACTGAGTGAGTTGCTTATTGACTAAGTAATCAAGTAAGACACTAACGCATGTTTGCTTTTCTACATTTTAAAGCATCTATAACACTCATCATTTGCATATTACCGTTTGGACTTTGGATCCGCGCCAATAAGATCAAGAAAGTTTCAAAGTATAAGTGAAACTTTGATGTTTGCATCGAATAAGTAGGTTTCTTGGTGCTCAAGTATTCAGGTAAAACACTGTCGCATGTTTGAAACTCTGCCATTTCAAACACATATATTACTCATCATTAAATAATAGTGTTTTTAAGAACACTTTTCGACTTTGGGAGTAGAATTTGTGTGAATAAGACGAAAAAGTTTTCAAATATTAGTAGAATACTCATATTTTCATATTGACTGGGCAGGTTGCTTAATGACTAAGTAATCAGGTAAAACACTGTCGCATGCTTGTTATTCTACATTTTAAAGCATCTATAACACTCGTCATTTGCATATTACCGTTTGGACCCTGGATCCGCACCAATTAGATCAAGAAAGTTTCAAAATATAAGTGAAACTTTGATGTTTTCATCGAATAAGTAGGTTCCTTGGTGCTCAAGTAATCAGGTAAAACACTATCGCATATTTGAAACTCTGCCTTTACAAGTACATATAATACTCATCATTAAATAATAGTGTTTTTAAAAATAGGTTTCGACTTTGGGTGTTGTAACAACCCGAAAATCTAGGCCAGTTTAAAATTTTTATTTTGGCAATTTTAGCGAAGTTTGAACATTTAAAATGAATTATTTTAAATAAAATCGACGAGAAATTTATTTTGAACAGAATTCGAACGTATATATTATATACGTCGTCGTTAGAATATAAATAATTATATATAATTATAAATAGAATTGAAAATGGCGCGGTAGTTCGATTATTCGATTTCAAACTTCAATTGAATGTACCGGGTGCAAAATAAACCGGATTTTAGTGAAACCAAAAATAATAGGATCTAATGGAGAATATCTTTCCAACGAATCCGAAAAATTGGAATTTCATAGCGGGAATCAAAAGATATGTCCAGTTGAAAATTCTAAATTGTCGCAATGGAATTCAGGCCCTTAAAAATGGAAATTTTGGAAACGACTTCGGATTTCAACGAAACACTTCTGTTGAATCCGTGATGTCGAATTATTGCTATATTCCAAATTTCATAATTTTTCGAATCAATATGTGAGCGTGGCAAAGGAAAACGCGTTTGACCATTTTCTGTTGATTTTAATCGACTGGAAAATGGCCATTTTTCCAACGGTCTCAGAATTCAACGAAATTAGTTTTGTTAGGACCGTATCGCCAATACGAAGCTAGAAAATATTTTTTGGGAATTTTTAGAGTTGTATGTGACCCTGGTAAATTGAAATGTATGTTTAAAATAGAACATATAGATTTAAATGTAAATTCAACGGAAACTGATTGTAACGATCGAATCAGCCTACGATACATATCCCATTGTGTTCGGAATGGGGATAATTAGCTATGGACGACAGGCGGTAGGCCTCGTTTAGAGGTCGTATGTAAAAGTCAACTTTTTGAAATTAAAATAAAAAAAATAAAAAAAAATTAAAACCTGTCCTCTTCCTTTATTCACTCTGCCCCCCCCCCCCCCCGCCCCCCCGATTCATTTCCGGGAGAAAAAAAAAGAAGAAGAAGAAAGGGCAAGGGAGAAGGAAGGGCGAGGAGCCGCCGATCTTCCCGCCGCCGCCCCATTGCGGCTTCCTCCAGGTGGCGGGCGCTACCGCCCCTCTCCACTCCCCCTCCTCCTTCTTCCCCGATCCCCTTCTCCCTTCTCTTCTCCTTCAAGTTGCGCCTCCCCTCCCCTCCTCTTGACGAGCCTTTCTCCTTCCTCCCCGCGACCGACTCAAGCACCCCTCCGACCATCCCACTGTCTGCCGCGTGCCACCCCCTCTAGCCTCTATCGCCAAACGACAGTGAACCCCCCTTCCCTCTGATAAAATCAAAGGCAAGTGAGTCTCCTTTTTCTGATTTTGTTTTGTTCCTCCAATAACATAGTTAAATCAGTTTTCTTTTATTTATTTAAACAAAGTTTTGATTTTATTTTAGTTAGTTAGTTATTTATTAATATGTAGATTAAATAAAATGTATAGATTTTTCTAAAATAAAAAGAATAGAGTTTTTATTATGAACATAGCAAGATAAAAATATAACTTTTATTATATGTAGAAGTTAAAAATATAATTTTTATCGCATGTAAAGGTTGAAAATATAATTTTCACATTATAAGATAATAAAAATGTGATCTTTATATGGTAGGATATAAAAAGACGATATTTTTAAGTAGTGAAAGACGACATTTAGAAAGTAGTAAAAAGGCGAAATCCTTATATAGAAAATAGCGTGATAAAAATAGAATTTTTATCTATATAGTAACGATGTAAAAATAGAATTTTTATCTATATAGTAGCGAGGTAAAAATAAAATTTTATCCATATGGAGTGATTAAAAAAATTCGATTTTTATATATTGAATAGCGAAGTAAAAATTCGATTTTTATATATTGAATAACGAAGTAAAAATTCGATTTTTATATATGGAATAGTAAAGTAAAAATTCGATTTTGACATATGTAGAGAATACGGGCAACGAAGGTGACAAAAAGGTGAGAACGACGAAGATTTCTCTAAATGAAGTGTCGTGGAGTTGGAATAGCTATCGGTGAGAACTTCTCACTCTAAATTTCTTTTTCTAGTTATATATATATATACTAGGATGCAGACGGTGCTTAGCAGCACCCGACACCCGTCATCAATAGACCATGGACGGCTTGTTTGTTTGATTGATATGTGGTGAAAATTTGTTTGTGTTGTTGATGCGAAATCGATAATAAAATATTCTTGTGTTGAAAGGAAATAAAATATTTATATAGTTAAAAATATTTTATCGTTAAAAATATAATTTTTAACGTGAAAGTGAATAAATAAATATTTATAAACAAATCGGCCGATTTGTTTATATACACTGATTTGACTGATATTGATTGGGATGATATATTTTACACATCGCCCAACTGCACAAATAAAAATCTGTGTTTGTTGATTTGAAACCCCACACGGGTGTTGGGATGATATTTGGGTACGCTAATCCCAATTATTTAATTGTATGTCGATCGATTGGTCAACAGACTGTTGGATGATGGTTGATTGTTTATCATTGCTTTTATATACATGTATTGTATGGAATCCATATAATTAACGTTATATGGTGATTGATTGGGCCTCATTCCAATCGGGAAAATAATGAATATTATAAAAGAAAATTCATGTGTTGAAACTATTTATGTGTTGAGTAAAATATTTTAAAAATAAAATTTACATCTTCATCATATTTAAAATTAGAACTACTTCACGGTGGAGTCTGATTTAAAAATCAAACGATAGATACCATAATTTTATAAAATATTTTACATAACAAAAATAGTGATGTGTTGACAGTACTCATGTGTTGAGATTAGTCGTGTGTTGAAAGAAATATAGATTCATGTGTTGAATGGAATATATATATTCATTTGTTGAATAGAATAACGAATTTATTGAAATATATATAGCCGTGTTGATTAGAGTTGCGCTATTTTGACGTGAACGACATTTATATCGATTTTATTCGTTTTATAATGAATATTGAAAAGTGATTTCAAAATTTAATATTTTGAAATGTAATTCAAATTAAATTAGATTAAAATTCAAATTGAAATTTTATTGAATCAATTTGAAATGAATTCGAATCGAATAGAAAATGAATTCGATTCGAATTGAATAGAAAGTGAATTTGAATTCGAATTGAATAGAAATGAATTCAAATTGAATTAAATTGAAATTGAATTAAAAACGAATTGAAATCGTTTTGAATGAAATTTAAAACGAACTGAAATTGAATTGAAATCAATTTGAAATGAATTCGAATTAAAGTAAATAGAAGGTAAATTCAAATTGAATTGAATTAAAACTAATTAGAATTTGAATTGAATTGAAACGAATTTGAATTCGAACTAAATAAAATAGAGATGAATTCGAATTGAATTGAAATCAAATCGATTTGAAATTGAAGAGGAAGTTGAAATTGTTTTTGAAACGAATTCAAAACTATTTATAAAATATGTTTTATAAGGAAATCGACGAAATATGTATTATATATATATATATATATATATATATATATATATATATATATAATGGCCTGAATAGAATGCGCCGCGCCGCGGCAGTTCGTGAATTTCGACCATTAACTTCGAATTGGCGTTGCGGGAGATCCGACCGTCGGATTCTCCTAAAACCAGAACCATTGAATTCGTATCGAAAAGAGATTTCCAATGAATATTAGAAATTTGAAATCTAACGGTTGGATTTGGAGTTATGTCCAAATCAAATTTGAAAAAGGTCGCTGTAAGTGCAGTTCGATGGCCGTTGTTGGAAATCGACTGTACGGGCCTTGATAAAATTATTAAAAATATTGATAATTTGTATAAAATCATAATATGTGAATTGGAAAGAACTGGGATGAAAAACCCCACATTTGAAATGATAAAAATAGATTTTTATCGAAATGAACTAGTTTTGAACTAGAATTAAAATCAATTTATTTTTGAAATAAATAAATTGAATTTGAAGGTGATTTTAAAAATAATCAATATTCCCAATACGTGAATTGGACTAGAGTTGAATTGAAATTATCTTCGGAATATTTCGTTGTTGGATTTCGTGATTATACAGATATTGTTATGGGAATTTGAAAGATATATTTTATATCGTTATTTCCAATACGATATTTGTTGCTTTCAGAATTTGATATCGAATATAAGCCGATATATTTTCTATTCAGAGCCTTGTATTTAATATCAAATGTGATTCGGGTTTATCGTGGATCGTGTTTTAGATGACATTGGTTCTTTAACCCAGTTAAAGGCAGGATGTTGATTTTTGAAAATATTAAAACTAAGTGGAGTTTTAATGAATCTTTAATTAGATTGAAATATGAATTGATAATTTAAATTATCAAATCTGAAAGGTGATCGAGAATGGAGTACCACCAGTTTTGCTCCAAAGCGATAGTTAAATCTTTAATTAGATTTGAACGTGAAATGGTAATTAATTTTACCGATAACACCGTGGTGTTAGATATGGAGTATCGCCAATTTTGCTCCATGGGATGAATAGGTTGGGATTGAGAAATAAAATAAATAATTACTTCGGTGTGGTTCGCTAATCCCGACTAGTTAGAAATGATATCCAAAGGAGGATTATAGAATAAATTTAGAAGAATTTATCTTGGATAAAATTAATGGGAACCTTTCCCTAAGAATGTGATTTTGTGAATAAAAGAATATTCTGAATTGGAATGAGGCGTTCGTTGTGTTTGTGTAACATTTGTTTGTCATATACGTGGGTTATTCAGAAAGGCCGAGTTTATACCCATTCTGAATAACCGATTCGACGAGATATCGAAGAGAAAGACGGTGGTTGAAGACTGGAAGTCTTCACATCGTTTAGGTGATTACTGGTGCTCTCAATTGGGCTGTACACCCAAGATGAGGGAAACAGTTGGTGATCATCTAGACGTACTTGGAGATGGATGGATATGCGAGGAAAGTGCCTCCGGTTTCGTTTAGACCCAGGACGAACTTGTAAATGGATTGTGTGTCTGACATTGGATTTTATTCTATGTTGATTGATCTCTATTAAATATACATCTGTTTGGCGACGGAGGATTTATTCTCTTGCTTAACGCCCTTCTCAGAGACGTATGAGCTCAGAGGTTGTATATCGATGGACATCAGTCGCATGGAATGAATTGCCAGTGTGGCACGCGTAAGTGGCAATTGATCAAGGCTTCTGTTGAAAAGCAAAGTCTTGTGGTTGATGATCAAAGCATGGTCTGTGTGGCGCAGCTTTGTGTATAACGTGAATTCGCGAGCCTCACACCTCGGTATGAGTCAAAAACGGGATAGTGACTGCAGGGAGAGCACGATGTTTCTTTCTAGCTAGGGTGGTGTCAGTGACCTACCAGCCCTGACATCTATATACTTTTCACCTGTGTGGTTGTTGGAATGCGAGGCGCCTCGGATATAGGTCTGTAAGGACCGGGAAACGTGTGTTCAGTAATAACTAATCCTCAAAAGTAAGAGAGGACCGGCCGTGAAGATCCAAGGATCATAGTGTGGTCCTGAGGCATTTGCTAGAGTGTCTCGAACGCGGAGAGGAGCTTGCCCCTTGCCTCGACTCATGATGGAATCCAATTTCCAATACGTGTGTTTCGGTTTTATTTGTAGAGCCTAGTATGGCGACATAGTGGTATGGGTCATTCATGCCGCCTATGATTGATATTTATGATTGAAACTGTTTTGACGCTATACGCTTATAATAGTGTCAAATAATGTGTTTTAAACGTATCAAGCATGCTTTGGCTGTAATAAGGTAAAAACCCTATCCTCCGGCTTGCGTTGCGTTGTGTGATGGGACCTGGGTCTTATAATAGCTTCATTTTTCTTTATTTAGCATTGCGCTGTTTGTTTTATGCACTGGTATTCTTGGGAGGAAACCCGTTCTGTGTTATACGGCGTGGTCCCTTAATTTACCGAACTTTATAATAAAGATTAATAACTGTTTTAGTTCTCACACCAGTCCCATGACTGACCTGGAGTTTATTGTTATAACCTAAACTCTGGGTGCCCCTATTTTCCACACGGGCAGCTAGTAGTTTTGGTTTTGCAGATTTATATTCACAGGATCCTGATTTACAGCTGGAACGATGCTCAGAAAGCTCTGTATCCGTGCATTACTTCTAGTTATGCTTTTGTATTATTTTCCGCTGCTATGTAATTTATTGTAATCTCTGATATTTGTTGAATGTAATTTATTCATTTATACTCTGTATATTCTTGTATCTGATGGAATTGTTGTAATAACAATGAAATGTTCTTCCGTCTGCATTCTATTTTTTCCTGTTCTCAAAGTATCCGCGCTTTCCTTCACGGGGAAGTTACGGGTTCTTACAGTTGGTATCAGAGCTTTGGTTTACAGAGCTCGAGAACAAGATACATTAGAACCGAACGAAAGAATTCATCAGATATTGGATTAGTAATATCCAATTAGAATGACTCGTTAGAGATGGGATCAGTAGTATCCTAGAACGAGTGTGAAGAGTATATTTTTCAAATGAAAACAATTTTGTTTTGAAAATTTAAATCGCTTTATACGTATTTGAAAATTTATTTATTTTGAATTTGGGCAATCGAGTATATAAAGATTTCGCGTATACGCGTCATGAACGTATATTCGAAGTTTTAATATACTGGATAGATATAGAATCACATTCTAGACACCCGGAGATAATTTTGGTAATGCGGCCGCATCATCAATATTTATGTTTTTTCGAAGGTGTGATTTCTATATATTTCCATTAGACTGGTGTGAGAATCAAAACTAATATAGGTAGATTTATTTGTTGTGATTGGCATCAAAAATATGATTTTTAGTATATGTGTTAAAATTATTAATTTGAAACTCTAATTCACTAATTGATTGATGTTTGTGTTGTTTGTTTATTTGTTTGATAATTTTAAACCATTTATGCCTAATTGAACCAAATATTGAATTGTATCGAAAATTGGTCGCATTTGCTTGCATATACATGTACTTACATTGAACATGTCATAGCAAGGAGGCTAGAGCAGAGAATAAAATTTGTTTGCCCGACAAATAGGTATATGTTTATCATAATTTACTGTTTTGTTTGGGTGATGATGATTTTATGAGCCTATTGGCTAGCCGCTTGGATTTTTCTTTTTCTTTTTGAGATCAGAAGGCCTGTATGGCAATTTCGGGATTTTCCCGTGGCTCCCGGTGCAGGGGAGGTTATGGAGAAATTTTTTGAAAAATCCGGGTGTTTGCCAAATTTTTGAAGAATTTGAAAATTCTCAGAAACTGAAAAGTTGGAGAATGGAAGCCAGATCGAACGTAGAGTTAATTAATCAAACCACTTTCGACTTTGTTCCTTTTCGGGGATGAAAAGTTTTAAGTGGGAGAGATTGTAACAACCCGAAAATCTGGGCCAGTTTAAAATTTTTATTTTGGCAATTTTAGCGATGTTTGAACATTTAAAATGAATTATTTTAAATAAAATCGACGAGAAAATTATTTTGAATAGAATTCGAACGTATATATTATATACGTCGTCGTTAGAATATAAATAATTATATATAATTATAAATAGAATTGAAAATGGCGCGGTAGTTCGATAATTCGATTTCAAACTTCAATTGAATGTACCGGGTGCAAAATAAACCGGATTTTAGTGAAACCAAAAATAATAGGATCTAATGGAGAATATCTATCCAACGAATCCGAAAAATTGAAATTTCATATCGGGAATCAAAAGATATGTCCAGTTAAAATTCTAAATAGTCGCTATGGAATTTAGGCCCTTAAAAATGGAAATTTTGCAAACGACCTCGGATTTCAACGAAACCACTTTTATTGGATCCGTGATGTCAAATTATTGCTAGATTCCAAATTTCATAATTTTTCGAATCAATATGTGAGCGTGGCAAAGGAAAACGCGTTTGACCATTTTCAGTTGATTTTAATCGACTGGAAAATGGCCATTTTTCCAATGGTCTCAAAATTCGACGAAATTAGTTTTGTTAGGACCGTATCGCCAATACTAAGCTAGAAAATATTTTTTGGGAATTTTTAGAGTTCGTATGTGACCCTGGTAAATTGAAATGTATGTTTAAAATAGAATATATAGATTTAAATTTAAATTCAACGGAAACTGATTGTAACGATCGAATCAGCCTACGATACATATCCCATTGTGTTCGGAATGGGGGTAATTAGCTATGGACGACAGGTGGTAGGCCTCGTTTAGAGGTCGTATGTAAAAGTCAACTTTTTGAAATTAAAATAAAAAAAATAAAAAAAAATTAAAACCTCTCCTCTTCCTTTATTCACTTCCCCCCCACCCCCCCGATTCATTTGTGGGAGAAAAAAAATAAAAAGAAGAAGAAAGGGCGACAGAGAAGGAAGGGGAGGAGCCGCCACTCCTCCCGCCGCCGCCCCATTGCGGCTTCCTCCAGGTGGCGGGCGCCACCGCCCCTCTCCACTCCCCCTCCTCCTTCTTCCCCGATCCCCTTCTCCCTTCTCTTCTCCTTCCAGTTGCGCCTCCCCTCCCCTCCTCCTGGCGAGCCTTTCTCCTTCCTCCCCGCGACCGACTCCAGCACCCCTCCGACCATCCCACTGTCTGCCGCGCGCCACCCCCTCTAGCCTCTATCGCCAACGACAGTGAACCCCCCTTCCCTCTGATAAAATCAAAGGCAAGTTGTAACAACCCGAAAATCTGGGCCAGTTTAAAATTTTTATTTTGGCAATTTTATCGAATTTTGATTATTTAAAATGAATTATTTTAAATAATATCGACGAGAAATTTATTTAGAATTGAAATTCGGCGTATATATTATATACGTCGTCGTTAGAATATATAATAATTATATATAATTATAAAAGGAATAGAAAATGGCGCAGTAGTTCGAAAATTCGATTTCTAATTTCAAATGAATATACAGAATTCAATATAAGTCAGAATTGAACGAAACAAGAAATATTTGAATCTGTATGACTATATCTTTGTAACGAAGTTAACAAACTGAGATTTCATTTTAGAAATGATAAGATATGTCCAGTTTAAAATTAGAAATAGTCGCTGTGGAATTTATATATATTTTTATATATATAAGGCCCTTAAAAATAGCAATTTTGCAAACGACCTCGGATTTCGACGAAACCAGTTTTGTTGGGTCCGTGATGTTAAGTTATTGCTAGGTTTCAAATTTCATAATTTTTCGAATCAATATGTGAGCGTGGCAAAGGAAAACGCGTTTGACCAGTTTCAGTTGATTTTAATCGACTGGAAATTGGCCATTTTTCAAACGGTCTCAGAATTCGACGAAACTAGTTTTGTTAGGACCGTATCGTCAATACGAAGCTAGAAATTATTTTTCTGGAATTTTTCTAGTTAGTATGTGACCCCGGTAATTTGAAATGTACGTTTAAAATTCAATATAGTGATTTAAATGTAAATTCAAACGGAAACTGATTGTAACGATCAAATCAGCTTGCGATACATATCCCATTGTGTTCGGAATGGGGGTGAAACGCTATGGGCGACAGGCGGTGGGCCTCGTTTCGAGGTCATATGTAAAAGTCAACCTTTTTGCCAAATATAGTAATTAAATAAAAAAAAAAATATAATCTTCCCCTTTAACCCGCTGGCCCCCCTTTTTTTTCCCTTCACAATCGATCACAGACAGAAAAAAAAAAAAAAAAAACCCTAATAGCTGAAGCCGCCGCCCCCTCAGGCGAACGCCGCGACGAAGCTATCGCCGCGCCCCCTGGAAGCCTCGAGCCCTCGCGAAGCCATCGAAGCCCCCCCAGATCGAACGAGCCCCACCGAAGCCCCCCCTAGTTCGCGACGCCCGCCGACCCCCCCCCCCCCCCCCGAAGTACCGCCGACGCTCTTCTTCCCTTCTCCACTTCGAAGTCGACGGTGAGCATTTACGATAATTTCATTTTTTATTTTTTTTATTTTTATTTTTAGTTCTGCTAAAACTAAACTGCATTTTTAAGAAAACAAAACTGATTTATTTTTAGATCCAAAAACTGAATTATAAAAAAAAAAAAAAAATCAAAACAGAATTTATAAAGAATAAAAAACAGAATTTTCTAAAAGGTAAAAACTGAATTTAAAAAGAAAAATAAAAACTGTTTTAAAAGAAGAAACTAAAAACTGGATTTTCTTTTTATAATATAAAAACAGAACTGATTTAAAAGAATAATAAAAACTGCATTTTGAAAAAGGATTTAAAAAACTGCATTTTTATAAAAGAGAAAAAAAAACTGATTTTTGGTTATATTTAAAGAAAACTGATTTTTGATAATATGAAAAAAACTGATTTTTGTTTATTTTAAAACTGATTGGTTTAGAGGAAATTCAAAAACTGATTTTTAAAAGTATTTTAAACTGATTTTATTTTAAAAAGAAAATGGTTTAAATTTTAAAAAGAAAAGGTTTAAACTTGAAAGGTAAAAGAGTTAAACTTTAAAAAGTAAGAGAAAAGATTTGAACTTTGAAATAAAAATTCGATTTTTATATATTGAACTTTGAAATAAAAATTCGATTTTTATATATTGAACTTTGAAATAAAAATTCGATTTTTATATATTGAACTTTGAAATAAAAATTCGATTTTTATATATTGAACTTTGAAATAAAAATTCGATTTTTATATATTGAACTTTGAAATAAAAATTCGATTTTTATATATTGAACTTTGAAATAAAAATTCGATTTTTATATATTGAACTTTGAAATAAAAAATTCGATTTTTATATATTGAATAGCATAGTAAAAATTCAATTTTTACATATGTAGTGAAAGCGGACAACGAAGGTGACAAAAAGGCGGGATCGACGAAGACTTCTGCAAAGGAAGTGCCGTGGAGCTAGGATAGCTATAAGTGAGAATTTCTCACCTTTCAATTTATTTTTCTAGTTATATATATACTAGGATGCAGACGGTGCTTAGTAGCACCCGACACCCGTCCACAGACCATGGACTTGTTTGTTTGGCTGTTTGGTTATTGATTGCGATATTGGTTTGAATGTGATTTGTGGTGTGAAAAATCGAATCGATAAATTGGTTAGGATTAGACGTGCGCCGTTATAAGGCGAAGGAGTAAGGCTAGGTTAGACGCTTACTCCAAACTTTGTGGTTTACATAACGAATTGATTTGATTGATGTGTGAATGGCGTGGGCCTTCACTAGACCGGGGATAAGGCTAGGCCTTGTCCCGTTTCTAGTATCGTGCCGTTATGCCGCCGAAATTTTCTAAAATATGTTAGAAAAATAAAAATGTCATTTATTGAATAAATGAACTGAAAAGAAAATTCATGTGTTGGAATAAATATTTTATCGTTAAAAATATAGTTTTTAACGTGAATGTGAATAAAATAAAATATTCATTTACAAACCAGACGGTTTGTTTATGTACACTGATTTGACTGATATTGATTGGGACGATAAATTTTACACATCGCCCAACAGCACAAATAAAATATGTGTTTGATTGTTTGAAACCCCACACGGGTGTTAGGATGAAATTTGAAGTTCACTCATCCTGATTGATTAAATATGTCGATCGATTGATTGACATGCTGTTGTAAGCGTTAGATATCTTTATTTGATGCTTATACAGTGTAGTGCACTTTGGTTGATGGTTGATTATTTTTCCATGCTATTATATACATGTGTTGTATGAAAATCCATATAATTAACTTTATATGGTAATTGATTGGGCCTCATTCCAGTTTTAAAATAGAAATATTTGAAATAGAAATATTCGAAATGGAATATTTGAAAATATCAATATATGAAGCCGTGTTGATTAGATTGACGCCATTTTGACGTGAACGATATTTATATCGATTTTAAAACGATTTCGAAATAAATTGAATTGAAAACGATTTCGAAATGAGTTGAATTGAAAACGATTTCGAAATGAACTGAATTGAAAACGATTTCGAAATAAATTGAATTGAAAACGATTTCGAATTGAATTGAAAAGTGAATTGAAAACGATTTCGAAATGAATTGAATTGAAACGAATTCAAAGTGAATTGAAAACGATTTCGAAATGAATTGAATTGAAACGAATTCAAAGTGAATTGAAAACGATTTCGAAATGAATTGAATTGAAAACGATTTCGAAATGAATTGAATTGAATATGAATTCAAATTGAATTGAAATTTGAATTGAATAGAAATGAATATTCAAAACGAATTTATAAAGAAGAATTCAATTGTGATTTGAATTGAAAAGGAAGTTGAAAAAGTTTTTGAAACGAATTCAAAACTATTTATATAATTCGTTTTAAATAGAAATCGACGAAGTATATATTATATATATTATATATATAATATAATGGCCTGAATAGAACGCGCCGCGCCGCGGCAGTTCGCGAATTTCGACCATTTATTTCAAACGGACATTACGGGAGATCCGACCGTCGGATTCTCCCTAAACCGGAACCGTTGGGTTCGTATCGAAAAGAGCTTTCTAACGAATATTAGAAATTTGAAATCTAACGGTTGGATTTGGAATTATGTCCAAATCAAATTCGAAAAAGGTCGCTGTAAGTGCAGTTCGATGGCCGTTGATGAAAATCGACTGTACGGGCCTTGATAAAATTATTAAAAATAGCAATAATTTGTGTAAAATCATAAGAAATGATTTGTGAAGATTTGGGATGAAAAACTCCCTATTTGAAAAGATAAAAATAGATTTTTATCGAAATGAACTAGTTTTGAACTAGAATTATAATTCTGTTTATTTTTAAATAAATAAATTGAATTTGAAAAGGGTTTTGAAAATAACCAAAATTTCCAATGATTGCATTGGAGTGGATTTGAATCGAAATTGTCTTCGGAATATTTCGATGTTGGAATTCGTGATTATACAGGTGTTGTTATGGAAATTTGAAAGATATATATATTTATATCGTTATTTCCAATACGACATTTGTTAGTCGTAGAATTTGATATTGAATATAAGCCGATATATTTTCTATTCAGAGCCTTGTATTGAATATCGAATGTGATTTGGGTTTGTCGTGAATGGTGTCTTCACTAACACTGTTCTTGAACCCAGTTGAGAAATGATTAAATCTTTTTATTTAGATTTAATGAAGTGTACCAATTAAAAATGATATTTAATTGGAATTGAATTGGGAATTGATTTTTGGGTTTATCGTGAACAGTGTTTTAAATAACACTTTTTCTTTAACCCGATAATTAATGAATGTGATTTGGGTTTGTCGTGAATGGTGTCTTCACTAACACTGTTCTTGAACCCAGTTGAGAAATGATTAAATCTTTTTATTTAGATTTAATGAAGTGTACCAATTAAATGATATTTAATTGGAATTGAATTGATATTGATTTTTGGGTTTATCGTGAACAGTGTTTTAAATAACACTTGTTCTTTAACCCGATAATTAATGAATGTGATTTGGGTTTGTCGTGAATGGTGTCTTCACTAACACTGTTCTTGAACCCAGTTGAGAAAAGATTAAATCTTTTTATTTAGATTTAATGACGTGTACCAATTAAATAATATTTAATTGGAATTGAATGGATATTGATTTTTGGGTTTATCGTGAACAGTGTTTTAGATAACACTTGTTCTTTAACCCGATAATTAATGGGATGTGACTTTGGGTTTATCGTGAACCGTGTTTTAAATGACACTGATTCTTTAACCCAGTCACAGATTAAAACTAAGTGGAGTTTTAATGAATCTTTAATTAGATTGAAAAGATCGAGAATGGAGTATCACCAGTTTTGCTCCAGGCGATAGTTAAATCTTTAATTAGATTTGAACGTGAAATTTAGAAACTAACTGTCGGTTAGCCAAGCAGAAGGGTTTTCTGGATATTGATCTGATGTTGGTTTCGGCCTTCGGGGTTAATATTTGGGGAATTATTCTCTTGATTAATTTACGGTTAGTGACTAATGAATTGGAATGAGGCGTATGTTGTGTTTGTGTAACACTTTTATAAAATATACGCGAGTTATTCGGGAAGTCCGGGTTTATCCCATTCTGAATAATCGATACGACGATAAGTCGAAGATGAAGACGATGGTCGAAGACCGGAGGTCTTCACGTCGTTTGGGTGATAACTGATGATCTTGATTGGGCTGTACACCCAAGAAGATGGAAACAGTTGGTGATCGTCCAGACGTACTTGGAGATCGATGGATATGCGAGGTACTAGGTGCCTCCGGTTTCGTTCAGACCCAGAACGGACTTGTAAATGGACTGTGTGTCTGACATCGGATTTCATTCTGTGTGACTGATATCGGTTGCATAGGATGGTTTGCCTGTGTGGCATGCTAAGATGCAAATGATCAAGGCTTCTGTTGAAAAGCAAAGTCTTGTGGTTGATGATCAAAGCACGGCCTTTGTGGCGTAGCTTTGTGTAACGTTTACCTCGCGTGTTTCACACCAGGTATGAACCAAAAACGGGAGACGGACCTCAGGGAGGGCCTGCGTTTCCTCCTAGCTAGAAGTGGCGTCAGTGGTTTTACACGCCCTGACGAGTTTGACTTATGTGGTTGTTGCTGTTGCGAGGCGCCTCGGATTGATCGGTCGTTCTCGAACCGATGGAGTCATTTAGTTGGCTCGCTTACGCCCCAAAGGGCGGCGAAACGTAGTGCTCAGGCATTTTTAATCCACTCCGTGTGGACCGGCCCTGTCGCTCCAAGGGTCGATGCGTTCTGATCCTGAGACTCGGGCTAGGCAGTCTCGAATCGGTTGAGGACTATCTTTTGCCTCGGTTCATAGAAGGAAATCCAATTTCCAAATACGTGACTTTGCGGTTTTATTTGTAAACCTATATATGGCGACATGATATATGGTACCCATGCCGCCTATGATTGATACTTATGATTTGAAGTTGTTTTATACACTATGCACTTATAATAGTATCAAATGATTTGTTTTAAACGTATCCAGCATTCTTTGGCTGTTATAAGGGAAAACCCTATCCCCCGGCTTGCGTTTGCATTGTGTGATAGGACCTGGGTCTTATAACAGCTTCATTTTTCTTTATTTAGCATTGCGCTGTTTGTTTTATGCACTGGTATTCTTGGGAGGAAACCCGTTCCGTGTTATACGGCGTGGTCCCTTGATTTACCTAACTTTTAAAATAAAGAATAATAACTTTTTTTGTTCTCACACCAGTCCCATGACTGACCTGGAGTTTATTGTTTTAACCTAAACTCTGGGTGCCCCTATTTTGACACGGGCAGCTAGTAGTTTTGGTTTTGCAGATTTATATTCACAGGATCCTGGTTTACAGCTGGAACGATATCCGGAAAGCTTTGTATCCGCATATCTACTTCTAGTTGTGTATTGTAATATTTTCCGCTGCTATGTATTTAAATGTAATTTAAATCTCTGATATTTCTGTGTGATATTCATTTATACTCTGTATATTCTTGTAATCTGATGCATTGTTGTAATATACAATGAAACGTTCTTCTGTATGCGTTCTGCTGTGGCTTGTTCTCGAACTATCCGACGCTTTCCTTTACGGGGAGGTTGCGGGTCTTTACACGTGGTATCAGAGCTTTGGTTTACAAAGCTCAGAGAATAAGACACATTAGAAACATACGAAAGAATTCATCAGATATTGGATTAGCAATATCCAATGGGAATGACTCGTTAGAGATAGGATCAGTAGTATCCTAGAACGAGTGTGAAGAGTATATTTTTAAAATGAAAACAAAATTTTGTTTTGAAAATTTAAATCAATTATTCGTAGTTGATTATTAATTTATATTGATTTGGACAATCCAGTATATATAGATTTTGCGTATACGTCTGATCCGCGTATATTCGAAGTTTTAATATACCGGGTAGATATAGAACCGCACTCTAGTAGCCCGACAATGTTCTGATGGTGGTTCGAAACATCATCAGCATTTATTTTCGAGTGACGAAGGTGTGATTTCTATATATTTCCATTAGACTGGTGTGAGAACCAAAACTAATATAGTTAGAATACATTGTTGTGAATTGGCATCAAAAACAAGATTTTCGGTATATGTATCAAAATTATGAATTTGAAACTCTAATTCACTAATTGATTGATGTTTGTGTTGTTTGTTTATTTGTTTGATAATTTTGAACCATTATGCCTAACTGAATCAAATATTGACTTGTATTGAAATTTGGTCGCATTTGCTTGCATATACATATATATATTGAACAGGTCATAGCAAGGAGGCTAGAGCCAGAGAATAAAATTTGTTTGCCCGACAAATAGGTACATGTTTACTACATAATTTCCTGTTTTGTTTGGGTGATGATGATTTTGTGAGCCTATTGGCTTGCCGCTTGGCTTTTTCTTTTTCTTTTTGAGATCTGAAGGACCGGGGAAGCTATTTGAAATTCCCCGATGCTCCCGGTGCAGGGGAGGTTATGGCGAAATTTTTCGAAAATTTAGGGAGTTAGCCAAATTTTTGAAATTTTGAAAATTCTCAGAAACTAAAGAGTTGGAGAATGGAAGCCAGATCGAGCGTAGAGTTG
Source organism: Allium sativum (assembly GCA_030737875.1). Taxonomy (NCBI): domain Eukaryota; kingdom Viridiplantae; phylum Streptophyta; class Magnoliopsida; order Asparagales; family Amaryllidaceae; genus Allium; species Allium sativum. Next base: position 657,907,131 of record CM060923.1, read on the forward strand.
AATAGTCAAACCACTTTCGACTTTGTTCCTTTTCGGGGACGAAAAGTTTTAAGTGGGGGAGATTGTAACAACCCGAAAATCTGGGCCAGTTTAAAATTTTTATTTTGGCAATTTTATCGAATTTTGATTATTTAAAATGAATTATTTTAAATAATATCGACGAGAAATTTATTTAGAATTGAAATTCGGCGTATATATTATATACGTCGTCGTTAGAATATATAATAATTATATATAATTATAAAAGGAATAGAAAATGGCGCAGTAGTTCGAAAATTCGATTTCTAATTTCAAATGAATATACAGAATTCAATATAAGTCAGAATTGAACGAAACAAGAAATATTTGAATCTGTATGACTATATCTTTGTAACGAAGTTAACAAACTGAGATTTCATTTTAGAAATGATAAGATATGTCCAGTTTAAAATTAGAAATAGTCGCTGTGGAATTTATATATATTTTTATATATATAAGGCCCTTAAAAATAGCAATTTTGCAAACGACCTCGGATTTCGACGAAACCAGTTTTGTTGGGTCCGTGATGTTAAGTTATTGCTAGGTTTCAAATTTCATAATTTTTCGAATCAATATGTGAGCGTGGAAAAGGAAAACGCGTTTGACCAGTTTCAGTTGATTTTAATCGACTGGAAATTGGCCATTTTTCAAACGGTCTCAGAATTCGACGAAACTAGTTTTGTTAGGACCGTATCGTCAATACGAAGCTAGAAATTATTTTTCTGGAATTTTTCTAGTTAGTATGTGACCCCGGTAATTTGAAATGTACGTTTAAAATTCAATATAGTGATTTAAATGTAAATTCAAACGGAAACTGATTGTAACGATCAAATCAGCTTGCGATACATATCCCATTGTGTTCGGAATGGGGGTGAAACGCTATGGGCGACAGGCGGTGGGCCTCGTTTCGAGGTCATATGTAAAAGTCAACCTTTTTGCCAAATATAGTAATTAAATAAAAAAAAAAATATAATCTTCCCCTTTAACCCGCTGGCCCCCCTTTTTTTTCCCTTCACAATCGATCACAGACAGAAAAAAAAAAAAAAAACCCTAATAGCTGAAGCCGCCGCCCCCTCAGGCGAACGCCGCGACGAAGCTATCGCCGCGCCCCCTGGAAGCCTCGAGCCCTCGCGAAGCCATCGAAGCCCCCCCAGATCGAACGAGCCCCACCGAAGCCCCCCCTAGTTCGCGACGCCCGCCGACCCCCCCCCCCCCGAAGTACCGCCGACGCTCTTCTTCCCTTCTCCACTTCGAAGTCGACGGTGAGCATTTACGATAATTTCATTTTTTATTTTTTTTATTTTTATTTTTAGTTCTGCTAAAACTAAACTGCATTTTTAAGAAAACAAAACTGATTTATTTTTAGATCCAAAAACTGAATTATAAAAAAAAAAAAAAAAATGAAAACAGAATTTATAAAGAATAAAAAACAGAATTTTCTAAAAGGTAAAAACTGAATTTAAAAAGAAAAATAAAAACTGTTTTAAAAGAAGAAACTAAAAACTGGATTTTCTTTTTATAATATAAAAACAGAACTGATTTAAAAGAATAATAAAAACTGCATTTTGAAAAAGGATTTAAAAAACTGCATTTTTATAAAAGAGAAAAAAAACTGATTTTTGGTTATATTTAAAGAAAACTGATTTTTGATAATATGAAAAAAACTGATTTTTGTTTAGTTTAAAACTGATTGGTTTAGAGGAAATTCAAAAACTGATTTTTAAAAGTATTTTAAACTGATTTTATTTTAAAAAGAAAATGGTTTAAATTTTAAAAAGAAAAGGTTTAAACTTGAAAGGTAAAAGAGTTAAACTTTAAAAAGTAAGAGAAAAGATTTGAACTTTGAAATAAAAATTCGATTTTTATATATTGAACTTTGAAATAAAAATTCGATTTTTATATATTGAACTTTGAAATAAAAATTCGATTTTTATATATTGAACTTTGAAATAAAAATTCGATTTTTATATATTGAACTTTGAAATAAAAATTCGATTTTTATATATTGAACTTTGAAATAAAAATTCGATTTTTATATATTGAACTTTGAAATAAAAAATTCGATTTTTATATATTGAATAGCATAGTAAAAATTCAATTTTTACATATGTAGTGAAAGCGGACAACGAAGGTGACAAAAAGGCGGGATCGACGAAGACTTCTGCAAAGGAAGTGCCGTGGAGCTAGGATAGCTATAAGTGAGAATTTCTCACCTTTCAATTTATTTTTCTAGTTATATATATACTAGGATGCAGACGGTGCTTAGTAGCACCCGACACCCGTCCACAGACCATGGACTTGTTTGTTTGGCTGTTTGGTTATTGATTGCGATATTGGTTTGAATGTGATTTGTGGTGTGAAAAATCGAATCGATAAATTGGTTAGGATTAGACGTGCGCCGTTATAAGGCGAAGGAGTAAGGCTAGGTTAGACGCTTACTCCAAACTTTGTGGTTTACATAACGAATTGATTTGATTGATGTGTGAATGGCGTGGGCCTTCACTAGACCGGGGATAAGGCTAGGCCTTGTCCCGTTTCTAGTATCGTGCCGTTATGCCGCCGAAATTTTCTAAAATATGTTAGAAAAATAAAAATGTCATTTATTGAATAAATGAACTGAAAAGAAAATTCATGTGTTGGAATAAATATTTTATCGTTAAAAATATAGTTTTTAACGTGAATGTGAATAAAATAAAATATTCATTTACAAACCAGACGGTTTGTTTATGTACACTGATTTGACTGATATTGATTGGGACGATAAATTTTACACATCGCCCAACAGCACAAATAAAATATGTGTTTGATTGTTTGAAACCCCACACGGGTGTTAGGATGAAATTTGAAGTTCACTCATCCTGATTGATTAAATATGTCGATCGATTGATTGACATGCTGTTGTAAGCGTTAGATATCTTTATTTGATGCTTATACAGTGTAGTGCACTTTGGTTGATGGTTGATTATTTTTCCATGCTATTATATACATGTGTTGTATGAAAATCCATATAATTAACTTTATATGGTAATTGATTGGGCCTCATTCCAGTTTTAAAATAGAAATATTTGAAATAGAAATATTCGAAATGGAATATTTGAAAATATCAATATATGAAGCCGTGTTGATTAGATTGACGCCATTTTGACGTGAACGATATTTATATCGATTTTAAAACGATTTCGAAATAAATTGAATTGAAAACGATTTCGAAATGAGTTGAATTGAAAACGATTTCGAAATGAACTGAATTGAAAACGATTTCGAAATAAATTGAATTGAAAACGATTTCGAATTGAATTGAAAAGTGAATTGAAAACGATTTCGAAATGAATTGAATTGAAACGAATTCAAAGTGAATTGAAAACGATTTCGAAATGAATTGAATTGAAACGAATTCAAAGTGAATTGAAAACGATTTCGAAATGAATTGAATTGAAAACGATTTCGAAATGAATTGAATTGAATATGAATTCAAATTGAATTGAAATTTGAATTGAATAGAAATGAATATTCAAAACGAATTTATAAAGAAGAATTCAATTGTGATTTGAATTGAAAAGGAAGTTGAAAAAGTTTTTGAAACGAATTCAAAACTATTTATATAATTCGTTTTAAATAGAAATCGACGAAGTATATATTATATATATTATATATATAATATAATGGCCTGAATAGAACGCGCCGCGCCGCGGCAGTTCGCGAATTTCGACCATTTATTTCAAACGGACATTACGGGAGATCCGACCGTCGGATTCTCCCTAAACCGGAACCGTTGGGTTCGTATCGAAAAGAGCTTTCTAACGAATATTAGAAATTTGAAATCTAACGGTTGGATTTGGAATTATGTCCAAATCAAATTCGAAAAAGGTCGCTGTAAGTGCAGTTCGATGGCCGTTGATGGAAATCGACTGTACGGGCCTTGATAAAATTATTAAAAATAGCAATAATTTGTGTAAAATCATAAGAAATGATTTGTGAAGATTTGGGATGAAAAACTCCCTATTTGAAAAGATAAAAATAGATTTTTATCGAAATGAACTAGTTTTGAACTAGAATTATAATTCTATTTATTTTTAAATAAATAAATTGAATTTGAAAAGGGTTTTGAAAATAACCAAAATTTCCAATGATTGCATTGGAGTGGATTTGAATCGAAATTGTCTTCGGAATATTTCGATGTTGGAATTCGTGATTATACAGGTGTTGTTATGGAAATTTGAAAGATATATATATTTATATCGTTATTTCCAATACGACATTTGTTAGTCGTAGAATTTGATATTGAATATAAGCCGATATATTTTCTATTCAGAGCCTTGTATTGAATATCGAATGTGATTTGGGTTTGTCGTGAATGGTGTCTTCACTAACACTGTTCTTGAACCCAGTTGAGAAATGATTAAATCTTTTTATTTAGATTTAATGAAGTGTACCAATTAAAAATGATATTTAATTGGAATTGAATTGGGAATTGATTTTTGGGTTTATCGTGAACAGTGTTTTAAATAACACTTGTTCTTTAACCCGATAATTAATGAATGTGATTTGGGTTTGTCGTGAATGGTGTCTTCACTAACACTGTTCTTGAACCCAGTTGAGAAATGATTAAATCTTTTTATTTAGATTTAATGAAGTGTACCAATTAAATGATATTTAATTGGAATTGAATTGATATTGATTTTTGGGTTTATCGTGAACAGTGTTTTAAATAACACTTGTTCTTTAACCCGATAATTAATGAATGTGATTTGGGTTTGTCGTGAATGGTGTCTTCACTAACACTGTTCTTGAACCCAGTTGAGAAAAGATTAAATCTTTTTATTTAGATTTAATGACGTGTACCAATTAAATAATATTTAATTGGAATTGAATGGATATTGATTTTTGGGTTTATCGTGAACAGTGTTTTAGATAACACTTGTTCTTTAACCCGATAATTAATGGGATGTGACTTTGGGTTTATCGTGAACCGTGTTTTAAATGACACTGATTCTTTAACCCAGTCACAGATTAAAACTAAGTGGAGTTTTAATGAATCTTTAATTAGATTGAAAAGATCGAGAATGGAGTATCACCAGTTTTGCTCCAGGCGATAGTTAAATCTTTAATTAGATTTGAACGTGAAATTTAGAAACTAACTGTCGGTTAGCCAAGCAGAAGGGTTTTCTGGATATTGATCTGATGTTGGTTTCGGCCTTCGGGGTTAATATTTGGGGAATTATTCTCTTGATTAATTTACGGTTAGTGACTAATGAATTGGAATGAGGCGTATGTTGTGTTTGTGTAACACTTTTATAAAATATACGCGAGTTATTCGGGAAGTCCGGGTTTATCCCATTCTGAATAATCGATACGACGATAAGTCGAAGATGAAGACGATGGTCGAAGACCGGAGGTCTTCACGTCGTTTGGGTGATAACTGATGATCTTGATTGGGCTGTACACCCAAGAAGATGGAAACAGTTGGTGATCGTCCAGACGTACTTGGAGATCGATGGATATGCGAGGTACTAGGTGCCTCCGGTTTCGTTCAGACCCAGAACGGACTTGTAAATGGACTGTGTGTCTGACATCGGATTTCATTCTGTGTGACTGATATCGGTTGCATAGGATGGTTTGCCTGTGTGGCATGCTAAGATGCAAATGATCAAGGCTTCTGTTGAAAAGCAAAGTCTTGTGGTTGATGATCAAAGCACGGCCTTTGTGGCGTAGCTTTGTGTAACGTTTACCTCGCGTGTTTCACACCAGGTATGAACCAAAAACGGGAGACGGACCTCAGGGAGGGCCTGCGTTTCCTCCTAGCTAGAAGTGGCGTCAGTGGTTTTACACGCCCTGACGAGTTTGACTTATGTGGTTGTTGCTGTTGCGAGGCGCCTCGGATTGATCGGTCGTTCTCGAACTGATGGAGTCATTTAGTTGGCTCGCTTACGCCCCAAAGGGCGGCGAAACGTAGTGCTCAGGCATTTTTAATCCACTCCGTGTGGACCGGCCCTGTCGCTCCAAGGGTCGATGCGTTCTGATCCTGAGACTCGGGCTAGGCAGTCTCGAATCGGTTGAGGACTATCTTTTGCCTCGGTTCATAGAAGGAAATCCAATTTCCAAATACGTGACTTTGCGGTTTTATTTGTAAACCTATATATGGCGACATGATATATGGTACCCATGCCGCCTATGATTGATACTTATGATTTGAAGTTGTTTTATACACTATGCACTTATAATAGTATCAAATGATTTGTTTTAAACGTATCCAGCATTCTTTGGCTGTTATAAGGGAAAACCCTATCCCCCGGCTTGCGTTTGCATTGTGTGATAGGACCTGGGTCTTATAACAGCTTCATTTTTCTTTATTTAGCATTGCGCTGTTTGTTTTATGCACTGGTATTCTTGGGAGGAAACCCGTTCCGTGTTATACGGCGTGGTCCCTTGATTTACCTAACTTTTAAAATAAAGAATAATAACTTTTTTTGTTCTCACACCAGTCCCATGACTGACCTGGAGTTTATTGTTTTAACCTAAACTCTGGGTGCCCCTATTTTGACACGGGCAGCTAGTAGTTTTGGTTTTGCAGATTTATATTCACAGGATCCTGGTTTACAGCTGGAACGATATCCGGAAAGCTTTGTATCCGCATATCTACTTCTAGTTGTGTATTGTAATATTTTCCGCTGCTATGTATTTAAATGTAATTTAAATCTCTGATATTTCTGTGTGATATTCATTTATACTCTGTATATTCTTGTAATCTGATGCATTGTTGTAATATACAATGAAACGTTCTTCTGTATGCGTTCTGCTGTGGCTTGTTCTCGAACTATCCGACGCTTTCCTTTACGGGGAGGTTGCGGGTCTTTACACAAGTGAGTCTCCTCTTTCTGATTTTGTTTTGTTCCTCCAATAACATAGTTAAATCAGTTTTCTTTTATTTATTTAAACAAAGTTTTGATTTTATTTTAGTTAGTTAATTATTTATTTATATGTAGATTAAATAAAAAGTACAGATTTTTCTAAAATAAAAAGAATAGAGTTTTTATTATGAACATAGCAAGATAAAAATATAATTTTTATTATATGTAGAAGTTAAAAATATAATTTTTATCGCATGTAAAGGTTGAAAATATAATTTTCATATTATATAGATAATAAAAATGTGATCTTTATATGGTAGGATATAAAAAGGCGATATTTTTAAGTAGTGAAAGACGACATTTTTAAAGTAGTAAAAAGGCGAAATCCTTATATAGAGAATAGCGTGATAAAAATAGAATTTTTATCTATATAGTAACGATGTAAAAATAGAATTTTTATCTATATAGTAGCGAGGTAAAAATAGAATTTTATCCATATGGAGTGATTATAAAAATTCGATTTTTATATATTGAATAGCGAAGTAAAAATTCGATTTTTATATATTTAATAGCGAAGTAAAAATTCGATTTTTATATATGGAATAGTAAAGTAAAAATTCGGTTTTGAACATATGTAGAGAATACGGGCAATGAAGGTGACAAAAAGGTGAGAACGACGAAGATTTCTCTAAATGAAGTGTCGTGGAGTTGGAATAACTATCGGTGAAAACTTCTCACTCTAAATTTCTTTTTCTAGTTATATATATATACTAGGATGCAGACAGTGCTTAGCAGCACCCGACACCCGTCATCCACATACCATGGATGGCTTGTTTGTTTGATTGATATGTGGTGAAAATTTGTTTGTGTTGTTGATGTGAAATCGATAATAAAATATTCTTGTGTTGAAAGGAAATAAAATATTTATATAGTTAAAAATATTTTATCGTTAAAAATATAATTTTTAACGTGAAAGTGAATAAATAAATATTTATAAACAAATCGGCCGATTTGTTTATATACACTGATTTGACTAATATTGATTGGGATGAAAAATTTTACACATCGCCCAACTTCACAAATAAAAATCTGTGTTTGTTGATTTGAAACCCCACACGGGTGTTGGGATGATATTTGGGTACAATAATCCCAATTATTTAATTGTATGTCGATCGATTGGTCGACAGACTGTGTAAGCGTTAACTATTTATATTTGATGCTTGTGCAGTTGTGTGGTGCACCTTGGATGATGGTTGATTGTTTATCATTGCTTTTATATACATGTGTTGTATGGAATCCATATAATTAACGTTATATGGTGATTGATTGGGCCTCATTCCAATCGGGAAAATAATGAATATTATAAATGAAAATTCATGTGTTGAAACTATTAATGTGTTGAGTAAAATATTTTAATAATAAAATTTACATCTTCATCATATTTAAAATTAGAAATACTTCACGGTGGAGTCTGATTTAAAAATCAAACGATAGATACCATAATTTTATAAAATATTTTACATAACAAAAATAGTGATGTGTTGACAGTACTCATGTGTTGAGATTAGTCGTGTGTTGAAAGAAATATAGATTCATGTGTTGAATGGAATACATATATATTCATTTGTTGAATAGAATAACGAATTTATTGAAATATATATAGCCGTGTTGATTAGAGTTACGCTATTTTGACGTGAACGATATTTATATCGATTTTATTCGTTTTTATAATGAATATTGAAAAGTGATTTCAAAATTTAATATTTTGAAATGAAATTCAAATTAAATTAGATTAAAATTCAAATTGAAATTTTATTGAATCAATTTGAAATGAATTCGAATCGAATAGAAAATGAATTCGATTCGAATTGAATAGAAAGTGAATTTGAATTCGAATTGAATAGAAATGAATTCAAATTGAATTAAATTGAAATTGAATTAAAAACGAATTGAAATCGTTTTGAATGAAATTTAAAACGAATTGAAATTGAATTGAAATCAATTTGAAATGAATTCGAATTGAAGTAAATAGAAGGTATATTCAAATTTAATTGAATTAAAACGAATTAGAATTTGAATTGAAACGAATTTGAATTCGAACTAAATAAAATAGAGATGAATTCGAATTGAATTGAAATCAAATCGATTTGAAATTGAAGAGGAAGTTGAAATTGTTTTTGAAACGAATTTAGAACTATTTATAAAACACGTTTTAAAAGGAAATCAACGAAATATATATAATATATATATATTATATATATACAATGGCCTGAATAGAACGCGCCGCACTGCGGCAGTTCGTGAATTTCGACCATTGACTTCGAATTGGCGTTGAGGGAGATCCGACCGTCGGATTCTCCTAAAACCGGAACCGTTGGGTTCGTATCAAAAAGATCTTTCCAATGAATATTAGAAATTTCAAATCTAACAGTTGGATTTGGAGTTATGTCCAAATCAAATTTGAAAAAAGGTCGCTGTAAGTGCAGTTCGATGGCCGTTGTTGGAAATCGACTGTACGGGCCTTGATAAAATTATTAAAAATATTGATAATTTGTATAAAATCATAATATGTGAATTGGAAAGAACTGGGATGAAAAACTCCACATTTGAAATGATAAAAATAGATTTTTATCGAAATGAACTAGTTTTGAACTAGAATTAAAATCAATTTATTTTTGAAACAAATAAATTGAATTTGAAGGTGATTTTAAAAATAATCAATATTCCCAATATGTGAATTGGACTGGAGTTGAACCGAAATTATCTTCGGAATATTTCGATGTTGGATTTCTTGATTATACAGATATTGTTATGGGAATTTGAAAGATATATTTTATATCATTATTTCCAATACGATATTTGTTGGTTTCAGAATTTGATATCGAATATAAGCCGATATATTTTCTATTCAGAGCCTTGTATTTAATATCAAATGTGATTCGGGTTTATCGTGGATCGTGTTTTAGATGACATTGGTTCTTTAACCCAGTTAAAGGCAGGATGTTGATTTTTGAAAAGATTAAAACTAAGTGGAGTATTAATGAATCTTTAATTAGATTGAAATGTGAATTGATAATTTAAATTATCAAATCTGAAAGGTGATCGAGAATGGAGTACCACCAGTTTTGCTCCAAAGCGATAGTTAAATCTTTAATTAGATTTGAACGTGAAATGGTAATTAATTTTACCGATAACACCGTGGTGTTAGATATGGAGTATCACCAATTTTGCTCCATGGGATGAATAGGTTGGGATTGAGAAATAAAATAAATAATTACTTCGGTGTGGTTCGCTAATCCCGACTAGTTAGAAATGATATCCAAAGGAGGATTATAGAATAAATTTAGAAGAATTTATCTTGGATAAAATTAATGGGAACCTTTCCCTAAGAATGTGATTTTGTGAATAAAAGAATATTCTGAATTGGAATGAGGCGTTCGTTGTGTTTGTGTAACATTTGTTTATCATATACGTGGGTTATTCAGAAAGGCCGGGTTTATACCCATTCCGAATAACCCATTCGACGAGATGTCGAAGATAAAGACGGTGGTTGAAGACCGGAAGTCTTCACATTGTTTGGGTGATTACTGATTATCTCAATTGGGCTGTACACCCAAGATGAGGGAAACAGTTGGTGATCATCCAGACGTACTTGGAGATGGATGGATATTCGAGGAAACTGCCTCCGGTTTCGTTCAGACCCAGAACGAACTTGTAAATGGATTGTGTGTCTGACATTGGATTTTATTCTATGTTGATTGATCTCTATTAAATATACATCTGTTTGGCGGCGGAGAATTTATTCTCTTGCTTAACGCCCTTCTCAGAGACGTATGAGCTCAGAGGTTGTATATCGATGGACATTAGTCGCATGGAATGAATCGCCAGTGTGGCACACGTAAGTGGCAATTGATCAAGGCTTCTGTTGAAAAGCAAAGTCTTGTGGTTGATAATCAAAGCACGGCCTGTGTGGCGCAGCTTTGTGTATAACGTGAATTCGCGAGCCTCACACCTCGGTATGAGTCAAAAACGGGATAGTGACTGCAGGGAGAGCACGACGTTTCTTTCTAGCTAGGGTGGTGTCAGTGACCTACCAGCCCTGACATCTATATACTTTTCACCTGTGTGGTTGTTGGAATGCGAGGCGCCTCGGATATTGGTCAGTAAGGACCGGGAAACATGTGTTTAGGAATAACTAATCCTCAAAAGTAAGAGAGGACCGGCCCTGAAGATCCAAGGATCATAGTGGGGTCCTGAGGCATTTGCTAGAGTGTCTCGAACGCGGAGAGGAGCTTGACCCTTGCCTCGACTCGTTCTGGAATCCAATTTCCAATACGTGTGTTTCGGTTTTATTCGTAGAGCCTAGTATGGCGACATAGTGGTATGGGTCATTCATGCCGCCTATGATTGATATTTATGATTGAAACTGTTTTGACACTACACGCTTATAATAGTATCAAATAATGTGTTTTAAACGTATCAAGCATGCTTTGGTTGTTATAAGGTAAAAACCCTATCCTCCGGCTTGCGTTGCATTGTGTGATGGGACCTGGGTCTTATAATAGCTTCATTTTTCTTTATTTAGCATTGCGCTGTTTGTTTTATGCACTGGTATTCTTGGGAGGAAACCCGTTCCGTGTTATACGGCGTGGTCCCTTGATTTACCGAACTTTAAAATAAAGAATAATAACTGTTTTAGTTCTCACACCCCCATGACTGACCTGGAGTTTATTGTTATAACCTAAACTCTGGGTGCCCCTATTTTCCACACGGGCAGCTAGTAGTTTTGGTTTTGCAGAATTATATTCACAGGATCCTGATTTACAGCTGGAACGATGCTCAGAAAGCTCTGTATCCGTGCATTACTTCTAGTTGTGCTTTTGTATTATTTTCCGCTGCTATGTAATTTATTGTAATCTCTGATATTTGTTGAATGTAATTTATTCAATTATACTCTGTATATTCTTGTATCTGATGGAATTGTTGTAATAACAATGAATGTTCTTCCATCTGCGTTCTATTTTGTCATGTTCTCAAAGTATCCGCGCATTCCTTCACGGGGAAGTTACGGGTTCTTACAGGTGTAGAATTTGTGTGAATAAGACGATATTTTTTTTTCAAATATTAGTAGAATACTCATATTTTCTTATTGACTGAGCAGGTTGCTCAATGACAAAGTAATCAGGAAAAACACTGCCGCATGTTTGGTATTCTACATTTTAAAGCATCGATAACACTCATCATTTGAATATTACCGTTTGCACCCTGGATCCGCATCAATAAGATCAAGAAAGTTTCAAAATATAACTGAAACTTTGATGTTTGCATTGAATAAGTAGGTTTCTTGGTGCTCAAGTAATCAGGTAAAATACTGCCGCATGTTTGAAACTAGACAATTTCAAATACATATATTACTCATCATTAAATAATAGTGTTTTTAAGAACACGTTTCGACTTTGGAAGTTGAATTTGTGTGAATAAGAAGAAAAAGTTTTCAAATATTAGTAGAATATTCATATTTTCATATTGACTGAGCAGATTGCTTAGTGACTAAGTAATCACGTAAAACACTACCGCATGTTTGCTATTCTACATTTTAAAGAATTTATAACACTCATCATTTGCATATTACCGTTTGGACCCTGGATCCGCGCCAATAAGATCAAGAAAGTTTCAAAGTATAAGTGAAACTTTGATGTTTACATCGAATAAGTAGGTTCTTGGTGCTCAAGTAATCAGGCAAAATACTACCGCTTGTTTGAAACTCTACCATTTCAAATACATATAACAATCATCATTAAATAATAATGTTTTCAAGAACACGTTTCGAATTTGGGAGTAGAATTTCTGTGAATAAGACGATTTTTTTTTCAAATATTAGTTGAATATTCATATTTTCATATTGACAGAGCTGGTTGCTTAGTGACTAAGTAATCAGGTAAAACACTGCCGCATGTTTTCTATTCTATATTTTAAAGCTTCTATAACACTCATCATTTTCATATTACCGTTTGTACCCTGGATCCACGCCAATAAGATAAAGAAAGTTTCAAAACATAGGTGAAAATTTGATGTTTGCATCAAATAAGTAGGTTTCTTGGTGCTCAGTAATCAGGTAAAACACTGCCGCATGTTTGAAACTCTATCATTTCAAATACGTATAATACTCAGCATTAAAAAATAATGTTTTTAAAAACGCGTTTCGACTTTGGGAGTAGAATTTGTGTGAATAAGACGAAAAAGTTTTCAAATATTAGTAGAATATTCATATTTTCATATTGACTGAGCAGGTTGCTTAGTGACTAAGTAATCAGGTAAAATACTGCCGCATGTTTGCTATTCTAAATTTTAAAGCATCTATAACACTCATCATTTGCATATTACCATTTGGACCCTGAATCCGCGCCAACAAGATCAAGAAAGTTTTAAAATATAAGTGAAACTTTGATGTTTGCATCGAATAAGTAGGTTTCTTGGTGCTCAAGTAATCAGGTAAAATACTGCCGCATGTTTGAAACTTGTAATACCCTATATTTTAATAACATACTAAGATCATAAATCAAGGCAGAATTAAATTTTAAAATAAGAATCAGGGAAAAGCAGGTTGTGCCATTGCGTTCGTCTCGGAATTCTGCATGAAATCGAGTCTAGGTTTTCGAAAAACGGAGTCCGTATGAGGGAGATATGACCCTCCGAAGTTTCACGAATTTTCAGAATCGAAAATAGCTTGAAATTCGAATTCGAAATTCGAATTCAAACACCAGCGCAGGCTGTGCGCGAAATTTCTCGCCCAGGACCAGGTCGACCTAGGGGTCCACACTACGGTCGACCTCCCAGGGACCAAGTCGACACTATGGTCGACCTGAGGGTCGACCTGGTGACAACCCAGTTTTTGAGCTAGGTGCACTCTGATGTTTTTCGACATGTTTTCTGACTAGATTCGTTCTCCTAATCCTAAGCCCACCTAATCCCTTTTCCTTCTCACACCATTCTTCTCTAACCTTATGCTGCACAAATTCTTGATGGACATGGCTTCTTCTTCTTCTTCAAAATTAAATTAAAAATAAAGTTAATCAAATCTAGAGAGTTCTTCTTCCTTCTTCTTCAAGCAACGTAAGATACGCAAATTGGGGATTTTCAATTAAATTGAAATTCAACGTTCAATGACTGCTTTCTAGAATCAACTTCTGCATCTTAATTTCTCATTCCACGATTTGTAAGTTCTAGTTACTTTTAGATTTAAATATTTAATTATGATATGGCCATGGATTAAAGTGGAATTGGATTTAAGTATGTTTATCGATTCTGGTCTATTTCTGTTGCTCCTTGAATCTTGAGTTTTGAGACTTGTCTATTTTTATGATCATGTCAAGTTTATGATCTATTCAGCAGTTTTCTTGATTCGTAATGATGTTATCATCAAGTTGTAATCTTTAGGCCTGTCATGTTGATTTATGTTGTTATCTTTCTGATCTTGTTCTTATTGCAACTTCTACCTCCCCCTGTTTATTTTCTTTTGATGGACCTAGGTCAATTTCGGACCTAGGCCTAAACCGCGATTTACGTGCGATTGAATACGGGGGAAATATTGGGATATTGCCAAATTGGATATGTGTTTGGTAGAATCGAAGGCATAACATAAAAATTGGATATTTAGGTATTACTACCATTAACCTGAAATTGGATATTTGGGTATTGTCATTATAATGGTAATTGCAAGAATGCGGATTGGCATATATGTAATTTGGCATAAGAAATTTGGCATGAAGTGGGCATACATGAATTGACATGTAAATTAAATCACGAGTTTGGGACTATGTAAATTAAATCAAAAGATTGGGCTTATGTTAATTAGGCATATGTAGAATTGGGGATTTGAACATGAAAGCGATTGTAAACTTGATAATTGGCATAAACATGTATTATGAACTTGGGCAACTGGGATGTATTGTAATAAAAAGATTATAGTTTGGGATAACTACATCATGAATCATGATTTGGGTTTATTTGGGTATGAAACTTGATACATGTAATTTTGGCTAGAACTTGATATGGGTAAAATGGCATAAACTTGGCATACATGTAAATAGGCAAGAATTGGACATATGTAAACTGACTACAATTGGGTATATATGTTAATGGGCATGTAATTTGGAACTTGGGCATATGTTTATTAATATGTAAAGTTGGGAATTTTGACTTATATGACACATATGGAATTAGCATTCTAACGGATGCCTTTGACACGAGGTTAGACTTGAGTTATGGTGTAATTCAGTCCGGAACCACCCGGCATATCCAGTGACCACAACAATAATAGTCTAATGTGAGAGGTTGTAGGCAAAGACTAGATTGTGGTGATGCCTAACACGAGGTTAGACTGAGTTGGGGTGTAATTCTGCCCGGAACTGCCTGGCATATCCAATGACCGCATCAATATGTCTAATGTGAGAGGTTAGTGAATTGAATGCTTGAACCCGAGGTTGGAATGGGTTTGTGGTGTAATTCTGCCTGGAACCGCCCGGCATATCCCGTGAGCGCAAATAAGTCCAATGTGAGAGGTTGATGCATTAGTAAATAATAAATGCTAATGAAACCTATTAAGTAGGGTAAGGTTAAGTTAACGCGACTGGACTAATGACACTTAACCAATATAACACATTAATTAGACAAGCGGAAGGGGTTAAGTAAACCTGAACTTGATCGCTTGAGAACACTTAACCATTTTAACATGTCAATTAGACAAGTGGGTGCTTTTGAGTAGATTAATAACACTTAACCAACATAACATGACAAGTGGGTGGGTTAAGTTAACTTGACTTGATTGATGACACTTAACAGATATGACATGATACACTGGTGGGTTAAGTTAACACAAGGGAGAACACTTAACCAATATAACATGACGCGCGGCAGGGTTAAGTCAACTTGAACATATAGATAATACTTAACTAATTTGACACGATGATTTGGTAGGGTTAAGTCATGAACTGCTTGAATATACTTAACCAATTTGACACGATGATTTGGTAAGGTTAAGTCATGAATCGCTTGAATATACTTAACCAATTTGACACGATGATTTGGTAAGGTTAAGTCATGAACCTGTAACGACCCAGAAAATCTGAACCAATTTAAAAATTTTAAATTGGCTAAAATAATGGATTTTAAATATTTAAAATAAATATTTTAAATAATAGAGATGAAAAGTGAGTTGAATCGACAATTGAAAACGAATATAATTAATTCTAATTAAACAAGGCCTGAAAAGGCGCTGTAGTTTCAAAAATTGAATTCAAACTTTGTCGGACTGTACCAGGTGCAAAACAAAACGGATTTGAGTGAAACCAAAAATATTTAAATCTGTTAGTGAACACCTTTCTAACGAATCTGAAAAATCGAAGTTTCATAGCGGAAAGCAAAAGTTATGGCCAAATGAATTTTCAGAAAGGTCGCTATGGAATTTATATAGCCCGTGAAATTGGCCATTTTGCAAACGACCTCGGAATTCGACGAAACCACTTTTGTTTGATCCGGGATGAGAAGTTATTGCTATGTTTCAAATTTCATAATTTTTGAAGCTATTATGTGAGTGTGGCAAAGGAAAATGTGTTTTGATCAATTAAAGTTAAATTGGATCGGCCATAAATGGGACTTTTTGCAAACGGTCTCAAAATTCGACGAAACTAGTTTTGTTGGGACCGTATCGTCAAAAACGTAGCCAGATTTATTTTTCTGGAATTTTTCGAATCAGTTTGTGGCCCTGGCAAATTGAAATGTACGTTCAAATCGAATATTGAATGTTATGTATTTTAATTTGAAGGAAAACTGACTGAAACAGTCAAATGGGCCTACGAAACATATCCCATTGTGCTCGGAATGGGTGTAAAACGCTAAGGACGACAGTCTTTGGGTTTAGATTTGTGGTCGTGCTAGAAAACCCCTTTAAAACTCCCCCGACCAATCATAATTTTTATAAAAAAAGAAAAAGAAAATTCCTTTTCTCTCTTCCCGAAAAACGACGGAAACCCTTTGAAATCTTCCCCCTCATTTTCCGATCAATCCAGGCTGAATTAGCTCGTGCCACAGTTGAACTTTTTGAAGATCTTCTCGAGATCTTCAAATCCATATAAAGTTTGGAATTTTTCGTGGCATGTGGAGGGAGAATCGACGTCCTGAAGTCGACGACTTCAACTCGCCGCCGCCGCCGCCTAGGACCACCGAACTGGCCCCACCTCCTGGCGCACGTGCGCCTCTCCTTCCCCTCTGACGCTGCGAAGGCCGATCGACGAATAGCTACACGGATTTCGAGATAATTCCAAACCTAGTTTTGAACCTTTCAGCTGAGTTACGACTTGTTTTATTTTCAACTGTTTTAACACCTTTAAACCGTTGCAAACTTTGAAAAATCATATCTTTTTGCTATATGGTCGAAATTCAGTGAAACAAGAGAAAGTGGACTCGTGTGGACGTCTTCTACCTTTGAGAAGAGACCGCATATTTTTCTGAGCCTTTTGCTATTTTTGGTGGAGTGGAAACCAATGTGAGATTTCTAATTTATAAACGATATGGAAAACGACTATGTATAAATTATATAGTCGATGTATGAGTTATATAAGCGTTGTACACCTCTTGTATAAGCGTTGCATAAGTTGTACGTTCGATGTATAAGTTATATATATGTTGTAAAAATTATATATGTGTTGAAATAGAAGTGAATTGCTATATATATATATATATATATATATATATATATATATATATATATATGCCCCTCGTCCACAAAACTTGGACGATATTTATTGGTTGTGATTGGTGTGAAAATTGATTGATAGCGAATGGTTGATTGGGATTGTTTGTGGTTGAGATCGATTGATTGTGGTTGAAAAATACCCATCTGTGGTTAAGAAATATTTGGTTGAAACCACATAGGATTAGTTTGTGGGAATGAAATAAATATATACATGCCGCCTGCGTGCGAACTAGATGCATGATTCCCCATTGTCAAAAACCGCGAGTTTTTAAGGTAGAACGAGGAGCCGTACTAGGGACGGTCCTGGTTTTAACTACCCTGCAATTATGCTGCCGAAATTTTGAATAATATTCATGTGTTTGAATTATTTTCATGTGTTGAGTCGATATTCATTCGTGGGATTGAAATTCATGTGTTGAATGGTGTTCGTGTTTTAAATATAAAAACCACCTTTTTATCATCTATATGAACTATATAAAATAGTCGAGTTTTGAAATAAATTGTTTTAAAATAAAAATTCCATTTTTCTTACCTATATGAACTATAAATAAATAATAGTGTTTTGAAACAAATGGTTTTACAATAAAAATCACATTTTTATTATATACATGAGTTTTCAAATATAGTGAAGTGTTGAAATAGAAGACAGTTTAACAAAAATATCATATTTATCAAATGTATGAAAAGAATATAGCTTTGAAATCGACGAATCGATATATATATATATAATTGAAATATATCGAATAACGACGCTGCAGTTCGTATTTTGAAATCGTGATTTCAAACGATTAGTACGGGAGATCCGACCATCAGATTTTCTTGAAGTCGCAACCGTTAGGTTCGCTTTGGAATTTTTTTTCCAACGGCACCAACTTTGTAAAAATCCAACGGTTGGATTGTCTTGAATGTTTAATTAAAACCTAGAGAAAAACAGCGCCAGAATCGATTATATTTATATATATATATATAAATATAATTATATTTAATCGAATAACGACGCTGCAGTTCGTATTTTGAAATCGAAACTTCAAACGATGATACCGAGAGATCCGACCATCTGATTTTCCCGAAACTGGAACCGTTAGATTCATTTTGAAAAGAGCTTTCTAATGATGTAAATTTTGTGAAGATCCAACGGTTAGATTTTCAGATATGTGTAAATCAAATCTGAAGAAAAAAAGCGCCACGGCCGCGTTATGGCCCGAAGCGTCGTTTGGAATAAATGGGCTATTTTAAAATAAATAAAAATAGTGTTAAATTGTTATAAAATATCATAAACGTTATGGAATTGAAATAAACTGAATTTGCTCGATTTATGTGGTATTTGATGGTTGAATGTGTTTGGTGTGAAAATTACATTAAAGAACAAAATTGGAGTTGTCGAATGATTTAACCACTGAAATAAATTGATTTGAAATTCTAAATATACGTGAATTATTTGAAAAGGCCGAGTTGATTCTCATTTCAAATAATTGACCGACGATTGAAAGTCGAAGATGAAGATGGTGGTCGAAGACCGGAGATCTTCACCTCGTTTGGGTGGTAACCGAGGTCCTGATTGGGAGGCATCCCAAAATATGGATAATGAGTGGTGATCGTCCAGACGTACGTGGTGATCGATGGGTTTGCGAGGTATACAGTGCCTCTGGTTTCGTTCAGACCCAGAACGGACTTGTAAATGGACTATGTATCTGACATTGGATTTTATTCTGTGTTGATTGAACTCTATTAAATATACATCTGTTTGGCGGCGGAGAATTTACTCTTTTGATTAACGCCCTTCTCTGAAACGCACGAGCTCAGAGGTTGTATATCGATGGACATCAGTCGCATAGCATGAATTGCTAGTGTGGCATGCCTTAGTGGCAAATGATCAGGGCTTCTGTTGAAAAGCAAAGTCTTGTGGTGATGGTCAAAGCACCGCCTGTGTGGCATAGCTTTGTGTATAACGTGAATTCGCGAACCTCACACCCGGTATGAACTAGAAACGCGAGGAAGGACCTCAGGGAGGACATGCATTTCTTTCTAGCTAGAAGTGGCGTCAGTGGTTTTACATGCCCTGACGAGTTTGACTTATGTGGTTGTTGCTCTTGCGAGGCCCCTCGGTTAGATCGGACGATCCGGGTCCGATGGAGTCATTCGTTGGCTCATTTACGCCCCATAGGGCGGGGAAACGCATTGTTTAGGCATTTTAATCCACATCGGTGGACCAGCCGTGACGATCCAAGGGTTTGACTGAGTACTTGCCCTGAGACTCGGGCTAGACAGTCTCGAATTCGGTAAGGACTATCTTTTGCCTTGGTTCATGATGGAAATCCAATTTCCAAATACGTGACTGTGCGGTTTAGATTGTATACCTATATATGGCGACATAGTGGTATGGGGCATTAATGCCGTCTATGATTGATAGTTATGATTTGAAATTGTTTTCAAAACATATAAACACTAGCAATAATATCAGATGCCTTTGTTTTTATTCGTATCAAGCATATTTTGGCCATTATAAGGTAAAAAGTCTATCCTCCGGTTTGCGTTGCATTGTGTGATGGGAACTGAGTCTTATAATGGCTTCATTTTTATAAAAAGCATTGCGTTGTTTAAATGAATGATTTGTTTTAAAGCACTGGCAATCCAATGGAGAAAACCCGTTCCACGAAAGTGGCGTGGTCCTGTGATTAGCCATATTTGAATTGTGTTGAGTAGATTTCTCATACCAGTCCCATGACTGACTCATAGTTTGTTTCACTTTCAAACTCGGGTGCCCCTTTTTCTACACGGGCAGCCTTGTATTCAGGTGTAGATGGTTCATTCTGGATAGCTGGAGCTGAAGATGGATTCTATTATTTATCTCTTTTTATGCTGTTCAGCTCCTATTGTACATATTATGTTTGTTTCCGCTGTAGACATTTATGTATAGCTGAATTGTATTTGTACTAAGTATGATCCTGTATGCTGTGTAACTCTGATGATTACTCTTATCCAGTATATTCTATTGTTCATTATCTGGTGTATTTATTTATTTCTGTTCTGCTATTATCTGTTTATGCGTTATATTCCATGGATTACCCTTGCCACCGTCAGTAGGGGTTTGGGGTCGTCTCATCGTGGTATCAGAGCTTTGGTTAAGCTTAGTTCTGGAATATAACATTTGAACGAACTCGTCAGAGATAGAACCAGTAGTGTTCTGGGACGAGTAACTCAGTACAGATAGGATTAGCAATATCCTGATATGAGTACAGCAGAATCAGAACAATTCGTTAGAGATGGGGTCAGAAGTGCCCTAGAACGAGTTGAGAGTTATATGTTTTTAAATAACGTATTTGTGATTATATATAAAGTCTAGTTTTAGAAATATGATTTTTGAATATATAAATGATACATATTTGAAAAGTTAAGAGAGTATATGAATTAATTTGTATGATTTTGAAAAGTTAAAAACAATTTGAATGTTGTTTATGTTGGGTGATAGTAGATTAGATTAATTAAATTATCGAAATGATAGTTAATTTAATTAATAAGATAATGAATGGTATGATTTATTCATTTAACTCACACATTGAACTGATTTAAAAATAGATCGAAATATATACATGTGCATTATATATGTTTGAACAGGTAAATGGATAGCTGTTGAGTAGAGATTTTATTTGCGTGCCCGACAAATAGGTAAACCTTAATGAGTTGGATGGAAATATAATTATATCAGCTCCTGTGAATGCCATTGGATGCGGAGTGCTGGTTGTTCTGTGTGAAATAATAAACGTCGCCATAGGATAGTAACAATTAATTTTGAACTAAATTACATGGCATACTCCTAAAGATAGACATACTTCATCAAATACCACATAAGCATCTGGAGCTTGTGTGACGAGGTAGAAGATTTACCATACGAGCGAGAGGCTTTTATGGCGATGACTATATTTTACAGGTTGAACTGATGACTGATATGGACTATTTAAATTGTAACGATTAAATTGCCAGATTAATAAAACGCCCACATGGGTCTGGACTTGACAATAATCACGTCTCTCTAGTTATTAGATACGGCACATGGACTATTTATTTCCCACACAGGACGAGGTGACGAGGATTTATTCTCTGGAGCATTTAAAATACACACTCCCTCAGGCTTTGACAGGGTGACGAGAATTTATTCTCTAGAGTTATTATCTATACACGCCCCCCTGTAAACACCAGAATATATCACTATAAATATGTGTATGCTTATTAGGATTTATTGGGTGCCTAATACGGCCCAATAAATTTCCAAACCTCTCCCCGTACAAAGGAGGTTATGGCGAAATTTTTCGAAAATTCCGGGTGTCAGCCAAATTTTTGAAGAATTTGAAAATTCTTAGAAACTGAAAAGTTGGAGAATGGAAGCCAGATCAAACGTAGAGTTGATTAATCAAACCACTTTCAACTTTGTTCCTTTTCGGGGACGAAAAGTTTTAAGTAGGGGAGATTGTAACGACCCAGAAAATCTGAACCAATTTAAATTTTTTAAATTGGCTAAAATAATGGATTTTAAATGTTTAAAATAAATATTTTAAATAATAGAGATGAAAAGTGAGTTGAATCGACAATTGAAAACGAATATAATTAATTCTAATTAAACAAGGCCTGAAAAGGCGCTATAGTTTCAAAAATTGAATTCAAACTTTGTCGGACTGTACCGGGTGCAAAACGAAACGGATTTGAGTGAAACCAAAAATATTTAAATCTGTTAGTGAACATCGTTCTAACGAATCTGAAAAATTGAAGTTTCATAGCAGAAAACAAAAGTTATGGCCAAATGAATTTTTAGAAAGGTCGCTATGGAATTTATATAGCCCGTGAAATTGGCCATTTTGCAAACGACCTCGGAATTCGACGAAACCACTTTTGTTGGATCCGAGATGAGAAGTTATTGCTAGATTTCAAATTTCATAATTTTTGAAACTAGTATGTGAGCGTGGCAAAGGAAAATGTGTTTTGATTAATTATAGTTAAATTGGATCGGCCAGAAATGGGCCTTTTTGCAAACGGTCTCATAATTCGACGAAACTAGTTTTGTTGGGACCGTATCGTCGAAACATAGCCAGATTTATTTTTTTGGAATTTTTCGAATCAGTTTGTGGCCCTGGCAAATTGAAATGTACGTTTAAATCGAATATTGAATGTTGTATATTATAATTTGAAGGAAAACTGACTGAAACAGTCGAATGGGCCTACGAAACATATCCCATTGTATTCGGAATGGGGGTAAAACGCTGGGGACGACAGTCATTGGGTTTAGATTGGTGGTCGTGTCAGAAAACCCCTTTGAAACTCCCCCGACCAATCATAATTTTTATATAAAAAAAATCCTTTTCTCTCTCCCCGACGAACGACGGAAACCCTTTGAAATCTTCCCCCTCATTTTCCGATCAATCCACGCCGAATTAGCTCGTGCCACAGTTGAACTTTTTGAAGATCTTCTCGAGATCTTCAAATCCATATAAAGTTTGGAATTTTTCGTGGCCTGTGGAGGCAGAATCGACGTCCTGAAGTCGACGACTTCAACTCGCCGCCGCCGCCTGGGACCACCGAACTGGCCCCACCTCCTAGCGCACGTGCGCCTCTCCTTCCCCTTCGACGCTGCGAAGGCCGATCGATGAATAGCTACACGGATTTCAAGATAAATCCAAACCTAGTTTTGAACCTTTCAGCTACGGTACGGCTTGATTTATTTTCAACTGTTTTAACACCTTTAAACCGTTGCAAACTTTGAAAAATCATATCTTTTTGCTATGTGGTCGAAATTCAGTGAAACAAGAGACAGTGGACTCATGTGGACGTCTTCTACCTTCTAGAAGAGACCGCATATTTTTCTGAGCCTTCTGCTATTTTTGGTGGAGTGGAACCCAATGTGAGATTTCTAATTTATAAACGATATGGAAAACGACGATGTATAAATTATATAGTCGATGTATGAGTCATATAAGCATTGTACACCTCTTGTATAAGCGTTGTATAAGTTGTACGTTCGATGTATAAGTTATATATGCATTGTAAAAATTATATATGTGTTGAAATAGAAGTGAATTGCTATATATAAATATATATATATACGCCCCTCGTCCACAAACCATGGACGATTTTTATTGGTTGTGTTTAGTGTGAAAATTGATTGATAGCGAATGGTTGATTGGGATTGTTTGTGGTTGATATTGATTGATTGTGGTTGAAAAATACCCATCTATGGTTGAGAAATATTTGGTTGAAACCACATAGGATTAGTTTGTGGAAATGAAATAAATATATACATGCTGCCTGCGTGCGAACTAGATGCATGATTCCCCATTGTCAAAAACCGCGAGGTTTTAAGGTAGAGCGAGGAGCCGTACTAGGGACGGTCCCGGTTTTCACTACCCTGCCGTTATGCTGCCGAAATTTTGAATAATATTCATGTGTTTGAATTATTTTCATGTGTTGAGTCGATATTCATTCGTGGGACTGAAATTCATGTGTTGAATGGTGTTCGTGTTTTAAATATAAAAATCACCTTTTTATCATCTATATGAACTATATAAAATATTCGAGTTTTGAAATAAATTGTTTTAAAATAAAAATCCCATTTTTATTACCTATATGAACTATAAAAAAATAATAGTGTTTTGAAACAAATGGTTTTACGATAAAAATCACATTTTTATTATATACATGAGTTGTCAAATATAGTAAAGTGTTGAAATAGAAGACAGTTTGATAAAAATATCATTTATTATCAAATGTATGAAAAGAATATAGCTTTGAAATCGACGAATCGATATATATATATATATAAATAGAATTTAAATATATCGAATAATGATGCTGCCATTCGTATTTTGAAATCGTGATTTCAAACGATTAGTACGGGAGATCCGACCATCGGATTTTCCTGAAATCGCAACCGTTGGGTTCGCTTTGGAAAAATCTTTCCAACGACACCAACTTTGTAAAAATCCAACGGTTGGATTGTCTGGAATGTTTAATTCAAATCTAGAGAAAAATAGCGCCAGAACCGATTATATATATATATATAATTATATTTAATCGAATAACGACGCTGCATTTCGTATTTTGAAATCGAAACTTCAAACGATGATACCGGAAGATCCGACCGTCGGATTTTCCCGAAACTGGAACCATTAGATTCGTTTTGAAAAGATCTTTCTAATGATGTAAATTTTGTGAAGATCCAACGGTTAGATTTTCAGATATGTGTAAATCAAATCTGAAGAAAAACAGCGCCATGACCGCTTTATGGCCCGAAGCGTCGTTTGGAATAAATGGGCTATTTTAAAATAAATAAAAATAGCGATAAATCGTTATATAATATCATAAATGATATGGAAAGGAAATAAACTGAATTTGCTCGATTTATGTGGTATTTGATGGTTGAATGTGTTTGATGTGAAAATTACATTAAAGATCAAAATTGGTGTTGTCGAATGATTTAACCTCTGAAATAAATTGATTTGAAATTCTAAATATACGTGAATTATTTGAAAAGGCCGAGTTGATACTCATTTCAAATAATTGACCGACGATTGAAAGTCAAAGATGAAGACAGTGGTCGAAGACCGGAGATCTTCACCTCGTTTGGGTGGTAACCGAGGTCCTGATTGGGAGGCAACCCGAAATATGGATAATGAGTGGTGATCGTCCACACGTACGTGGTGATCGATGGGTTTGCGAGGTATACAGTGCCTCCGGTTTCGTTCAGACCCAGAACGGACTTGTAAATGGACTGTGTGTCTGACATTGGATTTTATTCTGTGTTGATTGATCTCTATTAAATATACATCTGTTTGGCGGCGGATAATTTATACGTTTGCTTAACGCCCTTTTCTGAAACGCACGAGCTCAGAGGTTGTATATCGATGGACATCAGTCGCATGGCATGAATTGCTAGTGTGGCATGCCTTAGTGGCAAGTGATCAGGGCTTCTGTTGAAAAACAAAGTCTTGTGGTGATGGTCAAAGCACCGCCTGTGTGGCGTAGCTTTGTGTATAACGTGAATTCGCGAACCTCGCACCCGGTATGAACCAGAAACGGGAGGAAGGACCTCAGGGAGGACATGCGTTTCTTTCTAGCTAGAAGTGGCGTCAGTGGTTTTACACTCCCTGACGAGTTTGACTTATGTGGTTGTTGCCGTTGCGAGGCCCCTCGATTAGATCGGACGATCCGGGTCCGATGGAGTCATTCGTTGGCTCATTTACGCTCCACAGGGCGGGGAAACGCATTGTTTAGGCATTTTAATCCACATCGGTGGACCGGCTCAGACGATCCAAGGGTTTGACTGAGTACTTGCCCTGAGACTCGGGCTAGACAGTCTCGAATTTGGTAAGGACTATCTTTTGCCTTGGTTCATGATGGAAATCCAATTTCCATATACGTGACTGTGAGGTTTTGATTGTATACCTATATATGGCGACATAGTGGTATGGGGCATTAACGCCGTCTATGATTGATAGTTATGATTTGAATTTGTTTTCAAAACACATAAACACTAGCAATAATATCAAATGCCTTTGTTTTTATTCGTATCAAGCATGTTTTGGACTTTATAAGGTAAAAACTCTATCCTCCGGTTTGCGTTGCATTCTGAGTCTTATAATGGCTTCATTTTTATAAAAAGCATTGCGTTGTTTAAAAGAATGATTTTTTTTAAAGCACTGGCAATCCAATGGAGAAAACCCGTTCCACGAAAGTGGCGTGGTCCTGTGATTAGCCATATTTGAAATGTGTTGAGTAGATTTCTCATACCAGTCCCATGACTGACTCGTAGTTTGTTTCACTTTCAAACTCGGGTGCCCCTTTTTCTACACGGGCAGCCTTGTATTCAGGTGTAGCTGGTTCTTTCTGGATAGCTGGAGCTGAAGGTGGATTCTATTATTTATCTATTTTTATGTTGTTCAGCTCCTATTGTAACACCCCACACCCGCTACGGTCACTCACTATGGGAATGCCATAACATCGGTGGAGTATTTTAAGTGAATATAGAACAGAAAAATTACAACAAGACAGATATAAGTAATACTTGAGAATTTAAAACATCATTTCATTGCAGCGGAAAGTAAAACATGTTTGGTTACACCAAAACCATAAACAAGAGTCAAGTACATAATATCCATCCTGATAAAACAAAAGTACATAATCCCACTACATAACTTAATAGCCATAATAGAAAAGATAAACTGAGCTTTACATCCACGGTCCGAGCTCCAAAAGATAGATAAAGCAGTCTGATCAAAGCCCACTAGTGCTAGGCCCACTCTGAAAACCTGAGGGTTGGGAAAAAGATAAAAAAACAACGGGGTCAGACATAAGTCTGAGCGAGTCCTATAACCTTAACAATACAATCATTAAAGTAATTAGGGTATGATATAAACAAGGTACGGTACCTCTGGGGATAATGACTACACTAAGTAGCCAACTAAACACAGGATGTACTAAGATAACCGAAAAGACGCATTTACCCACCCAAGGATAATAACTACACTGCACCGCCCCAGATCTACCCACCCAAGGATAATAACTACACTGCACCGCCCCAGATCTACCCACCCAAGGGTAATTCCTACACTGCACCACCCCAGATCTACCCACCCAAGGGTAATTCCTACTTAAGGTTGATCCCACTAAGTGTACTTAGTAATTTTTAATAGTAGTTTCGTGTACCCCTAGCTGACTACATAGGTGTCGTCTGCCCCTATCTCCACTAGGTGTACCCACTACTCCCCAAGCGATCGGCTCCCTAACGTAGATACCCGTGCTGGCCCCACAGTGGGGTGTATCATTTCCCAAAGTGGCAAACTGATAATATCAACGGTGCACGGCTTATACCTACACGATGCAACAACGTATTACTTACCAGCCCGGGTCCACACACGCATATGAAACCCGTTGGACTTGCGTTGCCACCGCTAACCCGTTTTGGCCTCTTACAGTCAAGCCCAATATGCGTGTCCCGTCCTCGACTTGGGTCGAGCCCACAAAGATACGTTTGGGATATTGGTTGAAATGGGCCCCCGCAAGCTACCCACCTAAGCTTGTCATTTCTAGTGAATCCCACTTAACCCTTTAACCATGTCCACTTACATGTTATAAATTTTGGTTAAGTCTTTTAATCATATTTTAATTGCCACTCAAGGCGCCCACTAGATTTCCACATGCCACCCAAGGCACTTACTTGATTCCCACATGCCACCCAAGGCACTTACTTAACCCTTTAATCATGTTTAATTACATGTTCCACTTTGGTTAAGTATTCTAATCGTATTTTCTATTGCCACCCAAGGCAACCCACTAGTTTCCTCATGCCACCCAAGGCACCCCCACTAGTTACTACATGCCACCCAAGGCACCCACTTAACCCCTCATGCCCCACTACATGCTAATTTGGTTAAGTGTTTCTTAATTAATTAAGATCGTAACCTTTGTAAAGACCTCTCACATTAGACTGTCTTTTATGGCAGCTGGATATGCCGGTTGGTTCCGGGCAGCCTTACACCATAATAGAGTCTAACCTCGTGTCTTTACACTTGTCACGTATTTAGTTTATGACTAAGACCTCTCACATTGGGCCAATCATTTGTAGCCGCTGGATTTGCCGGTTGGTTCCGGGCAGTCTTATGTTACAAAAAGGGTCCAACCTCGTGTCTTAGTCGATTAAT
The DNA here is from genome assembly GCA_030737875.1 of Allium sativum. Classification (NCBI taxonomy): domain Eukaryota; kingdom Viridiplantae; phylum Streptophyta; class Magnoliopsida; order Asparagales; family Amaryllidaceae; genus Allium; species Allium sativum. The sequence continues at coordinate 657,935,435 of CM060923.1, forward strand.
TACACCTAATTAATCATCCCCATAATTTGTATTAATTATCCCTAATTAATTACCAATTTCAAGAATATGGGTAGACCTAACTCAATAGGTAAATTCCCAATTCCATAATATGGGTAGACCTAACTTAATAGGTAAATTCCCAATTCCATAATATGGGTAGACCTAACTTAATAGGTAAATTCCTAATTATGTCCATTCACTTTATGTTATGCTTAAGCATACCCATTTCACACCATTTTATTAACATGCATATTAACCCCATCGTTCCCCACGTACTTCGTTCTCATAACATGACATAATAAAGGGATGATTCATCACAAATGCCATGGGTTTAACCAATCATAGCATATAACTTTATCATGGGTTTAAAAGGTGTCAACTTGCATATATGAGCATACGTTAAACCCAACTAGCATTTAACCCAAACTTGCATGAAGCACATATGTCACAAAGGGGGTAACTTGCATATGATTCTTATGTCATACAAAGGTGTGAACTTGCATAGCATGTCACATGTTAACTTGCATATAACCAAACACATAACTTGCATAACATGTTACATATGAACTTGCATATAATCATGCGCATAACTTGCATATAACCAAACACATAACTTGCATAACCTGTTACATATGAACTTGCATATAATGATGCACATAACTTGCATTACATGTTACATATGAACTTGCATATAATCATGCACATAACTTGCATATAACCAAACACATAACTTGCATAACATGTTACATATGAACTTGCATATAATCATGCACATAACTTGCATTACATGTTACATATGAACTTGCATATAATCTCACATATAGCTTGCATAACATGTTACATGTGAACTTGCATATAATCTCACATATAGCTTGCATAACATGTTACATATGAATCAATGTTCAACATAGTGTTTTGCATAATGAGCATCATAAAACATAGCATTAAACTTGCATAACATATAGTATAAAACTCGCAAAACACGCAACATACACTATACTAAACTTGCATAAACACATTGATCCACAAACATAGCCATATCTTATCATATCCTATCATAATCAATTTAACAATTGATTATTAAGGCTATAGAAACTCACCACTAAACTCCAATAAGCAAACCCTTGCCAAAAATCACCCAAAAACTCTAGACTTGAAAATAAAGCTTGCAACTTGATGATGAATGCAAGCTAATGATCACTCATACAACTTAAAAATGCTTGTATGAACATGAAAGCCTTCATAGAAATAGTTTAGAATGAGGATGGAGGCTAGGGTTTTGAGTGGAGGCCATGATCATAGAAAATTTTGGCACAGTTTAGTTAGAGGATAGGATTATGATCATTTAGGGCTAGCTTAGGGTCTTATTTATAGGATTAGGATGTGTTTTAGACCCTTAGATTAACCCTAGGTTAGTTTAGGTCCGTCAGATTTCGTCCCAAGCCCTCCAACCCAGCCCAAAACTCAACCAGGTGCACCCAAGCCAGAATCAGCCGACAGGGCAAGTCGACAGCCCTGTCGACTGCCAAGTCGACAGGCATGTCGACAGGCAAGTCGACAGCCCTGTCGACAGCCAAGTCGACTTGGCTGGGCTGGAATTTTCCCGCCTGGCCCCCATTTCTGCATGTTTCGAAATTCAAATTTCCCGAAAACTTCTTTGGGCCTTAACCGGGTCATACGGACTCCGATTTACAAAATTTCGGACTCTATTTCGCGTATTTTTCCGAGACGAACACAGTGACGTAACCCGTTTCCCCTGATTCTCACATCTGAGATTATTAATTCTGTAATTAGTGAATATCAATGTTAACTGAAATTCGGGGTGTTACATTCTCCCCTCCTTAAAGGATTTCGTCCCCGAAATCTCCAAGTTAAGGAGAATGCATATCCTACCATCCAAACAACCATCTACTCAATCCATCAAACACAGGCATCCATTGTCCTTAAAACAATTTCTACTGATGTATGAGCATATGCAAAAAGTGTGTGTATATGTTCCCTATCTAATGTATGAACATATGCAAACCGTGATAGTGCCATGCATCCAATATGTATGCGAAAGAACCCTATCGACACATACTATATCTACATGAGTGCACAATCATTCACCAAAATGCATCATCCATATGATAACACAACCATTATACATCCATAAATATAGCTACCTACACACAATTATATGCAATATGCAATATGAAGTGATTGAGCCGATCTAGTGTCTAGAGTGTGTGTATATGCATCCACGAGCAACCACTAGCAAACACTTGCATCCACATGCATCCATCAATCATAACATGTCTCAAACACATGTTTCAACCATAGGTTTACCCTATCTAAAGGTCAAAGGCACTAACAAGAGGACATACTAAAGATAAGATAAGTACTAGACAAATGATAAAGGAGAAGTTAAAATACATACCCTCAAAAAGGAATGGGTATAATGAACGCATTTTCGCTTCCGTCTCCCAAGTAGCGTTGCTCTCATCTTCTCCCCATTGCACTTTGACTAGTTGAACCTCCCTGTTTCTCAACCTCTTAATTTCTGACCCAAGGATGCGTGTAGGAGCTCGTCGAATAGTCGCATCACGCTCTATCTCTACTTCTCTAAGCAAGCTCGGCTCTACCACCTCTGCGGTCTCATGTAGGCACTTCCTCAAATGTGACACATGGAATACATCATGTACACCACTAAGTCTGTCGGGCAACTCCACTCTATAGACCATCTGTCCAACCCTTTCCTTAATAGGAAACGGTCCAACAAACCTTGGTGCTAACTTCCCAACAGATCCAAAGCGAACCACATTCCGTAATGGAGATACTTTGACAAAGACCATGTTCCCAACATCAAACTCAAGCTCTGTTCTCCTCTTGTCCGCATAAGATTTCTGTCTGTCTTGCGCCGCTTTCATCCTTCTTCGAATCAAATCAATCTTTTCCGAAGTCTTCCTAACCATATCGGGCCCCAGCAAGATCTTATCCGTAGATTCCCACCAACATGTAGGTGATCGACAAGGCCTTCCATAAAAAGCTTCGAAAGGAGCCATGCCAATACTAGACTGAAAGCTGTTATTATATGCGAACTCCACCAATGGAAGATGCTCTTCTCATGTACCTCCAAAATCTAAGATACATAGCCTCAAAATGTCTTCTAAAATGCGATTCACCCTCCCGGTCTGGCCGTCCGTCTGAGGATGATTTGCGGTGCTCAAACACAGCTGAGTCCCTACCGCCTCTTTCAAACTCTTCCAAAACTCGCTAGTGAAGATAGGATCTCGATCACTCACTATGCTGGAAGGTACACCATGCAATCTAACAATCTCTCGAATGTAGATTGAAGCTAGCCATTGAGCAGTCCTCTTACTCTTCACGGGTATAAAATGGGCACTATTAGTAAGTTTGTCTACCCCAACCCAAATTCCCATATTACCCTTCCTCGATCTTGGTAATCCATTGACGAAATCCATCGAGACACTATCCCACTTCCATAGCGGAACCTCCAATGTGTGAAGCAACCCACCGGGTTTCTTTTGCTCCGCTTTTACTTGTTGGCACACCAAGCATCTAGCGACATACTCGGCCGCGTCTTTCTTCATACCGGCCCAAAAGAAAACTCGCTTCATGTCTTGGTACATCTTGTCCCTACCGGGATGAATGGTCATCTTCGAACGATGTGCATCATCAAGTATAGCCTTCCTCAAACCCTCGTCTTGCGGTACACAAAGTCCACCGTCTCTACGCAACCACCCCTTACCATCTAGGGTGTACCTACTCAAATGGCTGGACGACTCCCCCTCCTCATGAGCTTCTCTACTAACTCAACCAACAGTGGGTCGTCTCACTGTGCTCCGCCAATCCGCCCCAAAAGAGTAGGCCTAACCTCCAAGGAGGCTAGCAAACCGGGTACAAAGTCAACGGAAGGTCTAAAGTCAAACATAGAAATAAACTCTAAGATCCGTCGTTCAACGAACAAAGAACTCAAGGACAACCTTTTTCTACTTAAGGCGTCCGCTACCACGTTACCCTTGCCAGGGGTAAACGCTATCTCAAACTCATAGGATGCTAAGAATCCTATCCACTTTTTCTGTCCTAAGACTATGCACTCGAAGAGTCTCCAACACTTCCCTAAGATGTAGGGCATGCTTTTCTCCACTTCTAGAGAAAACCAGGATATTACTCCATCCAAAATCATCACAACTGTCCATCTCTCACGCAGACCATCCTAGTCGAACTTGACATCCCCCAAGTGCAAGCCCCAAAGGCCTAAACCAATATCAGACAAAAACCCAAGGGATACCACCTTCGAATTCAGACGACCTACGTGAGATGATACTAGTAAAAACGGCTAAATAATTAAGCCTTGTCCAACTCTGGATGTCCTCGCCAGTCTCGCTCCAAAACCACCGTTTATCCCATAACTGGCTTTGCTCAACCTATTGAGCACATACGAAAACTTATTTCGCTCCTAGAAAAGACCAAGATGTCATTTACAAAGACCATCATGAACTTATTTAGGTACTCCCTGAACACCCTTCTCATCAAATCAACAAAGTATGCGGGGGCGTTCGTCAAACCAAATGGCATCACCAGCCACTCATAAAAACCATCCGGAGTCCTAAAGGTAGTCTTCCCTATACTATCCTCAGCCACTCTCAACTGATGAAACCCCGTGGCTAAGTCCTACTACGAAAACACTGAGGCGCCAACCAACTGATCAAAGAGATCATCAATCCTCGGCAATGGGTGTCTATTCTTCTTTGTTATCTTGTTAAACTCCCTATAATCTACACAAAGTCTGAGGGACCCGTCCGCCTTTATAGCAAAAACTACTGGATCACCCCACTCCGATATACTTCGTCTTCTAAACCCCTTCTCAAGCAAATCGCCTACTTGCTTATAGAGTTCCCTCCTCTTCACGAGGAGCCATGTGGCACACTGGCCAAGATACTGGTTTGGCATTGTCTACCGGATATATTCGGAAGTTAATCTCCCGCTCCGGAGGTAAGCCCTTCACCTCCTCAAACACATCCGAGTATTCCCGGACCACTCTAACAGATCGCAAACTCTAGACCGACGTGTCAAGCGATTTTAGATAACTTAGCATAACAGATTCCATGGGATTACAAGAGATCTCGAGAGTGTTACCCAAGCGGGTCGTAAGCCTAACCACTCTCCTTCCACAAACAAGAACGACACCATTACTGGATAGCCAGTCCATGCCCAGAACTAACCCATAGCCCGTGAAGCCCAAGAAGCATAACATCTAAACTCAACGCTAAGTATAGAAACTTTCAAACCCAAACACATCATGGAGCCCCCAAATGGGTTTGAAACAACTAAGGGATCATCTACTAAACTGGTGTCTAAGTGCAGTGACTCAACAAACAACGATGAGATAAACGAACTCGATGCGTCAGAATCAAATAAAGTTCGAACCGGATAATAAAGAAATCCAAATTCCAACCTAGACGGTCTTATCCCCATCTGGTACACTAGCCGTGAGGGAATACAACTACCCTCCAAAAGATTCCATACCTTGCTCTTGCCCCTTTGGACAACCCTAATAAGGTGTCCTATTCCTCCCAAAAGGATAACTACTCGCCTTCTTCTTCCGATTCTCCACTCGTAACCTCCCACCAATGAGGTTTCATCCTTCATTAACCAAACAACTATTTGAGCCTTCCTCCCATCGTCTATCCAATAGGTACCTACCAGTCCTCCTCCTTCTTGAACCAACTTCTAATCCGACTAATGTCTAAGTCCCTTGAAGTGGTTTTCCATTCTTATCTATCTTAGAAAGATCATCTATACGCGGAGGGGAAACTCAAAACGAGAGAGGAAGAGATTCAAAACGGAGAATTTGAAAGATATAGATATGGCTATTGGGGATTATGCTTTTCTTTCAAAAAAATTTCTCTTAAAAGACATGTTTTTGAAAATACTCCTTTCAAAAATATTCTTAGAAAATAGTTTTTCTAAAAAATTTATCTGTTCTGGTAACCTTAAGCTCTGATACCACGTGTAACACCCCACACCCGCTACGGTCACTCACTATGGGAATGCCATAACATCGGTGGAGTATTTTAAGTGAATATAGAACAGAAAAATTACAACAAGACAGATATAAGTAATACTTGAGAATTTAAAACATCATTTCATTGCAGCAGAAAGTAAAACATGTTTGGTTACACCAAAACCATAAACAAGAGTCAAGTACATAATATCCATCCTGATAAAACAAAAGTACATAATCCCACTACATAACTTAATAGCCATAATAGAAAAGATAAACTGAGCTTTACATCCACGGTCCAAGCTCCAAAAGATAGATAAAGCAGTCTGATCAAAGCCCACTAGTGCTAGGCCTACTCTGAAAACCTGAGGGTTGGGAAAAAGATAAAAAAACAACGGGGTCAGACATAAGTCTGAGTGATTCCTATAACCTTAACAATACAATCTTTAAAGTAATTAGGGTATGATATAAACAAGGTACAGTACCTCTGGGGATAATGACTACACTAAGTAGCCAACTAAACACAGGATGTACTAAGATAACCGAAAAGACGCATTTACCCACCCAAGGATAATTACTACACTGCACCACCCCAGATCTACCCACCCAAGGGTAATTCCTACACTGCACCATCCCAGATCTACCCACCCAAGGGTAATTCCTACACTGCACCACACCAGTTCTACCCACCCAAGGGTAATTCCTACTTAAGGTTGATCCCACTAAGTGTACTTAGTAATTTTTAATAGTAGTTTCGTGTACCCCTAGCTGACTACATAGGTGCCGTCTGCCCCTATCTCCACTAGGTGTACCCACTACTCCCCAAGCGATCGGCTCCCTAACGTAGATACCCGTGCTGGCCCCATAGTGGGGTGTATCATTCCCCAAAGTGGCAACCTGATAATATCAACGGTGCACGGCTTATACCTACACGATGCAACAACGTCTTACTTACCAGCCCGGGTCCACACACGCATATGAAACCCGTTGGACTTGCGTTGCCACCGCTAACCCGTTTTGGCCTCTTACAGTCAAGCCCAATATGCGTGTCCCGTCCTCGACTTGGGTCGAGCCCACAAAGATACGTTTGGGATTTTGGTTGAAATGAGCCCCCACAAGCTACCCACCTAAGCTTGTCATTTCTAGTGAATCCCACTTAACCCTTTAACCATGTCCACTTACATGTTATAAATTTTGGTTAAGTATTTTAATCATATTTTAATTGCCACCCAAGGCGCCCACTAGATTTCCACATGCCACCCAAGGCACTTACTTGATTCCCACATGCCACCCAAGGCACTTACTTAACCCTTTAATCATGTTTAATTACATGTTCCACTTTGGTTAAGTATTCTAATCATATTTTCTATTACCACCCAAGGCAACCCACTAGTTTCCTTATGCCACCCAAGGCACCCCCACTAGTTACTACATGCCACCCAAGGCATCCACTTAACCCCTCATGCCCCACTACATGCTAATTTGGTTAAGTGTTTCTTAATTAATTAAGATCGTAACCTTTGTAAAGACCTCTCACATTAGACTGTCTTTTATGGCAGTTGGATATGCCGATTGGTTCCGGGCAGCCTTACTGTAACACCCCGCCTCCGCTAGGGTCACTCGCAAAGGAATGCACTAGCTTTAGAGGGGCATTATTAGTAAACATGCACAGAAATATCACAAGACAGAACATATATAAATAGCGGAAGTAAAATCAAACTTTCATAACATGAATAAATAAGGTCTAAAGCCTTTTACATCAGAGTACATCAAAAACTGTCTTGCAATAGTAAAGAAGCATAAAGACTTTTTAATAAATTATTCCCCAAGTAAAACCGTAAAGTAGCCATAGCCAAGAGAAGTCCAAGCCATCCATGATGACCTTCAAGCAGAAGAAGTCCGAACTAAACAGCATTGTTTCCTCCCTGAAACCTGGGGGGGTGAACGGAAGAAAAGAGGCGAAACAAAACGGGTCAGTCAAAAAGACTGAGTAAGTCCTATCTACTTCCAGTATAAAAACAGGTAAAGGTAACATGACATGCATAAACTGAAAGTAAACATAAGGATAACTACAAGATAGATAAACCAGGGTAGCCGGTTGAACTACTGCGGCAAGGTAAACAAAGGTATCATGATAAACTACGGTGTTATGATAAGTCAAGGTATCACATCGTCAGATTTCTATCGAGTACATTATCCCAAGGTATCTACCCCGTCTAACATCCCACGGTATCTATTATGTATATTCTTCCTAGTTCTAACATGTATATTTGCTTTGCACCTCTCGTACTAGTATCCCTACCCGCATCATGTGTTAACCATGAATGTCCCGTGCTCAAAGTCGTGTAATGGTCCATGTCAACCTAATATCGCATATATAGGTTACTCAAATCATATGTTTCTTTCCATGTATATAAGTTCAGTCCTTTGCCGTACCTCGTACGGGATTCCTCATGTCGTATTATCCTTGAAATCGTTTGGACTGTCACCCTTGTTCTAGCTAGGCTCTTCCATATGAATCATCGTTTGAACTACTAGGACTTACGCCACCTAGCACCGCTAGGGATTACGCTTACCTATTGCACGCTTTCGTATTTCGGTTTGGGTTAAACCACCTAGGCCACTAGGGATTACGCTAACCCTCAACCGCGCCCTTTTTCCCACGCATTCATCGTGAATCGTTTTTCTATAACTGTATGCACATGTATCACATCGTGCCATCCGAGTCCTGTCACGGGGCAAAACAAGAAATACAGGACTCGGTCGGGAGCTTTAGATTTATCTGCCGATGCAGATACTAAGGTCTGCTTTTCTACACGTGGCTATGGTCCCACGAGACCCCTCCCTCAAGTAGTGAAAGGCAACACAAGAGAAAATCTTGCATGAGAACTACACTCCGGCCAGCCCACATCCTACGGCCTACCTCACCCATAATTAGATAGCAATTATGGTCTGTTGGGTGTTCCCTGCCTTTCCGTACGTACACGCTTGACTCAAGATGGTAGATGATCGACGAACTTGCTATCTAGGGCACTATCATGTATTCGTTGACTCACTGCTATCCATCCCAGTCTTTAGGTCGCTCGTATAGCAACCAAGGCATACTCTTGGTTCTTCTAACGCAGACCTTAACCTCTTGTGAGCCCAGGATGATCATCTGCGACCTCACAGAGGGATACCAAGAATATCCTCACGTTCCCCGAAGCCGCTGCTTCGTTACCCAGTTCGCTGGAGCCTTTATCTAAATCAGATAGCCTGCTCCTACACGTATACTTAAACGATGACCTACCGTATCGGGTTACTCATCTATCTAAGAGGTGGTCCAAATTTCCTTGGCTAAGAATTATTACTTAGTTTCCCTTAACTAAGGTTTACCACTTAGCCTTATTTCCATAATCCTTGTTAACTATGGTTATTTACCTAATCCTCCGAATTAGGGTTTATCTAATGGGTTAGGTGTCACTTAAGTTCATAACTTATCCCATCTACAAACCATGTCAAAATTGGCTAAGTATCCAAGTCCAAGACATAACCCTACAAACCATGTGTCAAGTTGGCTAAGTATATTAAGCAATCCATAACTTAACCTCGTCTAATTATCATTTTAGATTGGTTAATTATATAAATTAACTCGACCTTGTCAAATTACCGAGTCAAATCGGTCAAGCGTATTCAAGTGATTCGTGACTTAGCCTTATCATGTTTTCACGTTAGATTGGTTAAGTATAGGTTAACTTAACCTCATCAAATTAACGAGATAGATTGGTTAAGTATAGGTCACTTAACCTCATCAAATCATCGTGTTAAATTAGTTAAGTGTTTAACTTAACCCCATTAAATTACCAAGTTAAGTTGGTTAAGTATGGGTTACTTGACCTCATTGAATTACCAAGTTTAAATTGGTTAAGTGTTTAACTTAACCCCATCGAATTATCGTGTTTAGATTAGTTAAGTGTGGATTACTTAACCCCATCTAATTACCGTGGTTAGGTTAGTTAAGTCTTAATTACTTAACCCCATCTAATTACCCAGTCGGATTAGTTAAGTGTAAATTACTTAACCCCATCTCCTAATCATCTTGCATGGTTAAGTGTCATAAAGGAATCAAGTCCGGTCCCACTTAACCTACCCATTCGTGTCATATCGGTTAAGTGTCATTAGTCAAATTTACTTAACCTTATCATGTGGCATTAATTCAATTAATGCACTCTTAACCTCTCACATTAGACCTTGTTGTGATTACTAGTTAAGCCCGGCAGGTCCGGGTAGATTTACACCACAACCTAGTCTAACCTCGGGTCTTAAGCGCGACATGACCAACTTCTCACATTGGGTCCTATTGTTTGCAACTACTAGTTAGGCCGGTCGGTTCCGGGTAGTTTTACGTTGCAAACTCAACCCAACCTCGAGTTGGCCACACTTATATTATCTAAGTTCATCATGTTTCCAAAACATGTTACAAGTTTTCAAGCATTTGGGTAGACCTAACTTAATAGGTAAATTCCCAAAGGGTAGACCTAACTTAATAGGTAAATTCCCAAGCTCATGTTTTTATGCATACTTACATGCCAACTTCCATGTTATCTTCCAAGTCATATTTTCAAGTATAAACACATGTCATAATCAAGTTAAGATTTCGCGACATGTTCATGTTTATCTAACTACCCAAAATCGTGTTTTCCCAACGCAAGCAAAGTGAGTCAACATAGTAGGTATACTATGGCTACATGTAGACCCCAAAACATGCACGATGCCACAAAAAGGGATTTGCTCCAAACATGCATGGCGTCATAAGGGGGTTTGGCCTTAAAACATGCATGATAGAGTCATGTAGGGATTGACCATAAGCATGCATACTATCATATAGGATTTGGCCACAAACTTGCATAGTATCATAAGGAGGTTTTGCCACAAACATGCATGAATCATAAGGGGTTTGTGTTCGTATGCATGCATAAGCCCCAAGGTCAAGTATTTGCCTATGTTTCACAAGTCAAATGGTTCCCAAAGGTTCATGCAAATCTTCCATAGACAAAGATCCAAACTTGCAAGATAAACTAGGCTAAACATAACATGAGTGACATGATTAAGTTGCTACATCTCAGTCTAAGGTCATAGATCATAGAAAAGGGACAAAGTTAGGTTCACATACATGCATACTTATGCTTTATCTCATTTTATCCCATGTCAACATTAAAAATACCGTTTTGATCCAAAAGTAGCTAGAACTTACCTAGGCAAGGCTTAGGAAAGGGATCATGCATCATCTTGACGAAGAAAGGTGGCTCCTTTGAAGAAGAACCATCATGAAACTCGCATAGCAATGTCGATTTGGCCTCTATTTGGTGTAGCAAGCTTGCATCTTTTGATTTGAACCCGATTTGAATGCATAGGCTCTAGGGATTGGAGATGGAGGCCATGATCAATATTGATTTTGGCAGCATTTAGTTGCTAGGTTTGATTTTTAGGGATTTATGTTAGGTTTAGGGTCTTTTTATAGAGATTAGGATAGTTTTAGGCCACAGGATTAGATCTAGGATTAATCTAGACCACAGAAATCGTCACAGGCCCATCAGACCAGACCAAGACTGCATCCAGGTGCACCAGGCCACAAAACACGAAATTGTGTTTTGGTCCCAGTGGACACCCAAGTCGACAGCCCTGTCGACTTGGGGTCCAGGGGTGTCGACAGCCCTGTCGACTCCCCTGTCGACATGGGCTTTGGCGGGAAAATTCCCGCCTACCCCAAAACTTGAACTTCCTAGGTGATTTTCAAACTTGAAAACCCTGAAAACTTCGACGGATCATAACTTGGTCATACGGACTCCGATTCTCGAAAACTCGGACTCTATTTCGCGTATTTTTCCGAGACGAACGCAATGGCATAGCCTGTTTCACTTGATTCAGAATTTAAAATTAAATTCTGCCTTGATTCTCGTTTTAACATGTTATCGAAATACGAGTTGTTACATTCTCCCCACCTTTTAGGATTTCGTCCCCGAAATCTCCAAGTTAGGAAGAACATATCCTACCATCCATCATCCATCTACTCAAAACATCATCCACAAGAAACCATCGTCCTTAGATGATTTCTAATGCTGTATGAATACATGCAAAGAGTGTGTGTATATGTTCCTTAGCTAATGCTAATGATCAGGCCTGAAAAATCTCTTGAATGCAAAAATATGTTTAGTGCTATGAATCCAACATGTATGCAAATAGTCCTAGTCATATATATACACTATATGCGTGCACAAACATTCATCCATATGCAACGTCCACATGGTAACACATTCAATTTCATCCATAAACAAGTATAAATACTCGTGCATATGCAATATGAAATGTGACCGAGTCGAGCTAATATCTAATGTAAATTCGCGCATCCACGAGCAACCACTTGCAACCATTTGCAACCATATCAACCATAACATGTTTCAAATACATGTTTACATCCATAGCGTTCTACCTAAGGTTCCCAAAATAAGATCGAGAAGATAAACAAAACAAACTCCTTACGGGGTTTGTAACAGAAACAGGACCGAGGGGATATCCATAAAAGATAGCCTACAAGCAAGCTCAACAGAAAACAGGGATCGAGGATATATTCCCAAAAGAGATATCATGCACGTATTTAGTCTTCAGTCTCCTGAGTCGTATTACCTTGAGCTTAGTTCCATCGTGCCTTGACCGCCCCTTTTTCTTCACGATTTCGCAGCTTCTTATTTCCTGTTTCCATAACATGAGTTGGAACTCATTTCCTCGTCGCCCCTCGTTCCACTTGCACTTATTCTCCTTCTAGAATACTTGGCGCAAACATGACTGCATACTCATGATTCCACGCAAGCTTTCCAAAATTCACTAGTGAATCTTGGATCTCGTTTATATACTATAAGGTATTCCATGTAGAAGAACTTTCTCTTGAAAGTAAACATATGTCAATCAGGTTATCATGCGCACTTACTAGGGTGATCTTTATAACCCATGCATAAATGAAGTAAACCATCCGTCTAATTGGCGAACACCACTCGATCGGGCTTCAAATTTCCAATAAAGGCATCAAGGGATTCTAAGTAACTAGTCATGACAGAACCTCAAAAAAGGTTACACGATACTTCGAGGGCATTACCAAGGCTAGTCAAAAGGTCTAACTACCCTCCTATCAAAATCGAGAGTGGCACCCCCTACTGGATAACCACTTCATCCCTAGAATCCATCCATAGCTTATAAACATAAACATTATTTCCAAATTCAACACTTGGCATAGACATTCCCAAATCCAAACAACGTCTTACTTACCAGCCCGGGTCCACACACGCATATGAAACCCGTTGGACTTGCGTTGCCACCGCTAACCCGTTTTGGCCTCTTACAGTCAAGCCCAATATGCGTGTCCCGTCCTCGACTTGGGTCGAGCCCACAAAGATACGTTTGGGATATTGGTTGAAATGGGCCCCCACAAGCTACCCACCTAAGCTTGTCATTTCTAGTGAATCCCACTTAACCCTTTAACCATGTCCACTTACATGTTATAAATTTTGGTTAAGTATTTTAATCATATTTTAATTGCCACTCAAGGCGCCCACTAGATTTCCACATGCCACCCAAGGCACTTACTTGATTCCCACATGCCACCCAAGGCACTTACTTAACCCTTTAATCATGTTTAATTACATGTTCCACTTTGGTTAAGTATTCTAATCGTATTTTCTATTACCACCCAAGGCAACCCACTAGTTTCCTCATGCCACCCAAGGCACCGCCACTAGTTACTACATGCCACCCAAGGCATCCACTTAACCCCTCATGCCCCACTACATGATAATTTGGTTAAGTGTTTCTTAATTAATTAAGATCGTAACCTTTGTAAAGACCTCTCACATTAGACTGTCTTTTATGGCAGCTGGATATGCCGGTTGGTTCCGGGCAGCCTTACACCATAACAGAGTCTAACCTCGTGTCTTTACACTTGTCACGTATTTAGTTTATGACTAAGACCTCTCACATTGGGCCAATCATTTGTAGCCGCTGGATTTGCCGGTTGGTTCCAGGCAGTCTTATGCTACAAAAAGGGTCCAACCTCGTGTCTTAGTCGATTAATTACACCTAATTAATCACCCCCATAATTTGTATTAATTATCCCTAATTAATTACCAATTTCAAGAATTTGGGTAGACCTAACTCAATAGGTAAATTCCCAATTCCATAATATGGGTAGACCTAACTTAATAGGTAAATTCCCAATTCCATAATATGGGTAGACCTAACTTAATAGGTAAATTCCCAATTATGTCCATTCACTTTATGTTATGCTTAAGCATACCCATTTCACACCATTTTATTAACATGCATATTAACCCCATCGTTCCCCACGTACTTCGTTCTCATAACATGACATAATAAAGGGAAGATTCATCACAAATGCCATGGGTTTAACCAATCATAGCATATAACTTTATCATGGGTTTAAAAGGTGTCAACTTGCATATATGAGCACACATTAAACCCAACTAGCATTTAACCCAAACTTGCATGAAGCACATATGTCACAAAGGGGGTAACTTTCATATGATTCTTATGTCATACAAAGGTGTGAACTTGCATAGCACGTCACATGTTAACTTGCATATAACCAAACACATAACTTGCATAACATGTTACATATGAACTTGCATATAATCATGCACATAACTTGCATATAACCAAACACATAACTTGCATACCATGTTACATATGAACTTGCATATAATCATGCACATAACTTGCATTACATGTTACATATGAACTTGCATATAATCATGCACATAACTTGCATATAACCAAACACATAACTTGCATAACATGTTACATATGAACTTGCATATAATCATGCACATAACTTGCATTACATGTTACATATGAACTTGCATATAATCTCACATATAGCTTGCATAACATGTTACATGTGAACTTGCATATAATCTCACATATAGCTTGCATAACATGTTACATATGAATCAATGTTCAACATAGTGTTTTGCATAATGAGCATCATAAAACATAGCATTAAACTTGCATAACATATAGTATAAAACTCGCAAAACACACAACATACACTATACTAAACTTGCATAAACACATTGATCCACAAACATAGCCATATCTTATCATATCCTATCATAATCAATTTAACAATTGATTATTAAGGCTATAGAAACTCACCACTAAACTCCAATAAGCAAACCCTTGCCAAAAATCACCCAAAAACTCTAGCCTTGAAAATAAAGCTTGCAACTTGATGATGAATGCAAGCTAATGATCACTCATGTAACTTAAAAATGCTTTTATGAACATGAAAGCCTTCATAGAAATAGTTTAGAATGAGGATGGAGGCTAGGGTTTTGAGTGGAGGCCATGATCATAGAAAATTTTGGCATAGTTTAGTTAGAGGATAGGATTATGATCATTTAGGGCTAGCTTAGGGTCTTATTTATAGGATTAGGATGTGTTTTAGACCCTTAGATTAACCCTAGGTTAGTTTAGGTCCGTCAGATTTCGTCCCAAGCCCTCCAACCCAGCCCAAAACTCAAACAGGTGCACCCAGGCCAGAATCAGCCGACAGGGCAAGTCGACAGCCCTGTCGACTGCCAAGTCGACAGGCATGTCGACAGGCAAGTCGACAGCCCTGTCGACAGCCAAGTCGACTTGGCTGGGCGGGAGTTTTCCCGCCTGGCCCCCATTTCTGCATGTTTCGAAATTCAAATTTCCCGAAAAATTCTTTGGGCCTTAATTGGGTCATACGGACTCCGATTTACAAAATTTCGGACTCTATTTCGCGTATTTTTCCGAGACGAACACAGTGACGTAACCCGTTTCCCCTGATTCTCACATCTGAGATTATTAATTCTGTAATTAGTGAATATCAGTGTTAACTGAAATTCGGGGTGTTACACCTATTGTACATATTATGTTTGTTTCCGCTGTAGACATTTATGTATAGCTGAATTGTATTTGCACTAAGTATGATCCTGTATACTGTGTAACTCTGATGATTACTCTTATCCAGTATATTCTACTGTTCATTATCTGGTGCATTTATTTATTTCTGTTATGCTATTATTTGTTTATGTGTTATAGTCCACAGATTACCCTTGCCACTGTCAGTACGGGGCTTGGGGTCGTCTCAGAACCGCTTGAATATACTTAACCAATTTGACACAATGATTTGGTAGGGTTAAATCATGAACCGCTTGAATATAGTTAACCAGCTTGACACATGATTCGTAGGGCTAAGTCATGAACTTGAACCACAACACTTAGCCAATTTGACAAGACACGTAGGCGGGTTAAGTCACAAACTTGAATGGAAACACTTAACCAACTTGACATGATAGACTGATAAGGGTTAAGTCACGAATTGAAATGACAACACTTAACCTGTTGGACGGAAACCCTAGTTATGCGGTCCATTTCAGTAGTAACCCACTTAGATGTATCATGGTACCCTGGAACTAGGCAGGGTGGGGCACGATTACTGGGCCGATTGTAAGCGACCAGAACGACGGCTGAGTTGGTGCGCCAGTGTAGGTTCGGGCGCACTATGGTCATGCACGTAGTCCGGAGTTGAAAAAGCAGGCATTGGGCATCAGTAGGTTTACACTGTTCATGCTTGATTAGTGTACGACAAGGTATATTCCCCAAAGAAGCATTTTTCTAAGAAAAGTTTTTCAAAACGTTTACAAAGAAGCATTTTTCTAAGAAAAGTTTTTGTTTTACGAAAGGTATATTCCCCAAAGCCATATGCACTATCTTTTGATTCTCTCTTTGAATCTCTTCTTTCTCACTTTTCACCATAGTTTTTTTGGTGAAGACACATGTCGGAGGGCAAAGGAATGCCCAACCTCCATCTGTAGCCGCAGTAGATTTACTTGTGACTAATCTTATTTCAAGCTTTGTAGGGTTGCCGTACGATGGAGGTAGCTTTCGAGAAACTTGTCAACAAGCTATACAAGGATAGTAAGAACGAGGATAAAGAACACAAGCCTAAGGATGAGAAACTTGTTGACATGGAATAAGCCACGAAGGAGGAAAAGGTGAAAGGGAAGAGGCCAAAGCGAAAGAATAATAAAAACCATGACAAGAGAGAGAACATTGTTAATATGGTAAAAAGGGACATGTAGTTAAGTGTTATAGGACAAAGACAAGGGCAAAGGACAAGATCATCGAGAGGGCAATTATATGTGTGATGGCCGCGAAATTTTCGACCCAGAAAATCAACATAAATACACTGTTAATTACTCGAGCATCGAAAATACCAGGACATTGATAGAAAGAATTTAGTGGATGAGATAGAAAAGATAAAACTAATAGAATAGAAGAAGATTACAACTGAACAGAATCAGAGTAAACACGAATCTCACAGCGGAACAATAAAATGTATTATATAACATAACTTTGAAATACAAAATCTGAATTTGTATTTACATACCATTATCAGAGTACAATACATCATGTCACTGCGGAAATAATCTCTTACTAATTAATGGTGAAGCCTTCTGTTTCCAGCTCCTCCAAGTGAATCTGTAAAAACCTGAAACACTTGACTGCCCGTACAAATTTGGGCACCCAAAAGTTTAGGAAAACACAAACAAAATAAACTCTGGGTCAGTCATGGGACTGGTGTGAGTAAATTCAAACCATACTATTTAACTTTGAAAATCCTTTTCAGAACAAGAAGATAATAGTAAGACCAGCCCACACATAAACCTGGATGGTTTTTACCTTAATATAATCCAAAATACGTTGATATCAAAACCAGTGATAATATGATAATGTCTAAACACATAAATATCCAAGTAGCAGAACGCTTGCATCTCATGCTCCACATATATATAGAATAAAATCTAAACTGCAGAGCGCTTATTGGAGATTGGATTCCAACAGACAAGGTATGGGAGCACCTTCTGAACAGTGTACTCTAGAGGGGATACACCTGGGTTCAACAAGAACGTCTTGCAACCCGGCCACACATGACCGACCACTCATTTAGCTTGAGTGTATCGAATATATTATCACCACTGTTGTTGGCCATCCAACCATCATCCGAAGATACGGAATCGAAAAGAAGTATAAATATTAATTTACTCTAGATCAGTGACAATACACCCTGCTTGGGGATGACCCAACTAGCCATGCTGCCTAGCCCAGCTTCTGTTACATCCTGGTTGTGAGGCTAGAGGCTACGTCTATCTTCAGAACATATGATCACCATTCACTTTGAATGCCACATCGTCAAATCCGTAATCACATATTGATTACACAAATGCACACTGGATGTGGAATAAAGAGAAGTTAACTTCTCCCCAACAACTTGGTATATTCGTAAAAATCAACAGCGTGACCGTTGGAAATACTCTGTCAGACACTCGTCCATATAAGTTGTCCTGGGACTGGACAAACAGAAAGCACCATTTCTGGACTGGACGACCCATGCATTTAACTCCGTCTTCAATTTGACTTAAATATAATTCGCAGCGCTTATGCCTATACGGAGTGGTTTTCGGATAATAAATCCAACCAGTCTCTCCGTATTGACAACGATGGTCAAAACACTTCGATAGTCGGTTATTTAACTATCGGAGTTAAAATAGCATCCATTCTAATGTATAACTAACATCACACAACCACAGACACTTTTATTTAACATTCATTTTTATTATTCGAATTCCCATATCTTACCAGATATTTCTCACATCCCGTTTTACCCTTTTCACATTCTTGGAAAACATTCCCAGTTATTATCAACTCTTATTCTCCCATATTTCATATGTATACATTATTAATGTTTGAAACATTTCCATTCTTTTCACATTCTTTATTTTCTATACTTGGATAATATACACTATCTACATTGGAAAAATATTCTAATTTCATTATAAACATTTTAATATGTCCAACGTTCATTTTTAAAACACTACTCACTTTAAAAGATGAATATCATAGAAATTTGAACACCTTTATCAAATACTCTTTATTTAGAAAATCAATACCATTATCTCGTTTACCAAAATCTCTTTCACACTTTATATTCCCAATCCACTTTATAAACTCTGTTCTCTAAGACAACTTCTTATCTAGTTTATAACTAAACACTGATTACATATCCTATTATAATTTATTGGTTTAAGCTAAGTATTAACGATCCTATCAGATTATAATTCCTAAAATAATTTATTTTAATACATTTGACTTCGTCGAATTATAGTTCCAAATCCTAATGGTTTAATTCTAATTACATTTCAAACATCGAAATGTTGCCATCGTTTTCTGATACGATTCCCCAATTTCTCTTTCTAAACTTATTCTTATATTTTCTTTCGACAAACATCGATATTTATTTCCTTTAGAATACGTGGATTTCAAATTAAATTGTTTCATTTTCTAGGAAGTGCTGCTATATATAAAAATCACGCTTAAGTTTGGTTAACAGCGTTAATTTATCGCTACAGTTCAAACTTGTCGTACGCTGTAATATTCTCCTTTATAACTAATCTTGACATAACAGTCACGCTTTAGCCTAATCAACAACATTTATTTTATCGCTATAGTTCTAAGACTTGCATACGCTGCCATATTCCTTTTATACAAATTTTGACATCTCTTTCCGTTACAAACTGATATCGTTCCTTGATAATAGTGAAGCCGTTCAAGTTGGGGTATTCTATTTACCTCTCAGACCTTGATTGAAACACCCCACCTCCGTTAGGGTCACTCTCAAAGGGAATGCCCTAATTTTGGTGGATGTTTGTAAGTATAAGTCACGGATATACAAGACAGATATAAGAACACATATTTTTGAACAGCAGAAAACAACAACTTTTATTTCAATAAAATACGTGTTACACCAACCATACCATAATTGTCTTACAATACTTCAAAAAAAAAACATAACATCTTCATAACTGTCTTGATTACATTATTTAAAGAAGCATAAAGAAAACATAAATAAACTGCAAAAGTCCCATAGTTGTTGTCCAAAGCCATAGTCCAAACGAAAAGATCCAAGCAATACATTCTTTCTCTTCAAGCTGGATATGAAGGCTGGTCAAGTTGCGGTATTCCCTCCCTGTGGACCCGAGGGGGGGGGGAACGGAAGAAAAGAAGACGAAAGAAAAGTAGAGTCAGACATAAAGCCTGAGTAAGTCTAGGACTATTCAGTCTATGAATAAAGAACTGGGTATGATAAGTATAAACTAGAAATGGGAAAGCACCATAAACTTAGTTAAGTTGTCTAGGGTCGAATATACTATCGTACCCCATACTAATCTCTGTACCCATATAAACTAGTTCCCAACAGGCACCCCATAATCAGGGTGAAGTGATCCATTTTATGATGATTGGCTCCTACTCGCATAGTTACATGTGTCTTACGGCCCCCGATGTTGTAGTTACCTATGCTGGTCCCACCATGGGGTGTATCAAGTCCCATGGTGGCGGCCCGACAAAATCCTAGAATGCACAGGTATGCTACTTGTGCCCAGTGCCTTATTTTTCTGCGCCGGAGTGTGTGCACGCCCGCACCCCGTTAGAACCTACACTGCTGCACCACCGCCGTCGATTTGACCTCTTACAGTCAGCCCAGTAATCGTGCCCCACCCTGCCTAGTTTCAGGGTATCATGATACCTTATAGGGTTACTGCTGAAAAGGGTCCCGCGCTACTAGGTTTTTCTATTTCTAGCCAACATGCTAAGTTGGTTAAGTGTGTTATAAACCTAACCCCCAATCAGTCTGTTTAGCATGTTCCATCTTGATTAAGTATTAATATAATTTACTTAATCCTATCAATCCTGACTCAGCCTTAATTGTCTTATTAAAGCCTTGACCTCTCACATTAGACAGGTATTGTTGTGGCTGCCTGTTGCCGGTTGGGTCCGGGCAGTCTTACGCCACAACTCAGTCTAACCTCGGGTCCTTATTGGGCTCCATGTTTAACCACCCACATTGGATATGTATTGTTGTGACTACTGGACAGCCGGGCGGTTCCGGGCAGGTTTACATCACAACTCAATCCAACCTCGGGTTAAACACATCGTATTTTCTACATTTACATATTTTGTCTTTCTTCTTTTTATATGTAAATATTTGCGTCCCATTATTCAAATTCATCTTTATTGGTTAAGATTTATTTATGCAACTTAATTGTTTTTCAAAGTTATTGGCGTGCGTCAAACAAGCCAACACATATGTTCTATATTTTTAACCCAAACGTCATTTCCCCCGTTTTATTCGTTCGTTCCAATGTAAGGTGTGTTGGGTTTAATACTTAAACCCAATTTAGCCATATGAAAGGGGAGGCTATAACATGGTGTTTATAAGGTGACATAAAAAGGGGAATGTGAACACATGAACTTGCAACATACGATCTAATTATCATAAGATAGGCATATGTGAACTTGCAATTGTAACAACATATAATATAAGCAATACTTAAACATGAATCATTCTATTCACATAATCATGGTGTAAACGAAACATGTAGTCATGGCATAAATAGTACTTAAACATGAACCACTCTAATCATATAATTATGGCATAATCATAATTGAACATGAGTCCTTATATGGTCATGGCATAAACATAATTGATTATGAATCCTATTATTCATATAATCATGGGTTTTTGTCCAATCTATGTAACTTGTAAGGGGATGCAATTCTAGTGTAAATTTCTAATGTAACTTATGTGTCAAAAATATATTATCATATGATTAAGATAACAACATAAGCTTAGAAAACATGTTCTTAACTAGGCATAATAACAAACATAGCTTAGACATGTTCATAAAATTAATACAAGCTTACAACGACGCTTGCTTTTGTCACTATCACAAAATCATGATTTTTATACTTGAACTATGGTGCCAATTTCAACATAACCTTCATATGAATCATAATACTTAGGTGAATCAAATTACACTAAAGATGACCATAGAATTTTACATCATGTTGTCATAACAATAGACCATAAACTTGCATGAATTTCAAAATAAACTATTACAACATATAGTTGTTGTTCAACATGAATCTTATACTAGCATTTACCAAATGGGTGTTGTAAATAACTACCACAAACATGTAGTTTTCAATATGAATCATATGCTTGCATAAGTCCCAATCAAAATTCCACAACATGTGGTTGTCAACATAAGCTACATACTTGTATGAATCAAACCATAGCATTGCCAAATCGTTTAGAATCAAAATAACATACAAATATAAGTCATTATCGCCACAATTCCATTTCGTTTCCAACGCAAATTGCGTACTTGCAAATATCCAATCGTATACCATAATATTCCCAAATCATTTTGCATCAAAGCAACATGCAAATATAGATTATTATCGCCACAATTCCATTTCTTACATTACACAAATCAACACAATTATTTAATTCATACCGGAATAGCACTCTACTTACAGCGTATGGCGAATCTTCAATTCAGAAATCTGAATTTGGAGACGCTATTTTTTTGTTGTAGGCGTTGCTTTGGTTGATTTGATGTTGCTTTAAGCTTTGAATTATCTCCTAGTTGTCTCTTTATTTCTGACGTCTATCTTCAGTCTCTCCTCAGCAGCATGACGGTCTCATCTCCATTTTAGTTTATGTGAATTAGGGTTAGCCTTAGGTCCTTTTTATAGAGTTTGTGAGTTGATTTAGACCGTCGATGAAGCTTGGTTCAATAATAGCCGTTCGTTTGAAGGAGAGACCAACCAGGAGCTGACACCTAGCCCTAGTTACAAGGCAAGGCTCAGAAAATCGACCAAACACAGACCTGGCCAGCCAGGATGGGCTGGGTTCGACTTGGCTCAGGGGCCAGGTCGACACCCTAGTCGACACCGTGTCGACTTGGCAGTCGACACGGGTTACCCAGGTTGACTGCCCAGTCGACCTGGCTAGCCCCAGGTCGACTGCCAAGTCGACCTGGGTGATTTGGGCGGGAATTTTCCCGCCTTGGCCAATTGGGCCCGAATTTGAATTTTGAATTAGTTTTTCTGAGCTGTTTTCGTCTGTTCGAATTTTAAACCTAATTCTGAAACTTCCGGAGGCCATATCTTGGTCATACGGACTCCGATTTTCGAAAACTCGGACTCTATTTCGCGTATTTTTCCGAGACGAACGCAATGGCGTATCCCTTTTCCCTTAATTCTTTGATTTGAAATTAATTATACTTTATTTTATGAATTTCACGGTTATAGAATACACGGGGTGTTACATTGATCGACAACGTTCTTACCTTAGAACAGATATAAGTCTGTAACTCTAATTATTATTACTTATAATCTTTATCATATCGTATTTCCTTGTTTTATTTTGGAATACGGTTTTATAACACCATATTTATACTTTGAAATCTTCATTGTTTATTATTATTTATTTTAAACATTAACTCTTCGCTTTAACTTCATTCCACCGTTCTATTTATAACTTCTTAGATTAAAAGGGTAATTAAATCTCATAAATTTTGTTTATTTATTTCTAAACAATTTTCATTAGATTAATTAAAGACCAATTAATCTAAAATCATTTGTCCCAAATAACAATTGATTAAATCAACTCCATTCCATCAGTGAATTCGTTAACTGATTTTAATTACTTCTTAACATTAGATTAATATAACTAATCTAATAATATTTCTTAACTTTTTTCTTTAAAATAATTATCTAAATTATTCACTCGTAGGATAATTATATCTTAATAACTTATTTAAATGTCAAATATTCATTTATATTTACTTTATAAAATGAACTCTAAAATACTGGTTTATAATAGAACTTCTATTATAAATTTAAATCTTCTCTTTAATTATAAAAATATAACTTTTATAATTAACTTCGTTGATTTGCCTGACGGTCAATCCACTTCTTAACAACAAAATGGGTTTATGGTCGACTGTTGCTACTTTCTAAATCGATATCGTTTATTTATTAAATCAAAACAAATGTTGAATTTTCATTCAAAATTAATATTCACACAAGGTTTAAGTAACATTTTGGTTCAAACAACGCAAACAATGCATATCTAAAACAAACAGTACATATAAATATCGAGGAATCCGGTCGAATTCCTCCAACCGGTTTCCGCATCCACAGATGTTAGTCAAACAATTATCACTGATTCCATAATAGGGAATATTATAATCAGTGGAATCAGTATCCAACATATGCAACAATATATATATTTCTACCAATTTAATTGTGATCTACCTAGACGACCATCACACAGTATTCAACTAGCATTAAAATATAATTAAAATATTTTGAAATAATCAGAGTTAGTGATTTTACTCACCTTTTCGCGTTAACCGTTAAATAACGGTTTGCGTCGGTTTCCTTTTTAAAAACCCGTATAGCCCAGTTTCTTTCTATCCATGATTTTGAACACTGCTTCTCATCATCGTCCTTCTGTGCCTACATAGCCGAGTTCATCTCCACCTTCCTCTTCGTCTTCGTGGCTGTCGGGTCCGATGTTTCCTCCTGTACATCCATTCCCCGATCCATTTGCGGTTTCGCCCTCCAACAATTCCCTTTTTTCTTTGGGCCACACATGTTAACCTCTGCCCATTTCATTATCACACCCGCTACAAACAGTTTCATCTTCCCAGATTAAATAAATTCCCATACACAACACACGTAAACACGCTGCTCTTCCATTTTTAAATCCCATGCAACTGCCATACCGATCTTCATCTTCTACACAAGAACACACTTCAATTTTTCTCATTTCGGTACCACACACAGTACTTCGTCCTTCCTGCTTCTTCTATAATCCATGTATTCAACTCCCCTACTGTCTAACTGCCTTTTGAACTCCATCACCGCCCACTTTGTTCCTTTCCAACTCATCTGCTACTTCATCTCGTCGTTGATCCGCCTGCTGTGCCCCATACTGACCCACTTCAAATTCTTAGTCCACGTAAAAATTATGCTCTAACCAATGTGGTATTACTTTAAAATCCAACTTTACACTAATCAAACTTCCTTAGGTCGAGAAAAGTAATTAGGCGCGTTATATATATATTGTTCATCACCTTATCCCATTTCCTGCTATCATTTGGAAGACACGCCCCTCCTTCCTATTTCCACACCGTTTACAGACTTCCTCGGATCCCACCACGTGGCACCACTTCACCACAGCTCAACCGGCGCTGTCTTCACTAGCTCATCATCGTTCAACGCCTTGCTGAAGCTTTTCATTGCACCCACTTCCGAAGCCTCGCACTCGAGTTCCGTTTCTATCCGTAACCAAAACCACTACAGATCGCTCCTTCTATACACTTCACCACGTTTTACCACACCTTATCCCCTCCTTCACTACACTTTTAAAGTACTCGCCACTATTTCCCTTCACAACATTATATATATGAACTCCTCCACTACTTAGCTGATTCACGTCCCCTCCATATCACCAACATGAAATACTCGAGATGCTTCGTGGTTTCAGCCTTCGCTTCACTCCATTTATAAATATATGTTTAACGAAGAGTCTGATTTCTATTTTCCCTTGAGATTTTAGATTTGCGTTTAGCTTATTTTGTGCCAATGGAAACTAGCTTGCGGTTTTATATATAGTATAAGAAAGCTTAAGTTTTAAGCTATAGGTGAGGTAGGCATTCCTTAATAGCCAAGTAATAGGGTAGCACGTTATTTAATACCCAGGATATGGTGCCATGTAGGATAGCCACGTTCCAGTATGGGATGATCATAATTATGTACAGTGTTAGTATAGGGTCCTATTTTCCTTTGTTATGAAGCTTGAGTATTTTAATGTAGGTCATGGTCTTCATATTTTTAGGGTAATGGTCTACGTGTCCGCTGATTTAAAGTTTTAGACCCAGAGCATAGGTTGGTTGACTTCATTTTATAAATCTCCGATTTGATTTTTGAAAACACTAACGATATTTTAGTTAAAAGAGGTACCCCATTATATAAAGCTCCGTTCACGTACAGACCCCTACGAACAGAAATAAAAATACAGTCATGTCCAACGAGGTGTCATGATCCCAAAAATATAATAATACCGGTAGATTGACTCATATTTTGGAATCTCGAAATACCGATACAGGGTGCAAAATACTCCAAATAAAAAGTTGCATATTTATTTTATTAAAAATTATTGTAAAATTCTAAAAATTAACTTATCACTATGTCTCAAAAGAACCTTATTTAAATTTGCGACCGATATCTAGTTATTTCAAATAAACCGTTACAGTCGATATACGATTTCATAGCTATTTTTTGAATATTTGATTTGGACATATCTTGCAATCTATTCAACGAAATCTCTATTTTCCACTTTCATTAGAAAAATACAGATCAACGGATTCCAACTTTTCTGGTTTCGATGAAATCTGATTCAAAACGAATCCTGTACACTCAGTTGAAATTCAGAACATTAAATTACGAACTACAACATCGTTATGAGCTCGATTATAATTAATATATATTTATATACGTTCAACTTCTTTTTAATTAATATATAAATCCACTTATATTGCAAATTCAATATTTAAAACGATTTAAATATTCAAATTCAAATCAATAAAAATGCGGGACGTTACAGTACTTCCCCCTTAAAATAATTTCGTCCTCGAAATTGCTAAGATAGGGAAAATGCCACCATCTCTGTTATAACCAGGTAAAAATCCTTTTGGTTTACTTAATAATTTCAGTTTCAGCTAAACTGGTTAATTCTAATTAAACATTAATTATTTCTTATTTCGAATATTTTCAAAATTCTAAAAATTTCCTAATAGCTCAAATTTTCGAAGAATTTCGCTAGCATCTCCTCTGCACGGCTTATTCGGAACTACAACAAGTTGCTACTCTGGGCCTTTTCCAACTCCAAAAGAAAATCAAACAGCCAAACAAATTTCCAAACGTACTCAAAAATTTCATACTCCATATTATTTAAACATGTACCTTTTTGGTTGGCATCTAATTCTGATTCTGCACTTTGCTATCAAGCCAGAATGTATCCAAACATTTCCAACTGATCTCCGATTAATTTCTTCTCAAATCAAATCATTCGCTTATCCAAGTCGAATTCCATTTCAATTTCCAATTCCATTTACTGATTTATTTCTCAAATCAGTTATCTGCATCTCCAATTTCAGAATTCGATTCTAATTCTTCAAGAATCAATTCATTTTAATAACTCAAAACTTCAATATTTCTCTTTTATAATTTCCATTCTGGATCATTCCAAATTCAGTCCAGTTTTGTTTCTCTTAGTTTAAGTTCCATTTTAACTCCTTAAGTTAAATCTTTACTTCAAAATTCAAATTCCTGGGGTTTATTTCAAATTAGTTTGAAATCATATATTATTCAAAACATTTGAATTTCTGACAACTTGTTTTCTCAAAACCCTTCAAAACTAAAATCTTTTGGTAGTAATCCATCACTTAGCAACTCGAAAATGAACACCGATAATGGCGCGCTTCATCATCGGAATTTATTTTCCAACCATCGAAGTGAGTTCAATCCTATATTATTTTCAAAACTCATATTTAAACACTTGTATTTGAAAATTTCTTCAAAATATCTTTCATAGCACTTGGAAAACAATTTCAAATCTTCCAGGATTTTAAAGTTCTCATATATTTAATCCAACATTATTTCCAACCCTTTTCCAAGTTTCTAGAGTTTTATTTCAATTCTGGTTTTAAACTCAGATTTAGTTCATCTGATTTTGCTTACTATACTTATATAATATTTCGATTGGTTATTAATATAACCAACTCAATTATAGATCTTATTTGATCATAATAACGACCAACACTATAATAATGTCAAGATATATACTCCTTTTTATATCAAAGTATAATTTTTGGGTAAAATTATTTCATTTATCCTCTTTCAAAAACATACTGTGTCGAATTACTCAGTTCAAGAGTTTAGAAACACCTATCGACGCAGTTTGCATTACTGTTTCGACCAGAATTCATAAACCACTCTACTGACCAGTCAATAGAATATAAATCAGTTTTTATATTAATTAGAAATACGCGCTCATATATATACACTCGTACTCAATCTAGGGTATTACTAACTCCATCTCTATTGAGTTACGCCACAGAGCCAAGGTAATCACTTAACCTTATGCTCTGATACCAACTGTAATGGCCGCGAAATTTTCGACTCGGAAAATCAACATAAATACACTGTTAATTACTCGAGCATCGAAAATACCGGGACATTGATAGAAAGAATTTAGAGGATGAGATAAAAAAAGATAGAACTAATAGAATAGAAGAAGAAGAAAATTACAACTGAATAGTATCAGAGTAAACACGAATCTCACAGCAGAACAATAAAATGTATTATATAACATAACTTTGAAATACAAAATCTGAATTTGTACTTACATACCATTATCAGAGTACAATACATCATATCAAAGCAGAAATAATCTCTAACTAATTAATGGTGAAGCCTTCTATTTTCAACTCCTCCAAGTGAATCTGTAAAAACCTGAAACACTTGACTGCCCGTACAAATTTGGGCACCCAAGAGTTTAGGAAAACACAAGCAAAATAAACTCTAGGTCATTCATGGGACTGGTGTGAGTAAATTCAAACCATACTATTTAACTTTGAAAATCCTTTTCAGAACAAGAAGATAATAGTAAGACCAGCCCACACATAAACATGGACGGTTTTTACCTTACTATAATCCAAAATACGTTGATATCAAAACCAGTGATATTATGATAATGTCTAAACACATAAATATCCAAGTAGCAGAATGCTTGAATCTCACACTCCACATATATATAGAATAAAATCTAAACCGTAGAGCGCTTATTGGAGATTGGATTCCAACCGACAAGGTATGGGAGAACCTTCCAAATAGTGTACTCTAGAGGGGATACACCTGGGTTCAACAAGAACGTCTTGAACCCGGCCACACATGACCGACCACTCATTTAGCTTGAGCGTATCGAATATATTATCACCACGGTTGTTGGCCATCCAACCGTCATCCGAAGATACATAATCAAAAAGAAGTATAAATATGAATTTTCTCTAGATCGGTGGCAATACACCCTGCTTGGGGATGACTCAACTAGCCATGTTGCCTAGCCCAACTTCTGTTACATCCTGGTTGTGAGGCTAGAGGCTACGTCTATCTTCAGAACATCTGATCACCATTCACTTTGAATGCCACATCGTCAAATCCGTAATCACATATTGATTATACAAATGCACACTGGGTGTAGAATGAAGAGAAGTTAACTTCTCCCCACCAACTTGGTATATTGAGACGACCCCAAACCCCGTACTGACGGTGGCAAGGGTAATCCTTGGAATATAACACAGAGATAATAGAAGAACAGAAATAAATAAATACACCAGATAATGAACAATAGAATATACTGGATAAACGTAATCATCAGAGTTACACAGTATACAGGATCATACTTAGAACAAATACAGTTCAGCTATACATAAATGTCTACAGCGGAAACAAACATAATATGTACAACAGGAGCTGAACAACATAAAAAGAGATAAATAATAGAATCCATCTTCAGCTCCAGCTATCCAGAAAGAGCCAGAAAAAACCTGAATACAAGGCTGCCCGTGTAGAAAAATGGGCACCCGAGTTTGAAAGTGAAACAAACTACGAGTTAGTCATGGGACTGGTATAACAAATCTACTCAACATATTTATAATATGGCTAATCACAGGACCACGCCACTTTCGTGGAACGGGTTTACTCCATTGGATTGCCAGTGCTTTAAAACAAATCATTCTTTTAAACATCGCAATGCTTTTTATAAAAATGAAGCCATTATAAGACTCAGTTCCCATCACACAATGCAACGCAAACCGGAGGATAGAGTTTTTACCTTATAACGGCCAAAATATGTTTGATACGAATAAAACAAAGGCATTTGATATTATTACTAGTGTTTATATGTTTTGAAAACAATTTCAAATCATAACTATCAATCATAGACGACATTAATGCCCCATACCACTATGTCGCCATATATAGGTATACAATCAAAACCGCATGGTCACGTATTTGGAAATTGGATTTCCATCATGAACCAAGGCAAAAGATAGTCCTTACCGAATTCGAGATAATCTAGCCCATGTCTCAGGGTCATAGCTCGAGTGACCCTTTGGAGTGATAAGGCCGGTCCACCGATGTGGATTAAAATTCCTGAACACTACGTTTCCCCGCCCTATGGGGCGTAAATTAGCCAACGAATGACTCCATCTGTCCCGGATCGACCGATATATCCGAGGCACCTCGCAATCCATCATCCACATAAGTAAAATGTCAGGCCGTGTAAAAACACCGACACAACTCCTAGCTAGAAGGAAACGCACGCCCTCCCTGAGGTCCTTCTCCCGTTTTTGGTTCGTACAGGGGTGTGAGGCTCGCGAATTCACGTTATACACAAAGCTATGCCACACAGGCGGTGCTTTGGTCATTACCACAAGACTTTGCTTTTCAACAGAAGCCTTGATCATTTGCCACTTAGGCATGTCACACTAGCAATTCATGCCATGCGACTGATGTCCATTGATATACAACCTCTGAGCTCGTGCGTTTCAGAGAAGGGCGTTAAGCAAAAGAATAAATTCTCCGCCGCCAAACAGATGTATATTTAATAGAGATCAATCAACACAGAATAAAATCCAATGTCAGACACACAGTCCATTTGCAAGTCCGTTCTGGGTATGAACGAAATCAGAGGCACTAAATACCTCGCATATTCATCGATCCCCACGTACGTCTGGACGATCACCACTCATTATCCATATTTCGGGATGCCTCCCAATCAGGACCTCAGTGACCATCCAAACGAGGTGAAGATCGGTCTTCAACCCCCGTCTTCATCTTCGACTTCTTATCGTCGATTTAGTTATTCAAATTGGAATAAACCCGGTCTTTCTGAGCAACCCGCGTATATAATAAACAAGTGCAACACTAACATACATACGCATCATTTCAATTCATTAGTCACTAACCGTCAATCAGTAAGAGAACGATTTCCCAAATATTAACCCCGAAGGCCGAAACCAACATCATATCAACACCCAGGAAACCATTCAACTTAGCCAACCTTCAGTTAGTTTCTAAATTTCACATCCATATCGTTTATAATATTTTATAACGATTTATCGCTATTTTTATTTATTTTAAAATAGCTAATTTATTCAAAACGACGCTTCGGGCCATAACGCGGCCGTGGCGCTGTTTTTCATTAGATTTGATTTACACATATATGAAAATCTAACCGTTGGATCTTCACAAAATTTACATCATTAGAAAGATCTTTTCAAAACGAATCCAACGGTTCCAGTTTCGGGAGAAATCCAACGGTCGGATCTCCCAGTATAATCGTTTGAAGTTTCGATTTCAAAATACGAACTGCAGCGTCGTTATTCGATTAAATATAATTATATTTATATATATATATATAAATATAATCGATTCTGGCGCTGTTTTTCTTCAGATTTGAATTAAACATTCCAGACAATCCAACCGTTGGATCTTTAAAAAGTTGGTGCCGTTGGAAAGATATTTCCAAAGCGAACCCAACGGTTGCGGTTTCGGGAAAATCCAATGGTCGGATCTCCCGCAATAATCGTTTGAAATCACGGTTTCAAAATACGAACTCCAGCTTCGTTATTCGATATATTTCAATTCTATTTATATATATATATATATCGATTCTTCGATTTCAAAACTATATTCTCTTCATACATTTTATAAAAATGATATTTTTATCTAACTGTCTTCTATTTCAACACTCCACTATTTTTAACAATTCATGTATATAATAAAAATGTGATTTTTAATGTAAAACAATTTATTTCAAAACTCGACTATTTTATATAGTTAATATAGGTGATAAAAATAGGATTTTTATTATAAAACAATTTGTTTCAAAACAAGATTATTTTATATAGTTCATATCGATGATAAAAATATGATTTTTATTGTAAAACAATTTATTTCAAAACATGAATACCATTCAACACATGAATTTCAATTCAACGAATGAATATCGATTCAACACATGAAGGTTTTCTATAGTTTGTAAATATATAAAAAGGTGATTTTTATATTTAAAACACAATACCATTCAACATATGAATTTCAATTCAACGAATGAATTTCGATTCAACACATGAAGGTTTTCTATAGTTTGTGTGTGTGTGTGTGTATATATATATATATATATATATATATATATATATATATATATATATATAAAGGTGATTTTTATATTTAAAACATGAATTTCTATTCAACGAATGAATATCGATTCAACACATGAAGGTTTTCTATAGTTTATATATATAGATAAAAAGGTGATTTTTATATTTAAAACACGAATACCATTCAACACATGAATTTCAATTCAACGAATGAATATCGATTCAACACATGAAGGTTTTCTATAGTTTATATATAGATAAAAAAGGTGATTTTTATATTTAAAACACAAATACCATTCAACACATGAATTCTATTCAACGAATGAATTTCAATTCAACACATGAAGGTTTTCTATAGTTTGTGTATATAGATAAAAAGGTGATTTTTATATTTAAAACACGAATGTCATTCAACACATGAATTTCTATCCAACGAATGAATATCGATTCAACACATGAAGGTTTTCTATTCAACGAATAAATATAGTTTCAACAAATGAAAATATTTCTAACACATGAATATTATTCAAAATTCTGGCAGCATAACGATAGGGTAGTTAAAACCGGGACCGTCCCTAGTACGGCTCCTCGCTCTACCTTAAAGCCTCGTAGCTTTTGACAATGGGGAATCATGCTTCTAGTTCGCACGTAGGCGGCATGTATATTTTTTTCATTTCCATAAACTAATCCTATGTGGTTTCAACCAAATATTTCTCAACCACAAACGAGTATTTTTCAACCACAATCAATCAATATCAACCACAAACAATTCCAATCAACCATTCGCTATCAATCAATTTTCACACTAATCACAACCAATAAATATCGTCCATTGTTTGTGGATGAGGGGCATATATATATATATATATATATATATATATATATATATATATATATATATATATATGTATGTATATATATTTATAGCATTTCACTTCTATTTCAACACATATATAATTTTTACAACGCATATACAACTTATACATCGAACGTACAACTTATACAACGCTTATATAAGAGGTGTACGACGCTTATATAACTCATACATCGATTATATAATTTATACATCGTCGTTTTCCGTATCGTTTATAAGTTAGAAATCTCACATTGAGTTCCACTCCACCAAAAATAGCAGAAGGCTCAGAAAAAAATGCGGTCTCTTCTAGAATGTAGAAGACGTCCACACGAGTCCACTGTCTCTTGTCTCACTGGATTTCGACGAGAAACGAAAAAGATATGATTTTTCAAAGATTGTAATGGTTTAAAGGTGTTAAAACCGTTGAAATTAAACAAAGCCGTTACCTTTCTATTTTCTTCAAAACTAGGTTTTGAATTATACTCCAATCCGCTGCATTGGGTTAAAATCGGACCTTGCCACATCGTAGAGCTTTGAATCGCGGTCAGGCGCGTGGTGGTTTCTGGTGGATCAATGCGGCGGTGGTGGAGCAAATCGAGGTGAACGGCGGCGACTTCAGAGCGACGAATCTCGAGAAATACAAAACAAGAAGGGGCGAGACTTGTTCTGATTTGAAGAGGGCGTCGAGCTCTTCGAAAAGTTCAACTGTGGTCGGGTCTATCGAGGCGTGGTTCTGCCGGAAAAAGGGAGGGAAGGATTGGAGGAGCTTCGCCGTCGATTCGAGGGGTTCGGAGAAGAAGACGGGGAGAGAGAGTGTTGAGTTGGCCCAACGGAATTTTTTTATTTATATATTTTAAAATCTCTAAAATACCCTCTCCCACACGCGAACACCAATTCAAACCCAACGACTGTCGTCCCTAGCGTTTTACCCCCATTTCGAACACAAGGGATATGTTTCGTAGGCCCTTCGACTGTTTCAGTCAGTTTTCCTTCAAATAAAAATATAAAACATTCAATATTTGATTTGAACGTACATTTCAATTTGCCAGGGCCATAAACTGATTCGAAAAATTCCAAAAAAATAAATCTAGCTATGTTTTGACGATACGGTCCCAACAAAACTAGTTTCGTCGAATTCTGAGACCGTTTGCAAAAAGGCCTATTTCTGGTCGATCCAATTTAACTGTAATTGACCAAAACACGTTTTCCTTTACCACGCTCACATACTAGCTTCAAAAATTATGAAATTTGAAATCTAGCAATAACTTCAAATCCCGGATCCAACAAAAGTGGTTTCATCGAATTTCGAGGTCGTATGCAAAATGGCCATTTTCACGGGCTATATAAATTCCATAGCGACCTTTCTGAAAATTCATTTGGCCATAACTTTTGCTTTCCGCTATGAAATTTTGATTTTTCAGATTCGTCAGAAAGGTATTCACTAATAGATTTAAATATTTTTGGTTTCACTCAAATCCGTTTTGTTTTGCACCCGATACAGTCAGTCAAAGTTTGAATTCAAATTTTGAAACTACCGCGCCATTTCAGGCCTTGTTTATAATTAGAATTAATTATATTCGTTTTCAATCGTCGATTCAAACTCACTTTTCATCGTTATTATTTAAAATATTTATTTTACATATTTAAAATCCATTATTTTAGCCAATTTAAAATTTTTAAATTGGTTCAGATTTTCCGGGTCGTTACATATATTCGTAAAAATCAATAGCGTGACCGTTGGGAATACTCTGTCAGACACTCGTCCATATAAGTTGTCCTGGGACTGGACAAACAGAAAGCACCATTTCTGGACTGGTCGACCCTTGCATTTAACACCGTCTTCAATTTGACTTAAATATAATTCGCAGCGCTTATGCCTATACGGAGTGGTTTTCGGATAATAAATTCAACCGTTCTCTCCGTATTGACAACGATGGTCAAAACACTTCGATAGTCGGTTATTCAACTATCGGAGTTAAAACCGCATCAATTCTAATGTATAACTAACATGACACAACCACGGACACTTTTATTTAACATTCGTTTTTATTATACGAATTCCCATATCTTACCGGATATTTCTCACATCCCGTTTTACCCTTTTCACATTCTTAGAAAACATTCCCAGTTATTATCAACTCTTATTCTCCCATATTTCAGATGTAAACGTTATTAATGTTTGAAACATTTCCATTCTTTTCACGTTCTTTATTTTCTATACTTGGATAATATACACTATCTACATTGGAAAAATATTCCAATTTCATTATAAACATTTTAATATGTCCAACGTTCATTTTTAAAACACTATTCACTTTAGAAGGTGAATATCATAGAAATAAGAACACCTTTATCAAATACTCTTTATTTAGAAAATCAATACCATTATCTCGTTTACCGAAATCTCTTTCATACTTTATATTCCCAATCCACTTTATAAACTCTGTTCTCTAAGACAACTTCTTATCCAGTTTATAACTAAACACTGATTACATATCCTATTATAATTTACTGTTTTAAGCTAAGTATTAACGATCCTATCAGATTATAATTCCTAAAATAATTTACTTTAATACATTCGACTTCGTCGAATTATAGTTCCAAATCCTAATGGTTTAATTCTAATTACATTTCAAACATCGAAATGCTGCCATCGTTTTCTGATACGATTCTCCAATTTCTCTTTCTAAACTTATTCTTATATTTTCTTTCGACAAACATCGATATTTATTTCCTTTAGAATACGTGGATTTCAAATTAAATTGTTTCATTTTCTAGGAAGTGCTGCTATATATAAAAATCACGCTTAAGTTTGGTTAACAACGTTAATTTATCGCTACAGTACAAACTTGTCATACACTGTAATATTCTCCTTTATAACTAATCTTGACATTACAGTCACGCTTTAGCCTAATCAACAGCGTTTATTTAATCGCTGTAGTTCTAAGACTTGCATACGCTGCCATATTCCTTTTATACAAATTTTGACATCTCTTTCCGTTACAAACTGATATCGTTCCTTGATAATAGTGAAGTCGTTCAAGTTGGGGTATTCTATTTACCTCTCAGACCTTGATCGACAACGTTCTTACCTTAGAACAGATATTAGTCTGTAACTCTAATTCCTTATTACTTATAATCTTTATCATATCGTATTTCCTTGTTTTATTTTGGAATACGGTTTTATAACACCATATTCATACTTTGAAATCTTCGTTGTTTATTATTATTTATTTTAAACATTAACTCTTCGCTTTAACTTCATTCCACCGTTCTATTTATAACTTCTTAGATTAAAAGGATAATTAAATCTCATAAATTTTGATTATTTATTTCTAAACAATTTTCATTAGATTAATTAAAGGCCAATTAATCTAAAATCATTTTTCCCAAATAACAGTTGATTAAATTAACTCCATTCCATCAGTAAATTCATTAACTGATTTTAATTACTTCTTAACATTAGATTAATATAATTTATCAAATAATATTTCTTAACTTTTTGCTTTAAAATTATTATCCAAATTATTCACTCGCATGATAATTATATCTTAATAACTTATTTAAATGTCAAATATTCGTTTATATTTACTTTATAAAACAAACTCTAAAATACTGGTTTATAATAGAACTTCTATTATAAATTTAAATATTCTCTTTAATTATAAAAATATAACTTTTATAATTAACTTTGTTGATTTTCCTGACGATCAATCCACTTCTTAACAACAAAATGGGCTTAAGGTCGACTGTTGCTACTTTCTAAATCGATATCGTTTATTTATTAAATCAAAACAAATGTTGAATTTTCATTCAATATTAATATGCACACAAGGTTTAAATAACATTTGGGTTCAAACAGCGCAAACAGTGCATAACTAGAACAAACAGTACATATAAATATCGAGGAATCCGGTCGGATTCCTCCAACCGGTTTCTGCATCCACAGATGTTAGTCAAACAATTATCACTGATTCCATACTAGGGAATATTAAAATCAGTGGAATCAGTATCCAACATATGCAACGATATATATTTCTACCAATTTAATTGTGATCTACCTAGACGACCATCACATAGTTTTCAACCAGCATTAAAATATAATTACAATATTTTAAAATAAATCACAGTTTATGATTTTACTCACCTTTTCGCGTTAACCGTTAAATAACCATTTGCGTTGGTTTCCTTTTTGAAAAACCATATAGCCCAGTTTCTTTCTATCCGTGATTTTGAACACTGCTTCTCATCGTCGTCCTTCTGTGCCTACATAACCGAGTTCATCTCCACCTTCCTCTTCGTCTTCGTGGTTATCGGGTCCGCTGTTTCCGCCCGTACATCCATTCCCCGATCCATTTGCAGTTTCACCCTCCAAGAATTCCCTTTTTCCTTTGGGCCACACATGTTAACCTCTGCCCATTTCATTATCACACTCGCTATAAACAGTTTCATCTTCCCGGATTAAATAAACTCCTGTACACAGCACACGTAAACACGCCGCTCTTCCATTTTTGAATCCCATGCAAGTGCCATACCGATCTTCATCTTCTACACAAGAACACACTTTTATTTTTCTCATTTCGGTACCACACACAGTATTTCGTCCTTCCTGCTTCTTCTATAATCCATGTATTCAACTCCCCCACTGTCTAACTGCCTTTTGAACTCCATCACCACCCACTGTATCCCTTTCCAACCCATGAACTCATCTGCTACTTCATCTCGTCGTTCATCCGCCTACTGTGCCCCGTACTGACCCACTTCAAACTCTTAGTCCACGTAAAAATTATGCTCTAACCAACGTGGTATTAGTTTAAAATCCAACTTTACACTAATCAAACTTCCTTAGGCCGAGAAAAGTAATTAGGCGCGTTATATATATACTGTTCATCACCTTATCCCATTTCCTGCTGTCATTTGGAAGACACGCCCCTCCTTCCTGTTTCCACACCGTTTACAGACTTCCCTGGATCCCACCACGTGGCACCTCTTCACCGCAGCTCAACCGGCGCTGTCTTCCCTAGCTCATCATCGTTCAGCGCCTTGCTGAAGCTTTTCAGTGCACCCACTTCCCGAAGCCTCGCACTCGAGTTCCATTTCTACCCGTAACCAAAATCACTACAGATCGCTCCTTCTATACACTTCACCACGTTTTACAACACCTTATCCCCTCCTTCACTCCACTTTTAAAGTACTCGCCACTATTTCCCTTCACAGCATTATATATATGAACTCCTCTACTACTTAGCTGATTCACGTCCCCTCCATATCACCAACATGAAATACTCGAGATGCTTCGTAGTTTCAGCCTTCGCTTCACTCCGTTTATAAATATATGTTTAACGAAGAGTCTGATTTCTATTTTCCCTTGAGATTTATGACTTGCGTTTAGCTTATTTTGTGCCAATGGAAACTAGCTTGTGGTTTTATATATAGTATAAGAAAGCTTAAGTTTTAAGCTATAGGTGAGGTAGGCATTCCTTAATAGCCAAGTAATAGGGTAGCACGTTATTTAATACCCAGGGTATGGTGCCATGTAGGATAGCCACATTCCTGTATGGGCAGATCATAACTATGTACAGTGTTAGTATAGGGTCCTATTTTCCTATGTTATGAAGCTTGAGTATTTTAATGTAGGTCATGGTCTTCATATTTTTAAGGTAATGGTCTACGTGTCCGCAGATTTAAAGTTTTAGACCCAGAGCATAGGTTGGTTGACTTCATTTTATAAATCTCCGATTTGATTTTTGAAAACACTAACGATATTTTAGTTAAAAGAGGTACCCCATTATATAAAGCTCCATTCACGTACAGACCCCTACGGACAGAAATAGAAATACAGTCATGTCCAGCGAGGTGTCACGATCCCAAAAATATAATAATACCGGTAGATTGACTCATATTTTGAAATCCTGAAATACCGATACAGGGTGCAAAATACTCCAAATAAAAAGTTGCATATTTATTTTATTAAAAATTACAGTAAAATTCTAAAAATTAACTTATCACTATGTCTCAAAAGAACCTTATTCAAATTTGCGACCGGTATCTAGTTATTTCAAATAAACCGTTATGGTCGATATACGATTTCATAGCGACTTTTTGAATATTTGATTTGAACATATCTTGCAATCTATTCGACGAAAACTCTATTTTCCACTTTCTTTAGAAAAATACAGTTCAACAGATTCCAACTTTTCAGGTTTCGACAAAATCCGATTCAAAACGATTCCTATACACTTAGTTGAAATTCATAACGTTAAATTACGAAATACAACATCGTTATGAGCTCGATTATAATCAATATATATTTATATACGTTTAACTTCTTTTTAATTAATATATAAATCCACTTATATTACAAATTCAATATTTAAAACGATTTAAATATTCAAATTCAAACCGATAAAAATGTGGGACGTTACCGTATTCTCTCACTACTAGCATACCTAAGAGAGGTGGTAACGTTTCTGTTAAAAGTGTAGCTTTTCTT
The DNA here is from genome assembly GCA_030737875.1 of Allium sativum. Classification (NCBI taxonomy): domain Eukaryota; kingdom Viridiplantae; phylum Streptophyta; class Magnoliopsida; order Asparagales; family Amaryllidaceae; genus Allium; species Allium sativum. The sequence continues at coordinate 657,975,016 of CM060923.1, forward strand.
TTCTATCATACCGTGGGAACTTTGTTTTGTACATTTCATCCTTTTAATTCTGCTTCGATAGTTGAGTCACTGCACCTTAGTACTAACGTGGTAGAGGATCCCATTTTTGTCTCAAATCCTGTTGAGAAATCGGCTCATTTATTCCTGACTTGTTTGGATATGAGAATGTCGATGCTAAGTGTTGAGTTCAGAGGTAATGCTCATGTTTTTGGGCCATGGGTTGATTCTAGGGATGGAGTGGTTATCCATAAATGATACCATTCTCAAGTATGAAAAGAGGGTAGTTAGACTCATGACTTGCCTTGGTAATGCCCTCGAAGTCTAGTGTAACCCTTACGGTTCTGCCATGCTTATTTACCTAGAATCTCTTGATACATTCATTGATCCGCTCGAGTAGTGTTCGCCTCTAAGGCGGATGGTTCATTTCACTTATGCATGAGTTCTAGAAAATCACCTTAGTAAGTACATTTGGCAACATGGTTGACATCTGTTTATTTTCAAGAGATAGTTCTTCTGCGTGGAATACCTTATAGTGAGTAAACGAGATCCAGGATTCACTAGTGAATTTTGGAGAGCTTGCATGAAACCGTGAGTACGCAGTTATGTTTGAGTCGAGTATACTAGAAAAAGAATAAGTGAAAGTGGAACGAGAGGCAACAGTGAAATGAGTTCCAACTCATATTTTGGAAATAAGAATTAAGAAGCTACGAAATTGTGAAGTTAAAGACGGTAAAAGCACAATGGAGTTAAGCTCAAGGAAACGCGACTTAGAAGATTGAAGACTAGATACGCGCATCATATCTCTTTTAAGTGTATATCCTTGATCCCTCTTTTCCTGTAGAGCATACTTGCATGCTATCTTAAGTATATCCTCTCGGTCCTATTCTCAATCCTATTTCTGTTGCAAACCCCATAGGGAGTTTGACTCATCTGCTAGCAATACATGTTGGGGCTTGAAGGTGTTCGTTGGGTTGACTAAACTTTTTGGGTTTTATAGAATATGGGTTAGTTTTAGGAAGGGGTTTCTTGTGACCTAAAAGGAATCCATCATGCTTAGTTTCCTAGAAACATATATATTGGTTGGGTTAAGAATTTTTTTGGGTATCAGTCTGATGTTGATTTCGGTCTTCGGGGCTAGTGCTTAGGGAGTTCTTCTCCTAATCAGTATATATGTGACGTAGATTTCCAGTTTTGATATTGCCTAATAGGCACAAAGTTTTTACTTACTTCTATCATTCGACTATATCTTTAGGTAGGAACAATTGGGTGTAAACATGTGTTTGAGACATGTTATGATTGATGGTTGCAAGTGGTTGTAAGTGGTTGCTAGTGGTTGCTCGTGGATGCATATACACGCACATTATACACTAGATCGTCTCAGTCACCTTTCATATTGCATGAGTGTTCAAACTTGTTTATAGATGAAATTGAATGTGTTATCATGTGGATGTTGCATATGGATGGAAGTTTATGCACACATATAGTGTTTTTGTGAATAGGACAATTTGCATACATGTTGGACTCATGGCACTAAACATATTTTGCATTAAGAAGATCAATCAGGCCTGATCGTTTGCATTAGATAAGGAACATATACACACTTTCTGCATATGTTATTAAAATACAGGGTATTACATTCTCCCCTCCTTAAAGGATTTCGTCCCCGAAATCTCCAAGTTAAGAAGAATGTGTCCTACCATCCATCATCCATTTACTCAAAATATCATCCACTAGCAATCATGTCAAGTTTATGATCTATTCAGCAGTTTTCTTGATTTGTAATGATGTTATCATCAAGTTGTAATATTTAGGCCTGTTATGATGATTTATGCTGTTTTCTCTCTGATCTTGTTTTTATTGCAACTTCTACCTCCCCCTATTTATTTTCTTTTGATGAACCTAGGTCAATTTCGGACCTAGGCCACCGCGATTTACATGCGATCGAATACAGGGGAAATATTAGGATATTGCCTAGTTGGATATGTGATTGGTAGAATCGAAGGTATAACATAAAAATTGAATATTTAGGTATTACTACCATTAACCTGAAATTGGATATTTGGGTATTGTCATTATAATGGTAATTGCAAGAATGGGGATTGGCATATATGTAATTTGGCATAAGAAATTTGGCATGAAGTGGGCATACATGAATTGGCATGTAAATTAAATCACGAGTTTGGGACTATGTAAATTAAATCAAAAGATTGGGCTTATGTTAATTAGGCATATGTAGAATTGGGGATTTGTACATGAAAGCAATTGTAAACTTGATAATTGGCATAAACATGTATTATGAGCTTGGGCAACTGACATGTATTGTAATAAAAAGATGATAGTTTCGGATAACTACATCATGAATCATGATTTGGGTATGAAACTTGATACATGTAATTTTGGATAGAACTTGATATGGGTAAAATGACATAAACTTGGCATACATGTAAATAGGCAAGAATTGGACATACGTAAACTGACTAGAATTGGGTACATATATTAATGGACATGTAATTTGGAACTTGGGCATATGTTTATTAATATGTAACGTTGGGAATTTTGACTTATATGACACATATGTAATTAAAAATCTAACGGGTACCTTTGACACAAGGTTAGACTTGAAATGTGGTGTAATTCTGCCCAGAACCACCCGGCATATCCAGTGATCACAACAATAATAGTCTAATGTGAAAGGTCGTAGGCAAAGACTAGGTTGTGGTGATGCCTAACACGAGGTTAGACTGAGTTGTGGTGCAATTCTGCCTGGAACCGCCCGGCATATCCAGTGACCGCAACAATATGTCTAATGTGAGAGGTTAGTGCAATAAATGCTTGAACCCGAGATTGGAATGGGTTTGCGGTGTAATTCTGCCCGGAACCGCCCGGCATATCCAGTGACCGCAAATAAGTCCAATGTGAGAGGTTGATGCATTAGTAAATAATAAATGCTAATGAAACCGGTTAAGTAGGGTAAGGTTAAGTTAATGCGACTGGAGTAATGACACTTAACCAATATAACACATTAATTAGACAAGCGGAGGGGGTTAAGTAAACATGAACTTGATCGCTTGAGAACACTTAACCATTTTAACATGTCAATTAGACAAGTGGGTGCGGTTGAGTAGATTAATAACACTTAACCAACATAACAAGACAAGTGGGTGGGTTAAGTTAACTTGAATTGATTGATGACACTTAACCGATATGACATGATACACTGGTGGGTTAAGTTAACACAAGGGATAACACTTAACTAATATAACATGACGCGTGGCAGGGTTAAGTCAACTTGAATATATAGATAATACTTAACCAATTTGACACGATTATTTGGTAGGGTTAAGTCATGAACTGCTTGAATATACTTAACCAATTTGACATGATGATTTGGTAAGGTTAAGTCATGAACCGCTTGAATATACTTAACCAATTTGACATGATGATTTGGTAAGGTTAAGTCATGAACCGCTTGAATATACTTAACCAGTTTGACACGATGATTTGGTAGGGTTAAGTCATGAACCGCTTGAATATACTTAACCAGCTTAACACATGATTCGTGTGATAACCCAGAAATCTGAGCCAATTTAAAATTTTATTTTGGTAATTTTGATGAATTTTGATTATTTAAAATGAATTATTTTAAATAATAACGACGAGAAATTCATTTTGAATAGAATTAGAACGTATATATTTATTTGAATCGTCATTAGAATATAAATATTTATTTCTATTTATAAGAGGAATTGGAAATGGCGTGGTAGTTCGAAAATTTGATTTCAAAGTTCAAATGAATGTACATGATTCAAAATAAACCTGATTTTGAAGAAACCAAAAATATAAGAATCTATTTGAAAATATCTTTTCAGCGAATCCAAAAAATCAAAATTTCATAGCGGAAGTCAAAAGTTCTGTCCAGTCGAAAACATAGAATAGTCGCTATGGAATTTTGGCCCTTAAAAATAGCCATTTTGCAAACGACCTCGGTTTTCGACGAAACCACTTTTGTTGGAGCCGTGATGTCAAGTTATTGCTAGGTTTAAAAATTCGTAATTTTCTGAATCAATATGTGAGCGTGGCAAAGGAAAATGTGTTTGACCAGTTTCAGTTGATTTTAATCGACTGGAGAATGGCCATTTTTCAAACGGTCTTCGAATTTGACGAAATTAGTTTCGTTAGGACCGTTTCGGCAATACGAAGCTAGAAATAAATTTTCAGGAATTTTTAGAGTTCGTATGTGACCCCAATAAATTGAAATGCACGTTCAATATCAATATATAGATTTATATTTTAATTTCAGCGAAAACTAGTCGAAACGATAGAATTGGCTAACGAAACAAATCCCATTGTGTTCGGAATGGGGGTAATTAGCTAAGGACGACAGTCGGTGGGTTCGATTTCGAGTTGAAGATAAAAAGTTGATTTTAGAATTTAAAATAATTAAATAAATAAATATATATATTAATATATAAACCCCCTTAACTTCCTCTTCCCCCGTTGACCAGATGAAAATTGAATTTAAAAAAAAAACCGCTCTCGCCCAAAATCGCTCCCCTCGATGTCGTAGACACCTAGCGCCACCACGCCTAGCCAGGCTGCCGCCGCCGGTCGTCGACTACCCTCCCCCTCTCTCGCGCTTCTCTTCTCCTCCTTTTCCCTCAGTTCGACGTCCAACACCCCATGATGCCGCGAAACCCTAGCTCCAGCCACCGCTGTCGGTCCTGCCTCCGTCCGCCGCTGATCTGAAGAGCCTCCCCCGACCATCTGAGAACCCGTGCGCCCTCTCCTTTGATTGAAAGGTGAGGTTCTCTGATTTCTTTTTTTATAGGGAAAAATCCGATTTTAAATTTAGATGAAGACCTGATTTTATCATATAAGAAAAATGTAATTGGTAGTTATAATTTTTAAGAATAAAAATATGATTTTTATGTTATAGAAAGAATAAAAAATGTGATTTTTATATTATAGAGATAATAAAAATATGATTTTTATAATATATAGAATAAAAATTCGATCTTTGTATAAGAAGTAGGAATATAAAAATATAATTTTTATATAGAAAGAAGCGTCGTAAAAATATATGAAGTAGAAATAAAAATATGATTTTTATTTATTGAAACGAAGCGATAAAAATATATGATTTTTATATATGAAATGCCATATTAAAAATGTGATTTTTACTGTGAACAGCATGAAAAGGCCGCATTTGGATTTTGGGCATATCCGAACCGTTCAGAGATGAAATGGCGGAGTGGAACCCTCGGTGAGAACTCCTCACTTTTATTTTGATATCTAGTTTGAAATATATACTAGGATGCAGACGGTGCTTAGCAGCACCCGACACCCGTCGTCCACAGACCATGGACGACTTGTTTGACTGTTTGGTTTGATTGATGAATTGGTGTGAATTTTGATTTGTGATGTGTGTTGGAATAAAATATATATTCATGTGTTGAAATAAAATATATATTCATGTGTTGAAGTAAAATATATATTCATGTGAAGTAAAATATATATTCATGTGTTGAAGTAAAATATATATTCATGTGTTGAAATAAAATATATATTTATGTGTTGAAATAAAATATATATTCAGGTGTTGATATAAAATATATATTCATGTGTTGAAATAAAATATATATATTCAGGTGTTGAAATAAAATATATATTCATGTGTTGAAATAAAATATATATTCATGTGTTGAAATAAAATATATATTCATGTGTTGAAATAAAATATATATTCAGGTGTTGAAATAAAATATATATTCATGTGTTGAAGTAAAATATATATATTCATGTGTTGAAGTAAAATATATATTCATGTGTTGAAGTAAAATATATATTCATGTGTTGAAATAAAATACATATTCATGTGTTCAAATAAAATATATATTCATGTGTTGAAGTAAAATAAATATTCATTTACAAATCGAACGATTTGTTTATGTACACCGATTTGACTGACATTGATTGGGGCGATAAATTTTACACATCGCCCAGCTGCACAAATAAAATATGTGTTTGATTGATTGAAACCCCACACGGGTATTGGGATGATATTTGATGTACACTAATCCCGATCGTTAATTGTATGTCAATCGATGGTTTGACAAACTGTGTAAACGTTAACTATTTACATTTAATGCTTATGTAGTTGTGTGGTGCACTCTGGATGATGGTTGATGATTTATTGTTGCTATTATATACATGTGTTGTAGAAAACCCATATAATTAACATTATATGGTAGTTGATTGGGCCTCATTCCAATTTGGAAAAAAAGGAATATTATAGAAAATAAATTCATGTGTTGAATAGAAATAAATTCATGTATTGAATAGAAAATAAATTTAAGTGTTGAATAGAAATAAATTCATGTGTTGAATAAGAAATATATTTATGTGTTGAATAGAAAATAAATTCATGTGTTGAATAGTATAAATTCATGCGTTGAATAAAAGAAATATTCATGTGTTGAATAAATAAATATTCATGTGTTGAATAGAATAAACATTCATGTGGTGAATAAAAGCCGTGTTGATTAGATATGAGCCATTTAGACGTGAACGATATTTATATCGATTTTATTCATTTTTATAATGAATATAGAAAAGGAAGTGATTTCAAAATATAACGTTTTGAAAATATTATCATTTAGAGATTAATGATATGGAATATTCAATTTCGATTATAAATTGAATATGAAGTTGAAATCATTTCGAAAACGAATTTAAAACGATTTATAAAATACGTTTTAAATGGTAATCGATGAAATATATAATATATATATATATATCATATATATATATATATATTAAATGGCCTGAATAGAACGCGCCGCGCTGCGGCAGTTCGCGAATTTTGACCATTGACTTCGAATGGATATTACGGGAGATCCGACTGTCGGATTCTCCTAAAACCGGAACCGTTGGGTTCGTATCGAAAAGAGCTTTCTAACGAATATTAGAGATTTGAAATCTAACAGTTGGATTTGGAATTATATCCAAATCAAATTTGGAAAAGGTCGCTGTAAGTGCAGTTCGATGGCCGTTGATTTAAATCGACTGTACGGGCCTTGATAAAATTATTAAATATAGTAATAATTTGTGTAAAATAATAAGAAATGATTTGTGAAGAATTGGGATAAAAAATGCCAATTTTGAAAAATAAAAATATATTTTATCGAAATGAACTAGTTTTGAACTAGAATAATAATTTATTTATTTTTGAAATAAATAAATTGGATTTGAAAGGGTTTTAAAAGTAACCCGAAGTTTCAATTATTGAATTGGAATGGAATGTGATTTTGGGTTTATAGTGGACGGTGTTTTAAATGACATTGGTTCTTTAACTCAGTTAAAGACAGGACATCATTTCCCAAGTTAAGCAATCATTAATATTGATTTTTGGGAAGATTAGAACTAAGTGGAGTTTTAATGAATCTTTAATTAGATAGAAATGATCGGGAATGGGGTATCACCAGTTTTGCTCCAGGCGATAGTTAAATCATTAACTAGATTTGAACGTGAAATGGTAATTGAATTTACCGATAACACCATGGTGTTAGATATGAAGTATGACCAGTTTTACTTCATGGGATGAATATGTAACGAACCGGGATTTTCGACTCAGAAAATCAACATCAAACTATCATGTTGACCATTCAGACATCGAACATTCCAGATCATTAATAGAAAGAAGTTAGAGGGTGAGATAAGAAAGAAAGAAATATTAGAATAGAAGAAGAAGAAGGAGAAACACGACACCACACAGAGTCTCACATCGCAGCGGAACAAAATATAATACAGAAGTACATCTTTATTGAAAGATTTAAAATACTTACAGTATCAGAGTACATCATACCGTGGGACAGTTATAATGGCCTGTTCCCATATACAACACACAGCGGAATAGTTATAATATCATACGTCTGGGCTCTTCCAGCTCGTCTCTTCACATCAGTCGATAACCTGAACCTGTACAACCCGGCCTAACCCGAGCATTTACAAAACACCGGGTCAGTCTGGTGAACCAGAGTGAGATAAACTCGCACAGTATAAGGGTAAATCATCCAACTTGATTTTAAAGTTCAAAATCTTTTCAAAAGAAAAGGATAATCGTAAGACCAAATCCACACATAAACACGGACGGTTTTTACCTTACGATAACCCAAAACAGTTTTGAAACCAATATCTTGTCTGATATTATGATAATGTATAAATACAAGTAAATAGAAATCTAGTGGAACGCTTGCATCTCACGCTCCACATATATAGTATACAATCAAAAACCGCGGGCGCTTATTGGAGTTTGGATTCCCACTTGACAAGGTATGGGACCACCTGCCGATAGTGTATCTCTAGAGACGAATACACTGGGTTCAACAAGAACTTCTTGCAACCCGGCCCTCACATGACCGACCCCTCATTTCGCTTGAGAGTATCGAATGTATATCACCGACGGTTGGGATCAGCAACCGTCTCCCGACAAGGGACAGCATCGAAACATAGATTTAAGAAACAAATAGGACTTCCTCTAGATAGGTGATCATACACCCTAATGGGAGCGACCCACATAGCCATGCTGCCTGCCCGATTTTTGTCATCTCCTGGTTGATGAGGCTTGAGGCCAGAATTAACTCTTGAACATATGGTCGTCATTCACTTGAATGCCACATCGTCAGATCCGTCAGATATCACTAATTGACGTCCACAAAAATACTCTAGCTGAAAGCTAGAGAATGGCAATTCCCTGCCAACATCTATCGTACGTTTGAAGAAATCAACGTACGTGATCCTTTGGAAATACTCTGTCAGACATCCGTCCATATACGTCATCCAGGAACAGGATGAACCGAAGGCACTCTCCTAACGCATCCATATAGGAATCACCCCATGGATCAGTAGCGAGAAGTCCTTGCAACCCGTAGATTCCAACAACGACAGAATCACAGCTTATCTCTACTTGCCAGGCAGAGAATATTAGTGGTTCTTCCGTTTATGAAAATCAACGGTCTTCACAGCACCATCTCGACCATCTTCTGATATCTTCACATATTTGTTGGTCGGAATGGTTTTCGAATAAATTCGATCCCGGTCTTTCCATACCAACAATCGTATTGGTCAGATTTGATAGTCGGTGTTTTAACTATAAAAAATAATCAGTGTTCAAACATGACACTCCACTGAGTTCACTGGTTAAGTATTCAGTATCACCTGGCCTTTAACAAACTGATTTACTTTTGTTAAACTAAAACTTCCAATTCTTTTAATATTCAAAAATACGATATTTGAATAATTCTATTTCGATTTATCTCAAATCGATTTACTCCAATTGATTAACTAATACTCGTCTTAAAACCATTCGCTTGACTCTAGATCACAGCGATCACAATGGTTACGCCTGATTCCCTCAGGAAACACCCGACCGCCGTAGGCTATCTGCAGCCCTGCGAATTACGCTAGCAGTCGTACGAAATGGCAACTTAGCCGAATAACTATGTTTGGCTAATCCTATCTCGAATAAATATATCCAATTTCCCACTTTGAAATCTCATTTAAAATTCTCCTTTTTACTAGATCTCGTTTCAAATAACGTTAATGTAAAATTAACGTCTTAACACTTTGAATCTCACTTAAAACCTCTGGTTTATAATAAACCCTTTTTATCGTAATCTCCTTTCACTTAATTCATATAATTGAGTACGTTTATTTCCTTTCACCATTCAGTTGGCTTGCATCTCACATTCGGTAACTTTTTAAATGAATTCCCATTTAAAAATATATTCCTAAATTTATCATTAATTAGAATAATAACTTATTTCAAACATTAACTACTTTAGTAGTTAATCCCTTTTATTAACTAAATTAAATATTAAATCCCTTTTTAAGTCCTTATTTAAATTCAACAATATTCATTTAACTATTTTAGCCAAAACACATTAACTTGATAAACAATTCTAATTCCAAACGGTCGATTTATTTAACTTAAACTTGATTATCTCATTAACCGATTTCAACAATCCTCGCTTTAAAATTAATTAAAAATATAATTAATTTAGATAGATTCTAATTATTTGTTTTCTTTACAAAACAAATTTCCCAAGGTTTTACCATTTAATTCATTTCTTGTTCTTCCACTGGTAAATCTGATTAACATCAGCATTTGCTTTGCAAAATAAATTCATAACAAATCAAAGTCTTAAACAAATAAAATATTTGTTTATTTTCCTTAAATAACTTTTATTCAAATAATATAATTCAAATCTAACTCTGGTTATAAGATAAATTTTTATAACCTCAACTCTATCTATTCACCTGACGGTGAATAAATATTTATAACTCGATTGGTTTTAAAGGCCATACTCTGCCAACCACTTAACCAATATCACCTATTGGTTCAAACCAAACAGATGTTGAATATTCAAGTAATAATCAACCATCAACTCAATCACACAAACAGATCAGTTCATATATGATAATATGAAAATAAATAATACATTTGAGGAATCCGGTTGGATCCCTCCAACCTGTTCTTCCCTGTATTCAAATGGTTATCTCAAATCAGACGGTTCAGTTTTGTTTAACTAAATAGCAACCATTCAACATTAACCACAAGCAATTCAAACAATTCAACCATTTAAACACGTTTATAAATAAACGTGACCAACCAAGGTGAATCACCCTTATTGGAACCAATCGTTAAAATAACGATTTGATATTTCACTGAAATTAAACACAGTTTAATTTCATCGGTTAAATCAACAGTTAAATAGATAACTAGCAAAGCAGTCAACCATTGGCAAGCAGAGCACACAAAATAAAAACACCCAATTTATATAAAATATAAAAAGAGTAACTGAGTGAGTTTAACTCACCTTGCTTTGATTCCGTTTGTTTTATCGGTGGAGCGGTTTGCTTACAGACAAATTAAACAGCGTTTAATTCAGCTGTAAATTCCAGTATCTCCGTCTTTGTCTAACGCCGTTCCACAAAGTTCTGATCGCTGCTGCCATTTCGTTGTAACTCGCTCCATCTAATTTGGACCTTGTGATCAATAATTATTGGCGTTATAATTTATCCATTTAATTATAAAATCTAATCCCTTGATTAATAACTTATATAGTGTTAAATTACTTGGTTAAAGGAATAAGACCGATAAGCCCTTTCTATACCCACTGTTCTTCACGTTGCTTTGTTCGAGTTGTGTCCAGTAACCGCAGACCTGCACCGTGATCATTCATAATGGATATAAGTATATATTCGTTTGGTTACAGTACTAATTAATTTCCTAATTAATTTATAATTTTAGTTCTCTCATTACACGACTGATCATGGTTTTGATTTCGTACCAACTCCTCCAAACCGTGTTCACCCTTTCCATTCAGCCTCCTTCTAATGTGCCTGTCCCTTTTCAACACAAATCAGTACTACACTTCCTGCTTCCGAAACCTGTCCCAAATTCGACATTAAGAAATCAGTTTAACCCCTAATTAATTAAATACTTAATTAATTTGTAAATCGAATTGCGTTAGAACCCAAAAAGGAGTGGCACTTTCCTTTGTTCGCGTTGTATCCTTCCTAGCAGTTCTCCATGCGCATCAGACACCCCAGGCTTCACTTATTGATCCCTGCGTTGGTCCCTTCCACCAATCCCTTTTCACGTTTTCTCATCCATACCATCCGCCCTTTTCTTTCTTTCCTTCTTTTTTTTTTTTTTTTTTTTTCGCGGAGGGTTAAAAAGAAGGAAGAAGAGGAAGTCTGCCTTATATATGAGTGAGAGACGTTGGCATCACGTTTTAGGGAGCTAGGTGTGCAGCGAATAGGGTAGGGCGGGGATATCAAAATCGTGCTTCCCACGGCTTTCAGATTGGGGCGCAAGTTATTATGACAAAGTGTGGGACGCAAGAAAGAACACAAGTTATACGGTAAAAATAATATTATTATATTTTATATTGAAACTTCATCGCGAGGTAACGTGCCGAAACCACAACAAACGACTTCTGTTTTACTGATAAAAAGGTTAATCTTGGTATAAAAAGGTATTCCAGACCCAATATGACAAGTTTCGTCGCAATCCGAGGTCGCATGAAAAAATTTCCTTTATGAAACCAGAAATGAACACACGTTTAATTTTTCCACGGTCACCAGATAAATCAAATCCACTTGAAACTGCGAACATCGACAATAACTTTTCGATACGAATCCAACGGCACTAATTTCGTCGCATTCTGAGACTGTTGCCCCGGTAGGCTGTTTTTACCCTGAACCGCCCTACCCTTTTTAACGCCAATTTTTCCCATCTCTAAAAATAACAAACTATATACATATTCTGGCTCTAATCGACGATACGAACTCAACGGAACTGGTTTCGTGGCCTAATTCGATCGTCTGCTCCAGTTACACTCCAATATCCATTTACTTATTTAAATACACGCTATAGAATTTGAACGAGCGTTTTTGGCTACCGTGGTCACATACGACATCGGTTTTCCACGCAATTCACCACCATACAATAATTTAGCGATACGGTTCTAATGAAACTGATTTCGTCGAAATCTGAGTCCGTTTGCACAACGGCTATTTTAAAGGCCTATAATTTAATAGCGATTTTCCATAGCGACTATTTCAAAATTTGATTTAGCCATAACTCGCAATCTATAACATGAAATCTGGATTTTTCTCTTTCATATGAAAACTATCGTCAATACGGTTTCAACGTGTCTTGTTTCACAAAAATCCGACTTATATCGAATCCTGTATTCTCAATTGAAGTTCAAAACTCCAATTTACGAACTGCACGCCATTTTCAAGCTCGAATTTATATTATATATATAAATTATAACGTTCAACTTCGTTCTTAATAACGAATTAAATACTAAATTCCATTAATATTCCCAATATAATATTTAAAACTAATTTAAATATTCATATTCAAATGGTCGAAAAACAAGGGTCGTTACATTCTTCCCCCCTTAAAATAATTTCGTCCTCGAAATTGCTAAGGTAAGGAAGAACGTTATAAACTCATTAATTTCCAGATCCAATTTAATTTAAATCAATTCAATACTATAAATCAATATTTTCAAAAATATTGAAAATTTTCTAACACCTTAAATTTCCGAAAAAATTTCGCCAGCACCTCCGCTGTACGGCTCAATCGATACAACTCCAACTTGCCTTTCTAGGCCTTCTCCAATCCAAAAGAAAATGAAATAGCCAAGCGGCTTGCCAAATAGGCTCATAAATCACCAAACTCATATATAAAAATAAACGTGTACCTTTTTGTCGGGCATATCATTATATCCTTTCCATCTGCTGCCTCGTCAGCATATACAAATGCATTCCCAAACAAAATTCCAATTTTATCTTCAAAACCAGATCATTCACGCGTCCAGCCAGATTCCATTCTTGACTCAATTTCCATCCATCATCAATTTCAACTCTTAGCTTACCATTCCAATACCATTTCATATTCCTGTTTCCCAATTCCAAATCTGATTCCACTTGATATATTATATCTCGATTCAATTTTCATTTAATTGGTTTCAATTCAATTCATGTTTGCTTTCCCAAATTTCTATCTAATCTTACTTTTGTTCAACAATATCCCTGGGAGTTTTAAACAGTTCAGCTCTTTTGAAAATCAAATATCTCCTTTAAGGATTCAAAACAACTTGTTTTTTTCTCTCAAAGCAGTTCAAAACAAAACCTTTGGTAGTAATCCGTCACTTACCACTCGAAAATGGACACCGATGATGTCCGGATCATCATTGGAATCTATTTTCCAGCTATCGAAGTGAGTTCAATACTATGTCACTTTCAAAACCAGTTCTAAACACCTTCATTTTGAAATCCATTTCAAAATATCCCTTTCAAATGCTTGTAACAAATTTAAAATCTCCCAGGATTTTAAAAATCTCATATATTCAATTCAAGTTCATTTGCAATCATTTATCCCACTTTAAGGAATTTTAATTCCAATTCTGATTTAGATTCCAGATTTAATAATTCTGCTTTTGTATTGTCCGAATTCCAATTGGTTATTTATATAACCATTTCAATTATAATCAACCAACACATCCAAATACTATAATACTTCAAATATATATCCTTCTTTTATATTAAAATATAATTTGGGTAAAATTATTTCATTTACCCTCTTTCAAAACATATCGTGACGACCCATTGTATTCGAGTGTTTATAAACCCCTATCGATACGGTGGATCAAACTGATCGATCAGAACTCATAAACAACTCAACCAATAAATCTCCACAATATAAAACAATTTTTATATAAAATCTACAAATACGTTCACTCATATATATATACTCAAACTCAATCTAGGGTATTACTAACCCCATCTCTACTGAGTCACGCCACAGAGCCAAGGTAATCACTTAACCTTCAGCTCTGATACCACTGTAACGAACCGGGATTTTCGACTCAGAAAATCAACATCAAACTATCATGTTGACCATTCAGACATCGAACATTCCAGATCATTAATAGAAAGAAGTTAGAGGGTGAGATAAGAAAGAAAGAAATATTAGAATAGAAGAAGAAGAAGGAGAAACACGACACCACACAGAGTCTCACATCGCAGCGGAACAAAATATAATACAGAAGTACATCTTTATTGAAAGATTTAAAATACTTACAGTATCAGAGTACATCATACCATGGGACAGTTATAATGGCCTGTTCCCATATACAACACACAGCGGAATAGTTATAATATCATACGTCTGGGATCTTCTAGCTCGTCTCTTCACATCAGTCGATAACCTGAACCTGTACAACCCGGCCTAACCCGAGCATTTACAAAACACCGGGTCAGTCTGGTGAACCAGAGTGAGATAAACTCGCACAGTATAAGGGAAAATCATCCAACTTGATTTTAAAGTTCAAAATCTTTTCAAAAGAAAAGGATAATCGTAAGACCAAATCCACACATAAACACGGACGGTTTTTACCTTACGATAACCCAAAACAGTTTTGAAACCAATATCTTGTCTGATATTATGATAATGTCTAAATACAAGTAAATAGAAATCTAGTGGAACGCTTGCATCTCACGCTCCACATATATAGTATACAATCAAAAACCGCGGGCGCTTATTGGAGTTTGGATTCCCACTTGACAAGGTATGGGACCACCTGCCGATAGTGTATCTCTAGAGACGAATACACTGGGTTCAACAAGAACTTCTTGCAACCCGGCCCTCACATGACCGACCCCTCATTTCGCTTGAGAGTATCGAATGTATATCACCGACGGTTGGGATCAGCAACCGTCTCCCGACAAGGGACAGCATCGAAACATAGATTTAAGAAACAAATAGGACTTCCTCTAGATAGGTGATCATACACCCTAATGGGAGCGACCCACATAGCCATGCTGCCTGCCCGATTTTTGTCATCTCCTGGTTGATGAGGCTTGAGGCCAGAATTAACTCTTGAACATATGGTCGTCATTCACTTGAATGCCACATCGTCAGATCCGTCAGATATCACTAATTGACGTCCACAAAAATACTCTAGCTGAAAGCTAGAGAATGGCAATTCCCTGCCAACATCTATCGTACGTTTGAAGAAATCAACGTACGTGATCCTTTGGAAATACTCTGTCAGACATCCGTCCATATACGTCATCCAGGAACAGGATGAACCGAAGGCACTCTCCTAACGCATCCATATAGGAATCACCCCATGGATCAGTAGCGAGAAGTCCTTGCAACCCGTAGATTCCAACAACGACAGAATCACAGCTTATCTCTACTTGCCAGGCAGAGAATATTAGTGGTTCTTCCGTTTATGAAAATCAACGGTCTTCACAGCACCATCTCGACCATCTTCTGATATCTTCACATATTTGTTGGTCGGAATGGTTTTCGAATAAATTCGATCCCGGTCTTTCCATACCAACAATCGTATTGGTCAGATTTGATAGTCGGTGTTTTAACTATAAAAAATAATCAGTGTTCAAACATGACACTCCACTGAGTTCACTGGTTAAGTATTCAGTATCACCTGGCCTTTAACAAACTGATTTACTTTTGTTAAACTAAAACTTCCAATTCTTTTAATATTCAAAAATACGATATTTGAATAATTCTATTTCGATTTATCTCAAATCGATTTACTCCAATTGATTAACTAATACTCGTCTTAAAACCATTCGCTTGACTCTAGATCACAGCGATCACAATGGTTACGCCTGATTCCCTCAGGAAACACCCGACCGCCGTAGGCTATCTGCAGCCCTGCGAATTACGCTAGCAGTCGTACGAAATGGCAACTTAGCCGAATAACTATGTTTGGCTAATCCTATCTCGAATAAATATATCCAATTTCCCACTTTGAAATCTCATTTAAAATTCTCCTTTTTACTAGATCTCGTTTCAAATAACGTTAATGTAAAATTAACGTCTTAACACTTTGAATCTCACTTAAAACCTCTGGTTTATAATAAACCCTTTTTATCGTAATCTCCTTTCACTTAATTCATATAATTGAGTACGTTTATTTCCTTTCACCATTCAGTTGGCTTGCATCTCACATTCGGTAACTTTTTAAATGAATTCCCATTTAAAAATATATTCCTAAATTTATCATTAATTAGAATAATAACTTATTTCAAACATTAACTACTTTAGTAGTTAATCCCTTTTATTAACTAAATTAAATATTAAATCCCTTTTTAAGTCCTTATTTAAATTCAACAATATTCATTTAACTATTTTAGCCAAAACACATTAACTTGATAAACAATTCTAATTCCAAACGGTCGATTTATTTAACTTAAACTTGATTATCTCATTAACCGATTTCAACAATCCTCGCTTTAAAATTAATTAAAAATATAATTAATTTAGATAGATTCTAATTATTTGTTTTCTTTACAAAACAAATTTCCCAAGGTTTTACCATTTAATTCATTTCTTGTTCTTCCACTGGTAAATCTGATTAACATCAGCATTTGCTTTGCAAAATAAATTCATAACAAATCAAAGTCTTAAACAAATAAAATATTTGTTTATTTTCCTTAAATAACTTTTATTCAAATAATATAATTCAAATCTAACTCTGGTTATAAGATAAATTTTTATAACCTCAACTCTATCTATTCACCTGACGGTGAATAAATATTTATAACTCGATTGGTTTTAAAGGCCATACTCTGCCAACCACTTAACCAATATCACCTATTGGTTCAAACCAAACAGATGTTGAATATTCAAGTAATAATCAACCATCAACTCAATCACACAAACAGATCAGTTCATATATGATAATATGAAAATAAATAATACATTTGAGGAATCCGGTTGGATCCCTCCAACCTGTTCTTCCCTGTATTCAAATGGTTATCTCAAATCAGACGGTTCAGTTTTGTTTAACTAAATAGCAACCATTCAACATTAACCACAAGCAATTCAAACAATTCAACCATTTAAACACGTTTATAAATAAACGTGACCAACCAAGGTGAATCACCCTTATTGGAACCAATCGTTAAAATAACGATTTGATATTTCACTGAAATTAAACACAGTTTAATTTCATCGGTTAAATCAACAGTTAAATAGATAACTAGCAAAGCAGTCAACCATTGGCAAGCAGAGCACACAAAATAAAAACACCCAATTTATATAAAATATAAAAAGAGTAACTGAGTGAGTTTAACTCACCTTGCTTTGATTCCGTTTGTTTTATCGGTGGAGCGGTTTGCTTACAGACAAATTAAACAGCGTTTAATTCAGCTGTAAATTCCAGTATCTCCGTCTTTGTCTAACGCCGTTCCACAAAGTTCTGATCGCTGCTGCCATTTCGTTGTAACTCGCTCCATCTAATTTGGACCTTGTGATCAATAATTATTGGCGTTATAATTTATCCATTTAATTATAAAATCTAATCCCTTGATTAATAACTTATATAGTGTTAAATTACTTGGTTAAAGGAATAAGACCGATAAGCCCTTTCTATACCCACTGTTCTTCACGTTGCTTTGTTCGAGTTGTGTCCAGTAACCGCAGACCTGCACCGTGATCATTCATAATGGATATAAGTATATATTCGTTTGGTTACAGTACTAATTAATTTCCTAATTAATTTATAATTTTAGTTCTCTCATTACACGACTGATCATGGTTTTGATTTCGTACCAACTCCTCCAAACCGTGTTCACCCTTTCCATTCAGCCTCCTTCTAATGTGCCTGTCCCTTTTCAACACAAATCAGTACTACACTTCCTGCTTCCGAAACCTGTCCCAAATTCGACATTAAGAAATCAGTTTAACCCCTAATTAATTAAATACTTAATTAATTTGTAAATCGAATTGCGTTAGAACCCAAAAAGGAGTGGCACTTTCCTTTGTTCGCGTTGTATCCTTCCTAGCAGTTCTCCATGCGCATCAGACACCCCAGGCTTCACTTATTGATCCCTGCGTTGGTCCCTTCCACCAATCCCTTTTCACGTTTTCTCATCCATACCATCCGCCCTTTTCTTTCTTTCCTTCTTTTTTTTTTCTTTTTTCGCGGAGGGTTAAAAAGAAGGAAGAAGAGGAAGTCTGCCTTATATATGAGTGAGAGACGTTGGCATCACGTTTTAGGGAGCTAGGTGTGCAGCGAATAGGGTAGGGCGGGGATATCAAAATCGTGCTTCCCACGGCTTTCAGATTGGGGCGCAAGTTATTATGACAAAGTGTGGGACGCAAGAAAGAACACAAGTTATACGGTAAAAATAATATTATTATATTTTATATTGAAACTTCATCGCGAGGTAACGTGCCGAAACCACAACAAACGACTTCTGTTTTACTGATAAAAAGGTTAATCTTGGTATAAAAAGGTATTCCAGACCCAATATGACAAGTTTCGTCGCAATCCGAGGTCGCATGAAAAAATTTCCTTTATGAAACCAGAAATGAACACACGTTTAATTTTTCCACGGTCACCAGATAAATCAAATCCACTTGAAACTGCGAACATCGACAATAACTTTTCGATACGAATCCAACGGCACTAATTTCGTCGCATTCTGAGACTGTTGCCCCGGTAGGCTGTTTTTACCCTGAACCGCCCTACCCTTTTTAACGCCAATTTTTCCCATCTCTAAAAATAACAAACTATATACATATTCTGGCTCTAATCGACGATACGAACTCAACGGAACTGGTTTCGTGGCCTAATTCGATCGTCTGCTCCAGTTACACTCCAATATCCATTTACTTATTTAAATACACGCTATAGAATTTGAACGAGCGTTTTGGCTACCGTGGTCACATACGACATCGGTTTTCCACGCAATTCACCACCATACAATAATTTAGCGATACGGTTCTAATGAAACTGATTTCGTCGAAATCTGAGTCCGTTTGCACAACGGCTATTTTAAAGGCCTATAATTTAATAGCGATTTTCCATAGCGACTATTTCAAAATTTGATTTAGCCATAACTCGCAATCTATAACATGAAATCTGGATTTTTCTCTTTCATATGAAAACTATCGTCAATACGGTTTCAACGTGTCTTGTTTCACAAAAATCCGACTTATATCGAATCCTGTATTCTCAGTTGAAGTTCAAAACTCCAATTTACGAACTGCACGCCATTTTCAAGCTCGAATTTATATTATATATATAAATTATAACGTTCAACTTCGTTCTTAATAACGAATTAAATACTAAATTCCATTAATATTCCCAATATAATATTTAAAACTAATTTAAATATTCATATTCAAATGGTCGAAAAACACGGGTCGTTACAGAATAGGTAGGGATTGGGAAATAAAATAAATGATTACTTCAGTGTGGTTCACTAATCCCGACTAATTTGAATTGATATTCAAAAGGTGATTAAAGAATAAATTTAAAGAATATATCTTTGATAAAATTAATGGGAATCTTTCCCAAAGTTTAAGAATATTCTGAATTGGAATGAGGTGTATATTGTGTTTGTGTAACATTGTTTATTATATACGCGAGTTATTCAGAAAGACCGGGTTTATCCCATTCTGAATAACTGATTCGACATGGTATCGAGGATGAAGACGACGGTTGAAGACCGGAGGTCTTCACATCATTTGGGTGATTGCAGATGATCTTGATTGGGCTGTACACCCAAGAGGAGGGAATCAGTTGGTGATCATCCAGACATACTTGGAGATCGATGGATATGCGAGGTACAAGGTGCCTCCGGGTTTTTTCAGACCCAGAACGAACTTGTGAATGGACTGTGTGTCTGACATTGGATATTATTCTGTGTGATTAATTTCTATTAAATATATATCTTTTTGGCGGTGGAGAATTTATTCTCTTTCTTAACGCCCTTCTCTGAGACGTACGAGCTCAGGGGTTATATATTTATGGATATCAGTCGCATGGAGTGAATTGCCTGTGTGGCATGCCTAAGTGGCAATTGATCAAGGCTTCTGTTGAAAAGCAAAGTCTTGTGGTTGATGATCAAAGCACCGCCTGTGTGGCATATCTTTGCATAACGTTGATTCGCGAGCCTAACACCCCAATTGTGAACCAGAAACGTGAGAGGACATCAGGGAGGGCATGCATTTCCTTCTTGCTAGGGTGGTGTCAGTGACCTACCAGCCCTGACATTTATATTATTTTCACCTGCGTGATTGTTACTGTTGCGAGGCGCCTCGGATATATCGGTGACTGTGTGGAGCCGATGGAGTCATTTGGCTCGTTTACGCCCCAAAGGGAGGGGAAACTTAGTGTTCAGGCATAATAATCCACATCGGTGGACCGGCCCTGACGATCCATGGGGCAGTTGCGGCTGTTCCTAAGGCTCGGGCTAGACAGTCTCAAATCAGTAGAGGATGATCCCTGGCCTCGGTTCATAATGGAAACCCAACTTCCAATACGTGACATTTGCGATTTTGATTGTAGAGCCTAGTATGGCGACATGATATATGGTACCCATGCCGTCTATGATTGATATTTATGATTGAAATTGTTTTGACACTATGCACTTATAATAGTGTCAAATGATTTGTTTTAAACGTACCAAGCATGTTTGGCTATTATAAGGGAAAACCCTACCTCCGGCCTGCGTTGCATTATGTGATGGGTCCTGGGTCTTATAATAGCTTCATTTTTCCAAAAAGCATTGCACTGTTTTGATATATGCACTAGTGTTCTTCGGAGGAAACCCGTTCCGTGTTATACGACGTCGTCCCTTGAACTACTCTCTTTTAAAGTAAAGTTTTAAATAACTGTTTCAGTTGTGTTTTGTATTATTTTCCGGTGCTATGTAATTTATTGTAATCTCTGATATTTATCGAATGCATTTTATTCATTCATACTCTGTATATTCTTGTAATCTGATGAAATTGTTGTAATAAGCAATGAAATGTTCTTCTGTTTGCGTTCCGATGTGGCTTGTACTCAACTCAATCCGGGCTTTCCTTACCGGGGAAGTTCGGGCTGTTTCAATTTGTAGGGCTAAGTCATGAACTTGAACAACAAAACTTAGCCAATTTGACATGACACGTAGGCGGGTTAAGTCAAGAACTTGAATGGCAACACTTAACCAACATGACATGATAGACTGATAAGGGTTAATTCACGAATATAAATGACAACACTTAACCTGTTGGACGGAAACCCTAGTTACGCGGTCCATTTCAATAGTAACCCACTTAGATGTATCATGGTACCCTGGAACTAGGCAGGGTGGGGCACGATTACTGGGATGATTGTAAGCGACCAGAACGACGGCTGAGTTGGTGCGCCAGTGTAGGTTCAGGCGGACTATGGTTGTGCACGTAGTCTGGAGTTGAAAACCAGGCATTGGGCATCAGTAGGTTTACATTGTGCGTGCTTGATTCGTGTCGGGGGTTGGCACCCTAGGGCTTGATACCCCCTATGATGGACTCAGCACAGGTAACTACATTCGTGAATAGGGCCGTATGACACAGACACATGAACGAGCTAGGACTTGTAGGGAGTCGATCGATTAATAGATCGTTTCATGGGACCAAGTAATGGGTCATTTCATGACATTGGGTGTAATAACCCGGAAATCTGGGCCAGTTTAAAATTTTTATTTTGGCAATTTTAGCGAATTTTGATTATTTTAAATGAATTATTTTAAATAATAACGACAAGAAATTTATTTTGAATATAATTCGAACGTATATATTTGTTTGAATCGACGTTAGAATATAAATATTTATTGATAATTATAAAAGGAATCGAAAATGGCGCGGTAGTTCGATAATTCGATTTCAAACTTCAAACGAATGTACCGGGTGCAAAATAAACCGGATTTTAGTGAAACCAAAAGTAATGGAATCTAATTGTGACTATCTTTCCAACGAACCCAAAAAATCGAAATTTCATAGCGGGAATCAAAAGATATGTCCAGTTGAAAATTCTGAATAGTCGCTATGGAATTCAGGCCCTTAAAAATGAATATTTTGCAAACGACCTCGGATTTCGACGAAACCACTTTTGTAGGATCTGTGATGTCAAGTTATTGCTAGATGCCAATTTTCATAATTTTTCTAATCAATATGTGAGCGTGGCAAAGGAAAACGCGTTTGACCAATTTCAATCGATTTTAATCGACTGGAAAATGGACATTTTCCAAACAGTCTCAGAATTCGACGAAATTAGTTTTGTTAGGACCGTATCGTCAATACGAAGCTAGAAAATATTTTTCGAGAATTTTTCGAGTTAGTATGCGACCTCGGTAAATTGAAATACGCGTTCAAATTCAATATATAGAGTTATATGTTGATTTTGACGAAAACTGATCGAAACGATCGAATCAGCTTGCAATACATATCCCATTGTGTTCGGAATGGGGGTAAAACGCTATAGACGACAGTCGGTGGGTTCGATTTCGAGGTCGAAATTAAAAGTTGCTTTTTGAAATTAATTAAATAAAATAATATAAATTATATAAATTCCCTCCTCTCTCCTATTCCTCTCTCCATCCCTTCAGATCGATTTTGGAGAGAAAAAACACGCGAGCTCCACCGTGCGATGGCCACCGCCGCCGCCTTTGCTGGCGTCGCCCCCCCTGCGCAGTCCCTCCTTGGCCGATCTTCCCCCACCTCTTCCTCCCTCCGTTCGACACTCAACACCCCCACAAAACCGCCTGAACCACCCTACTGCGCCAACCCTTTGCCACAGTCCACCGACGCCGACCCTCCAGCCTCCGCCTGCCCCTCCTCCAGTCGCTCAAACCCACTCTCCCTCCACTCGAATGACAGTAGCCCCAAAACCCAATTTCCCTCAGCAAACCCTCCTTCTTCAGGTGCTCTCCGATCCCTCTTCAGCGCCTCGTTGTGCGTGCAAATGGCTACGCTAGGATGGAAGCTGTTTTCGAGTTTTGTTGTCCAGGAATGAAGAGGAAGACACAACACTTTATTAAAATGTGATTAAAGGTAATTGTTTCTATTTAAATTTAAATTGTTCTAAATCAGTTTTAAAATATCATAGAAAAAAATATATATCAATTTTGTTTAGATATAAGGATGTAATGATTTGCTTGTATGTATATGATAGAGATTCGATTTTTAATTGGCTAAAAATACGATTTTTACGTTAGGAGAAGATTAAAAATATAATCTTTTCTTTATAAACATCGTTTTAAAAATATAATCTTTTCTTTATAAACATCGTTGTTAGAATATATGATTTTTATATGAAGAAAGGCTTGATTTTAATTTATAGAAAAGTTGCCATCTTTATTTATATGAATGACGTGAGAAAATAGGATTTTTGATTTCATAAATGATGATTTTTACAATGTGAAAGATCGTATTTTTACAACAAAAAAAGATCTGATTTTTAACATAGATGCGATTTTTATATATTGAATAGCAAAGTAAAAATTCAATTTTTATATACTGAATAGCAAAGTAAAAATTCGATTTTTATATATTGAATAGCGGTATAAAAATGTGATTTTTATATATGTAGTGAAAGCGGACAACGAAAGTGACAAAAGGCGAGAACGGCGAAGACTTCTACACTTGAAGTGTCGTGGAGTTGGGATACCTTTGGTGAGAACTTCTCACCTTTTAAATTTTGTTTTCTAGTTAAAAATATATACTAGGATGCAGACGGTGTTTAGTAGCACCCGACACCCGTCGTCCATAGACCATGGACGGCTTGTATGTTTGTTTGTATGATTTTGATGTGTAGTTGATTGTGTGATGTGATGTGAAATGAAATAAAATATTTATATAGTTAAAAACATTTTATAGTTAAAAATAGAATTTTTAACGCGTATATGAAAGGAAATAAAAATAAACAAATCGGACGATTTGTTTATATACACACATTTGACGAATATTGATTGGGACGATAAATTTTACACATTTCCCAACTGCACAAATATAATATGTGTTTGATTGTTTGAAACCACACACGGGTATTGGGATGATATATGACATACACTTATCCCAATAGTTAGTTGTATGTCAATCGATTGATTGACAGTCTGTTATAAGCGTTAAATATTTATATTCGATGCTTATACAGTGTAGGGTGCACTTTGGATGATGGTTGATTATTCATCGTTGTTATCGTATACATGTGTTGTAGAAAAAAATCCATATAATTAACATTATATGGTAATTGATTGGGCTTCATTCAATATTTGAAATAGAAATATTTGAAATAGAAATATTTGAATAGAAATATTTGAAATAGAAATATTTGAATAGAAATATTTGAAAAAGAAATATTTGAATAGAAATATTTGTAAAAGAAATATTTGAAATAGAATATTTGAAAATAGAAATATATGAAGCCGTATTTATTAGATTGACGCCATTTTGACGTGAACGATATTTATAACGATTTATTCAATTTTCAATGTGTATTGAAAGTATTTTCGAAAATTGAATTATATTGAAAATAATCGAAATTCGAATTGAAATCGAAAGGAATTGAATTCAAATTGAAAATTGAAAAGAAATTCGAATTAAATTGAAATTGAATTGAAATCGATTTGAAATGAATTTAAAACGAATTTATATTGGAATATTCCATTTTGATTTGAAATTGAATATGAAATTGAAACCTTTTTAAAAATGAATTTAAAACGATCTATAAAGCATGTTTTGAATTGAAATCGACGAATTATATATTATATATATTATATATATAATATAATGGCCTGAATAGAACGCGCCACGCTGCGGTAGTTCGTGAATTTCGACCATTGACTTCAAATGGATATTGCGGGAGATCCGACCGTCGGATTCTCCTAAAACTGGAACCGTTGGGTTCGTATCAAAAAGAGCTTTCTAACGTATATTAGAAATTTGAAATCTAACGGTTGGATTTGGAATTATGTCCAAATCAAATTTGGAAAATGTCGTTGTAAGTGCAGTTCGATGGCCATTGATGGAAATCGACTGTACGGGCCTTGATAAAATTATTAAAAATAGTAATATTTTGTGTAAAATCATAAGAAATGATTTGGGAAAAATTGGGATGAAAAACTCCATATTTGAAAAGATGAAAATAGATTTTTATCGAAATGAACTAGTTTTGAACTAGAATTAAAATTCTATTTATTTTTAAATAAATAAATTTGATTTGAAAGGGTTTTAAAAGTAACTAGGATTTCCAATAATTGAATTGGAATGGATTTGAATCGAAATTGTCTTTGGATTATTTCGATGTTGGATTTCGTGATTATACAGATATTGTTATGGAAATTTGAAAGATATATTTATATCGTTATTTCCAATACAATATTTGTTGGTCGTAGAATTTGATATTGAATATAAGCCGATATATTTTCTATTCAGAGCCTTGTATTTAATATCAAATGTGATTTGGGTTTGTTGTGAATGATGTCTTCATTAACACTGTTCTTAAGCCCAGTTGAGAAAAATATTAAATCTTTTATTTAGATTTAATGAAGTGTACCAATTAAATAATATTTAATTGGAATTGAATTGGTATTGATTTTTGGGTTTATCGTGAAGAGTGTTTTAAATAACACTTGTTCTTTAACCCGATAATTAATAGAATGTGATTTTGGGTTGTCGTGAACGGTATCTTCAATAATACTGTTCTTAGACCCAAAGGAGTTAAGAAAATCAAAAACTAACTGGAGATTAGTTAAGTTGAATAGTTTCTGGGGTATTGATCTGATGTTGGTTTCGGCCTTCGGGGTTAATACTTAGGGAATTGCTCACTTGCTAATTTATGGTTAGGGTCTGATTGAAATGTAATGTGATTTTGGGTTTATAGTGAACCGTGTTTTAAATGACACTGATTCTTTAACCCAGTTAAAGATTAAAACTAAGTGGAGTTTTAATGAATCTTTAATTAGATTGAAAAGATCGAGAATGGAGTATCACCAGTTTTTCTCCAGGCGATAGTTAAATCTTTAATTAGATTTGAACATGAAATTGTAATTGAATTTACCGATAACACCGTGGTGTTAGATATGAAGTATTACTAGTTTTCCTTCATGGGATGAATAGGTTGGGATTGGGAAATTAAAACAAATGATTACTTCGGTAAGGTTCGTTAATCCTGACTAGTTTGAATTGATATTCAAAAGAAGGTTAAAGAGTAAATTTAAAAGGATTTATCTTTGATAAAATTAATGGGAGCCTTTCCCTTAGATTATGAAATTTAGAAACTAGCCGTAGGTTAGATAAGATGAGTGGTCTCCTGGATATTGATCTGATGTTGGTTTCGGCCTTCGGGGTTAATATTTGGGAAATTGTTCTCTTGCTGATTTACGGTTAGTGACTGTTGAATTGGAATGAGGCGTATGTTGGGTTTGTGTAACATTTGTTTATAATATACGCGGGTTGTTCGGAAAGGTCGGGATTATACCCATTCTGAATAACCGATTCGTCGATAAGTCGAAGATGATGACGGTGGTCGAAGACCGGAAGTCTTCACATCGTTTGGGTGATTACTGATGATCTTGATTGGGCTGTACACCCAAGATGAGGGAATCAGTTGGTGGTCGTCCAGACGTACTTGGGGATCGACGGATATGCGAGGAAAGTGCCTCCGGTTTCGTTCAGACCTAGAACGGACTTGTAAATGGATGGTGTGTCTGACATTGTATTCCTTTATATCGTATTCGTTGATCTCTGCTAAATATATATCTATTTGGCGGTAGATAATTTATTCTCTTGCTTAACGCCCTTCTCTGAGACGTACGAGCTCAGAGATTATATATTGGCAGAAATCAGTGCTACGATATGGATTGATAGTGTGGCATGCTGAGATGCAGCGATCCAGACTTTTGTTGAAAAGCAAAGTTTGGTGGATGATGATCAAAGCGCGGCTTTAATATAGCATGGCTTTGTGTATAGCGTTGATTCGTGAGCCTCAAACCCCGGTATGGTGGTAAACTGATGGTTTGATCAGTATGCTTTTTAGTGGATGGGCATCTTAGTGGTGTCGTGGATTCGGTCGACCGAGATGAGCTTAGTGCTCAGGGATAGAGTAAGCGGTGTTTTCTCTCACTGGGACGTAAGCCGCGGTGATACTCTGGTCCCAAAACTGCGGATGTGCAGACGGTGTTTTCTCTTGTTGGGACGTAAGCCGTGGGGAATTGCACTACGCGATCGATCTTTCGAATCAGGAGCCACCATGACGGAAATCCAATTTTCAATACACGATATTGCGGTTTTAATTGTAGAACTAGTATGGCGACATGATATATGGTACCCATGCCGTCTATGATTGATACTTATGATTTGAAGTTGTTTTACACGCTATGCACTTATAGTAGTATCAAATGATTTGTTTTAAACGTACTGAGCATGTTTGGCTATTATAAGGGAAAATCCTATCCCTCGGCTTGCGTTGCATTGTGTGATAGGACCTGGGTCTTATAATAGCTTCATTTTTCCAAAAAGCTTTGCGCTATTTGTTATATGCACTGGTATTCTTGGGAGGAAACCTGTTCCGTGTTATACGGCGTGGTCCCTTGATATATCTGATTTAAAGTAATGTTTTAAATAACTGTTTTAGTTCTCACACCAGTCACATGACTGACCTGGAGTTTATTGTTTTAACCTAAACTCTGGGTGCCCCTATTTTTCACACGGGCAGCTAGTAGTTTTGGTTTTGCAAATTTATATTCATAGGATCCTGATTTACAACTGGAACGATGCTCGGAAAGCTCTGTATCCGTGTATTATTTTCAGTTGTGTTTTATATTGTTTTTCCGCTGCAATGTAATTTAAAATCTCTGATATTTGTTGAATGTAATTTATTCATTTATACTCTGTATATTCTTGTATCTGATGGAATTGTTGTAATAACAATGAAATGTTCTTCCGTTTGCGTTCTGATTTGTCTTGTCCTCACAGTAATTCGTTCTTTCTCATCTCTTCGGAGAACGGGGAAGTTCGGGTCGCTTCAGTTGGTATCAGAGCTTTGGTTTACAAAGCTCGGAGGACAAGACACATTAGAACCATACGAAAGAATTCATCAGAATTGGATTAGTAATATCCAACGAGAATGATTCGTTAGAAATGGGATCAGTAGTATCCTAGAACGAGTGTGAAGAATATATTTTTGAAATGAAAACGAATTTTTGTTTTGAAAATTTAAATCATATACATATTTGGATATTTATTTACATTGAATTTGGACAATCCAGTATATATAGATTTTGCATATACATCTGATCCACGTGTATTCGAAGTTTTAATATACTGGATAGATATAAAGTCACACTCTAGTCGCCCGGAGATGATTCTGTTGATGACTACGTAGCATCAACAGTTTGTGTTCGAGTTTCGAAGGTGTGATGTTTATATATTTCCAATTGACTGGTGTGAGAACCAAAATTAGATAGGGCTTATTGTTGTGATTTGGCATCAAAAATGTGATTTTTGACTATATATCAAAGTTATGAATTTGAAATTATAATCAACAAATTGATTGCTGGTTGTGTTGTTTGATTATTGTTTGAATTAATTAAATTTTTAACCATTTAGCCAAATTGACCAAAAAGATGAATTGTATTGAAATTTGGTCGCCTTTGCTTGCATATACATGTACTTACATTGAACAGGTCATAGCAAAGAGGCTAGAGCAGAAGAATAAAATTGTTTGCCCGACAAATAGGTACATGTTTAACATAATTTACTGTTTTGTTTGGGTGATGACGATTGGCTAGCCACTTGGCTTTTTCTTTTTCTTTTTGAGATCAGAGGGCCTGTATGGCAATTTCGGGATTTTCCCGTTGCTCCCGGTGCAGGGGAGGTTATGGCGAAATTTTACGGTGTTAGCCAAATTTTTGAAAAATTTGAAAAGTTCTTAGAAACTGAAAAGTTGAAGAACTTAAGCTGTAGTCAAAATACTGAACGTAGAGTTGATTAATCAAACAACATTCGGCTTCGTTCGGGATGAAAAGTTTTAAGTGGGGGAGATTGTAATAACCCAGAAATCTGGACCAGTTTAAAATTTTTAATTTGGCAATTTTAACGAATTTTGATTATTTAAAATGAATTATTTTAAATAATAACGACAAGAAATTTATTTTGAATATAATTCGAACGTATATATTCGTTTGAATCGACGTTAGAATATAAATATTTATTTATAATTATAAAAGGAATCGAAAATGGCGTGGTAGTTCGATAATTCGATTTCAAACTTCAAACGAATGTACCGGGTGCAAAATAAACCGGATTTTAGTGAAACAAAAAATAATGGAATCTAATTGTGACTATCTTTCCAATGAACCAGAAAAATCGAAATTTCATAGCGGGAATCAAAAGATATGTCCAGTTGAAAATTCTGAATAGTCGCTATGGAATTAAGGCCCTTAAAAATGGAAATTTTGCAAACGACCTTAGATTTCGACGAAACCACTTTTGTGGGATCCGTGATGTCAAGTTATTGCTAGATGCCAATTTTCATAATTTTTCGAATCAATATGTGAGCGTGGCAAAGGAAAACGCGTTTGAAAAGTTTCAGTCAATTTTAATCGACTGGAAAATGGCCATTTTCCAAACGGTCTCAGAATTCGACGAAATTAGTTTTGTTAGGACTGTATCGTCATTACGAAGCTAGAAAATATTTTTCGAGAAATTTTCGAGTTAGTATGCGACCATGGTAAATTGAAATACGCGTTCAAATTCAATATATAGAGTTATATGTTGATTTTGATGAAAACTGATCGAAACGATTGAATCAGCTTACAATACATATTCCATTATGTTCGGAATGGGGGTAAAACGCTATAGACGACAGTCGGTGGGTTCGATTTCAAGGTCGAAATTAAAAGTTGCTTTTTGAAATTAATTAAATAAAATAATATATATTATATAAATTCCCTCCTCTCTCCTATTCCTCTCTCCAGCCCTTCAGATCGATTTTGGAAAAAAAAGAAAGAAAAAAACACGCGAGCTCCCCGTACGATGGCCGCCGCCACCGCCTTTGCTGGCGTCGCCCCCCCTGCGCAGTCCCTCCTTGGCTGATCTTCCCCCTCCTTTTCCTCCCTCCGTTCGATGCTCAACACCCCATAAAACCGCCTGAACCACCCTACCGCGCCAACCCTTTGCCACAGTCCGTCGACGCCGACCCTCCAGCCTCCGCCTGCCCCTCCTCCAGCCGCTCAAACCCCCTCTCCCTCCACTCGAACGACAGTAGCCCCAAAACCCAATTTCCCTCAGCAAACCCTCCTACTTCAGGCGCTCTCCGATCCCTCTTCAGCGCCTCGTTGTGCGTGCAAATGACTGCCCTAGGATGGAAGCTCTTTTTCGAGTTTTGCTGTCCAAGAATGAAGAGGAAGACACAACACTTTATTAAAACGTGATTAAGGGTAATTGTTTCTATTTAAATTTAAATTGTTCTAAATCAGTTTTAAAATATCATGGAAAAAAATATATCAATTTTGTTTAGATAAATGGATGTAAAGATTTGCTTGTATGTATATGATAGAGATTCGATTTTTAATAGGCTAAAAATACGATTTTATGTTAAGAGAAGATTAAAAATATAATCTTTTCTTTATAAACATCATTTTAAAAATATAATCTTTTCTTTATAAACATCGTTGTTAGAATATATGATTTTTATATGAAGAAAGGCTTGATTTTAATTTATAGAAAAGTTGCGATCTTTATTTATATGAATGACGAGAGAAAATAGGATTTTTGCTTTCATAAACGATGATTTTTACAATGTGAAAGATCGTATTTTTACAACAAAAAAAGATCTGATTTTAAACATAGATGTGATTTTTATATATTGAATAGCAAAGTAAAATTTTGATTTTTATATATTGAATTGCAAAGTAAAATTTCGATTTTTACATATTGAATAGCGGTATAAAAATGTGATTTTTATATATGTAGTGAAAGCGGACAACGAATGTGACAAAAGGCGAGAACGGCGAAGACTTCTACATTTGAAGTGTCGTGGAGTTGGGATAGCTTTGGTGAGAACTTCTCACCTTTTAAATTTTGTTTTCTAGTTAAAAATATATACTAGGATGCAGACAGTGTTTAGTAGCACCCGACACCCGTTGTCCACAGACCATGAACGGCTTGTATGCTTGTTTGTATGATTTTGATGTGTAGTTGATTGTGTGATGTGAAATGAAATAAAATATTTATATAGTTAAAAACATTTTATTGTTAAAAATAGAATTTTTAACGCATTACGAAAGGAAATAAAAATAAACAAATCGAACGATTTGTTTATATACACACATTTGACTGATATTGATTGGGACGATAAATTGTACACATTGCCCATCTGCACAAATAAAATCTGTGTTTGATTGTTTGAAACCCCACACGGGTATTAGGATGATATATGACATACACTTATCCCAATAGTTAGTTGTATGTTGATCGATTGATTGACAGACTGTTATAAGCGTTAAATATTTATATTCGATGCATATACAGTGTAGAGTGCACTTTGGATGATGGTTGATTATTCATCGTTGTTATTGTATACATGTGTTGTAGAAAAAAATCCATATAATTAACATTATATGGTAATTGATTGGGCTTCATTCAATATTTGAAATAGAAATATTTGAAATAGAAATATTTGAATAGAAATATTTGAAAAAGAAATATTTGAAAAGAAATATTTGAAAAAGAAATATTTGAATAAAAATGTTTGAAAAAGAAATATTTGAAATAGAATATTTGAAAAAAGAAATATATGAAGCGTATTGATTAGATTGACGCCATTTTGACGTGAACGATATTTATATCGATTTATTCAATTTTCAATGTGTACTAAAAGTGTTTTCGAAATTTGAATTATATTGAAAATAATCGAAATTCGAATTGAAATCGAAAGGAATTGAATTCAAATTGAAAATTGAAAAGAAATTCGAATTAAAT
Source organism: Allium sativum (assembly GCA_030737875.1). Classification (NCBI taxonomy): domain Eukaryota; kingdom Viridiplantae; phylum Streptophyta; class Magnoliopsida; order Asparagales; family Amaryllidaceae; genus Allium; species Allium sativum. Next base: position 658,007,369 of record CM060923.1, read on the forward strand.
TGAAATTGAATTGAAATCGATTTGAAATGAATTTAAAACGAATTTATATTGGAATATTCAATTTTGATTTGAAATTGAATATGAAATTGAAACCGTTTTGAAAATGAATTTAAAACGATTTATAAAGCATGTTTTGAATTGAAATCGATGAAGTATATATTATATGTATTATATATATAACATAATAGCCTGAATAGAATGCGCCGCGCTGCGGTAGTTCGTGAATTTCGACCATTGACTTCAAATGGATATTGCGGGAGATCCGACCGTCGGATTCCTCTAAAACCGGAACCTTGGGTTCGTATCGAAAAGAGCTTTCTAACGAATATTAGAAATTTGAAATCTAACGGTTGGATTTGGAATTATGTCCAAATCAAATTTAGAAAACGTCGCTGTAAGTGCAGTTCGATGGCCATTGATGGAAATCGACTGTACGGGCCTTGATAAAATTATTAAAAATAGTAATAATTTGTGCAAAATCATAAGAAATGATTTGGGAAAAATTGGGATGAAAAACTCCATATTTCTAAAGATAAAAATAGATTTTTATCGAAATGAACTAGTTTTGAACTAGAATTAAAATTCTATTTATTTTTAAATAAATAAATTTGATTTGAAAGGGTTTTAAAAGTAACCAGGATTTCCTGTGACGAAAAGGAATTTCGCTCGATCTGAACCAGTCGCTAAACCGATCTAGACCGTTCGAAACGCCTGATTGTTTTGAGAACAAGACAACATAAAACGCAGACGGAAAAACATTTCATTGTATATTACAACAATGCATCAGAATACAAGAATATATAGAGTATAAATGAATATTACACAGAAATATCAGAGATTACAATAAATTACATAGCAGCGGAAAATAATACAATACACAACTAGAAGGAGATATACGGATACAAAGCTTTCCGGATATTGTTCCAGCTGTAAACCAGGATCCTGTGAATATAAATCTGCAAAACCAAAACTACTAGCTGCCCGTGTCAAAATAAGGGCACCCAGAGTTTAGGTTAAAACAATAAACTCCAGGTCAGTCATGGGACTGGTGTGAGAATTAAAACAGTTATTAATCTTTATTTTAAAGTTGGGTAAATTTAGGGACCACGCCGTATAACACGGAACGGGTTTCCTCCCAAGAATACCAGTGCATAAAACAAACAGCGCAATGCTAAATAAAGAAACAATGAAGCTGTTATAAGACCAAGTTCCTATCACACAATGCAACGCAAGCCGGAGGATAGGGTTTTTACCTTATAATAGCCAAGAATGCTTGATACGTTGAAAAACAAATCATTTGATACTATTATAAGTGCATAGTGTATAAAACAACTTCAAATCATAAGTATCAATCATAGACGGCATAAGCGCCCCATCCCACTATGTCGCCATACTAGGCTCTACAAATAAAACCGCAAATGTCACGTATTTGGAAATTGGATTTCCTTCTATGAACCGAGGCTAGGGATCGTCCTCTACCGGTTCGAGACAATCTAACCCATGTCTCAGGATCAGAGCTCGAGTGACCCTTGGAGCGACAGGGTCGGTCCACCGATATGGATTAAAATGCCTGAACACTACGTTTCCCCTCCATTTGGGGCGTAAATGAGCCAACGAATGGCTCCATCGGACCCGGATCGTCCGATCTAACCGAGGCGCCTCGCAACAGCAACAACCACACAGGTGAAAAGTATATAAATGTCAGGGCTGGTAGGTCACTGACACCATCCTAGCTAGAAGGAAACGCATGCCCTCCCTGAGGTCCTCTCCCGTTTTTGGTTCACAACCGGGGTGCGAAACTCGCGAAGTAAACGTTACACAAAGCTATGCCACAAAGGCCGTGCTTTGATCATCATCACAAGACTTTGCTTTTCAACAGAAGCCTCGATCAATTGCCACTTAGGCATGCCACACAAGCAATTCACTCAATGCGTTTGATATCCATCAATATATAACCCCTGAGCTCGTACGTCTCAGAGAAGGGCGTTAAGCAAGAGAATAAATTCTCCGCCGCCAAACAGATATATATTTAATAGAGATCAATCACCCGGACTAAAATCCAATGTCAGACACACAGTCCATTTACAAGTCCGCCCTGGGTCTGAACGGAACCGGAGGCACCTAGTACCCCGCATATCCATCGATCTCCAAGTACGTCTGGACGATCACCAACTGTTTCCATCTTCTTGGGTGTACAGCCCAATCAACATCATCAGTAATCCCCCAAACGACGTGATGACTTCCGGTCTTCGACCACTGTCTTCATCTTTGACTTATCGTCGTATCAGTTGTTCAGAATGGGATAAACCCGGTCTTTCCGAACAACTCGCGTATATTTTAAATAAGTGTTACACAAACACAACATACGCCTCATTCCAATTCATCAGTCACTAACCGTAAATTAATCAAGAGAATAATTCCCCAAATATTAACCCCGAAGGCCGAAACCAACAACAGATCAATATCCAGGAAACCATTTTGCTTAGCTAACCGACAGTTAGTTTCTAAATTTCACATTCATAGGGAAAGGTTTCCATTAATTTTATCAAAGATAAATCATTAAAATTTATTCTTTAATCTACTTTTGAATATCAATTCAAACTAGTCGGGATTAACGAACCTTACCGAAGTAATCATTTGTTTTAATTTCCCAATCCCAACCTATTCATCCCATGAAGTAAAACTGGTAGTACTTCATATCTAACACCACGGTGTTATCGATAAATTCAATTACCATTTCACGTTCAAATCTAATTAAAGATTTAACTATCGCCTGGAGCAAAACTGGTTATACTCCATTCTCGATCATTTCAGTCTAATTAAAGATTCATTAAAACTCCACTTAGTTTTAATCTTTAACTGGGTTAAAGAATCAGTGTCATTTAAAACACAGTTCACGATAAACCCAAAATCACATTCCATTAATTATCGGGTTAAAGAACGAGTGTTATTTAAAACACTGTCCACGATAAACCCAAAAATCAATATCAATTCAATTCCAATTAAATATTATTTAATAGGTACACTTCATTAAATCCAAATAAAAAGATTTAATCTTTTCTTAACTGGGTTCAAGAACAGTGTTAGTCAAGACAACATTCACGACAAACCCAAATCACATTTGATATTAAATACAAGGCTCTGAATAGAAAATATATCGGCTTATATTCAATATCAAATTCTACGACCAACAGATATCGTATTGGAAATAACGATATATATCTATATCTTTCAAATTTCCATAACAACATCTGTATAATCACGAAATCCAACATCGAAATATTCCGAAGACAGTTTCGATTCAAATCCATTCCAATGCAATCATTGGAAATTCTGGTTATTTTCAAAACCATTTCAAATTCAATTTATTTATTTAAAAATAAATAGAATTATAATTCTAGTTCAGAACTAGTTCATTTCGATAAAAATCTATTTTTATCTTTTCAAATATGGATTTTTTCATCCAAATTCTTTGTAAATCATTCTTTATGATTTTACACAAATTATTACTATTTTTAATAATTTTATCAAGGTCCGTACAGTCGATTTCCATCAACGGCCATCGAACTGCACTTACAACGACCTTTTTCAAATTTGATTTGGACATAATTCCAAATCCAACCGTTAGATTTCTAATTTCTAATATTCGTTGGAAATCTCTTTTCGATACGAACCCAACGGTTCCGGTTTTAGGAGAATCCGACGGTCGGATCTCCCGCAATATCTGTTCGAAGTCAATGGTCGAAATTCGCGAACTGCCGCGGCGCGGCGCGTTCTATTCAGGCCATTATATTATATATAATATATATAATATATACTTCATCGATTTTCTTTTCAAAACGATTTTTAATTCCATTTCCATTCGTTTTCAATTCAATTTGAATTTTAAATTAATTCAGTTTCGATTCAAATTCATTTCTATTCAATTTCTATTCGAATTCATTTTAAAATGATTTCAATTCTATTTCGATTCTATTCGAATTCATTTTAAAATGATTTCAATTCTATTTCGATTCTATTCGAATTCATTTCAAAACGATTTCAATTCTATTCGAATTCATTTCAAAACGATTTTAATTCTATTCGAATTCATTTCAAAACGATTTCAATTCTATTTCAATTCTATTCGAATTCATTTTAAAACGATTTCAATTCTATTTCAATTCTATTCGAATTCATTTTAAAACAATTTCAATTCTATTTCAATTCTATTCGAATTTCAAACCCTTTCAGTTTATTTCGAATTTCAAATCAATTCAATTAAATTCGAATTTCAATTCACTTTAATATTCACTTCAATTTGAATAAAATCGATATAAATATCGTTCACGTCAAAATGGCGTCAATCTATCAACGCGGCTTCATATATTTCAATTTTCAAATATCCTACTTCAAATATTTCTTTTTCAAATATTTCTATTCAAATATTTCATTTCAAATATTTCTATTTCAAAACTGGAATGAGGCCCAAACAATTACCATATAATGTTAATTATTTGGATTTTCTACAACACATGTATACGATAACAACGATGAATAATCAACCATCATCCAAAGTGCATTCTACATTGTATAAGCATCAAATATAAATATTCAATGCTTATAACAGCCTGTCAATCAATCGATCGACATACAACTAAACAATCGGGATTAGTGTACGTCAAATATCATCTCAATACCCGTGTGGGGTTTCAAGCAATCAAACACAGATTTTTATTTGTGCAGTTGGGCGATGTGTAAAATTTATCGTCCCAATCAATATCAGTCAAATCAGTGTATATAAACAAATCGGCCGATTTGTTTATAGATATTTATTTATTCACCTTCACGTTAAAAATTATATTTTTAACGATACAATATTTTTAACTATATAAATATTTTATTTTCTTTAAACACATTAATTTTTAGTTCATTTACCCAATAAAATGATATTTTTATTTTTCTAACTTATTTTAGAAAATTTCGGCGGCATAACGGCACGATACTAGAAACGGGACGAGGCTTAGCCTTATCCCCAGTCTAGTGAAGGCCCACGCCTTTCACACATCAATCAAATCCATTTAATTCACCAAACAATTCAATTCAAACCAAATAATCTAACCAACTACACAACCAAACAAACAAGTCCATGGTCTGTGGACGATTGTGTCGGGTGCTACTAAGCACCGTCTGCATCCTAGTATATATATAACTAGAAAATTAAATTAAAGAGTGAGAAATTCTCACCGATGGCTATCCCAACTCCACGACACTTCTTATGTAGAAATCTTCGTCGTTCTTTCCTTTCATCACTTTCGTTGCCCGTATCCACTACATATATAAAAATCGAATTTTTACTTCGCTATTCAATATATAAAAATCAAATTTTTTCTTTGCTATTCAATATATAAAAATCGAATTTTTACTTTATAAAAATTATATTTTTAATCCTTCTATCTAATAAAAATTGTATTTTTAGCCAATTAAAAATCGAATCTCTATCATATAAAATTCATATTTTTATTCTTTCAAACTATATATAAATGATCATATTTTTATATTTCCATTTACATAATAAAATCCTATTTTTAAAACAATGTTTTTCCAGAGCTCCAGCACGTCTATTATATAAATAACATACATATGTTAAAAATCATATTTTTCTTTCTAATGCGATTCTATAAAAATCGTATTTTTATGTTTCTCTTTCTATTTTAAAACAATCCTAATTTTTCTATTTTCAAACTGTATGACTTCTATAATTTCAAACAATATGATTTTTATAATTTCAAACAAAACAATGTTAATTTTATATTTTACAAAGAATGTATATTTTTATATAGGAATATATTTTTAAAACAATGCCATTTTTATATATTTTAAAATAGCGCCACTTATATATTTGCTATTTTATAAAAAACCATTGCTAATATATAATTTTTTTTATAAACGAAAACATTACTATTTGCTATTTTATAAAAACATTGCTAATAGATATATATTTATATATATACATATATATATATATATATATATATATAATTTTTATCTACTAACTGCAAGAATAAACTAAAATATATTATAATAAAATAAGAAGAGCTCACAGTTTTCTTCTGCATCGTGCTCGAACTGAGCTCCTGTTCTAGGGCTCCGATTAGCGAGCCACTGGAGGGGGCGGAGCACGATCGGAGTTGACCACCCGGAGCGCCATCGTGAGAGCCCCCTTCTGCCTAAACGCCTTCGAGATCGGCGGTACTTCCAGCGCCTGAAGCCAGCTCGAACGTCGCGGTTTTCAAAGCGAAATCCGACCATCCCAGGCGGTTATTCCAGATCGAGCCCGTTGATCGCGTAGAGCTCCTTGAGATGTAGAGTTTTGGCACTAGAGATTATCAGAGTAGTTGAAAGAAGGTGGAGATCGAAGCGGAAGAAATACGGAGGTTTTCCGCCTTCGATTTCTTTCTGAGCAAACGGCGGTATTTTAGAAAGTAAATTAGGTTTAGAGAGAAAGGAATTCTATTGGCCATAATTATATTTAAATTATTTTATTCTCTTCTAATTCCAAAAATACCCTTTTGTTGCTACGAACTCGAAATCGAACCCGCCGACTGTCGTCCCTAGCATTTTACCCCCATTCCGAACACAATGGGATCTATATTGCAGGCCAATTTTATCGTTTCGACTAGTTTTGATTTACATTAAAGTATAAATCTTTATATATTCAATTTAAACGCACATTTCAAATTGCCGGGGCCACACACTAACTCGAAAAATTCCAGAAAAATATTTTCTAGCTTCTTATGGACGATACGGTCCTAACAAAACTAATTTCGTCAGATTCTGAGATCGTTTGAAAAATGGCCATTTTCCAGTCAATTAAAATCAACTGAAACTGGTCAAACGCGTTTTCCTTTGCCACGCTTACATATTAATTCGAAAAATTATGAAAATTGAAACCTAGCAATAACTTGACATCGCGGATTCAATAAAAGTGGTTTCGTCGAAATCCGAGGTCGTTTGCAAAATTTCCATTTTTAAGGGCTTGAATTTCATAGCGACTATTCAGAATTTTCAACTGGACATATCTTTTGATTCTCGCTATGAAATTTCACTTTTTCGGATTCGTTGGAAAGATATTATCGAATAGATCCTATTATTTTTGGTTTCACTAAAATCCGGTTTATTTTGCACCCGGTACATTCAATTGAAGTTTGAAATTTATTGAACTACCGTGCCATTTTCAATACCTTTTATAATTATAAATAATTATTTATATTCTAACGACGAACTATATAATATATACGTTCGAATTCTATTCAAAATAAATCTCTCGTCGATATTATTTAAAATAATCTATTTTAAATAATCAAAATTCGCTAAAATTGCCAAAATAAAATTTTTAAACTGGCCCAGATTTTCGGGTTGTTACATTTCCAATAATTGAATTTGAATGGATTTGAATCGAAATTGTCTTTGGATTATTTCAATGTTGGATTTCGTGATTATACGGATATTGTTATGGAAATTTGAAAGATATATTTATATCGTTATTTCCAATACGATATTTGTTGGTCGTAGAATTTGATATTGAATATATGCCGATATATTTTCTATTCAGAGCCTTGTATTTAATATCAAATGTGATTTGGGTTTGTCGTGAATGGTGTCTTCATTAACACTGTTCTTAAGCCCAGTTAAGAAAAAGATTAAATCTTTTATTTAGATTTAATGAAGTGTACCAATTAAATAATATTTAATTGGAATTGAATTGGTATTGATTTTTGGGTTTATCGTGAACAGTGTTTTAAATAACACTTGTTCTTTATCCGATAATTAATAGAATGTAATTTTGGGTTGTCGTAAACGGTATCTTCAATAATACTGTTCTTAGACCCAAAGGAGTTAAGAAAATCAGAAACCAACTGGAGATTAGTTAAGTTGAATGGTTTCTGGGGTATTGATCTGATGTTGGTTTCGGCCTTCGAGGTTAATACTTAGGGAATTGCTCACTTGCTAATTTATGGTTAGGGTCTGATTGAAATGCAATGTGATTTTGGGTTTATAGTGAACCGTGTTTTAAATGACACTGATTCTTTAACCTAGTTAAAGATTAAAACTAAGTGGAGTTTTAATGAATCTTTAATTAGATTGAAAAGATTGAGAATGGAGTATCACCAGTTTTGCTCCAGGCGATAGTTAAATCTTTAATTAGATTTGAACGTGAAATTGTAATTGAATTTACCGATAACACCGTGGTGTTAGATATGAAGCATTACTAGTTTTCCTTCATTGGATGAATAGGTTGGGATTGGGAAATTAAAACAAATGATTACTTCGGTAAGGTTCGTTAATCCTGACTAGTTTGAATTGATATTCAAAAGAAGGTTAAAGAGTAAATTTAAAAGGATTTATCTTTGATAAAATTAATGGGAGCCTTTCCCTTAGATTATGAAATTTAGAAACTAGCCGTAGGTTTGATAAGATGAGTGGTCTCCTGGATATTGATATGGTGTTGGTTTCGGCCTTCGCGGTTAATATTTGGGAAATTGTTCTCTTGCTGATTTACGGTTAGTGACTGATGAATTGGAATGAGGCGTATGTTGGGTTTGTGTAACATTTGTTTATAATATACGTGGGTTGTTCGGAAAGGTTGGGTTTATACCCATTCTGAATAACCTATTCGACGATAAGTCGAAGATGATGACGGTGGTCGAAGACCGGAAGTCTTTACATCGTTTGGGTGATTACTGATGATCTTGATTGGGCTGTACACCCAAGATGAGGGAATCAGTTGGTGGTCGTCCAGACGTACTTGGGGATCGACGGATATGCGAGGAAAGTGCCTCCGGTTTCGTTCAGACCTAGAACGGACTTGTAAATGGATGGTGTGTCTGACATTGTATTCCTTGATATCGTATTCGTTGATCTCTACTAAATATATATCTGTTTGGCGACAGAGAATTTATTCTCTTGCTTAACGCCCTTCTATGAGACATACGAGCTCAAAGGTTACATATTGGCAGAAATCAGTGCTACGATATGGATTGATAGTGTGGCATGCTGAGATGCAGTGATCCAGACTTTTGTTGAAAAGCAAAGTTTGGTGGATGATGATCAAAGCGCAGCTTTAATATAGCATGGCTTTGTGTATAGCATTGATTCGCGAGCCTCAAACCCCGGTATGGTGGAAAACTGATGGTTTGATCAGTATGCTTTTTGGTGGATGGGCACCTTAGTGGTGTCTTGGATTCGGTCGACCGAGATGAGCTTAGTGCTCAGGGATAGAGTAAGCGGTTTTTCTCTCGCTGGGACGTAAGCTGCGGTAATACTCTGGTCCCAAAAGTGCGGATGTGCAGACGGTGTTTTCACTTGTTGGGACGTAAGCCATGGGGAATTGCACTACGCGATCGATCTTTCGAATCAGGAGCCACCATGACGGAAATCCAATTTCTAATACGCGATATTGCGGTTTTAATTGTAGAACTAGTATGGCGACATGATATATGGTACCCATGCCGTCTATGATGGATACTTATGATTTGAAGTTGTTTTACAAGTTATGCACTTATAGTAGCATCAAATGATTTGTTTTAAACGTACTAAGCATGTTTGGCTATTATAAGGGTAAATCCTATCCCCCGGCTTGCGTTGCATTGTGTGATAGGACCTGGGTCTTATAATAGCTTCATTTTTCCAAAAAGCATTGCGCTGTTTGTTATATGCACTGGTATTCTTGGGAGGAAACCCGTTCCGTGTTATACGGCGTGGTCCCTTGATATATCCGATTTAAAGTAAAGTTTTAAATAACTGTTTTAGTTCTCACACCAGTCACATAACTGACCTGGAGTTTATTGTTTTAACCTAAACTCTAGGTGCCCCTATTTTCCACACCGGCAGCTAGTAGTTTTGGTTTTGCAGATTTATATTCACAGGATCCTGATTTACAGCTGGAACGATGCTCGGAAAGCTCTGTATCCGTGTATTATTTTCAGTTGTGTTTTATATTGTTTTTCCGCTGCAGTGTAATTTAAAATCTCTGATATTTGTTGAATGTAATTTATTCATTTATACTCTGTATATTCTTGTCTCTGATGGAATTATTGTAATAACAATGAAATGTTCTTCCGTTTGCGTTCTGATTTGTCTTGTCCTCACAGTAATTCGTTTTTTCTCATCTCTTCGGAGACCAGGGAAGTTCGGGTCGCTTCATTGGGCAAGGGATCATTTTATAGTCAACACATGACACGGGTTGGGATTTTAGTATGGGTGGTGCAGAGAAAATAGATATCATAGAAAGGTTTTAATGGTGAAGTAGAGAAATCTTGCGTTGCTTGATAGAAATCTTGTGAAATTATACTTAGTTTATCTTGAATGGGAATCTTGCGATGTTATACTTGACAAAAATCATATGATGTTATTCTTAGTTATCGTGCCTGTAGCTTATCTTGTTGTAACGACCCAGGGGTTTCAGCCTAGAAATTTCGAAATAAATACCTTTACCGTAACTCATGCCGATCCTCCAAGCACCGAAACACTGGATAGTTATTAGAAAGAAATTAGAGGGTGAGATAAGAAAGAAAGAAATTTAGAATAGAAGAAGAAGAAGAAGAAACAACACAACACAGAGTCTCACATCGCAGCGGAACAAAATATAATACTGAAATAAATCTTTACTAAGAACTTTTGAAATACTTACATATCAAAGTACATCACATATCTAGACAGTTATAATAACCTGTCCTCAGATACAACCCACAGCGGAATAGTAGCTATATAATATCATACGTCTGAACATCTCCAGCTCGTCTCTGGACTTTATAGCACTCGATAACCTGAACCTGTACACCCCGGGCTAACCCGAGCATTTACAAAACACCGGGTCAATCTGGTGAACTAGAGTGAGATAAACTCGCACAGTTTTTAGGATAAATCATCCAATCATGATTTTAAAGTTCAAAATGTTTTCAAAAGAAAAGAATAATCGTAAGACCAAATCCACACATAAATACGGACGAATTTACCTTAAAATAACCCAAAACAGTTTGAAAACCAATATCTTGTCTGATATTATAATAATGTCTATATACAAGTAATTATCAATCTAGTGGAACGCTTGCATCTCACGCTCCACATATATAATATACAATCAAAAACCGCGGGCGCTTATTGGAGATTGGATTCCGACTATGACAAGGTATGGGACCACATGCCGATAGTGTATCTCTAGAGATGAATACACTGGGTTCAACAAGAATGTCTTGCAAACCGGCCCTCACATGACCAACCACTCATTTCGCTTGAGTGTATCGAACGTATATCACCGACGGTTGGGATCAACAACTGTCTCCCGAAAAGGGACAGCATCGAGACATAGATTAAAGAAGCAAATAGGATTTCCTCTAGATAGGTGATTATACACCCTAATGGGAGCGACCCACATAGCCATGCTGCCTGCCCAATTTTTGTCATTTCCCGGTTGATGAGGCTTGAGGTCAGAATTAACTTCTGATCATCTGGTCGTCATTCACTTTGAATGTCACATCGTCAAATCCGTCAGATATCACTAATTGATATCCACAAAAATACTCTAGTTGGAAGCTAAGAGAACGACAATTCTCTGCCAATAACTATAGCACGTTTGAAGAAATCAACGTACATGACCCTTTGGAAATGCTCTGTCAAACATTCGTCCATACAAGTCATCCAGGAACAGGATGAACCGAAGGCACTCTCCTACCGCATCCATATAGGAATCACCCCGCGGATCAGTAGCGAGAAGTCCTTGCAACCAGTAGATTCCAACCACGACAGAATCACAGCTTATCTCTACTTGCCAGGCAGAGAATATTAGTGGTTCTTCCGTTTATGAAAATCCACGGTCTTCAATGCTCCATCTCGACCATCTTCTGATATCTTCACGTATTTGTTGGTCGGAATGGTTTTTGAATAAATTCGATCTCGGTCTTTCCATACCAATAATAGTATTGGTCAGATTCGATAGTCGGTGTTTTAACTATCAAAATATACAGTGTTTCAATCGTGACACTCCAATGATTTCGTTGGTTCAGTATTCAGCATCACTTGGCCTTTAACAAACTGGTTTACTTTTGTTAAATTAAAACTTCTAATTCTTTTAATAATCAAAATACGATATTTGAATTCTGACTTGATAGACTAAGGTTCTCAAAAACCATTGTGAAATAACGTACAATCATAATTAAATTCCCACTTCAATCTCCTTTCAAACCTTTGTTATATTATCACGAACCTCTTTTACGATTACCAACTAATATTACCTTCAGATAATCCCGATGTTGTTCAAGTTGGGATATTTTAATTGCCTCTCAGACCTTGATCAAACAACGTTCTTATCCTCAGATAAATAGAAGTTGTAACCAAAACCCAATATCTCATTTCAGCCTCAAAACAATTTCCATCATAACTTGAATTTGGTTATACAAACCTATAACCCATTTCTTTAACTAGATTTAATTATTTCCATTCTTCTTCCAAATTTATTCGACCATTTCCCCCTTTGGAATTCTTATTTCAAATTCCCGTTTTTACTTGATCTCATTTTCGAGTAACATTAACTTAAGATTAACGCTTTTCCCCTTTGTAAATCCCATTTATATCCCTGGTTTATCATCAAACCCTTTTGATCTAAATTTCCCTTCACTTAATTCGAATAATCAAGTAACACTTATATCAAGCTATTCTATTCGCTTGGAATTCCTTCCATAACCTCGTTATAATAAATTTTGGGTTTTAAATATAAAATCTCGTACATAAACTCCTTTCACCATTCCATCTGATTTCATTTCACTTCGATCACCTTTGAAAAGAAATCTTCTACATTATTATTAATTAAATAATAATTCACTTCGATTGTCAACTACTGCAGTAAATAAGTCTTTATCAACTAAAATGAATAGTAAACCCTTTTAAAAACCCTTATCTAAATTTAAACAATATTCATTTAACTCTTTTAATCAAAAACACATTAATTTGACTATCAATTTCAATTCAAATTGGTCGATTTAGTTACTCAAATCTCGATTATCTCATTAACCGATTCTAATTAATCCTCGCTTTAAATTAATTAAAAATATAATTAATTTAAATAAATTCCATTAATTGTTTACTTTACAAAACAATGATCAAAGTTTAACCATTCGATCCATTTCTCAGTAAATCTGGTTTACATCAGAATTTATTTTATAAATAAATTATTTACAATCAAAGTCTTAAATAAATAAAATACTTATTTCTCTTTAATAAATTTATTCAAAAATAATATATTTCAAATCTAGCTTTAGTTATAAAACAAATTTTATAACTTTCACTCTATCGATTCACCTGACGGTGAATCAATATCTATAACCCGATTGATTTTAAAGGCCATACTCTGCCAAACCCTTAACCAATATCGCCATTGGTTTAAACCAAACAGATGTTGAATATTAAGTCAATAATCAACCATCAAATCAATCACACAAATAGATCAGTTCATATATGGTAATATGAAAATAAATATTACATTTGAGGGATCCGGTTGGGTCCCTCCAACCCGTCCTTCCCTGTATTCAAATGGTTATCTCAAATCAGACCATTCAGTTTTGTTTAACTGATAACACTAAATAACAACCATTCAACATCAACCATAAGAAATTCAAACAATTCAACCATTTAAACACGTTTATAAATAAACGTGAGCAACCAAGGTGGGCTACCTTTATTGGAACCAATCGTTAAAAATAATGATTTGGTAATTTACTGAAATTAAACATAGTTTAATTTCATCAGTTGAATCAACAAACAATGGTAGAACTAGCAAACAGGCAACCATCAGCAAGCAGAGCACACAAAATAAAAACCCAATTTATATAAAATATAAAAAGAGTAACTGAGTGAGTTTAACTCACCTTGTTTCCGTTGTCGTTAAAGCGGTTCGGTTTCCATTCCAATTAAATTAAACCATTGTTTAATTCAACAATAATTTCCGGCAGTCTCCAGCTTTGTCCAGCATAAATTCCAAGATGTAGAGTTCGGAAACTCGGTCCCAATACAATTGGTTCACCTCAAATTCTGAAAATAATTAAATAAGATACTAATGTTTTTAATGGTTTACAATCTAGATATTAATTAACCTATTACTTAGTCATTTATAAATGTTAATTAATTACATCGTTAAACAAATTAGCCAGGCCGACAGTTTTCCTTCTGCACTGTTGCACTACAGTGCTTCCTATGCCTGATCGAGCTTTACGCTGCTCATGTCTTGCACAATTTGAAAACTATTTTAATTTACACTATTTTAATTAATTAGCTTAATTCCCTAATTATCATTAGTTAAAACTAGTTATGTGTTAACACTTCGCTAATTACGTTTACAAATTCTGTTGTTTTTCTAAGGCTGAAGCCATTTTCTTCGGTTATTCTCTGTTGTTCAACACGGTAGACATCTGCAAATATCACTCTTTAGTATATAATAGGATTTAAGATTTAAATAGGATGTTTAAGTCATAATTACTAAAACTAAATTACGTTTTGCCTGGGACTAGAAGGCCGACCATGTTTTGATTTGCTCATGGCTCTGGTTTTCGTTTCCAACCCAGTGTAATCAAATAAGGCCAATGCTCCTCTTCATTCTTTCAAACCGTTCTTCCTATATTCAAATCATCGAAACATCCCAGAACATATCCTTGCCATACTCACTTCTTTTCCATTCCGTTATGCCTTTTCTTCCTCTCCCGTCATCTGCCACCTCAGCATCTAGTTGGCACAGGCCATTCCCTCACACAATCCCGCTATATCCATCCTTCTACATTCGCTTAAAGAAGCCACCACGGCGCCCAACATCGTCGACCGGAAACCCAATCAACGGTTGCTGCTCTCTGCGCCTTCACACCTCCTGTCTCCGCACCAAACGCCTCCATACCCGGCGCTGTGCTTCGCCGGAAAAACCATCTAAACGCGGCTGCTTCGGACTGAAATTCAAGCCACATCAGAGTCGGAAACATCATTACAGCCGATCATCGGGAAGAACTCATTGAGTTTGAAAGATTATCAGTTGGAATTTTTTATAGAACTGAATTGATTTTTGAGAACAAAGAGGACGAATCGGAGGGGTTTCGTTCATTCGTGTATATATGTAGTGTAAGGAATGGGAGAGATGAGCGCAACATCTTTCACGATGTTACAACATATAGGACAAAGCTAAAATATAGGGTGCATGCAGTTGTCTTAGCCCTGTGTTGATGGTGATTAAACAGGAAGTTTGTTTTCCTGTTGATGGATTTAGATTGATTTACGAATATACATAGCAGAAA
Organism: Allium sativum; assembly: GCA_030737875.1. Taxonomy (NCBI): domain Eukaryota; kingdom Viridiplantae; phylum Streptophyta; class Magnoliopsida; order Asparagales; family Amaryllidaceae; genus Allium; species Allium sativum. The sequence goes on from CM060923.1 coordinate 658,022,677, forward strand.
AGGAGACACAGCTATGTGCATTTCATTTCATTTAGCCTTCAAGGAGTAGCTGGACGTGATGTTGAAAGTAGTGGATTGGATTGAAGGTAGCGTGTGTTATTTATATTAGTTTATTTTCAATGAAACTTTACCGTAAAGTAATTGATTAAAGCCCCTATAAATGATCTCTGTTTACTGATAAAAATGCTAATCTTAGTGTAAAATGGTATTCCGGATCCAATGGGACAAGTTTCGTCGAAATCCGAGGTCGTTTGGAAAAATTTTCCTTTATAAAACCAGAAATAAACACGCGTTTAATTTTTTCACGATCACCAGATAAATGAAATCAACTTGAAACTTTGAAATCCTACAATAACTTTTCAATACGAACCCAACGGCACTAGTTTCGTCGCATTCTGAGACTGTTTCCCCGGTAGGCTATTTTTACCGTGCACCGCAATGCCCTTCAGAACATCAAATTTGCCGGTCTATCAAAATAACAAACTATATACCTATCCTGACTCTAATCGACGATACGAACTCAACGGGACTGGTTCCTGGCCTAATTCGACCGTCTGCTCCAGTTACACTCAAAAATCTCTTTATTAAAAGGGTCCGTTTAGCACAGGTCCTTATTAAGTTTCAAAATTAGGCACAGGTCCATTCATTAACTTATTGTAAATTATGTCCCTATTTTTCTATTTAGAAAAATTGCATATATTTATGCAATAATTCATCAACGTTAGTTCAACTTTATTTGCATACATGTATGCAACAATTCAGAATATTTGCATACATGTATGCAAATATTCGTTCAGAATAAATGCATACATATATGCAAAAATTCTGAATATTTGCATACATGTATGCAAATATTCGTTCAGAATAGTTGCATAAATGTATGCAAATATTTTGAACAGTTGCATACATGTTTGCAACTATTCTGAACGAATATTTGCATACATGTATGCAAATATTCGTTCAGAATAGTTGCATACATGTATGCAAAAATTTAGAATATTTGCATACATGTATGCAAATATTCGTTCAGAATATTTGCATACATGTATGCAAATATTCATCAGAATAGTTGCATGCATGCATGCAAAAATTCAAAATATTTGCATACATGTATGCAAATATTCGTTCAGAATAGTTGCATACATGTATGCAACTATTTTGAATATTTGCATACATGTATGCAATTATTCGTTCAGAAAATTTGCATACATGTATGCAAAAATTCAAAATATTTGCATACATGTATGCAAATATTATGAATAACACGTAAAAATAAAAATAGGGACTAAACTTATAATAAGTTTATGACTGGATGTGAGCCTAATTTTGAAACTTAATAGGGATGTGACAATAATTTTCACTTAAATAAATTTAATTACGCGCTATAGAATTTGAACGGACGTTTATGGCTGCCGTGGCCACATACGACATCGGTTTGCCACGCGGTTTGATTTTCTGACAATAATTTGATGATATTGTTCCAATGAAACTAATTTCATTGAAAACAGAGTTCGTTTGCAAAATGGCCAATTTAAAGGCCGATAACGCTTCTCATAGCGTTTTTTCCAAAATTTGATTTAGCCGTAACTCGCAATCTATAACACGAAATCTGGATTTTTCTCTTTCATATGAAAACCATCGTCAACACGATCCCAACGTTTCTGGTTTCACAGAAATCTGACTTATATCGTGTCCTGTATTCTCAGTTGAAGTTCAAAACTCGAATTTACGAACTGCACGCCATTTTCAAGCTCGATTTATATTATATAAATTGTATAATGTTCGAACTTAGTTTTAAATAACGAATTAAATATTAAATTCAATTGATATTCCAAATCTAATATTAAAATTAAATAAATTGAATTAAATATTTGATTGCCAAAAACACGGGTCGTTACATTCTTCCCCCCTTAAATTAATTTCGCCCTCGAAATTGCTAAGGTAAGAAAGAACGTTATAAACTCATTAATTTCCAAATCCAATTTAGTTTAAATCAAAAATCAATTCAATACTGTAAATAGATATTTTCAAAAATATTGAAAATTTTCTAACACCTTAAATTCTCGAAAAATTTCGCCAGCACCTCCTCTGTACGGCTCAATCGTTACAACTACATCTCGCCTTTCTAGGCCTTCTCCAATCCAAAAGAAAGTAAAACAACCAAGCGGGTTGCCAAATAGGCTCATAAATCTCCAAACCCATATAAATAAACGTGTACCTTTTAGTCGGGCATATCATTATATCATTCCATCCGCTACCCGGTCAACTTATACAAATGCATTCCCAAACAAAATTCCAATTTTTATCCTCCAAACCAATCCTTCACGCGTCCAAGCCAAATCTCATTCTTAACTCAATTTCCATCCATTATCAATTTCAACTCTTAACTTACCAGTCTAATGCCATCTTAGATTCCTGCCTTACAATTCAAGTCTGATTCTACTTGATATATTATATCTCGATTAAATTTCAAGTCAATTGATTTCAATTCAATTCATATTTGCTTTCACAAATTTCTATTAAATTGTGTTTTTGTTCAAACAATTTCCCTGGGAGTTTTCAAAATGGTTTAGCTCTTTCAAAAATCAAATATTCCTTTTCATGATTCAAAACAACTTCCTTTTTCCAAAATAATTTGAAAATAAAATCTTTGGTAGTAATCCGTCACTTACAACTCGAAAATGAACATTGATGATGTGGCCAGCAACCTCAGAGTTACTTCCCAGCTATCGAAGTGAGTTCAATACTATATCACTTATCAAAACCGTATTTAAACCTTTTCATTTTGAAATCTATTTCAAAATATCAAACACAATGCTCGTAAAACAAATTAAAATCTCCCAGGATTTTGAAATTCTCATATATTCAATCCAAGTTCATTTGCAAACAACTTTCCCACTTTTAGGAATTTTAATTCCAATTCTGATTTAGATTTCAGATTTAATTCATCTGATTCGATATTTTTATACTGATACGAATTCTGGTTGGTAATTTACATAACCATTTCAATTATAATCTCATTCGATTATAATAACAAACAACACATCCAAAATATTATAATATTTCCAATATATAATTTCCTTTATATTAAAATATAATTTGGGTAAAATTAGTTCATTTACCCTCTTTCAAAACATACTGCGTCGGTTTATCGTACTTGAGTGTTTAGAAACCCCTATCGATACAGTGGATCAAACTGATCGACCAGAACTCATAAACAACTCAAACAAATAAATCTCCACAATATAAAACAATTTTTATAAAATCTACAAATACGTTCACTCGTATATATACGCTCAGACTCAATCTAGGGTATTGCTAACCCCATCTCTACTGAGTCACGCCACAGAGCCAAGGTAATCACTTAACCTTTAGCTGTGATGCCACTGTAATGACCCAGGGGTTTCAGCCTAGAAATTTCGATATAAATACCTTTACCGTAACTCATGTCGATCCTCCAAGCACCGAAACACTGGATAGTTATTAGAAAGAAAGTAGAGGGTGAGATAAGAAAGAAAGAAATTTAGAATAGAAGAAGAAGAAGAAACAACACAACGCAGAGTCTCACATCGTAGCGGAACAAAATATAATACTGAAATAAATCTTTACTAAGAACTTTTGAAATACTTACATATCAGAGTACATCACATATCTGGACAGTTATAATAACCTGTCCTCAGATACAACCCACAGCGGAATAGTAGCTATATAATATCATACGTCTGAACATCTCCAGCTCGTCTCTGGACTTCACAGCACTCGATAACCTGAACGTGTACACCCCGGGCTAACCCGAGCATTTATAAAACACCGGGTCAGTCTGGTGAACCAGAGTGAGATAAACTTGCACAGTTTTTAGGATAAATCATCCAATCATGATTTTAAAGTTCAAAATCCTTTCAAAAGAAAAGGATAATCGTAAGACCAAATCCACACATAAATACGGACGGTTTTTACTTTACGATAACCCAAAACAGTTTGAAAACCAATATCTTGTCTGATATTATAATAATGTCTATATACAAGTAATTATCAATCCAGTGGAACGCTTTCATCTCACGCTCCACATATATAATATACAATCAAAAACCGCGGGCGCTTATTGGAGATTGGATTCCGACTATGACAAGGTATGGGACCACCTGCCGATAGTGTATCTCTAGAGATGAATACACTGGGTTCAACAAGAACGTCTTGCAAACCGGCCCTCACATGAGCGACCACTCATTTCGCTTGAGTGTATCGAATGTATATCACCGACAGTTGGGATCAGCAACCATCTCCCGAAAAGGAACTGCATCGAGGCATAGATTAAAGAAGCAAATAGGATTTCCTCTAGATAGGTGATTATACACCCTAATGGGAGCGACCCACATAGCCATGCTGCCTGCCCGATTTTTGTCATTTCCCGGTTGATGAGGCTTGAGGTCAGAATTAACTTATGATCATCTGGTCGTCATTCACTTTGAATGTCACATTGTCAGATCCGTCAGATATCACTAATTGATATCAACGAAAATACTCTAGTCGGAAGCTAAGAGAACGGCAATTCTCCACCAACAACTATAGCACGTTTGAAGAAATCAACGTACATGACCTTTTGGAAATACTCTGTCAAACATTCGTCCATACAAGTCAACCAGGAACAGGATGAACCGAAGGCACTCTCCTACCGCATCCATATAGGAATCACCCCATGGATCAGTAGCGAGAAGTCCTTGCAACCCGTAGATTCCAACCAGGACAGAATCACAGCTTATCTCTACTTGCCAGGCAGAGAATATTAGTGGTTCTTCCATTTATGAAAATCTACGGTCTTCAATGCTCCATCTCGACCATCTTCTGATATCTTCACGTATTTGTTGGTCGGAATGGTTTTCGAATAAATTCGATCCTGGTCATTCTATACCAACAATCGTATTGGTTAGATTCGATAGTCGGTGTTTTAACTATCAAAATATATAGTGTTTCAATCATGACACTCCAGTGAGTTCACTGGTTCAGTATTCAGCATCACTTGGCCTTTAACAAACTAATTTACTTTTGTTAAATTAAAACTTCTAATTCTTTTAATATTCAAAATATGATATTTGAATTCTTACTTGACAGACTAAGGTTCTCAAAAACCATAGTGAAATAACGTACAATCATAATTAAATTCCCACTTCAATCTCCTTTCAAACCTTTGTTATATTATCACGAACCTCTTTTACGATTACCAACTAATATTACCTTCAGATTATCCGATGTTGTTCAAGTTGGGGTATTTTAATTACCTCTCAGACCTTGATCAAACAACGTTCTTTTCCTCAGATAGATAGAAGTTGTAACCAAAACCCAATATCTCATTTCAGTCTCAAAACAATTTCCATCATAACTTGAATTTGGTTATACAACCCTATAACCCATTTCTTTAACTAGATTTACTTATTTCCAATCTTCATCCAAATTTATTCGACCATTTCCCCCTTTGGAAATCATATTTCAAATTCCTCTTTTTACTTGATCTCATTTTCGAGTAACGTTAACTTAAGATTAACGCTTTTCCCCTTTGTAAATCCCATTTATATCCCTGGTTTATCATCAAACCCTTTTGATCTAAATTTCCCTTCACTTAATTCAAATAATGAAGTAACACTTATATCAAGCTATTCTATTCGCTTGGAATTCCTTCCATAACTTCGTTATAATAAATTTTGGTTTTAAATATAAAATCCCGTACATAAACTCCTTTCACCATTCCATCTGATTTCATTTCACTTCGATCACCTTTGAAAAGAAATCTTCTACATTATTATTAATTAAATAATAATTCACTTCGATTGTCAACTACTGCAGTAGTTAAGTCTTTATTAACTAAAATGAATAGTAAACCCTTTTTAAAACCCTTATTTAAATTTAAACAATATTCATTTAACTCTTTTAATCAAAAACACATTAATTTGATCATCAAATCCAATTCAAACTGGTCGATTTAGTTACTCAAATCTCGATTATCTCATTAACCGATTCTAATTAATCCTCGCTTTAAATTAATTAAAAATATAATTAATTTAAATAAATTCCATTAATTGTTTACTTTACAAAACAATGATCAAAGTTTAACCATTTGATCTATTTCTCAGTAAATCTGGTTTACATCAGAATTTATTTTATAAATAAATTATTTAAAATCAAAGTCTTAAATAAATAAAATACTTATTTCTCTTTAATAACTTTTATTCAAAAATAATATATTTCAAATCTAACTTTAGTTATAAAACAAATTTTATAACTTTCATTCTATCGATTCACCTGACGATGAATCAATATCTATAACCTGATTGATTTTAAAGGCCATACTCTGCCAAACCCTTAACCAATATCGCCATTGGTTTAAACCAAACAGATGATGAATATTCAGTCAATAATCAACCATCAAATCAATCACACAAATAGATCATTTCATATATGGTAATATGAAAATAAATATTACATTTGAGGAATCCGGTTGGGTCCCTCCAACCTGTCCTTCCCTGTATTCAAATGGTTATCTCAAATCAGACCATTCAGTTTTGTTTAACTGATAACACTAAATAGCAACCATTCAACATCAACCACAAGCAATTCAAACAATTCAACCATTTGAACACGTTCATAAATAAACGTGACCAACCAAGGTGGGTTACCTTTATTGGAACCAATCGTTAAAAATAATGATTTGGTAATTTACTGAAATTAAACACAGTTTAATTTCATCAGTTGAATCAACAAACAATGGTAGAAATAGCTAACAGGCAATCATCAGCAAGCAGAGCACACAAAATAAAAACCCAATTTATATAAAATATAAAAAGGGTAACTGAGTGAGTTTAACTCACCTTGTTTCCATTGTCGCTAAAGCAGTTCGGTTTCCATTCCAATTAAATTTAACCATTGTTTAATTCAACAATAATTTCCGGCAGTCTTCGGCTTTGTCCAGCATAAATTCCAAGATGTAGAGTTCGGAAATTCGGTCCCAATACAATTGGTTCACCTCAAATTCTGAAAATAATTAAATAAGATACTAATGTTTTTAATGGTTTACGATCTAGATATTAATTAACCTATTACTTAATCACTTATAAATGTTAATTAATTACATCGTTAAACAGATTAGCCAGGCCGACAGTTTTCCTTCTGCACTGTTGCACTATTGTGCTTCCTATGCCTGATCGAGCTTTACGCTGCTCATGTCCTGCACAATTTAAAAACTATTTTATTATATACTATTTTAATTAAATAGCTTAATTCACTAATTATCATTAGTTAAAACTAGTTATGTGTTAACACTTCGCTAATTACGTTTACAAATTCTGGTTGTTTTTCTGAGGCTGAAGCCATTTTCTTCGGTCATTCTCTGTTGTTCAACATGGTAGACATCTGCAAATATCACTCTTTAGTATATAATTGGATTTTAGATTTAAATAGGATGTTTAGGTCATAATTACTAAAACTAAATTACGTTTTTCCTGGGACTAGAAGGCCGACCCAGTTTTGATTTGCTCATGGCTCTGGTTTTCGTTTCCAATCCAGCGTAATCAAATAAGGCCAATGCTCCTCTTCATTCTTTCAAACTGTTCTTCCTATATTCAAATCATCGAAACATCCCAGAATATATCCTTGCCATACTCACTTCCTTTCCATTCCGTTATGCCTTTGCTTCCTCTCCCGTCATCTGCCACCTCAACATCTAGTTGGCATAGGCCGTTCCCTCACACAATCCCTGCTACATCCATCCTTCTACATTCTCTTAAAAGAAGCCACCACCGCGCCCAACATCGTCGACCAGAACCCAATCAACGGTTGCTGCTCTCTGCGCCTTCACACCTCCTGTCTCCGCACCAAACGCCTCCATACCCGGCACTGTGCTTGTAACATCCCATATTTTCTGCAGATTTAATTTTCAAAATTAAAATAAATAGAATGTAATAAATTTGATAAGAATCAAATTTTGTCGATTTTGAATGTTGGTGATTTGTCAAATTGAGTACAAATAGATTTTTTTTATTTAGTTTGTACTTAGGATGGTTGTAATTTGTGAAATCGATTATAAACGTTATTTGAATTGTAATTTGATTTAAAATGGAATTTTAAATTAATTAAGTTAAAATGGAAATTCAAATTTGATTGGTTAAATGGTGGAATTTAAGCTGTTTAAGTTAAATTTGAAACTCAAATTCAAATTCAAATAATCAAATTTAGATTTAAATGTGTGAAAATTATTTATAAAATTTATTTAAGTCTTTATTTGATTTAAAATGGAATTTTATTGGTATTTAATTTGAATTAAATACAGTTAATTGAATTTTTAATATTTTATTAATTAATTAACAGTGAAATTTAACTGTTTTGGCGACAGTCTCAGAATTCGACGAAACTAGCGCCATTGGATCCGGAATGGTGAATTATTACAGGATTCCAATTTTTAGAATTTTCTGACTTACCGTTTGACCGTACAAGAGAAAATGTGAACGAGATCAATGTAAAGAAATAATTGGGTATTTCTCATATTTGGGCCTTATAATTATATATAAATAAAATCCATCTTTACCATATCAGGCCATTTAACATTGTACGTTCATTTCCATCTCCATAGCTTTCTCTAATGGCTGAATAAAATACTCAAACCCTAGTTCAAAATGAAATCCAACTCAAAAACCAAATCTTCACAAACCCTATCGTATTATATATCAAAATGAAGATCTCGACGATACAAAACTACGGGTGCTCTCAGATTCGACATGTAGTGGACAGAGTAGTCAGAATTCGCGGTCAAAGTTGCTAGATTTCGTAACCCTAAGTCTCAATTTAGGGGTTTTCGATTTTGGAGTTAATCGGAGGAATTAAGACATGGGTTTGGTAGAGTAGAGTCATACGAACATGTTGGTGGTGATGGGAGCTTCTATCGTCAAGCGATTCGTCGGATTTTGGTCATGGAAGGGCAATATTGCGTTTTGGGTTTGACGCCTCCGGAGGTGATAGGGGCCATCGGAGGTCAGGCCACGGGGTCAGGAAGGTGCGGCTCAGAAGGAGCTTTGATCTGGAGGTGGTCGCTGGTTATCTCGAGGTCGGAGGTGGTGGCAAAGGTCAGTCAAAGTTGGGTGCGAATTTGGGTTCTCCGCGGGTTACTGTAGCAGGCACGGGCGGAAGAAGGGTGACCCGTGCTGACGTGTCAATAGGTGTTTGGGTGAGTTTATTTATTTATTTTTAATATATTCAAATTTTTCAAACGCTAAAACGTGAGTAACTTTCTCATACTGACTCGGATTTGGTCGCGGTTTGTTGCGTTGGGATCGTGGCGAAATTGCGGACGTTTTGGCGCTGGTTTGGTTGCATTTAGAGACTGTAAAATTTTGGGCTTCTTTCGGATGTCCGAACCACTACGGACGCAAAGGTGAGTGGTTTTCTCACTCACGAAATACTGAATTATTCCCATATTTATTGAATTAAATTATGAAATAAATTTGGTTGCATGGTTGCATTGTATTGTTGATGTGTTGTTTAAATTTGACATGCAAGGGTGTTAACATGCAATCTAAGTAAATGATTAGTTATTTAATTTAATTTAAATCTCTAGTTGAAATTCGAACCCTTGTTAATCCTGGAATAGTTAATGCTGATCAGTTGAATGGAATGATGTGATGGATGTTTGGTTGGATTTTATTACTGTTGATATTGACACTGCTTATGCCCATATTCAGTATATCGTATTGCATGTTGGTTTTGACGATAAATCTCATTTGTACCTTTGATGTTGCGGGCATCTAATGAACCCGGGATTTATCGATAAAAATGAATTAAGAACACAGAGTGAAATGATAAATCTCTGTGATCCTGATTTGGATTGAAATAATAGATCCATTCCTGAAATATCGAGAAATAAAATTTAAAATCACTTGGCCATTGGATAGATAATTATATACAGACATCGGTTGGTTAAATGATTTAATATTTGAAATTTTATTTGATAGAATTCCATTTAAAAGAATGTGTCGATACTCGATTTATAAATTCTTTAAAGATTCTGAACTGGGATGATGATTAAAGGGTTGAAGGAATTTTTCCAAACCAAAATAGAAATATTTAAATTGGGGTTTGAATATGAATTGAAACTTTCAAAAATAAGAATTGTATTAGAAGTAAGAAAAATTACTTATGGAAATCCAATTTGGGGAATTTAGAATCAAGGGTATTTGAGTTGTTTTAACTCAGTTGGAATATATATATATATCTCGGAACTCTTGAAATCAAGTAGTTGTTTTGAACGAGGTTGAAACGAGATAGGGAATTAAATGAACTCCGTTGAGATCGGAGGATAAATTCAAGTATTTGAAATTTGGAAGGAAGAAAGGTTTTGATTTGAGAAATTTATTTTAAATATTTATGCATTGATTCTAAATAATTTTTCTAGCTTTAAAACTATCAATTACCTTTACTTGATACTATTGTATTTAAATAATTTCCTTATAATTCATTTTTCAAAAGTTTCTAGTAAAACTTATTTTACGTATATATATATAATATTTAAATTACCAATTTATCTTAATTATTATATTCTATATATATATCTATATATTTATTTTAAAAAAAAATTATTATTATTATTATATAAACATTTAGTTTACGAGTATTTTTCCCAAATTTTAAATTTCTTCCGAATGGAAATGCTTGAGTTTGAACCACTGGTTCAAATGGAGTTGAGATAAGAATCCATGATAATTGGAAACCTTTGAGGTAAATTATATTCTATTTGAATATTTTGTTTTGGAAATATTATATGATTATAATATAATGGTATGGGATATTTTCTAGTTTTAGAATATAATCGGTTGGGTATGATTTTGATATGTTGATATGAAAATTTTATTCGTTGAATATAAATTGGGTTCGAAACAGAAGATGATATTTTGATAGAAAAGTGAACCTTTGAAATGTAAAAGAACCAACCGATGTGAAAAGATGTAAGCGTTGGTTGTTAAAGAGACCGGAGTCGGCATAAGGCATACTCTTTGTCAGTGTCGATACCACTTTGACAACTGTGAACGTTATGACGTATCCAGAATGAGTATGATGACTTGGAGGCGATTTATTGAATCGAGGAAGATGCACGATGACGAAATAGCCCTGACCTTCGGGTCAGAATTGAAATGACTAAAACAGGAGCTATACCGTGACTAATTGAGGTTAGCGCCTTTGATCGGACACACTTCTTCGATGCTATTTATATGACTATGATGATGATGATTTGGGCCCATTTAATTTTATGATTATGGGAGTGTGTTCCGAGGTGGGCGGTAGTGGCTGCTATGCGTTACCACCGGTCCGGGAGTGCAATTGGTAGAATCCTACCCTGGGCATTGCCTCGAGTGCCTTGTCATATATATATCCATATCGAGCCCATACGATTTTGATTTAGCATTGCCTTCTATGGAGTACCCTCTGATAACACCAGTACGGTGAATTTACGGTACTGTATAGACTGTTGATGCCTATAAACTGCGTAAGGGTAATATGGTAATCCCGCTTACGCTATTTTCAGTAATTATACTTTACTGAGTAGACACTATCATAATAGCGTATTATATTATCTATGTATTAGTTTAACGGATCCTTGAGAGATGGCAAATTCCGTAACATCTCTTGAGTTACTGTACCCATGACACTAATATTATTTCGTATTTTTATTTGACTAATATGAGATGATTTAGTGCTGATCCGAGTGTTTGTTGTGTTTCTTTTTATGTAATACGCTCGGGTCAGCAGACGTTGCAGTTACTGAAGATGACTGTGCTTTGGAGATCGAAGACGAAGATTTGGTATATCTATTATCTATATATATATATATATATATATATATATCCGCTGCATTATTTTTCCGCTGCTTATTATGTACAGCTGTATGTATATGTAACTCTGATAATCATTGAAGGTTATTGTCAATGTATATATATTTCCACTGCTTTTAACTGATATTTGTTTATTATATGTTGTCCTTCCGCTGTGAGATTCTGTTAATTGTCTTTCTCTTCCTTCTTTCTTTTTCTTCTTTTCCCAATAACTACCTGCATTTTCGATTTGTTTGGGTCGACATGTGTGGCTTATTGTCGATTTTTAAACGGTCAAAAATGTGGGTCGTTACAGTTGGTATCAGAGCAATGGTTAGCGATAACCTTGGCTCTGTTGGGAATTAACTCATTAGAGATGGGGTTAGAAATGCCCTAGAATGAGTTTGAGTGATATAAGAGAGCGTATTTGTATTTTTATATAAAATGGTTTTATATTGTGTTGGCTCGTTCTGTTGAGTATTTATGGATTCTGGTCGATATATGGGACGCCATAGAATCGATAGGAATTCCTAAATAATCGAATAGAATGAATTGACATAATATGGTTTTCGATTATATTTTATATATATTATATATACTATTATTAGTTTTAAGTGTATAAACATTCGGTCTTTAGTAGGTAATAATATTAAGTTATTATCTATTATGATTGATTCAATAATAAATCTAATAAAGGAATTAAATGGTTAGAAAGTATTTGAAATAAAAGGATACCTTTAAATCAAATTGGCTGCAAGACAATTTGCAATAAAATGGAAAGGAACTTGAAACTTGATCCTGGGTGCTTTCGAAATAGTCTCGCCAAAGTTTTAAAATAGTATCATATTATAGAAATAGTTTTGAGGAATAGTTTTCAAAAGAATTTTACCGAAATGAGTGTAATTCCTCCTTGGACCTTAGAATAGTCTTGGTAATGAGTGCACGCATTATCAATGTTTATTTTGAAGAGTTTAAGTGGGGGAGAGACCACTCAATGATTATTATATTTTGTTTTGACAAAGAATTTTGGATTTAACCCATAGTTGTATAAATTTTATATAAAGGTATTAGTTTATAATATTTAAAGTTGAATTTAAATGTAAACCCAGAATTTAAATTTCTTGCTCAAATTAAAAGTTCGGATTTGAAATTTCATATAGTATGGTTTATAAAATAATATAAGTATATATGTTTGTCATTTTGAACTTGATTTGCAAAACCGGGATCAAGCGTTTAGTTTACTTTAACTAATGATAACTATAAATTTATTAAAACGAAACTTGAGTTCGAAATTTATAAATTTATATAATACGAGCCTGAAACGGCACGGTAGTTTGGAAATTCGATCTTTAACTTTGGGAAAATATATAAAATTCAATATAAGTCAGAATTGGATAAAACAAGAAACGTTAGGATCGAAATGATCATATCTTTCCGATGAATGTAAGAAATTTAGTTTTTACTTTATAAATGGTAAGTTATGACTAAATTAAAATTTAGAAATAGCGCTATGGAATTTATATATTCATATATACTTTATTAATATATAAGTTTAGAAATGGAAATCTTATAAAAGGTTTAACTTAAGGAAGTGAGTAATGATGATTGGAGACTAAGTCTAAATTTAAAATCATGAACAACATTGATTTAATTAAAATTATGGATCTACTTGAAATAAAAAGAAAAGTAATGGATGAGAGAAAATGATTAAGATTTGAATCGAAGTGCCAAACATGAATAATATGGTGCAAATATAAAATTGGCTTATACGGAGTAATAACAGTTAACGAATTCTAAATCCGAATTTGGGAAATCGTAGTTCGAGTTGATGGATTCAATAAAAGGAAATTGACTTGGAAAATTTTAAAAATTCAGTCTAGAACCAATACGGAACTTTGGTTATATAAGAAGAATTTGACTCATATTAGTAAGTGATGAGTAGGCGAGTCAAGTAGAGTTAATAAACGGGATGAAATAAAAATGGTTTATATAAAACCATGACGAACCTTAACCCGTTATATAGATTCGAAGTTAACCCAAATGAGGGAGCAACTGAAATAAACTTGAGGTTTAGAATATGAGATAAGGTGATAAAAATGTAAACCAAGCCTAATTTGTTAAATTAGAATATCGGAAGGACTTTGAACTAAGAAGATTAAATTTAGATAGGTGAAGAAGAGAGTGGTTAATATATGAAGGAAGTACCAACATAAGAATAGTCAGATGCAGACACAAGTGAAAGGAGTGAAGGTGAATGAAATTGAGCTAGTTCAGAATAAATGAATCCGAACTAGTTCAAGTGAATGGTTAAGCTAATGTGGGTAAACAAGATATTATTCAACGCAAAAGGATAAAGTAACTTTGAATAAGTAATGAAGTGGCAACTTAATTTATATTTATGAAATTATGTTTTATTTAAATCGAGTTGGTTGGAAACATTAAAAAAAGAATTCAATGTTGTTTGAAATTGAATGCTTGAAAATGAAGCGAATAGAAATATATCGAGATTGAATAAGCAAATGAATATGAATTCATTTCTTGAATAAAGAAGTGACCACTAGTTTTGGAATGATGAAGACTTAAAATTAGAAAAATTTAGAATCCGAAAGTTGGAAGTTCCAAAATAAATGAGTCAAGGTTGATGCGTAAATTTGAGGTATTCAATAAGCTGAAACAAAATGAGCATAACTTTTGTATGGATGATCAGAATCGGGCGATTCTGAACTTTTCAGAAACCTTAGAATCTGAACTAGAATTGTCATGAATAGAGCCTCATCAGATTTTTCAAGCCTACATGTTGAAATTTAAGATTTAGTCAAAGTCGTATGTGCAGAAAATAAAAATCTGAACTGAATATCGATATTGTTTTGACCATAACTCTCTAACCGAGTATCGGATTTTGATGTGCGAGTACAATTCGGAAAGGCCAGAATGTAAACTAAAACTTTCACTTAATATGATGAGTCAAATTCTGATGTTTAGAGGGTTAAAAACTGGGTTGAACAATTCAAATCTGCATTTTTCAGTGTACGGGCTGAGATGTTCGCCTTCACTAAAATAGTCATAACTTTTGAGCGAATTGTCGAAATTCGACGAATCCGGACAATTCGGAAAGCCTGAAACAAATGCTACAACTTTTGCCTAGTATGTTTTAGTCAAATTCCAACTTTTAAAGGGTGATAATCAATGATTTGTTCGCTGGTCCGCTATGAAGATCTTGGTTTTGTGGTTAAATTACTTTGTATATGTTGTGTAAGCTATATAAATTCGCCATATATTGTTATATATTTGATTCTTAGGCATGTTTGAGTGTTTTAGTAGGTGCAGGGAGTCGGAACTACGCTTGGAGATCGCTTGCGCTAAATGCTAAATGCTTAGGTAAGAATAAATGCATATAAAAGCTAAAAGAGGTACGTATGTGGGATTGTATTGGTTTTGGGGTTTTGTTTTGCGTTTTTCCCCATTTCTGGGATGCCTCACCTTGTGATGAGATGATATTTGAGTTATATGTATGTTGGGATTTTTCCCAGACCTCTCCGTACAAAGGAGATGCTGCCGAAATTTTCCGTGATTTCGGGGGTTAGAAAATTATGAGATTTTACAACTATATACTTATTTTATAAATACTATTTTATATGTATGAATTTGAAAAGTATGATTTGTTTAATATCTTATTTCGTTCTCTTTTCGAGGACGAAAAGATTTTTAAGTGGGGGAGAATGTAACATCCCATATTTTCTGCAGATTTAATTTTCAAAATTAAAATAAATAGAATGGAATAAATTTGATAAGAATCAAATTTTGTCGATTTTGAATGTTGGTGATTTGTCAAATTGAGTACAAATAGATTTTTTTTATTTAGTTTGTACTTAGGATGGTTGTAATTTGTGAAATCGATTATAAACGTTATTTGAATTGTAATTTGATTTAAAATGGAATTTTAAATTAATTAAGTTAAAATGGAAATTCAAATTTGATTGGTTAAATGGTGGAATTTAAGCTGTTTAAGTTAAATTTGAAACTCAAATTCAAATTCAAATAATCAAATTTAGATTTAAATGTGTGAAAATTATTTATAAAATTTATTTAAGTCTTTATTTGATTTAAAATGGAATTTTATTGGTATTTAATTTGAATTAAATATAGTTAATTGAATTTTTAATATTTTATTAATTAATTAACAGTGAAATTTAACTGTTTTGGCGACAGTCTCAGAATTCGACGAAACTAGCGCCATTGGATCCGGAATGGTGAATTATTGCAGGATTCCAATTTTTAGAATTTTCTGACTTACCGTTTGACCGTACAAGAGAAAATGTGAACGAGATCAATGTAAAGAAATAATTGGGTATTTCTCATATTTGGGCCTTATAATTATATATAAATAAAATCCATCTTTACCATATCAGGCCATTTAACATTGTACGTTCATTTCCATCTCCATAGCTTTCTCTAATGGCTGAATAAAATACTCAAACCCTAGTTCAAAATGAAATCCAACTCAAAAACCAAATCTTCACAAACCCTATAGTATTATATATCAAAATGAAGATCTCGACGATACAAAACTATGGGTGCTCTCAGATTCGACATGCAGTGGACAGAGTAGTCAGAATTCGCGGTCAAAGTTGCTAGATTTCGTAACCCTAAGTCTCAATTTAGGGGTTTTCGATTTTGGAGTTAATCGGAGGAATTAAGACATGGGTTTGGTAGAGTAGAGTCATACGAACATGTTGGTGGTGATGGGAGCTTCTATCGTCAAGCGATTCGTCGGATTTTGGTCATGGAAGGGCAATAATGCGTTTTGGGTTTGACGCCGCCGGAGGTGATAGGGGCCATCGGAGGTCAGGCCACGGGGTCAGGAAGGTGCGGCTCAGAAGGAGCTTTGATCTGGAGGTGGTCGCTGGTTATCTCGAGGTCGGAGGTGGTGGCAAAGGTCAGTCAAAGTTGGGTGCGAATTTGGGTTCTCCGCGGGTTACTGTAGCAGGCACGGGCCGAAGAAGGGTGACCCGTGCTGACGTGTCAATAGGTGTTTGGGTGAGTTTATTTATTTATTTTTAATATATTCAAATTTTTCAAACGCTAAAACGTGAGTAACTTTCTCATACTAACTCGGATTTGGACGCGGTTTGTTGCGTTGGGATCGTGGCGAAATTGCGGACGTTTTGGCGCTGGTTTGGTTGCATTTAGAGACTGTAAAATTTTGGGCTTCTTTCGGATGTCCGAACCACTACGGACGCAAAGGTGAGTGGTTTTCTCACTCACGAAATACTGAATTATTCCCATATTTATTGAATTAAATTATGAAATAAATTTGGTTGCATGGTTGCATTGGATTGTTGATGTGTTGTTTAAATTTGACATGCAAGGGTGTTAACATGCAATCTAAGTAAATGATTAGTTATTTAATTTAATTTAAATCTCTAGTTGAAATTCGAACCCTTGTTAATCCTGGAACAGTTAATGCTGATCAGTTGAATGGAATGATGTGATGGATGTTTGGTTGGATTTTATTACTGTTGATATTGACACTGCTTATGCCCATATTCAGTATATCGTATTGCATGTTGGTTTTGACGATAAATCTCATTTGTACCTTTGATGTTGCGGGCATCTAATGAACCCGGGATTTATCGATAAAAATGAATTAAGAACACAGAGTGAAATGATAAATCTCTGTGACCCTGATTTGGATTGAAATAATAGATCCATTCCTGAAATATCGAGAAATAAAATTTAAAATCACTTGGCCATTGGATAGATAATTATATACAGACATCGGTTGGTTAAATGATTTAATATTTGAAATTTTATTTGATAGAATTCCATTTAAAAGAATGTGTCGATACTCGATTTATAAATTCTTTAAAGATTCTGAACTGGGATGATGATTAAAGGGTTGAAGGAATTTTTCCAAACCAAAATAGAAATATTTAAATTGGGGTTTGAATATGAATTGAAACTTTCAAAAATAAGAATTGTATTAGAAGTAAGAAAAATTACTTATGGAAATCCAATTTGGGGAATTTAGAATCAAGGGTATCTGAGTTGTTTTAACTCAGTTGGAATATATATATATATCTCGGAACTCTTGAAATCAAGTAGTTGTTTTGAACGAGGTTGAAACGAGATAGGGAATTAAATGAACTCCGTTGAGATCGGAGGATAAATTCAAGTATTTGAAATTTGGAAGGAAGAAAGGTTTTGATTTGAGAAATTTATTTTAAATATTTATGCATTGATTCTAAATAATTTTTCTAGCTTTAAAACTATCAATTACCTTTACTTGATACTATTGTATTTAAATAATTTCCTTATAATTCATTTTTCAAAAGTTTCTAGTAAATCTTATTTTACGTATATATATATATAATATTTAAATTACCAATTTATCTTAATTATTATATTCTATATATATCTATATATTTATTTTTAAAAAAAAAAAATTATTATTATTATATAAACATTTAGTTTACGAGTATTTTTCCCAAAGTTTAAATTTCTTCCGAATGGAAATGCTTGAGTTTGAACCACTGGTTCAAATGGTGTTGAGATAAGAATCCATGATAATTGGAAACCTTTGAGGTAAATTATATTCTATTTGAATATTTCGTTTTGGAAATATTATATGATTATAATATAATGGTATGGGATATTTTCTAGTTTTAGAATATAATCGGTTGGGTATGATTTTGATATGTTGATATGAAAATTTTATTCGTTGAATATAAATTGGGTTCGAAACAGAAGATGATATTTTGATAGAAAAGTGAACCTTTGAAATGTAAAAGAACCAACCGATGTGAAAAGATGTAAGCGTTGGTTGTTAAAGAGACCGGAGTCGGCATAAGGCATACTCTCTGTCAGTGTCGATACCACTTTGACAACTGTGAACGTTATGACGTATCCAGAATGAGTATGATGACTTGGAGGCGATTTATTGAATCGAGGAAGATGCACGATGACGAAATAGCCCTGACCTTCGGGTCAGAATTGAAATGACTAAAACAGGAGCTATACCGTGACTAATTGAGGTTAGCGCCTTTGATCGGACACACTTCTTCGATGCTATTTATATGACTATGATGATGATGATTTGGGCCCATTTAATTTTATGATTATGGGAGTGTGTTCCGAGGTGGGCGGTAGTGGCTGCTATGCGTTACCACCGGTCCGGGAGTGCAATTGGTAGAATCCTACCCTGGGCATTGCCTCGAGTGCCTTGTCATATATATATCCATATCGAGCCCATACGATTTTGATTTAGCATTGCCTTCTATGGAGTACCCTCTGATAACACCAGTACGGTGAATTTACGGTACTGTATAGACTGTTGATGCATATAAACTGCGTAAGGGTAATATGGTAATCCCGCTTACGCTATTTTCAGTAATTATACTTTACTGAGTAGACACTATCATAATAGCGTATTATATTATCTATGTATTAGTTTAACGGATCCTTGAGAGATGGCAAATTCCGTAACATCTCTTGAGTTACTGTACCCATGACACTAATATTATTTCGTATTTTTATTTGACTAATATGAGATGATTTAGTGCTGATCCGAGTGTTTGTTGTGTTTCTTTTTATGTAATACGCTCGGGTCAGCAGACGTTGCAGTTACTGAAGATGACTGTGCTTTGGAGATCGAAGACGAAGATTTGGTATATCTATTATCTATATATATATATCCGCTGCATTATTTTTCCGCTGCTTATTATGTACAGCTGTATGTATATGTAACTCTGATAATCATTGAAGGTTATTGTCAATGTATATATATTTCCACTGCTTTTAACCGATATTTGTTTATTATATGTTGTCCTTCCGCTGTGAGATTCTGTTAATTGTCTTTCTCTTCCTTCTTTCTTTTTCTTCTTTTCCCAATAACTACCTGCATTTGCGATTTGTTTGGGTCGACATGTGTGGCTTATTGTCGATTTTTAAACGGTCAAAAATGTGGGTCGTTACAGTGCTTCACCAGAAAAACCCATCTAAACGCGGCTGCTTCGGACTGAAATTCAAGCCACATCAGAGTTGGAAACATCATCACAACCGATCATCGGGAAGAACTCATTGAGTTTGAAATATTATCAGTTGGAATTTTTTATAGAACTGAATTGATTTTTGAGAACAAAGAGGAGGAATCGGAGGGGTTTCGTTCGTTCGTGTATATATGTAGTGTAAGGAATGGGAGAGATGAGCGCAACATCTTTCACGATGTTACAACATATAGGACAAAGCTAAAATATAGGGTGCATGCAGTTGTCTTAGCCCTGTGTTGATGGTGATTAAACAAGCAGCGTGTTTTCCTGTTGATGGATTTAGATTGATTTACGAATATACATAGCAGAAAAAGAGACACAGCTATGTGCATTTCGTTTCATTTCATTTAGCCTTCAGGGAGTAGCTGGACGTGATGTTGAAAGTAGTGGATTAGATTGAAGGTAGCGTGTGTTATTTATATTAGTTTATTTTCAACGAAACTTTACCGTAAAGTAATTGATTAAAGCCCCTATAAATGATCTCTGTTTACTGATAAAAATGCTAATCTTAGTGTAAAAAGGTATTCCGGATCCAATGGGACATGTTTCGTCGAAATCCGAGGTCGTTTGGAAAAATTTCCTTTATAAAACCAGAAATAAACATGCGTTTAATTTTTTCACGATCACCAGATAAATCAAATCAACTTGAAACTTTGAAATCCTACAATAACTTTTCAATACGAACCCAACGGCACCAGTTTCGTCGCATTCTGAGACTGTTTCCCCGGTAGGCTATTTTTACCGTGCACCGCAATGCCCTTTTGAACACCAAATTTGCCGGTCTATTAAATAACAAACTATATACCTATCCTGACTCTAATCGACGATACGAACTCAATGGGACTGGTTTCATGGCCTAATTCGACCGTCTGCTCAAGTTACACTAAAAAATTCTCTTTATTACATTAAATAAATTTAATTACGCACTATAGAATTTGAACGGACGTTTATGGCTGCCCTGGCCACATACGACATCGGTTTGCCACGCGGTTTGATTTTCTGACAATAATTTGATGATATGGTTCCAATGAAACTAATTTCATTGAAAACAAAGTTCGTTTGCAAAATGGCCAATTTAAAGGCCGATAACGATTTCCATAACGTTTTTTTCCAAAATTTGATTTAGCCGTAACTCGCAATCTATAACACAAAATCTGGATTTTTCTCTTTCATATGAAAACCATCGTCAATACGATCCCAACGTTTCTGGTTTCACAGAAATCCGACTTATATCGGGTCCTGTATTCTCAGTTGAAGTTCAAAACTCGAATTAACGAACTGCACGCCATTTTCAAGCTTGATTTATATTATATAAATTATATAACGTTCGAACTTCGTTTTAAATAACGAATTAAATATTAAATTCCATCGATATTCCAAATCTAATATTTAAATTAAATAAACTAAATTAAATATTTGATTGCCAAAAACACGGGTCGTTACACTTGTCATCATGCTTATGTTTACTTTCAGTTTATTCATTCCATGTTATCTTTACCTGTTTTTATGCTTAAAGTCACTAGAACTTACTCAGCCTTTAAGACTGACCCGTTTTGTTTTTCCTCTTTTTCTTCCATTCCCCCCCAGGATCGTAGGGTGGGAATACAGCTTAGTTCAGATGTTACCAATCTTCCATGCTATTTCATGTATGGCTTGGATCTCTCTTGGCTATGGCATGCTTTGCTTTATTTGGGGAACACTACAATTTATTTTTATGCTTCTTTGTATTTGAGCAAGACATATATTTTAGCTATGTAATTGGGTATTAAAAGTTGATGGGCATTTATTGTAAATAGTTATATTTGATAAATGATTTTAAGTACTTCTACATTCCACAGTTTTATATATGTCTGTCTTGTAATATTTCTGTTCCAGTACCCATAATGCTTCACTGAAGTTAAGGCATTCCCTTTGTGAATGACCTTAACAGATGTGGGGTGTTACAAAACTCTACCATTTCAAATACGTATAATACTCATCATTAAATGATAGTGTTTTTAAAAACACGTTCGACTTTAGGAGTAGAATTTGTGTGAATAAGACGAAAAAAATTTCAAATGTTAGTAGAATATTCATATTTTCATATTGACTAAGCAGGTTGCTTAGTGACTAAGTAATCAGGTAAAACACTACCGCATGTTTGCTGTACTACATTTTAAAGCATGTATAACACATATCATTTGCATATTACCGTTTGGACCCTGGATTGCGCCAATAAGATCAATAAAGTTTCAAAATATAAGTGAAACTTCGATGTTTGCATCGAATAAGTAGGTTTCTTGGTGCTCAAGTAATCAGGTAAAACACTGCCGCATGTTTGAAACTCTACCATTTCAAATACATATAATACTCATCATTAAATAATAGTGTTTTTTAAAAACACTTTTCGACTTTGGGAGTAGAATTTGTGTGAATAAGACGAAAAAGTTTTCAAATATTAGTAGAATATCCGTATTTTCATATTGACTGAGCAGGTTGCTTAGTGACAAAGTAATCACGTAAAACACTGTCGCATGTTTGCTATTCTACATTTTAAAGCATCTATAACACTCATCTTTTGTATATTACCGTGTGGTCCCCGGATCCGCGCCAATAAGATCAAGAAATTTCAAAATATAAGTGATACTTTGATGTTTGCATCGAATAAGTAGTGTTCTTGGTGCTCAAGTAATCAGGTAAAACACTGCGCATGTTTGAAACTCAACCATTTCAAATACATATAATGCTCATCATAAAATAATAGTGTTTTTAAAAACACGTTTCAACTTTGGGAGTAGAATTTGTGTGAATAAGACAAATATTTTTTCAAATATTAGTAGAATATTCATATTTTCATATTGACTGAGCAGGTTGCTTTGTGACTAAGTAATCGGGTAAAACACTGCCGCATGTTTGCTATTCTATATTTTAAAGCATCTATAACACTCATCATTTGCATATTACCGTTTGGACCCTGGATTTGCGCCTATAAGATCAAGAAAGTTTCAAAGTATAAGTGAAACTTTGATGTTTGCATCAAATAAGTAGGTTTCTTGGTGCTCAAGTAATCAGGTAAAACACTGCCACATGTCTAAAACTCTACCATTTCAAATACATATAACACTCATCATTAATTAATAGTGTTTTTAAAAACATGTTTCGGCTTTGGAAGTAGAATTTGTGTGAATAAGAAGAAAAAGTTTTCAAATATTAGCAGAATATTCATATTTTCATATTGACTGAGCAGGTTGCTTAGTGACTGAGTAATCAGGTAAAACGTTGCTGCATGTTTGCTGTTCTACATTTTAAAGCATCCATAACACTCATCATTTGCATATTCCCGTTTGGACCCTGGATCCGCGCCAATAAGATCAAGAAAGTTTCAAAATATAAGTGAAACTTTTATGTTTGCATTGAATAAGTAGGTTTCTTGGTGCTCAAGTAATCAGGTAAAACACTACCGCATGTTTGAAACTCTACCATTTCAAATACATACAATACTCATCATTAAATAATAGTGTTTTTAAAAGCACGTTTCGACTTTGGGAGTAGAATTCGTGTGAATAAGACGAAAATGTTTTCAAATATTAGTAGAATATTCATATTTTCATATTGGCTGAGCAGGTTGCTTAGTGACTAAGTAATCAGGTAAAACACTGCTGCATGTTTGCTATTCTACATTTTAACGCATCTATAAGACTCATCATTTGCATATTACCATTTGGACCCTGGATTTGCGCCAATAAGATCAAGAAAGTTTCAAAATATAAGTGAAACTTTGATGTTTGCATCAAATAAGTAGGTTTCTTGGTGCTCAAGTAATCAGCTAAAACACTGCCACATGTCTAAAACTCTACCATTTTAAATACATATAATACTCATCATTAAATAATAGTGTTTTTAAAAATGCGTTTCGACTTTGGGAGTAGAATTTGTGTGAATAAGAGGAAAAAGTTTTCAAATATTAGTAGAATATTCATATTTTCATATTGACTGAGCAGGTTGCTTAGTGACTAAGCAGGTTGCTTAGTGACTAAGTGCTCAGGTAAAACACGGCCGCATGTTTGCTATTCTACATTTTAAAGCATCTATAACACTCATCATTTGCATATTACCGTTTGGACCCTGGATCCGCGCCAACGAGATCAAGAAAGTTTCAAAATATAAGTGAAACTTTGATGTTTGCAACAAATAAGCATGTTTCCTGGCGCTCAACTAATCAGGTAAACCACTGCCGCATATTTGAAACTTTACCATTTCAAATACATATAATACTCATCATTAAATAGTAGTGTTTTGAAAAAACGTTTTGGCTTTGGGAGTAAATTTTTTGTGAATAAGATGAAAAAGTTTTCAAATATTTGTAGAATGTTCATATTTTCATATTGACAAAGCAGGTTGCTTAGTGACTAAGTAATTAGGTAAAACACTACCGCATGTTTGCTATTCTACATTTTAAAGCATCTATAACACTCATCATTTGCATATTACCATTTGGACACTGGATTCGCGCCAATAAGATCAAGAAAGTTTCAAAATATAAGTGAAACTTTGATGTTTGCATCGAATAAGTAGGTTTCTTGGTGCTCGAGTAATCAGGTAAAACACTGCCGCATGTTTGAAACTCTGCCATTTCACATACATATAATACTCCGCATTAAATAATAGTGTTTTTAAAAACACGTTTCGACTTTGGGAGCAGAATTTGTGTGAATAAGATGAAAAAGTTTCCAAATATTAGTAGAATATTCATTTTTTCATATTGACTGAGTAGGTTGTTTAGTGACTAAGTAATCAGGTAAAACACTGCCGTATGTTTGATTTTCTACATTCTAAAGCATCTATAACACTCATCATTTGCATATTACCGTTTGGACTCAGGATCGGCGCCAATAAGATCAAGAAAGTTTAAAAATATAAGTGAAACTTTGATTTTTGCATCGAATAAGTAGGCTTCTTGTTACTCAAGTAATCAGGTAAAACACTGCCGCATATTTGAAATCTACCATTTCAAATACATATAATACTCATCACTAAATAACAGTGTTTTTAAAAACACATTTCGATATTGGGAGTTGAAATTGTGTGAAAAAGACGAAAAAGTTTTCAAATATTAGTAGAATATTCATATTTTCATATTGACTGAGCAGGTTGCTTAGTAACTAAATAATTAGGTAAAACAACGCCGCTTGTTTGCTATTCTACATTTTAAAGCATCTATAACACTTATCATTTGCATATTACCATTTGGACCCTGGATCCGCACCAATAAGATCAAGAAAGTTTCAAAATATAAGTGAAACTTTTATGTTTGCATCGAATAAGCAGGTTTCTTCATGCTCATGTAATCAGGTAAAACACTGCCGCAAGTTTTAAACTCTACCATTTCAAATACATATAACACTCATCATTAAATAGTAGTATTTTTAAAAACAAGTTTCGAATTTGGGAGTAGAATTTGTGTGAATAAAACGTAAAAGTTTTCAAATATTAGTAGAATATTCATATTGACTGAGCAGGTTGCTTAGTGACAAAGTAATCAGGTAAAATTCTGCCGCATGTTTGCTCTTCTACATTTTAAAGCATCTATAACACTCATCATTTGCATATTACCATTTGCATATTACCATTTGCACCCTAGATCCGCATCAGTATGATCAAGAAAGTTTAAAAATATAAGTGAATCTTTTATGTTTGCATCGAATAAGTAGGTTCCTTGGTGCTCATGTAATCAGGTGAAACACTGCCGCATGTTTGAAACTCTACCATTTCAAATACATGTAATACTCATCATTATATAATAGTGTTTTTAAAATCACATTTTGACTTTAGGAGTGGAATTCGTGTGAATAAGATGAAAAAGTTTTCAAATATTAGTAGAATATTCAGATTTTCATATTGACCGAGCAGGTTGCTTAGTGACTAAGTAATCAGGAAAACACCGCCGCATGTTTGCTATTCTACATTTTAAAGCATCTATAACACTCATCATTTGCATATTACCATTTGGACCCCAGTTCTGCGCTAATAAGACCAAGAAAGTTTCAAAATATAAGGGAAACTTTGATGTCTGCATCAAATAAGTAGATTTCTTGGTGTTCAATTAATCAGGTAAAACACTGCCACATGTATGAAACTCTACCATTTCAAATACATATAATACTCATCGTTAAATAATAGTGTTTTTAAAAACACGTTTCAACTTCGGGAGCAGAAATTGTGTGAATAAGTTGAAAAAGTTTTCAAATATTAGTAGAATATCCATATTTTCATATTGATTGAGCAGGTTGCATAGTGATTAAGTAATCAGGTAAAACACTGCCGCATGTTTGCTATTCTACATTTTAAAGCTTATATAACACTCAACATTTGCATATTACTGTTTGAACCGTGGATCCGCGCCAATAAGATCAAGAAAGTTTCAAAATATAAGAGAAACTTTGATGTTTGCATCGAATAAGTTGGTTTCTTGGTGCTCAATTAATCAGGTAAAACACTGCCGCATGTTTGAAACTCTACCATTTCAAATACATATAATACTCATCATTAAATAATAGTGTTTTTAAAAACTCGTTTCGACTTTGGGAGTAGAATTTGTGTGAATAAGACAAAAAAGTTTTAAAATATTAGTAGAATATTCGTATTTTCAAATTGACTGAGCAGGTTGTTTAGCGACTATGTAATCGGGTAAAACTCTGCCGCATGTTTGCTATTCTATATTTTAAAGCATCTATAAAACTCATTATTTGCATATTACCGTTTGGACCTAGGATCCACGTGTAACACCCCACACCCGCTACGGTCACTCACTAACGGAATGCCATAACATCGGTGGAGTATTTTAAGTGAATATAGAACAGAAAAATTACAACAAGACAGATATAAGTAATACTTGAGAATTTAAAACATCATTTCATTCCAGCGGAAAATAACACATGTTTGGTTACACCAAAACCATAAACAAGAGTCAAGTACATAATATCCATCCGGATAAAAACAAAAGTACATAATCCCACTACATAACCTAATAGCCATAATAGAAAAGATAAACTGAGCTTTACATCCACGGTCCAAGCTCCAAAAGATAGATAAAGCAGTCTGATCAAAGCCCACTAGTGCTAGGCCCACTCTGAAAACCTGAGGGTTGGAAAAAAGATAAAGAAACAACGGGGTCAGACATAAGTCTGAGTGAGTCCTATAACCCTAACAATACAATCATTAAAGTAATTAGGGTATGATATAAACAAGGAACGGTACCTCTGGGGATAATGACTACACTAAGTAGCCAACTAAACACAGGATGTACTAAGATAACCGAAAAGACGCATTTATCCACCCAAGGATAATTACTAGATTGCACCACCCCAGATCTACCCACCCAAGGGTAATTCCTACACTGCACCACACCAGTTCTACCCACCCAAGGGCAATTCCTACTTAAAGGTTGATCCCACTAAGTGTACCTAGTAATTTCACCCAGTAGTTTCTTGTACCCCTAGCTGACTACATAGGTGTCGTCTGCCCTTATCTCCACTAGGTGTACCCAGTAATTTTTAATAGTAGTTTCGTGTACCCCTAACTGACTACATAGGTGCCGTCTGCCCCTATCTCCACTAGGTGTACCCACTACTCCCCAAGCGATCGGCTCCCTACCGTAGATACCCGTGCTGGCCCCACAATGGGGTGTATCACTCCCCAAAGTGGCAACCCGATACAACAAATGATGCACGGCTTATATCTACACGATGCGACAACGTCTTACCTACCAGCCCGGGTCCACACACGCATATGAAACCTGTTGGACTCGCGTTGCCACCGCTACCCCATTTTGGCCTCTTATAGTCAAGCCCAATATGCGTGTCCCGTCCTCGACTTGGGTCGAGCCCACAATGATACGTTTTGGGATATTGGTTGAAATGGGCCCCCACAAGCTACTACTTAAGCTTGTCATTTTATCTATTGCATCCCACTTAACCCCTTTTATAATCATGCCCCCTTACATGTTAAGGTTTGGTTAAGTCATCTAATTATATTTCAATTGCCACTTTAGGCCCCCACTAGATTTCTGCATGCCACCCAAGGCACTTACTTGATTCCCACATGCCACCCAAGGCACTTACTTAACCCTTTAATCATGTTTAATTACATGTTCCACTTTGGTTAAGTATTCTAATCGTATTTTCTATTGCCACCCAAGGCAACCCTCTAGTTTACTCATGCCACCCAAGGCACCCCCACTAGTTACTACATACCACCCAAGGCACCCACTTAACCCCTCATGCCCCTCTACATGCTAATTTGGTTAAGTGTTTCTTAATTAATTAAGATCGTAACCTTTGTAAAGACCTCTCACATTAGACTGTCTTTTATGGCAGCTGGATATGCCGGTTGGTTCCGGGCAGCCTTACACCATAACAGGGTCTAACCTCGTGTCTTTACACTTGTCACGTATTTAGTTTATGACTAAGACCTCTCACATTGGGCCAATCGTTTGTAGCCGCTGGATTTGCCGGTCGGTTCCGGGCAGTCTTATGCTACAAAAGGGTCCAACCTCGTGTCTTAGTAGATTAATTACACCTAATTAATCACCCCCACAATTTGTATTAATTATCCCTAATTAATTACAAATATTTAAGAATATGGGTAGACCTAACTGAATAGGTAAATTCCCAATTCCATAATATGGGTAGACCTAACTTAATAGGTAAATTCCCAATTATGTCCATCCACTTTACGGTATGTTTAATCATACCCACTTCACACAATTTTATGTGTTCATTAATTTTTACCCCATCGTCCCCACGTAAATACGTTAACATGACATACTTCAAAAGAGAAGATTCATCATACACACAATGGGTTCAACTTAGCATATCATTAGCATTATCATGGGTTTAAAAGGTGTCAACTTGTATATATGACCATAAACCCAACTTGCATAAATAACCAACCCAAACTTGCATGAATCACATATGTCATAAAGATGGTAACTTGCTTAAATGTTCATGTCATAGACCTATCATAAAGGTGTCAACTTGCATACATGTCATAGGTCTAAAAGGGATGAACTTGCACATGTACTTATGTCATACATAGAGGCAAACTTGCATATGAACTTGCATCATAACTTGCATATGAACTTGCATAACATGCCATACTTAGAGGCAAACTTGCATATATTATGCATATCATAAAAAGAGACAAACTTGCATATGAACTTGCATCATAACTTGCATATGAACTTGCATCATAACTTGCATATGAACTTGCATCATAACTTGCATATGAACTTGCATCATAACTTGCATATGAACTTGCATCATAACTTGCATATGACCAAACACTTAGCATGCATAAAACCAAATACTTAGCATGCACAAAACCAAATACTTAGCATGCATAAAACCAAATACATAACTTGCATAACATGTTACATATAAACTTGCATATAATCTCACATATAGCTTGCATAACATGTTACATATGCATCAATGTTCAACATAGTGTTTTGCATAGTGAGCATCATAAAACATAGCATTAAACTTGCATATAGCATAAAACTTGCAAAACACACAACATACACTATACTAAACTTGCATAAGCACATTTATCCACAAACATAGCCATATCTTATCATATCCTACCATAATCAATTTAACAATTGATTATTAAGGCTATAGAAACTCACCACTAAACTCCAATAAGCAAACCCTTGCCAAAAATCACCCAAAAACTCTAGCCTTGAACATAAAGCTTGCAACTTGATGATGAATGCAAGCTAATGATCACTCATACAACTCAAAGATGCTTGTATGAACATGAAAGCCTTCATAGAAATAGTTTTAGAAATATGATGGAGGCTAGGGTTTTGAGTGGAGGCCATGATCATAGAAAATTTTGGCATAGTTTAGTTAGGAGATAGGATTATGATCATTTAGGACTAGCTTAGGGTCTTATTTATAGGATTAGGCAAGTGTTTTAGGCCATTAGATTAACCCTAAATTAGATTAGGTCCATCAGATCTCGGAAGCTTCCAGAAACCAGCCCCAAAACACAGCCCAAACACTAAAATGGTGCACCAGGCCAAACTGGCCGAGCACCCCCTGTCGACACCCAAGTCGACAGGGCTGTCGACTTGGTCCTAGCCAAGTTGACTGCCCAGTCGACAGGGCTGTCGACTTGGGTAGCTAGGCGGGAATTTTCCCCACCTACGCCCAATGGCCCCAATTTTGAAATTTGAACCTGAATTTTAAATCTGT